>CM053790.1:412854896-414054896 GCA_028749045.1 Cupressus sempervirens
AAATTTTTAATTACAAAATATCTTTATTTAAATAATTAGCTTTCTATCTTTAATTAATTTATTATATCTTAATTTTATGCATAAGATTTATGTAGTATAATTAAAATAAATTTATTAAATTTATGTTTTCTCTCTCTAGTTAATTACAAGACACTTTAATAATATATTTATAAATTCAACTAATAATATTATTTAGAGTTTATTATTAAAAATAAAACTCCTAAATAATAATTATTAAATTAAATAAATATAAATATACCTAGATTAGAATTTTAATAAAATCTTTTAAATTTATTTCTTTTATTTAATTAATTTTCTAATTAATTAAATATTGAATTATCTTTACAAAATTTTCATTAAAGTAAATCATTAAATTATTTTTAATTTGATTTAATTATAACAGGAAAAATCACAACAGACCCACAAAACCAAATTTGATAACTCAACTGAAGACAAAGAACGGAATCAAACTCCAGAGTTAAAGTCATGAATTCATGTCACTTGATGAATTCAGACGGATGAAACTAACTTAGATACTTGTCCTATTTTCTAAGACAATTGGCTTACGGTTTAGGATTTGGACTCAAGAGTTATCTCCCCACTTATACCATTGACATACTATGATAAGGTACGCTCATCTTGGAAATTCAAGGAACTTGATACCCAATACCTACAATCTGCATAAAAATCTACACATGTTAATACACATATATTCTAAACTAAATAGACAATGGTAGGGAGTGGTACATCATGTAGATCATGACTAGCAGGTGATTACGACTCCCTCCCTCAACCATATCAGGAATGTCAATCATAAAGTAAAATAGATACATACACCATACACAAGCAAGTATAGGTTAAGTAACCATAGAAACTGCATATAATTAGTCCATCTACTAATCATCATGAGATAACTAAAATCACAGAATGACCATACATCTATCATCATTGAAAGGATAAACATAAACACATGAAATAACTAAAAAACCCATCACATAAATCAACTAAGTATGAAATGACATATAATCAAATCTAGTAACCAAGTACTAATAATCATAAAACACAATCAAAAAATAGACCCAAAAGAATTTGACAATACAACAGATAAATCAGGTAGGGGTAGGCATTACAAAGAGTACAAGTGAAGGATCTTTCTTCCTAGGCAAGAGATTGATTTCATGGATGAGTAAGAAGCAAAATTTTATTTCACAATCCACAATAGAAGTTGAATATGTTGCAATAATAGTTAATTTCTCAAACATAGTGTAGATCAAGCAATTGTTGAAAGGTATGAATGAAGAGATTACTAAACATGTGGTGATATATTGTGATAACACAAATGATATAAAAATATCCAAGAATCTTATAATGCACAAAAAGACAAATCACATTGCAATCAAGTATCCTTACTATAGGGAATTAGTGCAAGATAAAGAAGTAAGACTAGAATATGTGAATACAAAGGAGCAAATAATTGATATATTCACTAAGGTATTACCCAAGGATTCATTTGTGTGTCTAAGAGGTAAGTTAGGGGTCATTTCTCTATTTGAAGCAATCTAAGAAGGGATATAGCAATGCATCAATTGTTATGATCAAAATATTTTATAGATTGATGCAAGAGATCACACTTTAGGAGATGTGTAAATATGTGAAAAGAATGACAATAACATGAGTTGATAAAGCTACAAGTAGGCATATGGTGATACAATAAAGGACAAAGATAATTCAAAGATCAGTTAGTACAGATGATAAAGACTTTTACATGAAGTCTTTGGCATTGATGTCAAAGAGGGAGATGTGTGCAAAGTTACCATACAATATCTAAAGAGGATGAGAAGCTATTAGGGAACTGAGAGATATATAAATGATGGAGCTAATATAATTGGTATTGAAATGAAGAATCTCAATTACTATTGTAGAGGGAGAAGTGCAAAGAGGAAGCATATCCAAGATCTATATGGATGAGAATTAGAATGAAACTAAAGGATATTGCATGGATAAGAATACGAATGAAGCTAATGATATTAATGAATCTTTGATATAGATCATAGAGGGAGTTGAAAATGAAAATCTAGAGAGATTTTTTGTCATTGCATGGTAATTAAAGGTGTTTTCGTCAATGCCAAAGAGGGAGAATGTTGGAACTACAATTGGAATAATTGTTATGTTTTCATTGATGTCAAACCTTACTTGCAAGACATTTTCTAACAATGTAGATAGCCATATCATTTGATTGATGAAGAGGATATGAAAAGGGAGATAATAATATGAACTAGTAAAGTGGTTAAGTAAAGAGGAGTAAATATGATGAAACTACAAAGGGCACTTGATTAGTTAGTATTTGATAATATAATATGTTGTTTGATCATTGTATTAAGTGAAGAAGAAAGATGAGTTGAAGTGTAGAAGAGATGATTAAAGAAAGTTAAGAAGTTAAGTAAAACACTAGTTTGGCTAAGATACAAATTACTAGGTCAATGAAGAAGTTAAGCATTATCATTGAGAAGATTAAGGAACTTAAGTATTAGCCAAGTAAAATAGTATTAGTCGAGTGATGGTAGTGACCAAGCAAGATGAAGGAAAACTAAAGTAGTGACTGAGCACAGTGATGGTCAAGCAAACCAGTGCAAGCTAAGTGTGACAAATCAGTAGTGACTGAGCTACCTATTGGTGACTAAGCTAAAGAACATAGTGATGATCAAGTATCAACACATTAATAGTTTGAGAAAGAATCAAGATTTGAGGCCGACATAGTTGAATCTATGCAATAGTTAAAATATGTTAAAGATGAAGATTGATGAGTTGGCATATTTAATGTATGAATTAAGGTGAAGATTCAATAAGAAGTTTCCAAATGTTTCAAGAAAGAAGAATAAAGACAAAATGATGAATATATTTAATGAATCTAATCAAACCCTAAGATCTATGGTTATATTTAAGTGGAAAAGATTAAACATGTCTATTTAAGGAGGCATATGAGATATTTTAAAGCTTGGCTAGTGAATTTGTGAAGAATATGTGGAAAAAGAAGAGTTTTAGAGAAAGTGAGAATTTGAAGAAAGTCAAATTGTTTGAGGTATTGCCAAGTAGATCAAAGATGGAGAATGTGATCAAGACCAATCAACAAACCAGGAATGAGATGAATGGAGATCTGAACATGCAAAGTGAGATGTAATTTATTAGATCAACCTAATTGATACTTTCTAACTATTGTAATAGTAAAAATCCTTTAATCAAGGTTGACCTAACAGTCATGTTGTAAACCTTTTAATCAAGGTGATATTTTGATGGTATATTTTTGAAGACCTTTAACAAGGCCACTCCTTACAAGGTGTTTTGAATCCTGTAATAGGTCCACAACTAATAGTGTGTTTTGTAACCTTTAACAAGGTTGGCTTACAAATAATAGTTTTTTTTGTAACCTTTAGCAGGGTTGTCTCTTAACCAAGCTCACTTCAGAAGAGTGAAAAATGAGTAGCATGTTACTTGGTGGTTTTTCCCAAATTGGGTTTCCATGTTAAATCCTAGTGTCATAATTATGTTAATGTTATTTTCATGTGTTATGATGTTTATTGTTATATGTTTGAGCATATCAGCTAACACTAAATAGAGAGTTAGGTGTTGATATGAATAAGTTGAATTATAGATGGTTTGATATATTGACCGAGTGGATTTATGAGTTTGATTTTATTTGAACTTTTCAAATTTTGAATTGGTACATTTGGACCCTGAATTCACCTCCCCCCCAGTTATTCTAATCATTCCAACAAGAATTTAGTGTTGAAATTGTCCAGACCTTGAGCTATCTTAGGATGCATTTGAAATACTACCTCCTTTACTTCTTTGAATGTTGATTGTCTATTTAGTCATATGTTTTCACTGTCTGAGATTAGTTTGGGGATAGAATTCAACATTTCTTGTTGATATTTGTTGTTAGAGCCATGTATTTTATTGTAAAAGTTTTTAAAATAATTGAAACATTATTTTAAAATTTCATTTGGATCTTGTGTTATGTTATCATGTTTCTTCTTGATTTTAGTTATTCTATTAATTGTCCTTCTATTTTTGGTACTCTTATAAAAAAATGGTCTTCCTATATCCTTCAGCTAACCAAGTTTCTTAGGATTTATGTTTCCAAAAGGTTTCTTCTTTTTCTAGGATTTCCCATGATTTACAAGCAATTCCTTTTCTTTTTGAAAACTCTCTTCATTCATACCTTCCTTAATGAATTTATTATTTAGTTCATCTAGTGTTTATTCTATGTTGATCTTTTCTTCAATGGTGTTATTAAAGCATTCTTTGTTCCATTTGAGAAGTTTTTTTTAATGCCTTTAGTTTTGACACAAATAAAAACATCTTGGAACCTTCAATTTTCTTCTCATTCCACCATTTCTCTATTCACTCCATGTAGTCTTTATGTTGGAGCCACATTTTTTCAAATTTGAAGGGATTTCCTGTTGCTTTGTTAGGTTCTATAATGTCTAGTCTTACTAGGAAGTGATTTGATCTCAAGACTTTTAGAATTGTAGAGTCTAGTGTAAGTTAAACTTAGTAAGACTACCTTTGCAAAGAAACATCTCTAACTTTCTATTATTCAGCTAAAACTCGCCCTTATGTTGTTCTAAGTGAATATGTTATTATTAATTTTTATATCAATAAGATTATTATTACTTATCCAATGGATACAATCTTTTTGTGATTGTGAGGTAAAGGATGAACCCCTATATTTTTCACTTCTATCCAAAATTACATTAAAGTCTCCCCCTTAGATATGAACCCTTGCCTAATATGAAACTAGGTGGTTACTTAATTTTATCCATAGGGATAGCTTCTGGTTATTATGCATGAGGCCTTATATATTAGTGATTATAAAATATAAATTATTATTAATAATTTTTATCCTACTAAGTATCCAGTTATAATTGTTAATTAATGGTTCATAAGATACTTTCCTAAGGTTCTACATGATTACTAATCCACCTGAGGCTCCTGATGATTATATATCATCTTAAATTTGATGCATTTGAATTTAAGACCTTTTAGCGCCTCTTTAGTGTGTTTGAATTTCATATTTTCACCTTTAGCACACACCTCATTTTTTAATATTCTTTTTCTTATGTGAAACTAAGGTTGGACCTAATTGATCCTCCTTGATTTTCCTTCATCCTTCACATAATCATTGAATTAAGACCTAATCTATGAGTATCCTCTCTTTCTAGGGCCCCAAAACCCAAGATTGGATCTCTAGATGATAGTTTGGGACACACATTTCATCACTAAACCTCTGCTAGTCTAAAATCTAGATAGGGAGACCCTGAAGGTGAACCTTTTGCACTAGGTCAACCCAAGTCTAGACTAGGTCAACCCAGGTTGACATGGTCCTGGTGCTTTCGGTGATTTTGGACTTTTAGTTGTTTAACACTCTCATTAAAATATCGCTTGTGTCGTTGGCCCCAAAAATGTAATATTGTTACTATTCCAAAAATTCATTATAAAAGGAATCCAATCCCTCATTTTCACAGGAAGCAAACAGCACAAAATAACATGGCATGAGTGAAGCAAGCAAGTGTGGAAACCCCAATTTGACTTAGAGAAATTGCAAGGTGGGAATAAATGTTTGTTTCTTATTCCTAAAGGCAAGTGAAGCTATTATTCTTCAATCAAGCATTCAAGGGTGAATATATCAAAACATGAAGTTGCAAAGGGATCTCAAAGATGGTAATAGTAGTTTAGCCTTAGGAGCTTGGTATGATTTCTACATCATTCTTCATATCTAATTCTTTGTACCTTTATACATTTACATGCATTTAAATACATACATACTTTCATGCTAGGGTTTTATTCATAGGGTATATTCTTAGCATATTTACATTCTAGATCTACACATCTAGGATTACGCATATTCACATAATGTTCCTCTTATACCCAATTAAAGGACACCCCACCTTGCAATGGGTAATAGACCTCATGGTCACAAGAGCACCTTAAGCATTCTTGCCTAGTCTCATGGTCAAAATCTCATAAGCAATTATACTAAGTGAAGACAAACAATACATCTATCAAGGTTTTGTGTCCTTATAGCCTTGAGTTTATAGTGGGCTAGAAGAGTTAGGTATTAGCTTGTCCCCACTTGGGTCATTCCTTTTAGGTTGTCCAAGAGTAGGCCCTCTAAAGGATTATAACTACCACATATTGGATCCACTCTCAAAGGTCAAGATTTATGATTCACCACAAGGGTGAAGAGCATACTCTCCTATCACCAAAGAACCCTAATTGCAAGCTTAATGTTCTTATGAAAATGAAAAAACTAGTAGATGTTACACGTGCAATAAAAGAAAAAAACAAGCAAGTTTGGATTTGTATGCTTTGGGCAGCCTTGCAAACAATCTTTAGTATCCCTTGTGCAATTGAAGCTTTAATATGTGTTCTTTTTTAAAGTCAATTAGGCAAACATATCAAGGTAACAACCCAAAAACACAACCGTTAGCCCCACAAGTTAGCTTCAAAATAACATGTAATATACAAATAGACCTTTGTAAAATCACTACAGACCTGTAAAAGTCCAACAAACAACAAGTACAATAGAGAAACTAATCTAATCACTCAGTTAGCAAGAAAGTTTAGACCAAATAATAATTTTTTTACTGGAAGTGTGTCGTTCACAATATATGCATGTGATAGTTTCCTTCTGTGTGATATTCTTGTCTAAGTTGGGCAATAGAACATACTATAGTGGAGTGATAGAATTAAGTATTGTCATGCGACACTTTTACCAGAAAAGTATTGCACTACAGTTGCAAAAATGTTGTATGAAATTGGAAAAATATTACCCAAAAGTTAGCATGTAGAAAAGGTAATAAAAAAAACAAGATAAACAACAAAACCAAGCATTATGCCCCATGGTGGGCATCAAAAATGTATACTAGAAATGTGTCACACTCTAAAGCATTCTATCCAAGTAATTCCATGAGTTCAAAATGCTTGGATGTCAGCTTAGAGCTCCCTATCCATAGAGTGTAAGAGAGTATGATTAGAATATGAGGGCTCTTAGCTAAGCCTTACGAATGCTCTTCTTGCTATTAAACCATGTAATGGGAGGTTCTCTTAGAGACAAGATGCAAGAGTGAAAATGTCTACAAAGAATGCCTCAATAATGCAATGCAAATGTAGAATAAACTAGTATGAATATGAAAAATGCAACTATGTTAAGCAAGGATGAGAGTGTTACCACCAACCTAGTTAACCTATGCAAGATAGACTATTACAAAAAAAGAACTAAGCTACCATGCAAGATTCTTCTAAACTAGTATGCAATGGTGATGATAGAATGAGACAAGGAATGATAAGTTCTCCACAAAGCTCCAAAGAAACCTATTAGAAAACCTACAGCATAACAATCTTCAAAAGGTGGATGGATCCTTTGACAAGGGGGGGGTTCTTTCTTTTAAAGTCATATAGATGATAGAGATCAAGATCAAGATGATGGATGGCCAACGGTGGAGTTTGACAATAGGAGTGATCCATGTGTACAAGCAAGTCAACCAATAAAATAGAAGTTGACTTCCCATATAAGACAAAAGCCACAAAGCCTTTTTTCTTTTAATTTGAAAAATAGAAAAAGGACTTTATGTGTGCACTTTAAGTGGGTTCGAAGAATGGGGTCTTTTATTTAATTAAAAGGGGACATGTTATTTTAATCAAATAATGAACTTAGGATAGCATAGTCAAACTATAGGCTATTATCAAATTAATTGATTATTAGCAATTTGGCCTAAATAAAATGATTAATTAAATTAGCCAAAATGTTGAGAAGGGGGCTAATAGTCTAGATGACCCTTTTTAGGTGATTACAATCATCACATGGCCAAACTACTTGAGTTACCCTAGACTAGTTCTTCATTAGACCCCAGACCCTCAAGCATTGACACGTGTGGAAACAAAATACCCTCTCATGAAGATGAGGAAAACTAGTCATACCTCACACTAGGTATCATCCCATTTCCATCCTTAGCCTATACAAGCTCTAAAGGCATGGGTAAGGAAAAATCTCTAACTTATCTTTTTAGTGTATTTCCCAAAATACTAATTACTAGATTGTCACTTATTACATAACTTACAATAGGTTACCCTGGCACTGACCACTTTAGGTCCTAGATCCCTACTACAAGCCACTTCCAAAGAAATATACCTAAACAATTTCTCCTAAGCATGTAAAATATATTTGTGTCCCATACCACAACACACATAAATTTCAAACTTGATTCCTTAACATACAACCCAAAGAATAAGATGGTTCTCCAAACCCAAGTAAACATAAATGCACCACAAGAAAATCTCATAAATAAAACTTTCAATTTAAAGCACAAGCTCATCATAAGTATGGAGCATATAAACATCATAGAAGAAACCATGAAAAGAAAAATTTCTATTGTACATCATAGTTGGATAGCTAAACACTTCTCATGAACTATCATGAACAAAAAATAATAATCATAAATACCAAAACATATGGCACAAAACCTCTAATAAAATACCTATAAATACAAGGTTTCAATCTTATGATTCAATCCAACTATTTCCAATAATTTTGTTTGACTATAATATTTTGCTCATTTTAAAATATTATAATAATAATATGCTTGATGTATCTTTCAACAAATTACTCACTCACAAATTTTCCATGACATACCAGTAAAATTTGCAATTATTCGAAGTTAACTAAAATTTTAAAATAAATATTTCTTAATTCAATTATACCCTAATTTTAAATTTAATCAATTACATATTCATTAAAATTAAAAGTCATATATATATATATATATATATATATATATATATATATATATATTATATATATAAACTCTTATTTACAAAATAAATCTAAATCATAAATATTAGAAATATTTAATAACATTTATTGATGATAAACCAATTTTAAAAATAAATAATTTCATATAATAAATAAAAACCACTCTTAAATTAAATATTTACAATAACTACCTAAATACTACTAATAAAGAGTACCCTTTTTTATAACCTTTCCATTTATTATGGGAATAAGAATGTTATGAGGGAGGTGGGGTCTCCCCTCTTACTCCCTTTATTCAAATGCATGATTTATTAAGCCCGTTACCTCATAATAATTTGAGATTTATCTTTTGTTGTTTAAGTTCTTAGTAATATGAACATAATGAGGTGTAATTAACTTTTTGGTAATATGAACAGAACGGAATGATAAGTGGTGAGAATTTAACCAGCTCTATTATTATTTGTTATATATAAATATAGTTTTTTTTAAATTAATTTTCTCCATTTTAATTATATATATGTTTTTTTTTAAATCAAAGATGTTGTTGTAGTCTGATAAGAGGAATAATTTCTAGCAATAACGCTTAATTATTTTATATGATTCATTTATGAAAAAGGGAAACAAAATTGCATGATTCAAACCAAGGATAACAATTAATTTGTGGGTTTACTCTATATAAATTGTCGATTAACCCCTAGTTGGTTCAACTATTTTTCTCCAATTTTCTAATTTTTTTTCTCACTAAATCTTTCTTTTGTAGAAAACACTTAAGAGTCTAAATTCATTCATACAGATCTAGGAAAATAACCTAAAAGACAATCAAACACGAATCATCTAGGATTTAAGCACCTAATCAAACACAAAGCAAACTAATATTTTCCAATGAAATATTCAATCTCAGGCAAACCCTCCCTCACATTGATGCTAACAATCTAGCAATTGGGTGAAATTCCTAGTGTAACAAAATCCTTCAAGCCACAAAAAATTTCCTTATTTTCCAAACCCCAAAGTTGTTCTTCAAAACTTGTGTATGTAAAAATGACCTGAAAAGACTCTAATTTAGAACTTTAATTACCTTTTAGGGTTTTGTCTCCACAAGCTCTAAAATTGCAATTATTTTATTTAATTATTCTTTCATGCACACTTGATTCACTTTTTAATTAATATATTCTTTTATTATTATTTATTTATTTCTCCACTTTCTTTTTTTTTGATAGGGAATCGGTCGAAGCCTAGATTATTTAGTATTCATTTTATTGTTATTGTTAGATTAATTATTATTATGTGTTAATCTCGAGTAGATTCAAATTCAAGGCCTCTCTGATGAGAGGTTCGCAATTTACCGATGCAATGTAGGCTCTTGCCTTATTTCTCCACTTTTCATTTAAAGAAAATTCGTAAAAGAAAAAAGCATTTATTTATTATTTAAATAATAAAGATAACTTAAATGTATTATTTAAATGCCACTAAATTTTAAATCTTTATTAATTAAATAATAATGCTATACAATATTGAAATTTTAATATTTAGTATTTAAATTTTAAATCATTTTATTATAATTTTCTAAATTAGGACTTTAAATTCTTTTAATTTAACTGTATATCCATATAATTCTGATAATGTAAAAATCTTTTTTTTTCAAATTAAAATAACATTTAATAATTCAATATCAACAATCGATCCAAGAATCATAAATAACTGGTCTATTAGGCAAATCACAAAATCAAACCACGTGAAATGCATACGAAAAATCAACCAAAGTGAAAATCAAATGACATATGCACAAAAGACCCATAGGTTCAAAAAAAAGGTAGACAATCTGTTATGAGTCCTCCATGCAAGACAAGTATTTAGGTATGGATGAGATTGGACCTCATCATTATCCTCTCATTCTCACCATTTGAGTAGTGTAATAAGACATGCTCATCCTGACAATTCAAGGAAATCAATACCCTGTACTTGCATCCTGCATAAAAGA
The DNA here is from genome assembly GCA_028749045.1 of Cupressus sempervirens. Classification (NCBI taxonomy): domain Eukaryota; kingdom Viridiplantae; phylum Streptophyta; class Pinopsida; order Cupressales; family Cupressaceae; genus Cupressus; species Cupressus sempervirens. Next base: position 412,865,687 of record CM053790.1, read on the forward strand.
CAAGCATATACATGTACCTAAATATATCTAAAACTAAATAGGCAATTGTAGGGAGTGGTACATCACGTAGATCTGAACTAGCAAGTGACTATGATTCCCTCCCTTAACCACATCAGACATGTTAGACTGAAAGGTAAAACAAACACGTACACCATACACATGTAAGTATGGGAAAAGTATCATACTAAATCACAAGTCAAACATCGAATGCTTAGATATAAAAATGCATCATTACAAATATAAAATAATCATCATTAAAAATATCATCTGGCATCATTATGAAATAAATCATATTGATTAACTAAGAATCATTTGAAACAATGTTAATGCACAAGCAGTCATAATCACTAAACAACATGTGAAGTATAATCAACTAATTAATCATCACTGATATATTTGTAATCCAAGTTGTGAAATAATATCATATAACTATAAATCAAATATTTCTTAAACTAACTAGTGCATGAGATAAGCCAAAAAGAGTTTGGCAATCATAACAGAAGAGTTAACTATGGGTGGGCATTACAACTTGCTAGCATACTTCCTTGATGAGTTCTAGATTTTACATTAGCAACACTTATCCTCTTTGGGGCCTTGTTAATCAAATTTAGGGCTTATCAAGTTTGTTGTTGGTGTCATTTTCCCCCTGAACAAATTCAACCCATTATATTTTTCATATTTTTAGTTTATTGGTTTTTTTTAGTTCCTCTAAAATTAGTTTGGTTTCTTGGATTATAATTTTGTTAGGATTAAATGATTTAAGATATCTTTTAATTAACCTCTATTTTTTAGGGGAATTAATGCCCCTAACTTTCCAAGTTGTGACCTTCATTGGTCCTTGGGAAGGAATTGTCCCTTCCCTACATGAAATAAGTCAGTAAGTTTGGCCTAATTTTCTGCATCTTTTCCTTTGCATCTGAGTTTCCTTAGAGTTTTTTGCCCTTTCTTTTTTTTCTTCTTTTCACTATTAATGGCATTTCCAAGCCATCATTTGTAGCTACTAATCCAAGTTTTTTTTTTCTATTGAAGTATTTCTTATAGTAGTTTGCACTCCTAAGTTCTTGTCTATCTCTTCTTCAGATTCTTCTCTTAATGCTCTTGCAGCTATCCTTTTGAAGTTCACAAGATGTTCATCACACCTTTCTAGAGTTGTTGCCATCCTATCCTCTATACTTTTCTCCTCCTAAAATCTTTCATGTAGTTGCATATTGATTCTATCTCTTGATGATTGTTAGTTGTTGATGGAGTGTTTAATTCTTTATCCTTTAATTCTATGATCTGAAGTTTAGTTAATTTTGTATCATCAACACTCTACATGTATTCCATTTTAGAGGTATCATGGATTTTCTCAAACAGCTCTTGGCCATAATCTTCAATAACTTCTTTAGCATATTTTGCTTCCTTGGAAGTGTATTGACTTATTAATTGATGTTAGTTCAATTATTAGAAAAAGTTCCTTATTACAAGATTTGTTGGTTGAGGAATGTATTGGATCTTTATTGATTAAGGGATTTGTTGATTGTTGTTGTTCTTTTGGTGACTATTTCCATAAGTAAAGTTGATCACATACATGATTGTGGACAAGAGTGACATATTGGATCATTATGCTGAATATTCCCATATTTTCTCTAAATTCTTCCATATAATTGACCTGGTGTTGATAAGGATTTCCATTTGCATCCTTTTCTTCAAATGCATGTTCATTATCCTACCCTTCTTTTTTTGATTTTTTGTTATTTAGATTAATCTCGATTGTTGTATTTATTGTTCCCATCTTGTCGTTGAAATTCTTGTTATATATTGTTACTATCGATTATGGAAGATTTTGTATTACATTTTTTGGGTCCAATACATTTCATTTATCCTTGTGTTATAATATTTCTTGTCCTAAATGATCTCCCCTTCTTTTATATCTTTGTTAGGAATATAAATTTGGTTGGCTATGTCCACATTTATTTCTTTACATATCAATTCTTCACTACTCTTCCTATAATATGAGTACATTTTATCCTAATCCTTGTTATTGCCTTTGCCCAAATGGATGGAATTTATTGTTGAAGTTGGTAATTTTCTTCTAAGGTTGGAAGTGTGAAGGGAAAAGATGATTGATTATGTTTCATAGTTTTTTCTGGATTCATGAGCATACAAGGTGATGTCTTGAATGTGCCCTTTGTAAATAATGGGTGAAAGTTTGTAGATGGATCTATTGGTTATAATCTTAATTGGATCTATCTCTTTACTATTAGCCCCAAGTTTAATTAGGAGTTTAATTTCCTTGGATTTTAGGAAGCAAGTTTCTAGTTTACCCCTATAACTCTCTTACAGAGTTAACTAGACATTTGATGATTTGGCTGCGAAGTAGCTCTACTCGGTAAATTTTTATTACTAACCATGTTGGAATTAAAACATGATTTAGATCTTGTATACTAACATTAGGTTTCCATTTGAAAAATATAATGCTATATCCTTCGTAAAAACAAGTTGGTCCATACAAAATTTCTTTTAAGACAGTTCTATTATTATAATGCAAAAAGATTAAATTATCAGAAAGAGAAGTAATACCTACATTATCACCAAAGGCTTCTGATGGGGAGCTTCTTCAACTAAGAGATTTATAGCTCCTCTTAGGATACCCTTATCCCACTATAGGTTCTTCTCTCCTAACCCTAACATAGAGGATCCCTCTACAATCCCCTTTACTCAAGAAACTCTCCACCAATTCAAAACTCCAATGCCATTTTCCCAATTCTCCCAAATACATTCTTTGGATTAGAAGTACCAAAACTTCCCAAGAACACAAAGAGCCTCAAAAAAAAATTGGAACACTCCTAATGAGGTTTTCAAGGCATTCTTCATCGTTCTTCACCATTCTTTTAAGATTCTTGCACCCAAATCACAAATTTTCTTAGTTAGGCCTTGTAGCCCTAAGAGCCCCTTTTAGCCTTCCTAAAAAAATGAAAGTGTTATAAATCAAAAAACCCCTTAACAAGGAACCTTGGAATATACTACACTTTTTTTTTCACATGACCAACCCTTGAAGATTTTGTAGATCTTGGCCTCCAATGACGTTCGTACAGTGCAAATTCAAGAAATCCTACTTTTAAGGGTTTTAAGGGTAATGTTAGTGTTTCTTCCTCCATAGTTATAAAAATCCTTATCCAACCTCCTCCCCTGAGTTATAATACCTTCAAACACTATTCCTAAATTTCTAAGTCAAGATTGATCCACATCAATCTGATGTTCCTCACAATTTGCTTTACAAGCTTCTCTTTTGTACCTTGCCAAGCTTGTCTACTTGCCTAGGGCTTGCTTGTAAAAATAGAAAAGGGCCTTCCACAAACTATATAAGACATATTTAAAATATGTATAAGGCTATTAATTTTTCTCCAAGATCCATGGTGATTAGACCAAGGACACTCAAGCCATAGCCCATTTCATTGTCACTACTCAAAACTGGACAGCAGGCTCAACAAAAACAAATAATTTTGTAAACCTCCTTGAATGCTTATTTGAAATAAAAATAATTACACAAATAATTTAAGCATGGAAAAAATATCATAATTCATTATAAATAGTACTCTATTTGGTCCAAAAGCTCAACCAACACTCCAAATTATGTTCAAATTGCTCAAAATTGTCTTATTTACTGGTATTGTTCATACATCAATTTGTCCAACCTTTGGAACTAAGTTGGAAAAGTATTAAAAATAGAATTCCTTTATCCTCCTATCCTATATTTTGATCCATAACTACCCCAAGTCATTGGTTTCCAAAAATGGCCTGAAAAGTTGTCATGCAATTTTGCAAAATTGCAACATTGTTAATGCAACTTTTTTGACAACTTTGACAATTTTGCTCCAAAACTCTCCAAACTTGCAAAGAATGTTCCAAAAAATCATAGGATTAATTTAGAACACCTAAGAACCATCTTAACACACTCCTTCCCCCCTTTCTAACATTTCACTTCATTTTTCCCTCTAGAGAAACTTTTGCAATTTTTAGCTATCAAGACCTAATTAACCAAAAATCAAACTCTTAATCAAAAACCTACCAAATAAAACCACCTAACACATCTTGGGAATTTATTAATAGTCCTTATTAATTCAATGGTTGGTTAGATTATTTACAAACCAAAACTAGACTTAGGGTTTTACCTTCCCCTAGGTGTTGCTACACCATTCTCCCCCTGCATGAAGAGGTTAAGGTACTATTAGAGATAAGAACTTAGTGTTGATACCAAGCTTCTTGAAATCACCCTCAGAAATCAAAGTTGCCTCAGCCTATGGTACATCCATACATTTTACCAAATGCTCCTTATAGGCCTTTTTTTTGTACTCTTCTTCACTCTAGAATCCAAGATCTTCTCAGCCTATTGTTGCTTCTTTTTAGGTATCTTCATGTCTATTGCATCCTTGTTCAACTCTTCTTGATACTCTATATCATCCATCTTAGGACCTCTACAGGGTACTAGGCCTTTTACATTGAAGAGTGTAGAAAGAGACATATCCTTGGGTAGATCTATCTTGTAGGCATTGGGTTCATACTTCTCAAGGATCTTGCATTGCCCAATCCTTCTCATTTGCAATTTTCTAGGGATTCCCTTTTCTAATCTATCCTTTTTGAGATACACCATAACCAAATCTCCCACTTGAAATGACAACTCTCTCCTCCCTTCATCTTTCTTCTCCTTCAACTTTTGATTGGCCTCCATCAAGGTTTTCTTTACCTGGTCATGTACCTCCTTCATTGATTGCACAAAGTCATCAGTAGTCCTACTAATCTTGTCATGTAAAGGTAGATCCCTCAACTCTATTATACCTCTTGGGTGAGTACCATATACCACTTTAAAAGGACTTAGCCCTATTGTCCAATTCTTGCTATCATTGTATGCAAACTCATCTTGGGGAATAACTTGCTCCCAACTTTGTCCATAGGTAAGACACCTTAGTAAGTTGCCTGATACCATATTTATTACCTCTTTCCAATCATCAGTTTGAGGATGGTAAGTAGAGCTATGTGTTAAATTTGTTCCAAGTCTTTTCCACAGGGTCTTCCAAAAGTTCCCCATGAACCTGGCATCCATATCAGCCATTGTGCTCCTTGGCAAGCCATGTATCCTAACCACCTCCCTAAAGAATAGGTTGGAAACATTACTTAAATCACGTGTTGTCTTGCATGGTATGAAGTGGCTCATCTTGTTGAACCTATATACAACCACAAAGACACTATCCATCCTTGTCCTAGTCCTTGGTAACCCCACTATGAAGTCCATGGTGTTGTACTCCCAAGGTCTATTAGGAATATGTAGAGGTTGGTAGAGCCCTATAATGATAAAGTCCCCTTTGCCTTCTGACATATACTGCATTTCTTCACATACCTCCTAACATCTCTCTACATTTTAGGCCAGTAATAGAATCTTTCCACAAGCTCCAAGGTCTTGTTTAGACCAAAGTGCCCACTCATGCTCCCACTGTACTTCTCTTGTATGATATTTTCTCTGATGGATCCCTTGGGATGTACAACTATTGTCCTTTGAACAATAGTCCATTCTGCAATGTGTATTCAACAAAATCACTATGGAAATTATTAGCAAAATCATTACATAGCTTATAAGCCTCTGAGAAGTCAGTGTCCTCCTCATATAGATCTTTGAAACCATTTAAGCCAATGCTTTGTAACTTGACTTCTTGCACTATCAGCAACCTCCTACTCAAAGAATCTACCACCTTATTGTTTGTCCCCTTCTTATGCTTGATAGTGAAGGTATAGGACTATAAGAACTCCATCCATTTGATGTGTCTCAGACTTAGATTCTCTTGTGAGTTAATAAAACTCAAGGCCTAGTTATTTGTGAAGACAAAAAACTTCTTAGGCAACAAGTAGTGCCTTCGTTTCTTGAGGGATCGGACAAGTGCATAAAGCTCTAGGTCATATGGTGAATATCTTGTCTTGGCTTCATTAAGCCTCTCACTAAAAAATGCCATAGGTATGACCCGCTAACTCAATACTACCCCAACTACTATGTTACTAGCATGACATTCCACCACAAAGGGCTTCTCAAAATTAGGTAGAACCAAGATGGGTTGGGTTGCCACCTCCTTATTTAATTTCTCAAAACTCTAATTTATAGGTTTGGTCCACACAAACTTAGTCTTCATGCCCCTTTTGATTTTATCCATCATAGGTGCACATATTTCATTAAACCTTCTTACAAACTTCCTATAGAACTATGCTAAGCCATGAAAATTCCTAACCTCGGTAGAAGATCTAGGTGTAGGCCAACTCAATATAGCCTCTAACTTGTCTTTGTCCATCTTAAGACTTCCTTGGGATACTACAAACCCCAAATATACTAGTTCCTTCTTCATGAACTCATGTTTCTCCAAGTTCACTATCCTTCCTCTTAGAGCTCCCTCAATGCCAACTCTAGGTGTTTCATATGTTCCTCTTTTGGTCTTACTAAAGATGAGAATTTCATATAGGTATACCACAACAAATACTCTAATATAATCCTTCAAAACCTCATTCATGACTATCATGTAGGTACTTGGTGCATTAGTAAGGCCAAATGACATTACCAACCACTCATAGAGACCCTCAGTAATCTTAAATGTATATTTCCATTCATCCCCCTCTTTCATCCTAATCTAATAGTATCCACTTTTAAGATCTATTTTGTAGAAATACCTAGCTCCACCTAGATAATCCATCAAGTCTTCTATTATAGGAATGGGAAATCTATACCTAATTATGATTCTACTAATTTCCCTAGAATTAGTACACATTCTCCACTTACCTATCTTTTTAGATTCTAAGACCATTGGTATGGCACATGGACTAATGCTCTTCCTAATCAGCCCTTGATCAAATGACTCCTACACTTGCTTTGCAATCTCCTTTTTTTTCTTTGGAGTCATCTTGTATACAACCTTGTTAGGTAGTGATGCCCCTAGTATGAAGTCAATTTGATGACTTATGGCCCTCTTAGGTGGTAGGGTAGGTGTTGCTCCATCACAAATGATGTCTTTAAACTAGTTTAATAACCCTTACACTTCTGTAGATATAGGTGTGGATGTTTTTGTCTCCTCCTCCTTAGTCTTTAGCATAACAACATAACCTGCTCCTTCACTCTCCTTCAAGTCCTTAAGAAATTCATTTCTACTCATGAGCAAGGCTTTAGCAGTAGTTTTCTCCACCTTATCTTCTTCCACTATGGACTGGATTCTGTAAGTGACACCATCTTTCTTAAAGGAATATGTGTTTTCCTTCCCATGATGCACTGCCTCCCTATCATACTGCCAAGGTCTTCCCAATAATAAGTGACAAGAATCCATTGGGAGTACATAACACAAGATCCTATCCTGGTACTTGCCAATGGTGATATTTGCCCATACTTGTTCATTCACTAGGATATTCTACCCCTTATTTAACCATGTCACCTTGTAAGGGCACACATGTGGGATCTTGGTCAAACCAAGCTTTTGTACTGCCTCCTCTGACAAGACATTATCAATAGACCCTAAATCTATGATTACTTTGCATACTTTGCCCAATATTTTGTAGGTTATCCTAAACAATGCTCTTCTCTACTTAGGCTCATCTTTGACTAGTTCTTTCACCAATACCCTCCTCAACATGAGGTTTTCATCTTTCTCCACATCAAGGTCCACTTCCCCTATCTTCTAATTGTCCTCTTCTTAAACATATGTGATTTTCTTTTCCCCATAAAAAAATGATTCCTTTTCTGGACATTTATAAGTAGGGTGTCCCAACTTACCACAGTTGTAGTACTTCATGTTGCTAAAGTGTGATCCTATGCTACTGTTACTAAACTTGTCTCTACCACCATTGTTGGATCCTCTACCTCTACTAAAACCTTCTCTCTGACTGATCTCACTAGAGTAATCACTCCACTTAGAGTCTCCATAATTTCATTGTTTAGTACTCCTACCACTATAGCCTTCCCTTGAACCACCTCTAAAGTCCTTACCTTTGCCTCTATTCTTAGAACTGGAGTCCCCTTTCTTCCTTACTTTTTTCTCCACCTTCCTAACCATTTGAAAATAACTCTAAAGTGTGGTGAGGTTTAAAAAACTCAACTCATCCTATATGGACCATTTAAGGCCTTTCAAGTACCTTGCAACCTTGATACTCTCTGCTTCTTGCACTCTTAATCTTAGTGCCAACTTATGAAATTCCTCTGTATAGGTAGCCACATCAAGTTCTTTTTTTTTGTGATTCTACCTTTTCTTATGAATTTGAATCTCATAAATCCTCTAGTAGGTATGTTTCTTTGATCTTTGCCACCATTTCCTTCTAGTTAGCTATAGGCTTCTTCCCCTCACTTTCTCTTTCGTCCTACACAAACTCCCACCATTTCAAAGCTTGACCTTTCAATCTAGACTTTGCAAACCTCACCTTTTGGGTCTCTATTGTCCCTTCACACTCAAAATAGTTCTCAATGCTTTCCAACTATTCTAAGACTACCTTTTCATCCATCTTGCCATGAAATAAAGATACATTCTCTAGACTCTTCCCTCCAAATTCTTTGAGAGCCTTTAGGAATGGTTCTTTCTTACCAAGTGGAGGATCTCGTTCAGGGATTTCATCCTCCAAACTCACCTTCTCTTTACCCTTGTTGAAGTCTTCATCTTCCTTAGCTTGGGTTGCATCCTCTATATCTTTAAACTTGTCTTTTACCTCCTCTAAGGCCTCATCTAGAACCATGGTCTTTTCTTCTAAGAGCTTCTTCTACTCATCCACTTCCTTTTCCAACTTTGCGTTGGTCACCATCTTAGAAGATCCATTTGATTCAGTGGAATACAGCATGCTACCACAAGCCAAATCTTATGGCTCTGATACCACTTTGATGGGGAACTTCTTCAACTAAGAGCCTTCTAGCTCCTCTTAGGATACCCTTAGCACTATAGGGTCTTATCTCCTAACCCTAACTCATAGGATCCCTCTAAAATCCCCTTTACTCAAGAAACTCTCCACCAATTCAAAACTCCAGTGCCATTTTCCCAATTCTCCAAAAGACCTTCTTTGGCTTAGAAGTACCAAAACTTCCCAAAAATACCAAGACCCTTAAAAATAATTTGGAACACTCCTAATGAGTTCTTCAAGGCATTCCCTATCATTTTGCACTATTCTTTTAAGATTCTTGCACCCAAATCACAAATTTGCCTAGTTAGGCTTTGTAGCCCTAAGAGCCCCTTTTAGCCCTCCTAGAAATGAGGAAATGCTATTACTCACAAAACCCCTTAACAAGGAACCTTGTAATTTACTAGAATTTTGTTTCACATGACCAAACCTTAAATATTCTATAGGTCTTTGCCTCCAGTGACGTTCGTACAGTATGGATCAATAAACCCTACTTTTAAGGGTTTTAAGGGCAATGTTAGTGTTTCTTCCTCCACAAGTGTCAAACTCCTTATCCAACCTCATAACCTAAGTTATAATACCTTCACAAACTATTCCTACATTTTTAAGTCAAGATTGATCCATATCAATCCATTGTTCCTAACAATTCACTTCACAAGCTTCTCTTTTGCACCTTGCCAAGCTTGTCTACTTACCTAGGGCTTACTTGTAAAAATAGAAAAAGGTCTTTCACAAAATCCATAAGACATATTTACAATGTGTATAGAGGCTATTTATTGGCCTCCAAGATCCATTGTGATTAGACCAAGGAAACTCAAGCCATAGCCCATTTCATGGTCACTACTCAAAACTGGACAAAAGGCTCAACAAAAACAAATAATTTTGTAAACCTCCTTGAGTGCTTACTTGAAATAAAAATAATTGCACAAAGAATTAAAACATGGAAAAAATATCCTAATTAATTAGAAAAAATCCTATATTCAATCCAAAAACTTAACCAACACTCCAAAGTACATTTAGATTGCTAAAAATTGTCTTGTTTACTAGTATTGTACATACATCCAATTTGTCCAACCCCTGGAATTGAGTTGGAAAAGTACTAAATATACTTATTCTATCCTCCTATCCTATATTTCAATCCATAACTACCCCAAGTTGTTGGTTTCCAAAAACTGATTGAAAAGTTGTTATGCAATTTTACAAAATTGCAAAGTTGTCAATGCAACTTTTTTGACAACTTTGACAATTTTGCTCCTAAACTCTCCAAACTTGCAAAGAATGTTCCCAAACCTCTTAGGATGCATTTAGAAAACCTAAAAAAAATCTTAACACAATCCTTGCCCCCTTTTTTGACATTTCACTTCATTTTTCCCTCTAGAGCAACTTTTGCAATTTTCAACTTTCAGGACATAATTGACAAAAAATCAAACTCTTAATCAAAAACCTACCAAACCATACCACCTAAAAACATCTTGGGACTTTATTAATAGTCCTTATTAATCCAATGGTTGGTTAGACCATTTACAAACCAAAATTGGACATAGGGTTTTACCTTCTCCTAGGTGTTCCTGCACCAGCTTCTTGAAACCATTTGACTATATTTGTCATCTTTGTATTGGGTCCATTCTAGAAGGGAAAAATACCAAGTAATTTGCATTGGAACCAAAATTCTTCATAATAATTATTACAAATGGTAATTGTGTTGGCATTACAGTCCTAAATTTTGATGTTGTTCACTTGTGTGTTTTTTGAAGCAATTGTTATTGTTGGGATCTTTGTAATAAGTTCAATCTTGTTGCTAAATCTAAAATTTTTACTTTGCATGTCTTTTTTTTGTAGTGTGTGGATTTTCTATACTATATCCTTTGTTGATGTTCATTTTTTGCTTGAATTGTTACTATGACCCTTGATTGAGACCAACTCCTTGTTGGACAGGTTTTTAATGTGCCTGATCAAACTTAGGGTCTTGTCCCTAAAGTAAAGTACACAATTGCATTTGTGCCTACGATTAGAGTATATCTAGACTTTATAGCTTTTTTTCTAAATTTTTTTCATTTCTCCTAGATGAGCTTCCGACCTGCTTCTTGATGGACCATTGATGCTATATGCCATGGGATTTAAGGTGTGTTGCTAATGCTCATTTCCTTCTTAATTTTGTTAATAGTTTTGATGGACAAAGAGGGCCTAATTGTTTTTTCCCATTCTGTCCATGTTCAAGCTATGCTCTTGCCTCTTTCATCATTAAGTCTCGAGAGGGCATCAAAACTTATTTTGCAAATAATGTCTTTGTAATGCCTACCCCTAGTTGACTTTTTTATTTTATTGTCGAACTCTTTTAAGCCATCTTTATGTTTATGTTTGATGATCAATGACATTTGATTTCTAGATTGTTAAATTTTATTTCATACTCAATTGATTTATGTGATGAGGATTGTTTACAGTAATTTCAGTTATTTCATGATGTTAGTTAGATGAATTATTTATATTTGTTTTCTATGGATACTTACCCATACTTGCATGTGTATGGTGTACATTTATGTTTTATTTTATGTATGATGTTCTGATATGGTTAAGGGAGGGAGTCGTAGTCACCTGCTAGTCAGGACCTACATGATGCACCACTTGTTGCCATTGCATGTTTAGTTTAGAATATATGTGTATGTACATGCATGGATTTCATGTAGATTACAAGTACCAGGTATCAACCTCCCTGATTGTCAAGATGAGTGTACCCTATCACAATATCTCAATGGTACGAAAGGGGAGATAGCTCTTGAGTCAGAATCCTATCCCTAAGCCAATTGTTCTAGAAAGTAAGACAAGTGCTTGATTTGTTTACCCTTCTGAATTCATCAAGTGATGTAAATTTGTGATTATAACCCTTGAGTTTGATCTAGTTTTTTGTACTTTATTATGGGTTTTTCATATTTTTTCTTGTGGGTCTTGGTGATGTTCTATTATAATTAAATCAAATTAAAAGAGTAATTAATGATTTAATTTAATGGAAAATATATTAAGAAAATTTGATATTTAATTATATTTAATTAATTAAGAAATTAATTAAATAAAAGAATTAAATTTAAAGTTTTAGTTAAATTCTAATTGTGGAAGCATTGACATTTATTTTATTTAATAATAATATACTTACAAGTTTTTTTTTTTTTTAAATGCTAAATATAATTATTACTTAAGTTAATAAATATTTTATCAAAAAAGTCTCAAGAATTAATTAAAGAAAGAAAGAAAATTATTTAATAAGATATTTTAATTAAATGGCAAAAAGGTTGTGTGTGATTATTAAAATATAATTAAATAATAAAAGATAAAGATCAACAAGTCTTCTTGTGTGATTTCCAAATCGAAGCCCTAAATTTAGGGGAGAACTCTTTACCAAAGATCTAGAGCTCATTTTGCAATAACGAGGTTTTGGACGAGCAATTTTTGAAGAAGGGTTTTTTTTTCAAAAAGAAAGGGAAACACTTGTGTGCTCTGTGTTGTCGAATCAGCATCAAATTTAGATAGAATCTTGTGGTTATTTTATGTAGTAGTTTTTCATTCTTAAATTTCATGTCTTCTTCGTGCCTGGATAAATCCCTTCTCAGAATTTTAGATTTGTTGGAACCCTTTTTGTAAATTTATTGTTCTTCATTTTTGAGATTATCTGTATTCAAATTCTAAATTAGTACACCCTTGTTTGAGAAATTTTAGAGAATCAATATTTTGATATGAGTAGTGTTTGAAAATGAAATTTAGATTTGCCTATATAGATTTGATGGTTTCTCTGTATTTCTCCTATGCATTTATTTGGGGAAATTTTTTTAAATATATATGTGTGTTTGTGTGTGTGTGTGTGTGTGTGTGTGTGTGTGTGTGTGTGTGTGTGTGTGTGTGTGTGTGTGTGTGTGTGTGATAATTTTATCACATATTATAGAAAATAATAATAATAATAAAATATATATATATATATATATATATAAAATTAAAAAATCAAATTGTATGAGGGAGAGGGGAGTGAGTTTGTTGTTTTAAATAAAGAAAACATAAATTAAAATTAAATGACATGGTGAGCAGAGCCACCAACCCCCACCCACCTTTACCTCCATATCAGCGACAGTATTACTACTGCGCAAGCAGTAAATCTATTGCGGCAACAAGTACTGTTGCTAATGCAATAGTACTTTCTTCATCTGCAATAGACTACTGCAATAGTAAGGTGCAGGCTGACGAGCCTTTAAACAAGTTTAATTTTAAAAAAATTAAGTTTTTTTGTTATAATATTTGTTTTTATAAATGTATTCAATTTTTAATTAAATTAAATTAAATTATGTTTTAATAAATATTTAAATTTAAATTTTAGATTTTTTAATTAATTTAATAAATATTAGTATTAATTTAATTAATTTTTTATTGGATGTTAATTGGTAATTTTAAATTTAAACAATTTTTTATTAAATAATGATTATGGTTATTAGTAAACTTGTATTATTTTATTAATGACTTGTTAATTATTATTTAATAATTTAATAAATATTATTTGATTATTTAATAATTATTATTTAATTCATTTTATAATCCTATTAGAGACGTTGATTTTTGTGGATTAGTGATATTTGGGTGATCGAATTTTAAAGTGAATATGAATCCTTTTATATGGGAAATTATAAACTTTATCAAAATGAAAACTTACAATGAAATGTAAACGTGAACCCTACTATTAAACCAAAACTATGTGTTTTTCAAAACCAAAAAAAACTATGAAACTACATTGTTAGTTGTATGTTTTCTTGTGTGTTGGGTTTCAAGGTTGACTTAGTTCTTTGACCAAATCAGGATGTTTACCATAGGCTTGGGAGTTTTATTCTGTGATGATGTTGTGGCTTATTTTGGTTACAATCTTTTATACCCAACCATGGTGGTGTGTCATGTGTGCTCAATGCTGAGTTGATCAAATGTTTTGTTATCGCTATTAGTTTTTCTTGTGTAGAATTGAGGTGAATGGTATGACTTTTCTTATATAACCTTTGAGTCTTTGATCAGTTATCCTTGGATTGCTTCCCAGTTGCTTGTATAGGACTAAGGTGATATTGAGTTATTATTTTGGCGATGTCATGTGATGTCATGATTTTGTATATGTGTATTTGATTTTGGATCATTCCTATTAGGATGATCGTATCGGTGAAATCTGTGATTATGATCAGTAACATTTACAATATTTTTCCAGTTGCTTGTTTAAGAATTGATGTGTAATTTATAATTGTATGAGACCTACTATTTTATATGTATTTCATGTTGGGATGTTGCTTGTAATGGATGTTGAGGCCCTAAAGAGCCTGACAGGTAACCCATTGTAGGTTGTGACATTACTATCAAGATTTAACTGTGTGATTTTTTAGTCAAACTCATTAACCCATGTTTCATGAGTAGTGATTCAACATGAATCTATCTCTCATGAGAATAAATGGAACACTTAGCACTCATTGAATCTAGGTGACGCTCATAGGGGTGAAGCACTAGGACTTCCTGGGACATCACCCATCCTAGTACTACTCCGACCTAAGTGCACTTAACTACAAAGTTTCCTCCATCGTTAAACCCAAAGCTTACAACCCCATTTGTAAAACCTTCACTGAGTTTTGTTCCTTATGAACCATTCATTAGAAAGCCCCTTAAGCTCATCAATTGATAAGTAGGAGATAATTTCCACAGCAAATCAAATTGTGATATTGCTATCAAGATTCAACTGTGTTATTTTTTAGTCAAACTCATTGACTCATGTTTCATGAGTAGTGACTCAACATGAATCCATCTCTCATGAGAATAAATGGAACACTTAGCACTCATTGGATCTAAGTGATGCTCACAGGGGTGAAGCACTGGGACTTCCTAGAAGGTCACCCATCCTAGTACTACTCTAGCTTGAGTGCACTTAACTATGGAGTTTCCTCTATGGTTAAACCTAAAGCTTACAATCCCATTTGCAAAACCTTCACCAAGTTTTGTGCATTATGAACCATTCATTAGAAATCCCCTTAAGCTCATCAATTGATAACTGGGAGATAATTTCCACAACAAGTCAAATTGTGATATTACTATTAGGATTTATCTATGTGATTTTTTAGTCAAACTCATTGACCCATGTTTCATGAGTAGTGATTCAAAATGAATTTATCTCTCATGAGAATAAATGGAACACATAGAACTCATTAGATCTAGTTGATACTCACAGGGGTGAAGCACCAAGACTTCCCAGGAGGTCACCCCAGGGATTTTTTTAGTGGCGATTAGTCGCCAATTGGCGAATATGTCCCGATCAGGCTATAGAAATTGGCAAAAAAAAACACCGTATAATAGTTGACCAGTTCATCCAAATTTTATAAAATACACATATAGTGGTCAGAATGTTTGCCACTATTATTACATAATTTCAGTTTGGTAGTCAAGTTCTTCGCCCATATTTCTCTTTAATGTTTACTCTTATTTGCCAAGGAATTAATTGAGTGTCTCTTTCGACGATCATCATTCACAAAATTCCCATTTTCCTATGTGAAATTTGTATTTGTCCTAGGACTCAATTCACCATGCATCACACACAACGAGGTCCCAAATTCCTGCCCTAGTCGCCCACTCGATTACTTGAAATTACGCGAGCTTCGCCAAATATTAGTTCTTATCATATGTAACGGTTGGCCCATTCGCCAAAATGAAAATGGTTTATTTGTAGTTGTCTATTTAAGACATGAGTTTCATTATTGAAACATGCTGAAAGAAGGAGCCTTCTTCATAGTATTGCAATCAGTAGAGAACCGGAATGACTACGACTACGAGTCCATAGTATTTTATTGCAGCCTTAATTTGATGGAGATGTCATAGTCAACTTTAAATAGGAAGAGGAGTAGGACTAATGAAGGTGGAGATGTCCAAGAGAGGCCAATGAAATGCAAAAATATATCTTCATACTTTGGCGGGGGTAGACACAATAGTGTTGGTCAAAGTAAGGAAGATACATCATCAGAGGAG
The DNA here is from genome assembly GCA_028749045.1 of Cupressus sempervirens. Classification (NCBI taxonomy): domain Eukaryota; kingdom Viridiplantae; phylum Streptophyta; class Pinopsida; order Cupressales; family Cupressaceae; genus Cupressus; species Cupressus sempervirens. Next base: position 412,881,587 of record CM053790.1, read on the forward strand.
CCTATACAATCTCAACCGACACAGGAGTCCATTCAACAAATTGGGGAGCCTAATAAATCTAGTGACGGAGTTGCAGAACCTGATATCTCTAATGAAGATGACCTTGAAGAAGAATATCTAGTAAATAACTAGTACCAAGACAAATCAATCGACTTCGATGATGATGATGGTGCAATTAACAATAACAGTGACACTAAAGGGAGAGGAAAATTGAAAGAAAAAATATATCATCATTAGGAGATGGCCAGGAGATTTAAATTTGATTGGGCAGCAAAGTATCCATTCATTGAGCCTGTGGAAAATCCAATTGTAGGTGAGCCACCAGTAGAATGCAGATGTGCAATTTGTAGTTGGAAGTATAAAAAGGAAAAGTGGTTGCAGCTTAAACTAGACACCATAGAGAAACATGTTGGTAAGATTTACAAAACCTCAACTGTAGATGGTAAGAAAACAAAAGTGGTAAGATATAAAACAAAGGAGCAATGTTAACATAAAAGGAATACTGAAGAATATTATATGTTTCAGAAATTTCAGACAAAGCTTGGTGAACTTCAAGGTTCTATTAATGTTATTTTTGCAAAAGAAAGTGAAGTAGAAGAACATGGAAAAGTTCTTCAATTAAGTAATGTTTTCTATATTTTGAGTAGAGGGCATCCAATGATAGACTATCCAGAAATAAGTGGTTTTTTACACTTTCTGAAAGTTCCTAACTATCCTGTCAGTCATTGGTCGATAAACAGTGGATGGGAATGGGCAAGTTGTCTTGTGCAAGTTGAAATAGAGGATGTACAAAGAAAAATAAAAGAGTCAACCTTTATTGCATTGTCCTTAGACAAAGTTACGGCAATAGATAATACATCATGGGTATGCATGCATGTTTATACTATACAGAATAATGTCTGCCAACCACATCTACTATCTGTTGCTAAATTGAGAGACAATGCGACATTAGAAACTTTATTTCAATTAGTAAAGAGAAATTTAATTGAATATGGAGCTATGGATGAATTGACAATAGCAAAGAAGTTGGTCTGTGTTGGAGCGGATGGAGCTTCAGTAATGCAAGGTCAAAGGAATGGTCTTTGCACAAAGATGCAGGTTTCTTGTTCACCATATGTTGTTGTCATTCACTATATGGTCCATAGGATGAATCTTGCTTTTAGAGTTGTGAAGAAGTTTCCTTTAGTAAACAAGGTTGAAGATTTAGTAAGAGAGTTGTATGCATATTTTTGTCGAAGTCCCAAGCGTTTTAGGGAATTTCAGCACTTTGCTGATGGAATTATCGATGGAAACAAGCTTCTAAAAGATGTTGATACTAGATGGATCTCTTTGGATGGACCAGCACATCGAGTATTTTCTAAATATCAATCTTTGATTGGATTGATGTACAAAAATTGAGACAATACAAAAAATTAGAGATGTAGCGACCTGCTTCGGAGGTTAAGAAATATAGAGACACTTTTGACTTTGGTATCTCTTCTTCCCATGCTAGAAGAAATGAGGTTAATTATGAAAAAAGCCTAGCAAAGAGCCATGTATATTGCAGAATATGCTCAGTTGCGTAAAATGTCATTCCGAGCCCTCAATAGTCTCTATCGTACTGACCTAAATTTATCCAATGATAGATTTAATCACTGGCAAAAACTAACAGATTTGGATGATCCTAATAATTATTTAAAGATCGTTGAAAATGGAGATTTATGTGTTTGTGTAAGGGGATTTCAGATACCAATGTACTACAGTGCCCCAAAGAAGTGAGCTACAAGAGTAACAAGGGAAGAGTTTACCAAGATTGTCGAGTCTATAGCATCTACTACAAGGGACATAGCCTATAGAGTTTCCTCTAAAATAATATCACGATTCCCATATGATCAACTGCTTGAGGCCATGGCAATTGTGTTTCCTCAATATTGGTCCTTCAAGAATAAGGAAGATTATCGTAGAAGGCTGTTGATTTTGATAAAGGAATTTTGCAAATCTATAGAATTCAATGGAGTGACTATCAACGGAATATTAGATGAGGGTCTTCTTAGATAGTAAGCAAGAACCTTTGCAAGGACCATGAAGCATCAATATCAATTAATGCATAACCCACATGAAGAGGGCTTGGCAACAAAGCTTTGGATAGAACTAAAACAGAGCACATTGTTGCGTGAAGAAATTTTAGAGTACTTCAAGCTTGCTGATCTATGTCAAACCATGATATTGGGTTTAGTGGAGGATGAGAGAGTTTTTAGTGTTTTGGGCTTCCTAAAATCAAAGCTAAGAAACAAACTAGACAAGAATTTGGAATCATGCTTGAGGGTATACACATCTAGGTATAATGTTAATACTTTTCCTTTTCAAAAAGCATTGGAAATCTGGAAGAAAAGATGCAAAAGAAGAAGGGTGGGACTGGGCAACACCATTAACCAATCTCCTATAGTGACTCCAAGTGGGACAAGTATAGTTGGTAGTGGCACTGGCCATGGGATTGGGAGTGAACTTGAAGTTGAAGAAGACACAAACGAAAATGAAGAGAACAATGAAGCAAATGGACTACCAGAATTGGATGATGATGACGACATACAGATGAATTGGAAAATTTAGGAAATTTTTGCTAAATTAGCAGTGGCAACCAATAGGTATTTTTTAAACTTATTAACTACTATATGATATCCTATCATTCAATGTTCATTTTAGAAAAGCAAGAAATTAGAGTGTATTATGTTTCATCATTAAAATTTGAGAACAAAGAGTATTATTACTGTAGAATGTAGTTTATATCATGTCATCAATGATCATTCATATTTTAATTTGAAATTCTTGAATGAAATTTTGTTTTCTATTTTATTCATTTATTCAACATACATTGAATTGGAAAACATGAAAATTAGATAGAATCATAGATTCAATTCCACAATTAATAATTATTAATGGTTTTCATCTGCAATATTCAGCTAATATGGTACAATTTTTGTAAGCCAATGACCCTGAATTCCCATTTATAGAAACAAGAGAGCAACAACAACTTTAGGTCGATTTGCCTAATGTGAAGTCTCAAAATCTAAATCAGAAAGACATCTACAAGTCTACAAAATCTCTACAACTTTAGTTGTACATTTCTACATTTGACAGGCCAGTTTAGTAAATTAGCAATTTTAGCATAGGCAACAACATCTGCAAGACTACAACATTGATCCTGTTCAAAAAACAAAGTTCAAACTTGTTACTTTAAACTCAATTCTAGAGTCTAGACTATAGTATGTAGGATAATATGAAAGATATTCATATATAGTAAAGATATAGAGATGATTGAAACTGAAAGTACTTTCACATACAGACTATAAGTTTCTGTAGTATGCTCCATTCTTCTTCGGTTGGAAGGGAAAAAAATTTTATGTTATGGTAAATGACCTACATTCTCGTCAGCATTCCATACTTGGAAGAGTGGGTTTCAAGCAATGTTTGTTCCACTAGTGCATGCAAATTTGTGAATGTTTTGATGCACTTTGCAATGCCTTCATGAGTTCTGTCCTGAGGAAGGTTGCCTAAATCAAAGGTTATTTGGTCCTCCAACTTTTGTTTGTAAACTTCTCTTCTAACAAAACCCGTTGTTGAGAAATCAGGTCCAAGACTCGGTAAACCAAGAGATATCAATTTTGTTGTTTTATTGTTCATCTTGGCAAGCTTTGGCCCAAATAAAGCAAGAACTTCTTCTGCTTCTGTTAGTTTTTGACATTTATGAAATAAAGAGGTCGCCTTTATTATTGAACCAATGCGGTCCTGAATTCCCTTGCTTGCCAAATGCCTGTCAGCAGTGCTGTTGATTTCTTCCATAATCCGCTTTGCAATTTTTTGTCTCTGACCAAAACTTTTGTTCTCCTCAAGTTGCTCTTTCAGCTTCCCAAAAACATTTGTAAGAGCTTCGTAGAGTTTGAACCAATCACACAACCTATCAGAAAAAGTCTTTATTTGCCCCGAGAAGTAATTTTTTATTTGCTTTACTATATTATTTACATGGTCATTCAAGCCATTTTCATATTTTTTAATAGTATCATTTGCCTTCTTTAGGTCTTCTTTCATTTCTGAGTACTGGTGTTCACTATGTTTTCTTATTTGCTCTGCTTTATTTTCCCACCCTTTTGCTTTCTCTTCCCATTATTTTGTTTTTACCCTCTCATTTTCCAATTCTTTATTTAACTTATTGTTTACATTTGCAGCATTCTCCAAGTTTCTGCATAACTTTGTTGAAGAGTCTTTTTCATCCTGGAGTTTTTTTCCCATTTTTTCCAAATTTTCCCTCAGAGTTTCTAGTTCTGCGTCCATTTGTTCTTGTTGTTTAGTTGCTTCTTTAGAGCCAAAGGATGAATTTTTTATCCTCTTCTCTAATTCTTTGCACCTGTTTACTGCTGCTTTCTCACTTGCCTTTACATTTGCCAGGTCTGCCTTTAACTTATCTATTGTGCCCTGAAGCTTTCCTTTCTCTCTCTCCAACTTCATCACTGAACTGTAGACCACTTGGTTGGTCATTTTGGACACATTTATCTTGTCCACATTTTTAATTTTGGATAAATTTATTTGGAGGGTGCTAACTTGAAATTTAGATGGATCTAACTAACTCTCTGGTGGATTGTTATCTCTAGCTGGGGGCATAACAACCATGAATTCCATCATATCTTTATATGGGTCATATGTGGGAAATAACCTATTGGTTGCAGGTTCTGCATCACGAGCTACAGCAATTGCTTCCATCTTCATTGTCTTACTATTTTGTCTATTCTTGCTTTTTGATTTTTCATAGTTAGTTACAAATTCATTGTAATGAAAATCAGGATTTTGTGAGACAATTGAATGTTTGAATGGTGAAATAGCAGTAGCACTTGCTCTAATGTACGAGCTTCCACCAATACCATGAGGATAACCAACACCTAGACCCATTAGTGGGGTTTGCAGACTGTTTTGAGGGTTTTTTCCTGAAGGATGGGCAATTGTTGGACTCACAGTCACCATTGGTGTTGTTGTACTAGTAGTAGTACTACTACTAATACTTGTCATAACCTTCTGCTTCTTTACACTTTCTTGATCTCCGGGACCAAATTTTTTTGCATTTATATACAATGTCCTTTTCGAACCACTAGTTGTAGTTGTACCCATGATATCTACAGTTGTGGGAGTGACAGTTGATTTAGATTGAAATTGAGTGCTTGGAAGTGGAACTATAAATGAAGCAGGAACAAATTTAATTAACTAAGATGAATCCAATGTGGATGGAATTGATTGAGTTGATGATTGATCTCCATGCCCAAGGCTTGGTTTTTTACCATGTTTTGGTGCTACAGCTGGTGGTTGAGGTGGTAACCAAACCCCTTCTCCACTAGGACCCAAACCACCATAACCTTGGTAGCCCATTTTTTCTACAATTTCTGCCCCTTTGCTATATAGAAGTTTGGTGGATGCATCAAATCCTCTCTGAATTTGTGTACTGGATGAGGGATTCAAAGAATCCTGGTCATCATAATCATCATTAGTATCACTGTGATGTGCTTCAGGTGGATGCTCCTTATTCCACAATTCGTCAAATATTGTATCCTCTTCAACCTCATCAAGATCTAAAGAGGTCTTTGGCTCACCGAGATTCTTCCTCATTTCCCAAAATTGAGAAATTTTGCTTCAACTCCATCTAGCATCTATACAATCATTCATTAGCTCTTTTGGAATAGGTTTTGTAGATGGTTTATTAGCTTTCTTGTAGAAATTGGATGATGTCATGCCCTACACTTTTCCTTTCTGTTTGTGCAATGCCATTATTTGTGATGACAATTCCTGTATTGACATATTATTTTCAGCATCATATTTCTCCATCTATTTTTTGACCTCCTCCCAAGAGTCCATGTTTTTAAATTTTTCAATCAAAGGCATACTTTCATGTTGATATTTGCTTGCAGAAGTCCCAATGCCCTTAAGCCTTGCTCCAATTATGTTCAGTGGATCATACTGCCAGTGACTGTCAACATCAAATCAAAAAATTGAAAAAAAGGCTTTTGCCACTTTGAATCCTCTTCTCTCAAATGCGAACCCTCCAAAGGAGAATGGCAAGGAGGGAAATATCATTTTCTTTTGCTGACCATGAAAGAGTACATCTGTGCTCTCCATTTTTTGTACATATTCCAATGCAAATACCCTCTTTGTTACATGTATTGGAAGTTTATAGGGTTCTACCGATGAATCATAAAACCTTAACATAGTGTACTCTTCCATTAAGTACCAGTCAGGCAATTGTAGTTCACTTCTGAGTTGAATGCAATTTCTACAAGTAACAGGCAATCTAGGCATTGGATTGCCTATAACTTTATGGTATATTGGTGCCAAAAAGAGGTCTACAAAATTGTTGTAGTTCCTTCTATTATCAATCATCCTTATCTGAGGTGTCCACTCATATATTGGATTTTGGCCTTGAGTCTGACTACAAAGCTTGTTTGCCTCAAATAATGCACGATGCTTTGCTAGGAGAAGATAGCACAAGTAGGTTGTGAATCTAAATGTCTTCTCTGAACCTCTTTGAATCATTAGTAATTGATCTTGCATGCAATGAACAATGTGCTCAATATAACGATATCTTACTGGTTCTTTTTTAAAATGAATATGATAAAACATTTCAAGAATGCTGGCATCCACTTGTTTGTTACTATCCAATCCCAAACAAAATGCTAGCAAGGAAATATTGTCCTGTGCCCATGGCACAAAAAATTCAAAATCATAAGGAGGCATGTGATTTGGACTCAGCCTATAACCGCTTGTTATTCCTCTAATATGAGAATCTCTCTGTTCTGCATCTAATTTTTCATAATCATCTGCTAGCTTTCCCAGGTCAATATGTACATTTGACTGATGTTGTTGAAACCCTAGGTTCAACAGACTAGCAAATTCACTCTCAGTTATGGACAAAATTTCCTCCTGAGTAATTTTATTCATAATTGCTTTTCTATTTTCATCATAATTTTTGACACAGAGCATAACAATTTCTAGGCAAGGGAATACTTGAGGTAACGCCATGTGTGTCGACCTAGCTACCCATGGTGCAATTTTACTTGCAGTTGCATTTACACTAGGGTTAAATGAACAAAATTTTGAAGCCTTATTTGGATTGTTCCACTTGTTTTCAAGTGCAAACCTTATCTCCTTTATACCCTTATTTCCATGAATAATAGGATCATGTATATCATGGAATAAATCACTGAAACCTGGTGTTTTAAGCATATTGTGGAATTCTATTATTTTGCCCATGTTATTCTTGGTTTTTGTTTTGCCCATCGTGGTAAATATTTAAACACAGCTACAAGCCTACAGGGGTAATTCAAAATTAAAACCTTACAGACTAAATTTTTTTATATAATATAAACAGTAAAGTTGTAAAATTTAAAATGCAGGACGTAAATTTTCAGGATTTTAGTAGTTACACTTACCCGTTCACGTTCACGTTGCCCTTAGTTTTGATTTTTGCAAAGAGCTGAGAGACTGTAGTTTGTTGCTTTCCTCAGACCACAATCCTCAACCTTGAAATTAAGAATCTCTAACTTTGTTGCGCTATAACTTTGTAAATTGTAATTTGTAACCCCTTTCTAATTTCTAAATCTGCAGACAACATATAACTGCAAAATTAATGAAACTTAACATGCCAAAATTGTACAATCTGTACTCTATAGTCTATAGTCATCACACTTGTCACACAGTACACTTTTAATTTAAATGTGAGTGGAATCGTGGACCACTAGTATTACCTAACCCGTCATAATGTATTAATGTCATTCATAACGTCACTGTTAACTGCAAGTGGAATGTGATTATGTCAATGTGTTAATTGAGCAGTGACACATGTCATGATTCCGGGACGCATTTGAAATGACAGGGTTTCTTTTTCCTTTCATCCTGAAACTCAACTTCGATCGTTGATCTATAAACATCCAACGGCACCGATGAATGGTGTGGTGGCCCCATGGGTCATGGGTCTCATACCCATTAAATTACGAGTATAGTTAGTATATTATTAAATTGTATAACTGCAATGATGTATATTAATTAAAATAGTAAAAGAATATATAAATAAACATTATAGTATCATGCTAAATTAAAATTAGATGACATCCTAAAGAACATGTATCATACCAAAGATATTTATCAACTAATTATACATGAGATATAGATAAAATTGTATAAATTTTTTTTAAAAGAGTTAAATTGATTAATTTCAATTATTAAATTGTTTTATATATCTTGTTCAAGTGATAATTTTATTCAATTGCAAAAGCTAGACAATATTCTTAAGGTTAAATATAATGCATAAAAAAAACATAAATTAATTTTAAAATAACATTTATGCTTTAAAAAAACCAAACACACTTATAATAAATAAAGTTGATAATATACCAAGCTAAGTAATTTGAACTTTATTAAAATTGATACAAAATTAATATTATGTATTTTAAAGTATAAATTAAAAATATCAATATAGTAAAAATTATATATGTTAAATAAATGTATAATCTAATAAAATTATTATTTATATAAATAAATAAAAAATAAAAGAAAATTTATTAAAAGCATTGGTTTAGATATGTAAAAATAAAAATAATTAAATTCTAATTTAAACTTATATACAAATTAAAATTAAAATAAATATGAAATTAAACTATATAAAAAATAATTTTTGAAAATTGACAATTTAAAAGAGTTAAAATGTCTATATTTGATTGATATACTATATTTGAATAACATTTTACAAATAGAGGTGTTGAAAAAAATATTTGTATTTTTAATGAAGAAAATTGAATTTTTTCATTGCCTTTTTCATCATGAACCAATCAAGTTTCACATAATTTTTTAATAATAACATATTTTGCTATTAGGTAAAGTCTGAGGGAGGAACTACGTTGCTCTGCAACCTTGTTTCTAAGGGAAATGTATTAGTGATTATCATTATAAATAATATTTTATATTCACATAGGCTTTTATAAACAATTCAATAGGAAATTCAAAAATGCAAAATATTGCAATGTTGCATAAGTAAGCATAAGAAGTTAAAACAATGAAATACAATTTTATATGGAACTGAAACTCTAGAAATTTCATTGATATTTCTTGAAATTTACAAATTTACAAAATCAGGGGAAAACCCTAGACTCTAGTACTATTGTACTATTCGTCGTAGAATTTAGAAACCACCAGAATTGACCATGGTTGCGAATTCTTGTAGCCAGTGGTTGCCATCTTCCACTTCATCTAGGAAAAACCATTTTCGAAGAAAATTCAACCTAATTCTTGCGCATTTCCTATGGTGTTGCAACTGCCCAATAGTCAAGCCCAGTAAAAATGGTTGCAAGACCACATTCTAGCTAGATTCTAAAAGCTTGTGGACTTCACCCGCCCAAGGGATCCCCACTCCTAAAACTACATGAGTGACAATTTCAATGTCATCACCCAAATATACTACTTTAAAAATCTTCCTCAGGAGCACCACAAGTTCAGCTCTTGCTTCTTCGAGGTCAAGTAGGGAGGCTAGAAATTGTGACGTAATGTCACTATTGACATGATACTGATTCTCATTCTTCAAAAACTCACGCCCCATAACCATTTTGATAGCAGCAATAATAAACTTCACACCAGAGCATGGAACAACCTCATTGCAAATTGACAAGAGGTTTTCCTCAAGAACGCGACCTAGAAAGGCCTTCTGCTCCTCTTCCAAAGTGCATCTCAGGAGAATAGGGTTGTCCATCTTTACTACAAAGTTCAAACTCTAAGTTCAAACTACTAAGCAGACTAACACCAAACAAACCAGACCTATCGACTACCAAAAATGAGATGAGCAATGATGAAAGAAGTAGCTCAATCATCTATAAATAAGCTCGTTGGGTAGGGTGCCAAGGATTTTTTATTTTTTCCATCTAAGTGCCAATTCAATTACATTAAATTAGCAAATATTCTCAAATCTTGAACATAATTGCAAGTACGTATCGAAAAGGCCAATTGTAATTAAACACTAACACCGTCCATTGTCCTGTAATGCGTGTGAAGATGCTTAATTGATGGAAAAGGCCAATTGTAATTAAGACTAATAATAGTACTGCTAGTGGACTATGGCATGTCCTGTAATGCGTACGAAGTTGCTTAGCCGATGGAAAAGGCCAATTGTAAATTGTAATTAATTAATAGTGACAAGACATCAATATACTAAAGTACTAAATTTTCTAGATTCGATTGCGTGTGTTTATTTATCATCAACGTTTCAGATCACACTACATGATCCATCATCAATATACTATCTCCTGCAACTTAAGTGATACATGTTGGACAGAAATGTGTCACCATTTCGGACACTTGAACAAGGTCGAGGCTTCATTCCAAACGTTTGGTCTTGAAATAAACCTTCAACCGTTGATATATTATCATCGAACGGTAGTCTGAATCATGTAATTAATATTTTATATGCAATTAATGTTTATCATTTAAATAACCCGAGCTTTGTTCATTTTAAATTTTAAATTTTTGTCTGCAATCTACATGTACTTAATGTTTATCATTTCAATCATCCGAGCTTTGTTCATTTTGTATTGGTAATAATAACAAGTGTGTGTATTTGTCGTTATATTTTTAATTTAATTAGTAATTAGAAATATAAGTTCAATTTATAAATTGTCAATTTAAAGTAAAAAATATAATGCTCTCAAGTTACACTTGTGAATTATAAAATTTGTAAAAAATTCTAAATGATTTTTTTAATCATATAACACATTTGAATCATAGTTAGATTAACAAATAATCATTTTAATTATTTTTAGGAAGTAAAAGTCATTTGACTAAATTTTAATGATAGTATTTTATATCTTTACTATAAATTTTTGTTTTTATTTTTTACCTAATTGAATATTTCTAATTTTAAATTAGTTAGAGAATCAAATAAATATGCAATACTTGCTAAAATGTTTCCTTTATTATTAAAAATATATTTTTACTTTTCCTTTCATGCAGTTATACACTATAAACCCATATCAAAATGTGTATACTATTAAAAATATATTAAAGGCATTTAACTAATTAAACTTAATACAAAATTTATCTCACAATTAGGGGTGATTGTCAAATTTCAAGCCTCACACTAAGTAATTCAGTGTTGGGAGGTTATAAATAGAACATGTTTTTAATTTAAGAGATCAATAAATTTTATTTTATAATATCCTTTTAAAACTGATATGTTCTATCAATATAAAATATTTAAATATGTAAAAATAATAGTTTATTTGTTGATAACAATTTAAAAGTACTTCATCAATGTTTTGATGGGAGTATTTGTACTTAATTAATTTTATGAGTTTTTCAAAATCTATATTAAAAATTGGTTGAATTAAAAATTTAAATTTAAATTTTTTAATAAACTAAATTGCAATGGTATTGGTAACTGTCGATAAAAAACTTTCAGAAATCGGCTGTACAATTTGGGAAGTGGTGTGTGGTTAGTGGTAGCATTTAATTCTTTTCGGGTACATTATACTCTGCAGACAATGTTGCTATTCTAGCACATCACAATTTGTGTGGTTAGTGGTTGTACTAGCAAGAGAATGTTGCTATCACTGACATGGAATTTAATTCTTTTCGGGTACACTATACTCCGCAAACAACTTACCTTGATACATGTCAACATTTTGGTGACTACCTCGACTATTCTTCTTCCTTCAAGAAATGTTGGCCAAAATTAAACCTTAGCCATTGATCTTGGATCATCAAACGGTCTGAGTTCTCAAATAATACATTTAACATAACTTTTTGAAAACCGTTCACCATAACAAATAAATTAATTCAATTATTTGGAAAATAATTTTGCCATTTTTTTATAAAAAAAGGTATCGGTTATTAAAATATTCGCCAACCAATATCCATATTTCAAAACATAATTCGCCATTAGTATCAATAATTTTATTAAAAGCAAAAATTATAATAGCCATTATTTTATAAAAATTGTCTAAACTTTTAAAAAATTTGCCACCAAATATCCATCGATTGACGCATAATTCACCAACACTATTAATTTTTTTTCACCCACATGACATGTGATTCGCCACAATTTTATAAAATTTGGGATGGGGAGGGTTCCTTAAAGTTATCCCTGGGTCACCCATCCTAGTACTACTCCATCTTGAGTGTGCTTAACTATGAAGTTTCATCCATGGTTAAACCCAAAGCTTGCAACCGCATTATCAAAACCTTCACCAAGTGTTGTGCCTTATGAACCATTCATTAGAAATCCCTTTAAGCTCATCAATTGATAAGTAGGAGATAATTTCCATAGCAAGTCAAATTGTGATATTACTATCAAGATTTAACTATATGATTTTTTAGTCAAACTCATTGACCCATGTTTCATGAGTAGTGATTCAACATGAATCCATCTCTCATGAAAATAAATGATATACTTAGCACTCATTGGATCTAGGCAATGCTCACAGGGGTGAAGCACTAGGACTTCTTGGAAGGTCACCCATCCCAGTACTACTATAGCTTGAGCATGCTTAACTACAAAGTTTCCTCCATGGTTAAACCCAAAAATTTTTAACCCCATTTGCAAAAACTTCACCAAGTTTTGTGCCTTATGAACCATTCATTAGAAAGCCCCTTAAGCTCATCAATTGATAAGTAGGAAACTTTGTGTAGTTAAGAAAGCTTTGGGTTTAACCATGGAGGAAACTCTATAGTTAAGCGCACTCAGGCTATAGTAGTACTGGGATGGGTGACCTCCTAGAAAGTCTTAGTGCTTCACCACTATGAGCATCACCTAGATCCAATGAGTGCTAAGTGTTCCATTTATTCTCATGAGAGATGGATTCATGTTGAATCATTACTCATGAAACATGGGTCAATGAGTTTGACTAAAAAATCACACAATTAAATCCTGATATTAATATTACAATTTGACTTCTTGTGAAAATTATCTCCTACTTATCAATTGATGAGCTTAAGGGGCTTTCTAATGAATGGCTCATAAGGCACAACACTTGGTGAAGGTTTTGAAAATGGTGTTGCAAGGTTTGGGTCTAACCATGGAGGAAACTCCGTAGTTAAGTGCGATCAGGCTGGAGTAGTAATGGGATGGGTGACCTCCTGGGAAGTCTCGGTGCTTCACCCCTATGATAATCACCTAAATCCAATGAGTACTAAGTGTTCCATTTATTCTCATGAGAGATGGATTCATGTTGAATCAGTACTCATGAAACATGGGTCAATGAGTTCAACTAAAAAAAAAACACAGTTAAATTCTAATAGTAATATCACAATTTGACTTTTTGTGGAAATCATCTCCTACTTATCAATTGATGAGCTTAAGGGGCTTTCTAATGAATGGTTCATAATGCACAACACTTGGTGAAGTTTTTTCAAATTGGGTTGCAAGCTTTGGGTTTAATCATGGAGGAAACTCCATAGTTAAGCATGCTCAGGCTGGAGTAGTATTGGGATGGGTGACCTCCTAGGAAGCCTCGGTGTTTCACCCTTATGAGCATCACCTATATCCAATGAGTTCTAAGTGTTCCATTTATTCTCATGAGAGAAGGATTCATGTTGAATCACTACTCATGAAACATGAGTCAATGAGTTTGACTAAAAAATCACATAGTTAAATACTGATAGTAATATCAAAATTTGACTTGTTGTGGAAATTATCTCCTACTTATCAATTGTAGGTCATTTTAATAAGTGATAACATTTTATTAAATGAGAGTAAAATGAATTAATAAGAGTCATTTTCTTTCCTCACCCATGGCTCGAGTGCTAGTATAGGCTAGTATGAGAGTAGAGAGGATGCTTGGTCGTGACCTCACTTTGTTAGTATGCCTTATCTGTACAAAAGGATACTGTTGGTGTAAATATGTATTTACTATTTACACTTTACTTAAGTTTACCTAGGTTAATGCATTATTTTATTATATTGCATTATTTTATTATTTATTTGGTGAGACACTTAGGAGTTTGTATAGTTTCATGAGTTGTCATGTTGACAACACAAAAGTAAGCAACTCTAATTCAACACATGGTTTCTACAACATTGGAGTTTGCAACATTAATTGAGTTATCATGTAGACAACATAGTTATTCACACTCCTAATTTAGCAAATGGTGTCTACAATATTATTTTTCATGCTACACCATTGTAGGCTTATCCTCTCATCATCGTACTTACTCCTATGCTTAATAGAGGATAACCTATATCTAGTGGACATGTGCCTGGTTGTATAACTTATCATATTGTTGATTCCTATGCATTCTAGAAGCATTGTAGAAGCCTTTATATACATGCACTCCTAGTGTACTTTTACATTGCATTGAATACATATTGTTATTCTAATCATACTCTTTCTAGTCTATTGTTGTGCTTGTGCTTGAGTTATTTTATCTTGGGTGAATTTTTTCCCGAGGCAAATTCTTACATGGTATCAGAGCTTGGAGAATTTCTCTTCATATAGTTGTTCGAGACCATTCTTTCTTCAGTACCTTAGCCCAAATCTAGAGTATCACAGTCATTGGGATCATCTAGAGCCAGAACAGACCTCACCATTGCATCCAGAACTTTGATTCCATGAAAATTAGCTATAAATTTGCCTACTCTAGGCCAAAGTCGATCGTGAGGCAAAATTTTTTTTATAAATCGGCACCTAAAGGCCCGATTCACAAGTTTAGGTATGATCTTTTAGATTTGTAATTTAATTTTATTCAGATCTATTATTTCTTTATATTTCCATCACAATTTTACTACAAATTTTTGGAAATTTTTTGCCCTTCGGACAAAAAAGAAATATTTTTTGTACAAGTATCGAGTAGTCACACCCCAGCCCTGCACCCTATGCAAAATATTCTATCAGTAGACTGCACAGTAGAGAATATTCTATTTTGCAGCAGGTTCATTACCAGTATGGCAGACGAAATTTCAATTAAATCTAACAATACAATTTTCATTCACGGCAGATAACTTACACAATCACCTACCGACTTATACTTCTCGAGTGGTTGCACAATCTCAACAACTGGCAGCCAACCCAACAATCTGGTGGCCCTTTTATTTAAATTCCCATGGGTTATTTGACTTAAACAACAGACAAGGCCCCCGCATATCCCATGTAGGATTAAATCCTAAAACTGTTGGCCCTATAGAAAACTTTTTCAGTGCCCATCTATCTTTCACGGTGGCTCCAAACCACTGAACTCCACTTGAGAACCCCATGCCCTATTAGCACCAAATCCATCCATGATGGATGCACACCTCAGTGAAACCATGTCACCTACATTTGTTGAAAATGCAGTTCCTCCCGCACTATCACGTGGCGTAAGTAGACCCCTCCACGACTAGTCTTAGTCAACGCTGAGTAACATGAAGGAGACCCTACATGTCATCAACAAATTTGTAGCTCGTGAAGCTACCATGTGGACCACCATACAACCTAGTTTGTTGACAACACATACACATAGTGACAACTCAAACATAGTGAGGGTCCACGTCAGCCCTCAATCTGTCTTCCTTGTGGGCCACATGCCCTAACACGTGGCACTGCACATTTGAACACCAAGCCACAACTGCAGTCCATGGATATAAGCCACGTAAGCATCGTATGATTGCTATGCCACCTTTTTGGTACATCTGTATGGTATGGTATGCCCAATTAGCCTGCCACATCAGCAGAGGAGGCTAATTTTTTGCCACATCAGCATTTCATGGGATTAAATTTGATGGTCATCTAACCACCATTCCTAGGAACTTTTAAACTACTGTGACAATCATTTGATCATCGAATTTAAGCTTGCATTTTTCTACCTAGACCCCTCTCTAGATGAAATTTTGATTTGACAGTCTGACTTTGGGAGGCCATAACTTAGTCATTCAGACTCCAAATCAAGTGTGATTTTTTTTTTTTTTTGGGTAGAATTTCTTAAATTTTTTAGTGGTGGTGTTCTTTTCTGGTTTTGGTACAAGGATTTGTCAGAAATTGTGTCTTTTGGTGATTGTACCTATTCAATCCTACATTTTGCAACTTGAAACAATCTATACGGGCTCATCTAGACACATTTTGAGGTTCTATGTTTTTTGAAAGTGCATTATTTTTCATCTACTTTCTAGAGTTGCAATCAAATTATAGGATTGTGTGGACAAAAATCTCTCTCTCAAACTTAGGGCCTTTTCTGCATTGTATTGCTTTGATTACTTTTCAAAATTGTTGTACACCTAAGCTACAGTGCTTAGTGACAGATTTGAGCCTCAAAAGGTAGTTTTAAATAGAAAAATTAGAAGTCCACTTTGTACATTTTGACAAGTGGCCTATTGTACACACACTACATATAAAGTGCCAAAAGCATCTTTTTTTTCTTTTGGGGGGGGGGGGGGGGTATTGTGTTCTTGTGTCTCTCTTGTGTGCTCTTTTCATTTTCTTCATCATGGGTTCACCTACATGTCCACTTCTAACTTCACGCAATTATTCTATATGGAAAGATATTACATGGAGTAGATTAATGGAAAAAGGTCTAAGTCTTTATGTTGATGGAACAATTCCTAAATCCACTAATGTTACAACACTCGTTGATTGGCAAAAACAAGACCAATAGGCTTTACGAATTATTAGGAATTGTGTACACAGAGATCTCTTCTTCTACATTTCCAGTTTCAAGGGATCCAAACCTATATGGGACAAACTTGAAGCATTGTATGGTAAGGTGGATAAGGAAAAGGGATTCAAAATTGAGGACGATCTACTTCAATTGGATCCAAAGAACTTTGACACAATTCAGGATTATATCAACAAATTCAATGAGTATAGGGCACTACTTAAAGATTGTGAAAATCTCATGAAGGATGAAAAGTTGATTCATCATATCCTAAAGAGGCTACTTTCAGAGTATACTTCCTTTTTTTGAGTTATAATACTCACAAGTTAACCATGGGAAGTGCTTTCCAAAAGCCTACATTTGATGCTTTTGCAAAGATGTTGATTCTTGAACAATCTCACTTGATAGATTTGGGACTTCTCATGACATCAAAGACTAGAGCATTGGTGGCAAGTGATGAGCACCAATCAAGTCAAGGAGACAAAAGCTCTAACAACAACAAGAAAAAGTAGTGGAAGAAAAAATCACAATTTGAGACACAACAATCCTCCTCATAGCAAGGCAATTCTTCTTCCAACAAGAAAGGAAACAATGAAAAGAAGGACAAACTTTTTTGTGCATATTGTAAAAAGCCAAATCATGATGAGCATCATTGAAAGACTAAGAGAATTGATGAGTTGGAAAATCTACTCAAGAAGAACAAAATTCAAGTGGCAAGTACTTCCAAGGATTCAACTCCACCCACTTTAAAGGGAAAAGGGCAAGCACTTATGGCAAACACAAGCTCTTCATCAGAATGGATTCTTGACTCAGGTGCCTCCTATCATATGGGTTCTTCAAAGGGAGACTTTTCTTCATTAAAGAAATCATAGGCACCACACATCTTTGTGGGAGATGATACTAAAATGGAAGTTGAAGGGAAAGAACATGTGGAGATGGAAAATGGGGAATTCAAAGATGTTCTCTATGTTCCGAACCTAAGCTCTAATCTCCTCTCAATTTACCAAATCACTCACCTTGGAGATGGCAAAAAAGTTGAGTTCCTTCCAAATTTAGTGATGGTGCACAGTCTCAGAGATGATTCATTGGTTGTAGTGGGGAAAGTCAATCATGACAAGAGGTTTTATTCCTTCTCCCACTTTGTGCCTAAGTCTCCTTCTCAAGCCTTGTTGACTCAATCATGTAATACCCCACCTGGAGATCCTTGGAAACAAGGATAAAATACAAGCCAAGAATTTTTTTATTTTTATTTTTTACGAGTATGAATCCACATGACAACATCATACAGGGATCACAATGATCGCAACGGAAGACTTCACCACAATCCTAGCAACCAATGAATCTCCAAATGCCATTACCAAACTGACACACACAAACAAAGCCAACAACAAAAAATGCACATGATGAGGGCTCAAGAAATGACCACTCATCAACAAAACACCAAGTTGGGGTAGAATGCAGAAACCTAAAATTTGGCTAAGCCTGAAATCTTGAAACCCTGAAAATTGGCTAAGTCTAGATTTTTGAAGCCTTGAAATTTCTTAGAATCTTTAACTTATCTCTAAGAGGTCTGAAACCTATCTCAAAAGATTTTTTGCACATATTAAAATATATCTTAAGTATAAGAAACGTATACTTAAATGATATATTTTAAACCCCAAGAGACTGACTACAGAAACACACATAACATAAATCAAAAAGCAACACTAAGGGATTGAAGAACACCTAAGAGAGTACCCCGAACCATCCCTAAAAAGTTTGAATTAGACCGAAAAGTGCCTACTTCCCACCTATGCAGGTTTCATAAAAACTGTGCGACACTTTATTAGCACTGTGCGATACTTTACCAATGTCGTGTGACATTTCTCTAGAAGGAGGGTGACACAATTAGGGGTTGGGCGATACTTCTCCAAAGGGCGTGCGATACTGGAAGTGTATCGTATGAAATTTCTTTTAAGGGTGTGTGATACTTTAAAGTATCATACGACATTCCTCAAATGGGCATGTGACACTATATTATATCACATCATGCTGACACATGGTCACCCAGGGAAAAAGTAAGAAAACTCTAAGGACAAACAACAAGATAAAACATAGATAAAACCTCCACACTGGGGAGTACCAAATTCATGTAGATCAAGGAGTGAACACTTGAGTGCATAATCAACAAGATGCCAAGATCAAGAAGGAGATACATCTATCCATCTAAAAACTATAGCAGAAAAGAATGTACTGAAAGCAACATCACAGTGAACATAAGCAACATCGCAATGAATAGAGATAATATCACAATTACAAAACAACCAAATTAAGTACGCAGTTCCTCCCAACCGTCAATAGCATCATAAGGCCATCATGGATCCTAGCCATCCCCTGTACGTAACATCCCAAGCCATCGGCCAAATTGTTAGTACTGTTGTAATAGGGACGTCACTACTAAAACATGCAACAATATAAGCATAAGGAATCTAACATGCTAGTAGAAAATCATAAGATAATCCTATAGTAGATAACATCACCTATCACATGCTAAACATCAATAAGTAATAGATATGCTACTACAACAATTCACATCATCTAATCATATGCTAAACATCATAATATGGGAATGTGTCAAGTAAACTAACATCATCTAAACATGATATCCAAGCATTCCAATGAAAGCATAAATCACAAGAAAGCATACTCCGAAACTCAAAGCATCAAGTGAAAACATCCAGCAATGGTCGCACTAGGACAAGACCATCTCTGTACACCAGTCCCTAGTAGTGGTGAAGGTAGCTAAGCCTCCCAATTACATGGAACTCGTAGGTCCACACCCATCGTGCTAATGGAGATAATGATCCAACCACAAACACACATAAAGCGCAACATCCAAGGCTAACACTCACGCTAGACAATATGATGACTACAACCAAGAACCTAAGATAATGAGTATAGGGCCTGGTCAGACACTCAATAGGCTACTAAGTAGGGTTTAACATCATGGAGAGTCACTTGGCATCGAAAAGCCCAAGCTCGGATTGTGTGTCCTCAAACTTAAACGTGTGCTCACACATTGTGTCTTCGAACTTAATTAGATGCTCACACATTTTATTATCTTAAGTTTTTATTACCAATCACACATTATTTTAGTTATCACTTATATAAAGCTTCCTTTGCCAACCCATGGCGCCATGAACACCAGGTTGCGAGATAGAAGCCCCCTCCATATGCTACCCTACCCTACCCATGCTCATCCTACGACAAGTGCCCATGGGCATGCATATTCCCATCCCAACC
Source organism: Cupressus sempervirens (assembly GCA_028749045.1). Taxonomy (NCBI): domain Eukaryota; kingdom Viridiplantae; phylum Streptophyta; class Pinopsida; order Cupressales; family Cupressaceae; genus Cupressus; species Cupressus sempervirens. The sequence goes on from CM053790.1 coordinate 412,901,486, forward strand.
CCAATGATCATAACTTTCAGAAGTACCACAGAAGATCGGGCCTCGCAAGTCACCCGACAAATGTACACGCACGTACTCGTGTGTGGCGCACCACCATCATGAAGATCAAAACACAAGGACAGGAATGAGAACATAATGCAAAGAAAACACTCAACTGAAAGCAACATAGGAAGGATAGATTCTACATAATCCCAAAGCCAATAAAACCATTCATCATAAAATCACTCAATCGGCCCCAATCCGAGAGTATGGATTATACACGAATCCCAATGATGCAACAAGACCAAACATCAAGAACTCACTCAACCGACCTCAATCCGAGAGTATGGATTCTACACAAATCCCAATGATGCAACAAGATCAAACATCATGAACTCACTCAACCGGCCTTAATCTAAGAGTATGGATTCTACACGAATCCTAGTGCTCATGAAGCAAAAGCAATGGTCTAAAAGAAATAATAACACCAGGTATAAAATCACTCAACTGAACTCAATGTCAGGAGTATGGATGTAACATGCATCCCAATGCAACCAAAAGTGCAATAGCGGCCTGAGTGATGTCCAAATGGATCATCCAATTCCACGATCCACATTGTGCCAAGAAAACTTTAGAAAATAGGATGACACGCAAAACGAGGTAAAAACCCCAAAATTTTAGAAAACTTCAAAATTAAAACCCATTTGACCTTTGGGCACAAAACCCCCAAAAATCCAAAAATAAATGGAATCGCACACCATATGCAAAAACAGCCAGCATAATGATGCAAAACTCCAAACCCTCATCCCAAAAAATAAGGAAATGTTCATACCCACCCAACTAGGTAGAGCTAACATATAGAAATGGAGGTGAACAGTAGTTCTGAACCTCCAAAAAAATGGCTACCAAAAATAGAAGTAGAAATAGAGCTTAAACAATAAAACAGGAAAGCCCTACCTCATAGCCAAAAGGGCAAAATGGAAATCTAAACCAAAAAATAAAAGACCCGCAGGAGTAGCTAAAAATCGTGGCAATCCAAAGTTTCCCCAAGCTGGATCCAACGAGCCCAACCTCGTGACGATACCATGCCCGTAGCTTCCACAACGAACAAAACAATAAATCCTCATGAGGAGGATTTTGGGTTTTACTCTCCAAGTTTCTAATTGAAAAGTGAGAAGTGAGGAATTAAATTCCTTTTTGGATATTTATTCACTTTTCGAGTGAATAATCGATTAGGGCAAATAACTAGCCAACCTAGTTAAACCCTGAATCAACTCAAACGAAAATAAGCTATTCCTATAAATAGGAATTCATCTATGGCAAAGCTGCCAAAAATTAAAATAAAACAATTTTAAAAAACTCGAAAACCCAAAACACAGAAATCTCCTTAATAACTTTCGCGACAATGCGAAACTCTAAATGCATAGACACACTCACTTGTCAAATCACATAATACAAATGAGTTCGGATTTAATAATCACCAAAAGGTTTAAATTAAACATTTAATTAAGGATACGTTGACCATACCAAGATGACATTGGTAAAATATGAAAGGTTGAATCACTAACTCAATGTACCACTGCCAAGGATATAAATCCTACACACTAAACAACACAATCAACTGCAATTGCATTTAATAACATAGCCAAAGCAATAAATGCATTAAATCACCTAATTTAACCATTTATTAATTTATATTAAAATAATCTATTTACATCACTCACATTCGCATAACGCATACAACGCAAGAATGAAGTAAATAACCATAGCATTAAATCCATCACATAACATAATTAGAGGTATGTCCAAATACCAGATAACCAGATATCATCATAGAACACACTGTCATTTCAAAATGGCATTGTCAAGCAATATGATCAACTGAACAACATAGTAGTCTAAAATCTATGATACTAAAATTAAAGTATAACACTTAACCCTTGGGTTGTCTCAAATGTAAATTATCACATAAGTAACATATATCTCACAAATCAAAATATAACAAGGTAAATGTCTGCAGCATAGAACCAAAGAATCCAACATGAATAATCCATTTCTAATTACTTAAGCATTAAATAATGATTGTTTGAAGAATCAACAAAAGGCACTTAAAGCACATAAGAAAACACAATCATAAACATGACTAATCATTGCTACAGGAACCTAGTCCAATGTAGCATGGTAAAAAGTACATAGTGCAATCTTTGCACACATCTCAAGGTAATCATGGAACAACCTCATGATACCACATCGATCTTGGTAACCACTGGCACAAACCTCAGTGAACCAAAAATCACATCATAATCTCATTAATCAGTCAAAGCATAAACAAAGTAACTGATACATAAACATAAATCCAAACACTTCAATGGTGTAGACCACTCATGGTCACAATCATGACCCATCACAACAAAAGATCAGCAAGGTTACATCCATCAGGATGACTTACAGAAGTCAAATGGGAGAGGCACTACAAATCACATCCACAAATCAAATTATGGCATGAGCAGTTTGGTCATATTGCCTTCTACTATCTTTAGCAACTTTGCTCCAAACACATGGTCAAAGGTCTACCAACAATCAAATTTTCTAAGGGAGAATGTTCATCATGTTCAGTGGATATGCATCTCGAGGAGAAGTTTGATAAAGGGAAGTCTTCAAGAGCACGAGTTGTTCTTCAGATGGTTTACATGGTTTTAGCAAGTCCTTTTGCAGTAACATCTATTAGCCAAGGCCACTATGTCCTTACTTTCCTTGATGACTTTTCACGCTACACATGGGTCTACTTCTATCATCACAAGAATGAAGTGGTTGATAAGCTTCAAGCCTTTAAGATTCATGTTGAATAGAAATCAAGGAAAGCCATCAAGATCCTTCAAATGGAAAATGAAAGTAGATATGTGGATAGAAGACTTAAAAACTTTTGCAAACTTGAGGGAATTGATCTTTAGAATTCACCAACATTCAGTCCCCATAAGATAGAAGTTGCAGCACTAAGGATTGGAACTCTTAAGTCCATGGAAAGTTGCATTATACAAACCAAGTCTCTTGATCCTACCCTTGAAGTCAAAGCTATTAGCAGTGCCACTCACATACTTAACGGGTCTCCTCATAATGCCTTAGATGGCAAGACTCCTTTTGAGGCATGGTGCAGTAGAAAACTAGTTGTGAGTCACTTCAGAGTCTTCGATTGTCTAGCATGGGAAAACCTATCTTCCAGGGGATGCAAGGCACCACCACCTAGGCCTTGTATTTTCATCAGATATGAAGATAGTATTAAGGTGTACAAACTTATGGATCCTGAGACTCATGAGATTTTTGTGGAGAAGGATGTACACTTTGAGGAAAGTTCACCTAGGTTATCCTCTAATCCTCTTTGTACATCATGCATTGTGGAAACTGATAGTGACACCAACGATAGTGCTTCAACAAATTCAGATGCATGGGGTTCTATCGATAATTGCAGTGAGAGGTCATGACATCAACATAGTCCACATGTATACATTGCTATAGTGATAGGTCCAACATAGTAGGGTACACCTTGTCTTCCAACTTCAACAACAAGGGATGACTACATAGAAGACATTTCAAGTTTGTTTGTGGAGTCATACATAGCAGACTTGGGAGACATTATTGATGAGGTAGATCCTTCTTCAATTGTTGTGAGGGCTCACTCTAACCCTCATGTCCATTCTCTACATGATTGATCTTCACAAGTTGATATGATTGTGGATTCTTATGTATAGCAGTTGTAGGAGGTCTCTTTATCATTTGAGGATATAGTAGCTTCTTTGGGACAGGTTCTACCTACATCCTTGCCAAATCTGCAATTGTTCTTTTTTGCATTGTTGGAAGGGGTGGCTATCAACATCGACACAAAGACCATTGAGCAGGTTTCAGAGGCATCATTGATCTTTGGGATTCTTTCTATACACATGGGAAGCATCTCATTTATACCTTTGTCGTTGTTTCTTCCAAAAGGGAGGAACATTATTCAACACTCTTGCACCAACTTCTACCTTGGAGTGGCTTTTGTAGAACAAGATTTAGTGTGCAAAGAACATTAACAATAAGGAAAACATTCACAAACTAAAACTATATTCACATATAAGATTAGACAAAAGAAGGTGTAAGAGAGTGCAAACTAAGAGCAAGATCACTCCAAAAGCCTCCTTGATTTTGTAGATGTGTCCTTTGATGTAGATGTGTGCTCAATAATATTGCTCAAGCTTCAATGAAAAAAATATGGATCAAAGTGGATTTGTGGATGGATTTTGCCATTATGATGGTATTTTGATAGTCCTTAAGCTCTCAAAATAGCATCATAACATTAGCATGGAAGTGGATGATGTTTGTGAAGGGAGAGGTTAGTATTTATAGTCCAAGGGGTAGAGGGATGGATGGTCAAGATGCAAGGATGGCAAGATGGTGAGGGAGGGCTAGGATGCACTCAAAGGGGAGCACGTGGATTGTGCTTGTTTGAAGCCAATTAGGAGGTGACACATGTCACAGGGTGATTGGATGTGAGAGGTTAGGATATGGGTTGGTCAAAGGAGTAATGAGGGAGGTTAAGCCATAAATGGGGATGGTTGGGTCATAAATGGAGATGGTTGGGAGGAGGATGAGATGGTTGGGTCAAATAGAGATGGTTGGGTCATAAATAGAGATAGTTGGGAGGAGGATGAGATTGTTGACTTTGGCTTGGGTTAGCAAGTCTTAACCCTTGTTTAAGTTGTGCACATGATTAGAAGAGAGATTAGGATTAGCTTAGGAGTTGGCTAACCTTGTTTAGGGAATGTGATAAGGTTAGAGGGGGATTAGGATTAGGAAATCAAAGATAATGATTAACATCTTCTAGAAGAGTCTAGGCTTTGGATGAGGATGAAGACTTTCTTGGAAGAGTCTAGAACTTCTTAGGATGAGGATAAATAAGGTTTTTAGGAAATAAATAAAGTTTTATTTATTTCAAGGGTTTGGGTTGAGGAGATATTTATTAAAATATTTTTAATAAATATGAGGATTAATATTTAATCTTAATTAAATATTTTGAGTTGGGATTAGGGTTAGGAAATGATGGGATTAGCCTTTAATCGAAATTAAAGAAGGATTAGAAGATTCTGGAAGAGGTTAGTGGTCTTAAGGAAATTGGCCAAGTTTTGGGCAAAAAATAAATTATTTATTTATTTTGGGATTTTTGGTCAATTTATTAATTAAATAATTAATAAATAAGGAAATAATGTTTAAATAAGATTTAAACATTTTTGGGAGGGATTCCTTAATTAAATATTTTTAATTAAGATAAAGGGATTTAATGGCATAAAAATTAATTAATTAATTAATTAATGATGATGTCATCAGAGAATTTTCTCAGAAAATAAAAATACTTTATTTTCTAAAGGATTTTTAGGTGTCTACAGCTTTCACTGATTGAGATTCTTCATTTTGTTGGGGGGGGGGGGGGGGGAACTACCTTGTCTCTCTTCCTCTTCTTTTCTTACGGGGGGGACTTTTTCATCTTATGAGGTCTTCTTCTTCTTATTCTTCACTATTGTATATACTTGATGTATGTTGGAATGGGGGGGGGGACTACCTTGTCTCTCTTCCTCTTTTTTCTTATGGGGGGGACATTTTCATCTCATGAGGTCTTGTTCTTATCATTCTTCACTATTGTATATACTTGATGTATGTTGTAATGGGGGGGTGGGGGGTGCAATCACCTAAAAATGGTCATCTAGACTATTAGCCCCCTTTTCAACATTTTGGCTAAATTAATTTAATCATTTACCTAGACCAAATTGCTAATAATCAATTTATTTGATTATAACCTATAGTTTGACTATGCTATCCTAAGTTCATTTTTTGATTTAAAGAACATGTCCCCTTTTAATTAAATAAAACACCCCATTCTTCTAACCCACTTAAAGTGCACACATAAAGTCCTTTTTCTATTTTACAATTAAAAGAAAAGGCTTGTGAGACTTTTGTCTTATATGACAAGTCAACTTATATTCTATTGGTTGACTTGTGTGTGCACATGGATCACTCCTCTTTTCGAATTCCACCATTGATCATCCACCATCTTCATCTTGATCTCTACTGTCCGTACAACTTTAAAAGGGAGAGAGCTTTCCCCCTCAAAGGATCCATCCATCTTTTGAATATTGCTATGCTGCAAGTTTTCTAACAGGTTTCTTTGGAGCTTTGTGGAGAACTTCTCATTTCTTGTCTCATTCTCTCATTACCATTGCACGCTAGTTTAGATTCATACTTACATGCTAGTTTAGTTATTTTCTTGTAATGATCTATCTCACATAGTTTAAATAACAGTATTGTAACACTCTCATACATGTTTTAGCATAGCTCCACTTTGCATCTCATTCTAGCTTAATATTCATTTGCATTGCATTCTTGAGGAACTCCTTGGGACATTTGCATTCTTGCATCTTGTCTTTGGAACCTTCCATGGCATGGTTCACTAGCAAGAAGAGTATCTCTAAGGCTCATCTGAGAGCCTTCTTATTCTTGAAATACACTCTCTTGCACTCCATGGATAGGGAGCTCTAAGCTAGCATTTAAACATTCTGAACTCATGGAATCGTTTGGATAGAAGGGTTTAGAGTGGGACACTTTCGAGTGTACATTTTTGGCGCCCACCGTGGGGCTTGAATCAAGTTTCTAGCTCCATTTGCTTTCATTTCTTATCTTTGGTTTTTTACAGCAGCATATTGGATCTAATCAAGTGCTTTTTTAGAATAATCACTTTGGTTTTAAGGCCAACCCATAAGTAGATTGGTTTGAAGGCCAAAAATCTAGTTGGTTTAAAGATTTGATCATATCTTTTAAACCACTTGGATTTTGGTTCTAAATTTTTTTTTTCAGGTTTAATATGTGTCCAATATGTCTCAGTATAATTTTCAGAGCATTTTGACATGATTTGCGGGAGTTATAATTTTTTCTTTTTTTTTCATAAAAAGCCATTTCTGATCGCAAATCAGTGCATTTTTTGAAAAAACATACATTTTCAAAAAAAAAATTGAATTCCAAGAGGGGTACTCTCTTTGTATTTTGACTTTTGAGGTCATATTAGGGATCAAAAACTCGATTTGATAAATTTGGCCTGTTTTGACAAAATTGATCTCTAGGGAGCAAATGAAGAGATTTTTTTGAATTTATTACATTTTTGGAAAGCTCTTTGATTTTTAGCAGAGGTCTCTTGTTTTCATTTCTATTTTTGGATCCGAAATAATAGCAAAAAAGTCTAATCTTGTTGACTAGATCAAAATCAAAGAGTAAAAATGAGAGCATTTGTGATTAGTTTGCCCTTTCTTTGCATACACTTGATTGGAAGATAACTTGGATATTTGAGGCAACTAACCACTTTTTATTGCATTATTTTATGTTATTTCACACTAACTTGTGGTGCTAACAAGTTGTGATTGCAGGTTGTCGTCCTTGTGAAAAAAAAATTGAAACATTGCATAAAAAGAACGCATGTCAAAGCTTCAAATGCGCAAGGGCTACTAACATTGTTGGCAGGGCTGCCCAAAGCATAAAAACCCAAAATTTCTTGCCTTTTTATTGTCGTGTGTAACATTGACTAATTGTTCATTTTTCATAGGCACATAAAACTTGTGATTGGAGTCTTTTGATAATAGGAGAGTATGCTCTTCACCCTTGTGATGAATCAGAAATCTTGACTTTCCATTTGGTTTCAAAAGTAAGGGGTAACTGAATATTTTTTGTGTGTTTGGGAGAAAATGATTGGAATAGGAGAGTATGCTCTACACCCTTGTGGTGAATCAGAAATCTTGACTTCCAAAAGTTGAGCCACTCTTTGTGTAGTTTAGAATCCTTTAGAGGGCCTGCTCTCGGACAACCTGAGAGGAACGACCCAAGTGGGGACAAGAAGATTACTTGGCTCTTCCAACCCACTATAAACTCAAGGCTATCAAGGACACAAAACCTTAGTAGACATAGTGATTGTCTTCACCTAGTGTGATCGCTTATGGGATTTTGACCATAGGGAGATCACTAGGCAAGAATGCTTAAGGTACTCTTGTGATCGCGAGATCGGTTACTCATCGCAAGGTGAGGTGTCCCATAATTGGGAGCAAGAGGAACACTATGAACGAAAGCCCTATCTAAACACCCTAAGTTAGTAACTACCCTTTTTAGCTGCTCAACTTCTTGGTGCAAGGATTGATCCTAGTGGACTACCTGGATCACCCAAAGATTTACACTCATCATATGTGTTCCCTTGGTTATGCTTATGGTATTTCCATGACAAAGCCAATATCTCTTGTGGGAAACCACTTGGTGTGAGGTGAAGGAGCATCAAGCATGGGCCAAGTTGTTGAGTAATGAACCATGTCCTTTAGGTATATATTTCTTGATGTGTTCTCGAATGTGGTATACCTGTGAAAATCTTTGGAACATACACATGATGATAGTTATAGGACTTTATTTTAAGACCTCACATATGCTTGTATCATGTAAGGTTGCTTTGTCCCTTGCTTGATTGTTTGAAGACTACTCCATGTGTCACTATCTTGCTTGGAAAGAAATTGCTTTTGAACATCAAACTTGCTATGCTATCAACTATTGTCAAACTTTGTCAACCAAGTCAAAAAATTAAGTGCAAACATTTTCTTGTGTTACTTACTAAGGGGGGTTTCATCATTTGGTTGTGATTTGTTATGTATATAGTGCTTAAACATGCTTAAAGTGGCTCTTTGGTCTTGGTGCTCTTGGTCTTTCTATCTTCATGGTCTATACATGCTTGCTAGTTATCCTTTTGCTAAAATGGTTACCTTGATTTCTTGATTACACTCTTGGGTTGGGAAAGTTGTTCACTTGTCACCCTGCTTGCTCTATTTACTTGGTTATTTGGGCATCTTTCCTAGCTATTGACTTGAGTCATTCATGTCGTAAGTTTCTTGGACATATTGTTCGACAAGTCATTTTAATCTCTTTCTACTATCTTGGCAAGTAAACACTCTACCTCCTATAGTTTCAACATCAAGTTATCTTCTAGGCTCTTTTATGCTTGGCTTTGCATCTAAAACTATGGGATCTAAACCTTATGCTACCAAACTTCAACCAAATCTAGATATCCTCCATATCACTAAAGAGTTTCAAGATCTATATGTGCAATACAAAGAACTAGAAGAGACAAATGATCTTTCTTACCTTCATCTCTCTAAGTGCATGATGGAAATGAAGTCTAAACTTGAGAAAAGGTTAGAGGAGAAGATTGCATCATTACATGAATCTTCCTTAAGGTCTTTACATGCATGTGAGTCACCTTCTTTGAGATCATCCTCTTCTTCTAGGTCTACATGCTCTCCTTCAAGACATCAAATATCTTCATCTTCTAGATCTAAAGACCTCCTTAGAGAGAAAGCAAGTGATACCTCCTTTGAGCCTATGCCAAAATTTCATGATGGACCTATCTTTGACCAACATAATGATGAAGACATGAATGCATTCTATTCACTTGAGAAACAACAAGAAGATCCTAGACATACTTCTAATAGAACTTTTGCTCCCTTGGAAGATTGTTATGATGACACTTTGCAAAAACTTCTTGAAACTAAGCTCATCATGTTGCTTAAGTCTAGCTCCTATGGAAATCCTTTCTTGGATGCTTATTGTGCTTATCATCAATCTAATGACCATGCTACTTTTGATTATATAGAGCTGAAACATAAAATCCAAGATCTCATTGATGATGAGATTGTTCATCTTGGAACCTCTAGTGACTCATGTGATGAGGATACTTTTCTTGAGAAAGATCATATTAATGAACCTATGTCTAGTGATGGTTTCCTTGATACCTCCACTTCTTCCAACACTCATGCATCTCCCAACACTTCAAAGCTTTCCAACATGCCTCCATCAAACAAAAAACCTAGTGCTTTCCATATGCAATATGTGTACCCTCAAAGGCTACCTCTAAAAGAAACTCAAGCTAACCTTCACTTGGCTACAAACCTTTTCCTAAATATCCTCAACCTTCATGCACTACTATGCCTAATCCATGCACTACTCCATTCACTCTTCATTCTCCCTTGTCCTTAGAAGTGGCTCCATGTCAAGAGGACTCTCAAAAAGAAAAAGCTATAAATGTCAAGAAAGATCAAGATCAAGCACCCTTTCATCTCTTTCAATATTTTTCCCCTCCATATCCTATATCTTGTCCACCTACTAAGTGTGATGAAGATACCACTTCCATTATCTCCCTTGAGCTTACTAAAAATTATGAGAAAAGTTCTCTTCATATGCTATCCAAAGCTACTTGTCAAGATCAAAGCATCCCCTCATGTTCTACTTCTCCACATCCACTTCAAAATTGTGCTCAAGCTTCAAGTGCTCCTATTAAAAATGTTGCTCCTATCAAAGCTAAGCATGAGTCTATTGATTTCTTTGACCACTTTGCTCACTCTAAAGATGTTGATATCCCTTTTCACTATCCATTTGCATCTCCTAAGTCTATCCTTTGTCCTCATCCATTACAGCTAAAGCCTTCAAACCTTCCATCTATATTGGGACCTTATGTTCATTCATCTCCTACATTTTCCACTCCTAGCTCTCTCATCATACCTCAAGATCAACAAAGACACTCATCCTTGATGACTTTTCACCCATCTATCCATCTAAACCAATCATATCAACCTTATTCATCCACAAATCCCAAGTCCTTTGGAAGTGAGAATAAAAATAAGAATCCATTGAAAAATGAAGATCACTATGTCCCATCTAATCAACATGTGAATGCTAAGAGGGAGAATGCACAAAAGAGACCACAAAGGTCCACTATTAAAAAAGCTAAATCAAAGAAAATATGGGTACCTAAACCCATTATTGAAGAAATGTGTTTTAAAGTATCCAAAGGAAAATCTAAAGCTATATGGATTTCCAAGTCTCTTTTGAAAGACTTGAATATTGAAAATACTTCAAAGTTGACATTCGAGCTTCCAAAGGCTTCCATTCCATCTTCTTCCAAAAATCTTCCTAAAAATATTCCAAAGTCTTCCACTCCACTTTTTTCCAAATCTCTTCTACCACCTCATGCATCTAAAACTCAAGCTATTTCATCCATTATTCCTCCATCGTTCCAATACCCTTCAAGGTGTGTGTCAATGTTGATCATGTCCAATATTTCAGCTACCTTCATGAAATCCTCTAAAGCTTACACTTACTTTCTATACATGCACTCTTATCCTCCATATACTCTTCCTACTACCATTTCTCTTTCATCACCCTATCAACATCTTTGAGCATACCTTTCTATGGTCTTGGCTTATCATGACTTATCTTTTCTATAGGAGCACTATCTACATTCAAAAAGCTTGAGCTCTTTCTAAAAATTCAAAAAAAATAATAGAAAAAGAAAAAATAGAAAAAATAGAAAAAATGAAAAAAATGAAAATGTGCCTTGGTGAAAACCGCTTCTTGTGGCACCTTGGTAGCAAATGTAAAGATAAATAAATGCATCTTATGGTGAAAACTACTTCTTGTGGCACCTTAGATAAGTACCATGATGAAAACCTGGCAAACAGGCATCATGCGTAATTCTTCCATCATCCATCTATCCCCTCTTCTCTCTTTGATCTTGACAATGTTGAGCTATCTTTGCATATTGGATATCTTATCCACTAGATTTTCTATTGTGCTCTCCCATTCACTCATAGCCTCTATCTTGAGCTTTATTCTTATTGCTCTATCCCATTGCTATACTATCTAGTTGACCCCTTGGTCTTGATCATAATAAATGAAACATGGTTCTCATAGGTCTCTTGACATGGCTACTCTTTTGGACTGCACACTTCATGCTATCTCACTTGTTGGCTTCATTGCTTATCCTACATGCTATCTTTCTCATTACTTCCATTGCTTATCCAAAATATGCTTCATATGACTATTTCACCTCTTTACCTAGCTTGGGTACTCTTGAGGAGTCAGTCCTTGAGGATCACTTTCACTTGCTTCATACTCTTTTTTCATCCATCTTTGCTTATCCATTGGCTCGTTGCTCCATCATATCCTATACCTTGCTAGACATTGGGAGAAAATGATGTGATCTTGCTTGAGAACTAGTGATCTCTAAATTATTCTAAAAAATTTAAAAAATCATATATGATGCTGAAAAAATCCTAAAAATAAAAAAAATGTCATGAAAAAATGATCATCTTAGTGAAAACCTAGCAATAGGCACTTTGATGTATCACCAAAAAAAAAAAAAAAAACTGTCAAGTGGTGAAAACCTGGAAACAGGCACTACTTGAAACCCTCGCACCTATGTCTATCAGTCTCAATCATCCACTTCGCTACACATTTCTTGGCTTGGAATTGTTTCTTGTCCTCGTCTCGGGGGCATAGCTACTTAGCCTATTGAGGTATTCTTGTGCATTAGGGTTTCTTTGACAACTCACAAAATAGTGTTTCTCAACACTACCCTCCCCCACCTTGACATCTAGTGTTTTTCAACACTTTTCAGATAGTTTACCTACAATCTTCAATGTCGTGATATTTCTCACTATTAGAATCGAGTCTTGAAGAAATGGCCAAGTGACTTACACACACAGACTTTAACACTTAAACGACTGAGCTATGCTGATCTTTATCTACTTTGTGTGCTATCTATGATGATTTCTTTGCCATGTGTTTCCTCCCTAATAGTCTTTCGAGGATGTCATTGACTAGAAGACTGGGGGCATGGGACATATTTTCTTGATTTTTGCTTGTGGGTATACTTTTGTTTGTCTATAGTGTTGTAAGCATTTATGCTGGTCCTATTCAACACGTTGACTTACAAATGTATCATCCTTGACTATTTCGCAAGACCACACTCAAGGTTTATCCTAGTGCTTATGCCTTGATACAGGTGTAATCTTGCTAAATTAAACTTAGGGAATCTAATCACGTAGTTATCTTGACTTACATGTCTCTTATGCTTAGATTGGATTTCCACATACCTATCTGATATCAATCATATTCATATCCTCATAGTTATACTAGTGATGGTTGTATGATCTCATGATGTCCCTAATAAATGCTCAATGATGAAATTAAGAGTCTAAATGTTATGCACTTCTTGCTGGTAAACCACTTTGCATATTAGCTTGCATTTTAAATTCATTTTCTAGCTTAGTCTTGCATTCTTGCATATGGGGAGAGCTCTCTCTTCATCTTTTCATAGACATATCGGCTAACTCCTTTCATATATTTCTTTACTTTCTTCTTGTTCATGTCTTTTCACCTTCTTAATCTTTCGCTTCATCTCTTTTCTATCTTATCATCACATTATATAAAGTTTTAACCTCTTAAGTAATTTTGACATCCTGGATTCATTTTTGGGATCGAAATCCAAATTCGAGTTCATCTTGATGGTCAAAATTGTCTTTTAAAATTCTACTTTCTTTTGAGCAGTTAGCTAACCTTTTGAGGTCTAATCTCCATATCATCACTGGGGCATCTTCATTTCTTCATGTCTTCATCATTTCCATACTTCATATCTACTTCAATTCACTGTTTCATGTCTAAAATCACCTTTCTACTCATTTCGACCTAATTTTTATGCTATATCCTTCAAGGTCAACTCTAGTCAAACTGGGGCATTTTATCATTTTTTTTAATAGTCATTCCTGGGTCCTAATCATCTATCTGTCATCTTGGACATTGCTATATTCTAATTTTCTCATGTCTAGCCGATTTTTGCATCCCCTTACCTCATTTCGATTTCGATCCCAAGGGGGCAGAAATACTCTATCACTAATTGCTACAGCTATCTATTTCTTAGGAGCATTTGTTTGATCTTCTCACTTGTTCTCGATCTATATACTTTGCTAAGTATTAGCATTCTTCTTGAATTCTGACATCATCTTTTCCTAGTGTTCAGTACTACCACTATTAGGCTGTACATTTAGGACTTGCTATCTTTTTCTACATTTTGTTCTTCAAAATCAGATATATATATCTATCACCACCTACTTGGCTTTCTATTTTCTTTGACATAATGTGTTCCCAAATCGATCACACATTAGTCAAAGAGGGGCAAATGTAATCACCTAAAAATGGTCATCTAGACTATTAGCCCCCTTTTCAACATTTTGGCTAAATTAATTTAATCATTTACCTAGACCAAATTGCTAATAATCAATTTATTTGATTATAACCTATAGTTTGACTATGCTATCCTAAGTTCATTATTTGATTAAAAGAACATGTCCCCTTTTAATTAAATAAAACACCCCATTCTTCTAACCCACTTAAAGTGCACACATAAAGTCCTTTTTCTATTTTACAATTAAAAGAAAAGGCTTGTGAGACTTTTGTCTTATATGACAAGTCAACTTATATTCTATTGGTTGACTTGTGTGTGCACATGGATCACTCCTCTTTTCGAATTCCACCATTGATCATCCACCATCTTCATCTTGATCTCTACCATCCATACGACTTTAAAAGGGAGAGAGCTTTCCCCCTCAAAGGATCCATCCATCTTTTGAATATTGTTATGCTACAAGTTTTCTAACAGGTTTCTTTGGAGCTTTGTGGAGAACTTCTCATTTCTTGTCTCATTCTCTCATTACCATTGCACACTAGTTTAGATTCATACTTACATGCTAGTTTAGTTATTTTCTTATAATGATCTATCTCACATAGTTTAAATAATAGTATTGTAACACTCTCATACATGTTTTAGCATAGCTCCACTTTGCATCTCATTCTAGCTTAATATTCATTTGCATTGCATTCTTGAGGAACTCTTTGGGACATTTGCATTCTTGCATCTTGTCTTTGGAACCTCCAATTGCATGGTTTACTAGCAAGAAGAGTATCTCTAAGGCTCATCTAAGAGCCTTCTTATTCTTGAAATACACTCTCTTGCACTCCATGGATAGGGAGCTCTAAGCCGACATTCAAAAATTCCAAACTCATGGAATCGTTTGGATAGAAGGGTTTAGAGTGTGACACTTTCGAGTGTACAGGGGGGTGTCTTGATTACTCCATCCGTCCATGCATCTTGTCTTTTCATCTCTCTTTTTGGGGGAGGGTTTTTCCCATGAGGTTTTCCCTCTTTCTCCGCTTTATAAGAGATTGCATTTCATTATGTGTGTGGGTACCTAACATGGCCTAGTAGCCAAGACCCATTATGCATTTCATCCTAGTTTTTTGTAAGCTTAAGGGCATTCCCCTAAGTTGCACTTGGGGGGGGGGGGCGGGGGTTGTTGGTGTAAATACATATTTACTATTTACACTTTGCTTAAGTTTACTTATTATATTGCATTATTTTATTAATTATTTGGTGAGACACTTAGGATTTTGCATACTTTCATGAGTGTTCATGTTGACAACACAAAAGTAAGAAACTCTAATTTACTACATGGTCTCTACAATATTGGAGTTTGCATCATTAACTGAGTTGTCATGTAGACAACATAGTTATTCACACTCCTAATTTAGCACATGGTGTCTACAACATAATTTTGCATGCTACACCATTGTAGGTTTATCCTCTCATCATCACACTTCCTCTTGTGCTTAATGGAGGATAACCCATATCTAGTGGACATGTGCCTAGTTGTATGAGTTATCATGTTGCTGATTCCTATGCATTCTAGAAGCATTCCAAAGGCCTTTATATACAGGTGCTCCTTGTGTAATTTTACATTGAATTGAATACATATTGTTATTTTGATCATACTCCTTCTGGTCTATTGTTGTGCTTGTGCTTGAGTTCTTTGATGTTGGGTGAATTTTTCCCTAAGGCAAATTCTTACAAACATTGATGCCGCATGGAGACACTTGGGGGCCAGAATATTAAAAGACTACTAGGGTAACCTTAGAGTTGGCTCATGCGATGACACTTGCCTGCTTACATAATGGATTTCCTATGTGTCTTTGTTTGCCTCTAGGTTTAGATGTCACTTGTGTCTTAGTACCTTGAGTTAGATTATTTTCATGTTTTCCTTGACCTAGATATTACTTTTGACTTTTGGGATTGTTTTATTGTTTGGGACTTGAGACTATCTCCTCAGCACAGTAGCAGTGGACCCTTTTCAATTACCACAAGGTCGGGTGGTAATGCTTTTTACTTTTACCATTGAGATCTGTTAGTTCGATGTCGTGGCTGGAGTTCCATATTCTACATTTCCTTTCATTCTATTATTGTGTACTATGATGGATTGTTATACCTATTGTATTGTATTTTATTTCATGGATCTTAAAGAGATGATGTAATCTATTTTATGATGTATATTCTTTCTACCATTCATACCCTATGACCTATATAGTGGATGATTGTGCATTTTGATTATTGCCAACTGGCATTCAAGGTAATTGCATATTACTTAAATGGATTTGTACTTGTAGTTATGTTTTAATGTGGATGGTGTTATATATTGATTTTAGTTTTAATTAAACTTAAATGTGATTCAACATCATGGGACCCTTAAGAATTGTAATTTGTTTTATGGCATGTGTTTATGTGTATGTTATTGCTTCCACTATTTTATATCTATTGTTATTAAGTTATTATCTTTCAAAAAAAAAATGTTTCAAAAACTTAGTGAAACTTTAGGTTAATTTATTTTGGGTTCCCTAGCGGGGCATTACAGTCATGGCTTTTATCCCTTTGAGATTGTGTAAAGTTTATTAATGATTTGATGGGCTAGATCAAATTAGATGTCACTTTGTAGAAGATTCTATCCACAAATTGAGTTTGTAATGTTGTCTACCATTTTTTGGATGCCCTATTTAGATCTACCTATCCAGGGTTAAACTTCTGACTATTAGGGTTTTGAGCTTTATATTGGGTACAATTCACAATTTTTTGCATTTTGATATGCCATAATTTAGTAATATTCACAATCTTTTGATAGTAATATTCACACTTATTTTAATACATCAATATGATTAATAATAATTTACTAAAGCTCTAATTAATCACATTATCACAAAATACATTTAATAAGTTGTGATAAACCACTATTACTTTAATTTTTTATTAAAAGTATTATGTAATAGAATTTGAGCTAATTGTTATTTGTGACCCTTCTTTTAAATACTCTATCACTATATATCTTTGATTAAAAATTAATAAGAAACATTGTTCAATTACACATTACCAGCACACCTAATAATAACATAATACACATCAATATGTACTCCTAATTTAAAAAAGTTAGGTGCTTTGCAATTTTTCATGATCTGCTTCAATTTTTCAAATTTTGAAATGCTGGTTCTAAATGGAGGGAACTTCCTCCCCCCCTCCCCCTTTTAGTAACTCTTTGTGGATTATGTTGTTAGTAACCTGAATGCGATGCCTATTGACATTCCTGTGACAAGTATGCTGGATTTCTTGCTAAAATTTGGTTGAAAGATGCACTTGTGAGGGCATTTAAGGGTAGCTTGGAATATATTTTAGCAGCCACTAAGGAATGAACTAAGATTAACCTCCAAGGCTTTGTTGTTTAAAAAACTATGGCTAATTTGAATTTGGCTCTTGTTGGCAGATTTTTCAAGTTCCACCCCATCATCAACATGGTAAGGAAATAGGTGGTGATTCAATGGAAACTCAAAGGTAGCATGATGACCTTGGTGATTCATGGGGTCTATTTCTATTTGAATTCATTGTGTAAAATATCTCTTTTTTATTCTATTGGGATCCTAGATTTATGAAAAATAACTCCTCACTCTTACGAAGTGGAAATCTGGTTTTGACTCATTTGTCAAGCACAATTGAATGACACCTACATGGGTTAGCCTACCTATCCTCCCCTTGAGTTCTGGGATGAATAGGTCTTTAGGTAGATTGGTGACTTCTTTGGCCACTACATCTCCATGAACTCCCTGGCAAAACCATATTTAGTTTTTGCTAGATTTTGTGTCAATGTAACCATCAACAAGGCCCTTCCCAACTTTGTGATCCTTAAATCCAAGCTAGGCCATGAGATTTAGGAAAAATACTTATGAGGGTGCTACCTTTTTTTCCAAGTTTGCTACTATAAAGGCCATGCGGTGGTGGACTATAAGGCCCCAATGTACATGACTTGAAATTGAGGAATAAGACTACTCTTGGCTTGGAGATGAAGGACAGTGACAACCAAACATCTCTTCTTAATATTTTGACTTCTACATGAGTGGAGGTGCTTCTTACTAATTGTCAAACCCATCCCCCATAGTCCAATCAGTTGATGAAACAACCTTCTTGTAAGGAAACTCAAGTGCAGAAATAGCTTCCTACACTAATCTCTTAAGAGAAGTATGGTGCAAATCCTATTAAAATATTTTACACTTACAAAACCAATATCATGTAAACAACAATATTTTAGCCAAGCAAGCATAAAGAAACTAGACAGAGAAAGAAAACACATAACACAAAGATTTTTTGGTGGGGAAAAACCTTTTGGTAAAACAACCCCACCCCTCTAGAACCTGCACAATGTATTATCTTCAACACAAGGTTATAATACACTTGCAATGCAAGTTAAATAGTGACAACAAAAGACTCCAGTAGCAACTCATAGTACCAACAATACACCTTTTTGCATACACCTCTTCGCAACCCTAAAAACACTTATAACATGCTCTTCACTTTTAGGGCTACTCCCAAAGATAACCGTATTAGGGTTTTACCATTCTCCAAGAAAATAGGAACCCCAAATTTTTTTTTGAGGTGATGCCCCGAACCCCACTATTGGGGTAGAGTGTACAGTACTCAAATTTATCATTTTTTACATGTCTTCACCTATCATTGAATCTTCCTAACATAGCTCTTACGTGTCATAAGAATATGTCATAACTGTTTTAGCTATGATCTCCTTATACACAATTCAAGATGTCGACACATCAACATTATTTGCAAGAAATACATTTTACAAAACAAATAATAAGAATAGGAATTATCCAAGGTTGAGACACCTTATTCCTAACACTTCTTTGGGTTAGAAGATGGAAAAATTGTCATTCCCATGAATGTTGAAATATTGAGCTTGAGGCCCAACCTTCTACTAGTCTCTACCTTGAGTGTTGTTGGTATCTTCAGAAGCCATCCCTTGGCCCCTTTGGTTCCCTTCTTGGAACCTAAAAATGTTGATTCTCACCTTGGGTAGGTTCTAGTCTCCTTAGCCCTTGAAATGACTCCTTAGTTGTTGTGTTTGGTGCACCTCAAGTGCTCAAGGTGTCGATTGAGGACTCTAATAGGAAGACCCAAAAGAAAAAAATAGGAAATAAAAAGGTGGATGTAAGGACTGTAGGAAGACCCTTCAAAAAGGGATACAAAAAAAAAATTGCAATGGAAATTACTGTAAGGAGGCAACTTACCCTCAACCTAAATCAAAGAGGGAAGAAATCATTTTTCTACCCTAGAATATTAGGGGCCTTAAAAACTCACAAAAATAATATGCTATTAGACAATATATTTGTGATCATAAGGTGGATATTCTTATGTCACAAGAGGTTAAGATGAGCTATGCTAATCTTAATTATTTGATGGGGAGACTTTGGATGGGGGATCTTTTGTTCTACTTAGAGATTGTTGGGGTGTTAAGGGGCACTGCCACTATTTGAAACCCTTCCCATGTCAAGGGTGGTGTCTTTCCTTCTCTCAACTCTACTTGGTTGTTATGTTTACCTCCCACACTAACTAATGGTATAGTTTAAATGTGTATGCTCCAAGAACTTGCACTAGGAGAAAAGATCTTTGGAGTGGCCTTTCCTTGAGCTTCCTTTACCTCCACAATGCTAGAGTCATGGTTACAAGTGATTTCAACTCCCCTATTCCCCTTGGAGAAGCTTGAGGGGTTAATAGACTATTCTGACAACATGGGGGCCCTTGAACTTCATTTCCAATACTAGCCTCTTTGATATGGAACTGGAAGGTAATCCTTTTACTTAGTCCAACAATAGGAAAGACACCCACCTTATCTAGTCTAGACTTGACTAGTTTTTTATTTTGTCCTCTTGCCCGATTTGGGTAATGTGTTCTCCTTGACCCCACTTCCAAGGACCACATCAATTCATAACTTGCTCCTAATTAAGTGGATTAGCATGCACACCTCTTTCCATGACCCCTTTAGATATGAGATTATGTGGGCCTCCACTCCAGTTTCTGAGAGATGGTTAAGATTTAGTGATACACTATAGTTAAGGGCTCTATTATTTATAGAGTCGTAACAAAAATTAAGGTCATTAGAGAAGAGGTTAAAGACTACATAAATACCAACTTTGGGGATATTTTTAAGACTAAAAATATTTTTCTAGTAAACTCAAGAACCTTCAACAAAATATGGCCTCTGGTAACCTCTCTTTAGAACTCCATAATGAGGAAGAGGCTACCAGGAAGAATTGGAAGGAAATCATTACCAATGAAGAAGTCTTCTAGAGATGGTGATCACAAGTGCAATGACTTGAGGAGGTAGATCACAACACTACTTTCTTCTTTAGATCTACATATAACAAAAGAAAAGGAATTCCACCCACACCTTTAGGGATAACTTTGGGCTATTGGTCACAAATACTACTCTTTTGGGGAGGTTGGTCATCGACTTCTTCACTCCCATTTTCTTGGATTCTGATGTTTGAGATGTGGAAGACTTATAAAACCAACTTCTTTCTGATCTCACTAAGACTATTACTAATTATGATAATATTTTCATCCTCTCCAAGGTCACTAATAATGAGGTGAGAAGGACAATTTTTCCATGGGAGCATATAAATCCCCACACTTAGATGGTTCCTCCCTAAAGTTTTTCTAAGAACTTTGGTATATTATTGGTATGAACATGAATACGGTTGTTAGACTTCTTTGAGACAAGAGCTTTGTTATAGAAACTCAATGATACTTATATTCCCCTAGTCCCTAAGAATGAGGGCCTTGCTACCATGGAGAACTTCAAAACCATAAGTTTATGTAACATCTTCTAAAAAAAATTAAATTAAAAAAATCTAAGATATTGGTGAACAAAATCAAGCCTATACTTGATATGATTATCGATCCCAACCCAAAGGGGTTTGTCACTGGTCGAAAAATTATGGTCACATCATAAATCAATCTTGGCATCTCTAAATTTGATGAAAAGATCAACTGGTCCTTATACAAGGTGCTCTCTACCTTTAGGTTTAGCTATCCCCTTGTCAAATTATCAAGGAGTGTATGGAGATGGTCAAGTTCTCTATGCTTCTGAATAATATATTAGGGAACAAGTTCCAAGGGATCCTTTATCCCCTACCTCTTTATTCTATTAGCTAAGGTCCTTGGCTACAATATTATGCATTTAGTTGAAAATAGAATAACTTAGGGAGTCAAACCAACCACCACCTTTTCCCCCTCATTTTAGTATCAATTCTTCAATGACCCCTTTTTCTTTGGTGCATCCTTGGTGGTTGAGGCTAGGGTCTAGAGGACCATACCCAATGATTACGCTACTGCTTCTAGTCAATATATCAACCATCCTAAAATAAATATTTTTTTCCTTTAATGCTAATATGAAGTTGCAAGTCAAAATTCTAGTTATTATAGATTGTTAGTTAACCTTGCTCCCAACCAACTACCTAGGGCTCCCCCTCATAGTTAAGGATGTCAAAATTGATTACTAAAACTCTATCTTGGAGTACACCCAAAGAAAGTTCACCAGACGAAAGGGAAAAATTCTTAGTAGCATGGAGAAACTCCAATTGTTCTTTGATTCCCTCTAAGGAATCCTAATTTACTTTCTTTCCATCTTCAAGATCATAGGTGCTATGGTTGACAAATTAAAAAAGCTCCAGTGCACTTTTCTTTGGTCTATATGTGAGGAAAAAAATAGACTATCCTTGGTGAGTTAGGAGTAGGTGTACTTTCTCAAGTCTCTTAGAGGCTTCAGTCTATAGAATATTCACAACCTTAACAGAGCTTTGTTGTCAAAGGTTTCTTGGACCTTTCTTAGGGGACTACTAGTTGATGCAAAATCATGTAATCCAAATACCTAGATAGAGGTCACTTTTGCAAATATTTCACTAACAATGGCCACTTGCAAGGATCCAAGAGTTGGAACAATGTCCTCAAGTGTAGAAGCATTCTAGATAAAGGGATATGTTGGAAAATTGGCAATGGGAGGCTACATCCATTTTTGGGAAGATGTATGGCTTGATAACCTCACCCTGGACACTAATAGATTCTCCCCTCTTTGGAACATCCTCTCTCTCTCAAGGTTGGACATTTGGTGACTAGGTACATCTCCAATTGTTGTTGGGTGGATCTTCTTACCTTTTTGGTTTGCAAAGCGAAACTTTATTTGTTAGCCAATGACCTCGTGGAGCTATTGTATAGGGAAAAAATTCCCTTGTTTGACAACCCTGACATAGTCCTCTAGTATCTCACTCAAAATGACAAGTTCACTATGAAGTTGACCAATAATTCACTACTCAAGTTTGTTGTTGACGCTACCTATTGGAAGAAAGCATGGAATTACCATCTCATCCCCAAAGTGAACTTCTTCTAGTAGGCTATCTTGCATGAAAAAATTCTTACTTTGGATAACCTTGTCCAGTGGGGGCTTAGTCTAGCTAACATATGGAACTTATGTAAAAAGGAGGAAAGAATCAACCATCTCTTCTTGCATTGTGAATTCTCTATTGTTGTTTGGCAACTAATCCTCCACAAGCTCAACCTTCTTTTGGTTATTAGTAGAGAAATCCAACTATTTGCTATTGGCTGGCAATCCCCCTTGCAACACCCCCTACTTTAACTCCTAAGGCAAAAAATCCCCCCCATTTATGTCAGGGCATCTAGAAGGATCACAACAACATGATCTTCAAAGGCACTGAACAATCTCTTATTGAGGTGTTCCACATTGTCTCCAAAATCATGTTAGAGAACCTCTTGACAACCCATTGGAAGAGCCCTAAGCACCCCTAGGGTCCACTAACCTTCACATTGCCAAAAAATAGAGCATAAATAAGGGCTTTAACATATCCGACAATATTAAGCTCCTCATTAGAAAGGACACTAAATGGATCCCTCCCAAGCCTTTATGGAACAAACTCAACTTTGATGGAGATTCTAGTAGAGGGATGAAGGTTGGTGGGGGCAATATTCACAATGATAGGGGTAATCTTATAACTATGCATGTTGGACCTCTTAGGTATAATACTATCAACTAAGTGGAGGGTATGACCTTTCTATGGGGGTTGAAATCTTCCCTTGCTTTTGGAAGTAGAAAAATGGAAATTGAAAGGGGCTCAAAAATCACTATTGATGCTATTAAAGGTTCTTTCGGGGTGGAGTGGAGTGTGGATACTATTCTAAGTGACATCCTTGTCCTAATCAATAGTTTTGATGAAGTTAAGATAAACCACACCTACAGGGAGAGGAAATTGGCAGTGGATTTGATGGCTACAATTGGACCATTATCTGTCAACTTATGTTGGTGGAGGGCTTTCAATATTTTCCCCAAGTCTACCTAAAACCTTATTTGGATGGAATATGTTGCTATCAATAGTAATCATAAGGATGTTTAAAAACTAGAGTTCTAGTTGCCTTAGATTTGGCATTGCGAGGCCCTCGATTCCTTGCTTCCTCGATCCCAATATTTTGAACTTAAATGTTGAAATGTGCAACCTAAAATAATTGGTTGCTAAAATGGATCTTGATTTCCCATGAGTGTTGAGTTGGAACTACATTCATGAAATTGTTGGCATCCTTTCCAATAATATTAATAGTGACAGACTCCTAAGGTGCATGTGGCTTTACGTTATGGTGCATGGTCATGATAATTTTGGGGTGATTGGGCCCAATACCCTCTTTCTCTTATTCACTGGAGTCTTATCATCCAAAGAGTGGGAGGGTCTTTGAGCTCGATTATAGATGAGTTGGATCTGTAATAATAATCCTTTCATCCTTCAATTTTTTTAGGGAAGTGAATATGTCATGAGGGTTGCATGTCAATGCCAGAGTAAAATATATGTTTTAAATTTTTTTTTGAGCTCTTGTCATTTGAGAAAGGTGATTTGGGGGAATATGCTTAAAGTTAGTGATTGCAATGGATTTGAGGCTTTTTCTCATAATAAATACATCAATTTGATGCAAATCTTGCACGTGCCTCCTGACCTGTGTGTCAAGAATGTTCAATTCAACATTCATTATTACTTTGTTGATATTTATCACAACCCTAATAAAAGGATTACCTATATGCTAAAACAACCAATTTTTGACATGCACCAAGGTTTTTTCTCATATGTTTCTTAGCTATCTTTGTGATCTTGGGATATTTTTAGTTGGTTTAAAAATGGGGTGTGATAAGCATAAAATTAAACTGCACAAATTTGAAGACGAGTTTAAAATTGGCCCCATGATGATGTATTTTTGTAAGGAAGGTGACATTCTCCCCTTTATGGAAAGCATGATTGGTTTCAATTAGTCCATTTCTCATCAACTTGTGGCTTCTTGGAAGGATAAACATGTTATGATGAAAGGTATCACCTTTGAAATCAATGAGGAGGTCATATATAAAGCTATTAGACTAGCCACAAGTGGAAGAAGGCTAGGAAAACTCCTAACTTGGCAGGTTTAGAACATTTTTTCAAAGGACCTGATGAGAAACCCATCTACAAACAATGTGGGTTCAACACTGAGGACCTCCTGAAGTTCTGGCCTAAAATGTGCAAGATTATCATCAAATACTTCATGCTAGAGGGTAGGTATGGGATTTTTTACTATTGCCAACTCCCATTTTAAAACCATATTAATCAAAATGACTTAATTAAATCTATTCTATTTTATGTACTCCATTCACTAGAAAACAATGTTTTTAAAGCCAAGGCCTAGGGGGAAAAAACATGTGATTCTCCACCAAGGGCTTATGTACAAACTCTATGAGTTCCACTGTGCCTTGTACCCCCCTCCGCAAACACCACCATGTTAACTATTACCCATCAATAGACCAACCCCTCACCCTCTATGCCCAACCCTTCTGAGATGAAAATTTGATATTATGTGGTTACCGCCATTGTGATCCTTGTTACTTTTGGAGACTCCCCCATCTTGGAAAACTTAGGTGTCAAAAAATGTAGGGAGGCCATTGAAGTTGAAGACATTTACCCTAGTAAAAAAGCTAAAAGGAACACCCTTAACCTTGACTATGAGAGTGGTGAGGACACCTAGTAGAGACAAATTTGTCACTCTAATAGATTGGCTAAAGAGTAGGGAAATAAAACCATCAAAGAAAACTAAGGAGACCTCAATGAATACTGATAGTAAGAAGGTTGATGAGAGTGAGCTAGATGGTGACTCCTCCTACAAGGAAGCTTTGAGTCTTGTGATGAACCCTTCCCCAACTCCACCAATAATCTCACTTCCCCTCAATCCCTAATGAACACTTACAACCCCACCCCCATGTCCTCCTTATTGATTTTGAGCAATGTAGTGGTGGATGGGCTCAATAAAGGCAATTCAATGTTAGTGGCATGGTGGGTACTATCAAGCGTCAAATTGCGAGTCTAAAAGTGTTTGTCAAGCAACTAAAGGAGGAGATGCCAATTATGAATGTTATGAATGCCCCCACTGCTATTATTTTTTTGCTTCAAGGTAAGGTTTTTGGTAATAATCAAGCTAAGGAGGACAATGTACTAGAACTCTTTAAGTTCTGGAATGAAGAATGGATAAATATTATGTTGTCCAAACGATTGTGGAAAGGAAACTAATGCTCCCTCTTATGTGCCACTATCATATTAATTTTGCTAGCCTTAGGGCTGTTATGACACTTTAGTTTTAATATTTTTACTAAGACTATTATGATGAACTCTGGCTATAGCCACATGTGGCTTGATATGCTATTTAAACTGTTTAAGTACTATATTCGATGCTTACTTCTTTGGACTTTTGTTTTGATGATAAGAGGCAATACTCTGCTTTCTTAAGGTTGGTTTTTGATTGAGGAAAGTTTGTTGTTCTACAATTTTATGTTCTTTGTGCTCTAGATGTCGAAATGTACTATTAATTAGCTTTTAATAAAATGCTATTGTATCACAGACCAACACCCTCTTACTGTTGCTATTTAATTTTTTTTTTACTAATGTCTCTACCCTTTTTATTATTATTGCAAACACCTCTTCTCTCAAGCCTTTAACTTGCCATGGACATTTCAAAGTTTATTTTCAACTTTTAAGCTAGATATTCCATTAAAATAAGAACAATTATAACTCATTATTTGTCATGACTAAAATTTGAATGGGAATAAGAATTTAGGAATATGGATTTGTTATTAATGATTTGTTATTGTACATCTTGTTTGGTTCTACAAAACTAATTTTGGATTTGTTATTCTAAATCTATTTGATTGTACAAAACTATTCTTGATTTTTTATTCATAGTCCCATTTAGCCTCTCCCAAATTTGGATAACAACACATCTAGTTGAACAGTGCATAAAAAAGGAAAAAACTGGCCAAGGTTTTTCTCTGCTTTTTTTCTTTAAAGATTTGATCAGACTTATCAACAACATTATCTATCTCTCGCAAAATTCTCTATCCCAATTCTTTTCTTAGAACTTTTATGTATCTTGAGTTGGTGTTTCTCACATACAATATTTGGGAATTAGGGATTTCAACATTTCTGCAAATTTGACAAGAACAATTTATCAAGCAATGAAGATGTAATATATTGGCCAATTTGGATGTGTTAGGCACTAGTTATGATGTCAAACACACTTTTTGGATAGTGAATATAAAATTGTATCTCAGAATCAGGGATATGATGGATGACAGTCAAACAATTCGACAAAGCCCCAAATTGCTTTCAATAATGGGAAACCCTAAACTTCCTCAAGAATAGTGTTTGTGGCCCATCAAGAAAAGTTGGATGGAAACAATGTTAAAAATATTTTGTGATATCACTGACATGGTGATAAGGGGTGGACATAAAGGGTACGATTAGAATGTACAAGGAGACACTAGATGTGTCAAAGTTCATGGATTGTCCAAACATTTATAAAATGAAACAGATTTCTTCAGCGTTGTCCCAACGAGTGCAAATAAAAATGTAGGTATAGTGGTCCACCACTACGCATGAGTCATGGATTTTTCTATTCCTTCCACTATCTCTACTACCAAACCATCACAACCTTCAAGCATTCCCATGTAATTTCTCCTTGCTCTCACCTTCTCGATCTTGGCCAACATATCTAAAATTTTGATAAACTGTGAAAAAGTAAAATTGGAATAGGAATACATTTTCCAATTCCACCCATATAGGTGGAATAACAAATGTTTAGGCTAAAATTAAAATAGGTATTCCTATATTCAATTTTGATCAAACACACCAAAATGAAAGGTTTGAGATTTTAAGAATTCACATGCCTATTTGAGTCTAGATCCCACTGCCAAACACCTTGTGTTTTCAAATTTAAGTACAAACTAAATTTATGCAGCTCATTGAAACATAAGATTAAACTCTGGATGAGTGAACTAAATCATCTATTCGGGTAAAAACAAAACAAAACAAGAGTTGTATTATAGCTAGAGTCTCGCCTTACGTAAAAATAGTTCATATTTGTAAAGGTTGAAAGTATGCTCACTAAGTTGGACCAAGGGAAAGACTTATATAGGAAGTATTCACATAAAGCTAACACCATAGTTTAGTGTAGGTTCAATTTTTTTGTCAAATTAAGATGCTAAAAACTTAAATTTTAAATGTAAACAAAAGTATGACAATTATTATGGTTAACAAAGATAAATGAGAAACTAGGAGCTCTAGATAAATAAGAAATAAAATATAATCATTGAAGTACAAATAGAATTGTAATGTTAGGGTGAACCATGAAGAGATGCTAAATATTATCACATCTATGATGAAATAAATTATTCAAGGTGGACCATGTTGTCTAAAATATAAGATATTGGTTGTATTATTTTTAACATCAAAGTTAGTGAGAGCACCAGTGGATCAAGATGGAGAAGATGATAGATAATTGGTGAGTTATACAAAAATATTTCAATTTTTTCCCTAAACAATCAAGGCCTTTTTCAGATGTGTTGAGGTTTCCAAATTGCTTGTTATCTTGAACCAATTGCATGTCGATTATTAACACAAATATTTATATTGTACAAATGATTGTAATCTACTTGATAATAGGGATTTTCCAAGGGTTGAGTATATGTATATTTATAATAGATACTAAAGTCACACTATACTCCAACAAATAGTAGGTGTTTAGGAAAGATGCTTAAGGTATTAGATTAATGAATAGAAGAATAATAGAAACTCTGCAGATTAGAACATATCTAAAAGGAATAGTTGTACACCGAGCCATTGAATTTCTTTCATTGTTTTCTTTATACAATCTAGATTCATAGATAAGAAGAGCCACTAAAATGTGTTGAAGATCTAGTTCACTAAGGAGGCCCCACAAGAAGGAATACTTTTGTTTACAAACAATCCTAGTTTTTCCAAATTGTTCACCATTTCCATTATTGCATTAGTGGACACAACTTCTATTTGCTCGACCAAGGCAAGAACTAAAGTGTTAGAAAAATATTAAAAACTCATAACCAATACTTGTATTGGAAGGAGATCTAAGGGTTATGCTGATAGAAAATAGTATAAAAATTAACATGTAATAGGGAACAATTTATGTATGCAAAAGATGCTTTGTTTAATTTATAAATGAATTTAATGAATGTACTCATCATTCAACACATGGAAGTAGCCTTGGAGGCATAAGTTGCCAAGCGTTCACAATTTAATTTATTCTAATTCTCAACTTAGAATTAGAGGCAACAAAAAGAGAAACAAATAATGAAAACAAGATGATTTAGTTTATCTTGCAAACCTCGACATACACTTTACAAGACCTTCTTTCGAATGGTTCAAGTTATTGTCAAATACACAATCTTGTATGGATTGTAGCTATTGTAGTGTTGAGAGACATTTTCTATTGATACTATGAAACCTATAGCTCAAAAAACAAGAATTAAAACAAAAAAATGATAGGATTTATTAAGCTTTAAGTTGTATAAAATTGATGTTAACTAGTTATCTTATTATTATTTGTATTACTTTTTTTGATCTAGGATGATGATTTTTTTTTTAAAATTTCTTTCACGTGCATGTATAAACATAATTATTTTAATTTATATTAAAATTAAAACATAACTTTTAAAAAAAATTGCTATCACACCAAATCCTAAGCACTATCAATGTCAAAATAAAATTATCATTAAAATCAAGTTACCAACTAATTTGCATTGATAAAAATGTAATATTAATTTTAATTTTGCTAATAGTTTAGACTTAAAGTTTAGAAACTAATATTCAATTAAACATAGCTTTCTAAGAAAATAGTTGATACAAAAGTATTAATCTCATATAAATAGGTCTAAGTGATAATCACTTATTTAAATAAACTTAAATTACTCTTGAAAAATATATTTATTATTTACTCTTTTGAATAATAAAATATCTATGCATGATCAAATTAATTATAGTGTGGCACATGTTTTCAACTGAAACCATACTTATAATATAGTCTTTCCATTAGATATTTTGTTTGCTCAATTTCATTGGCTAGAAAGTAAAATATAAAATTTTAAATGGAAAAAAAAAATATTGTTCCATAAAAATGGCAAAGACCAATCATAAAAAGCACACATTTGAAAGAAAAAAGAAAAAAAAAACAATTTGATATGTCATAGACTTTAGAAACATTAGAGATTATGTTGTCCAAATGATTGTGGAAAGGAAATTGATGCTCCCTCTTATGTGCCACTATCATATTAATTTTGCTAGCCTTAGGGCTGTTATGACACTTTAGTTTTAATATTTTTGCTAAGACTAATATGATGAACTCTGGCTATAGCCATATGTGGTTCGATATGATATTTAAACTATTTAAGTACTATATTTGATGCTTACTTATTTGGACTTTTGTTTTGATGATAAAAGGCAATACTCTGCTTTCCTAAGATTTGTTTTTGATTGAGGAATGCCCGTTATTCTACAATTTTATGTTCTTTGTGCTCTAGATGTTGTTAATGTACTATTAACGCGCTTCTAATAAATGCTATTGCATCACATACCAACATCCTCTTATTTTTGCTATTTAAAAAAAATAAAAATTACTAATGTCTCTACCCTTTTTATTATTATTGCAACCACCTCTTCTCTCAAGCCTTTAACTTGCCATGGACATTTCAAAGTTTATTTTCAACTTTTAAGCTAAATATTCCACTAAAATAAGAACAATTACAACTCATCATTTGTCATGATTAAAATTTGAATGGGAATAAGAATTGAGGAATAGGGATTTGTTATTAAGGATTTTTTATTCCACACCTCATTTGGTTCTACAAAACTAATTTTGGATTTTTTATTCTAAATTTATTTGGTTGTACAATACCATTCTTGATTTGTTATTCATAGTCCCATTTAACCTCACCCAAATTTGGATAACAACACATCCAATTGAACAGTGCATACAAAAAGAAAAAATTGGCCAAGGTTTTTCTCCGCTTTTTTTCTTTAAATATTTGATCAGACTTATCAACAATATTCTCTATCCCTCTCAACATTCTCTATCCCAATTCTTTTCCTGGAACTATTATGCATCCTGAGTTGGTGTTGCTTGCAACATTCTCTATCCCAATTTTTTTCTTGGAACTATTAATGTTTCTTGAGTTGGTGTTTCTCGCATACAATATTCAGGAATTGGGGCTTTCAACATTTCTGTAAACTTGACAAGAACAATTTATCAAGCGATGAAGATGCAATATATTGGCCAATAGTGGATGTGTTAGGCACTAGTTATGATGTCAGACATACTTTTTGGATAGTGAATATAAAATTGTATCTCAGAATTGACAGTAAGAGAATTCGACAAAGCCCCAAGTTTCTTTCAATAATGGGAAACCCTAAACTTCCTCAAGAGTAGTGTCTGTGGCCCATCAAAAAAAGTTGGATGGAAACAATGTTAAAAATATTTCGTGATATCACCGATATGGCGATAGGGGTGGACATAAAGGATGCAATTACAATGTACAAGGAGACATCAGATGTGTCGGAGTTCATGGACTATCCAGACATTTATAAAGTGAAACAAATTCTTTAGTGTTGTCCCAACAAATGCAAATACAAATGCAGGTATAGTAGTCCACCACTGTGCACGAATCATGGATCTGTCGATTCCTTCTGCTATCTCAACTACCAAACCATCACAACCTTCGAGCATTCCCGTGTAATTTTTCTTTGCTCTCACCTTCTCGATCTTGGCCAACAGATCTGAAATTTTGATAAACTATGAAAAAGTAAAATTGGAATAGGAATACGTATTCCATTTCCACCCATATAGGTGGAATAAAAAATGTTTGGGCCAAAATTAAAATAGGTATTCCTATATTCAATTCTGATCAGACACACTAGAATGAAAGATTTGAGATTTTAAGAATTCACATGCCTATTCGAGTCTAGTTCCCATTGCTAAACAGCTTGTGTTTTCAAATTTAAGCACAAATTAAATTTATGCAACTCATTGAAACATAAGATTGAATTCTGGATGAGTGGACTAAACCATCTATTCGGGTAAAAACAAAACAAAACAAGAGCTATGTTATAGCTAGAGTCCCGCCTTATGTAAAAACAGTTCATATTTGTAAAGGTTGAAAGTATGCTAAGTTGGACCAAGGGAAAGAATTAGATAGGAAGTATTGACATAAAGCTAATGCCATAATTTAGTGGAGGTTCTTTTTTTTTTGTTTATCAAATTAAGATGTTAAAAACTTAAATTTTAAATGTAAACAAAAGTGTGACAATAATTATGGTTAAGAAAGATAAATGAGAAACTAGGAGCTCTAGATAAATAAGAAATAAAATAAAACCATTGAAGTACAAATAGAATTGTGATGTTAGGGTGAACCATGAAGAGATGCTAAATATTATCACATCTACAATGAAATAAATTATTCAAGATGGACCATGTTGTCTAAAATTTAAGATATTGGTTGTATTATTTTTAACATTGAAGTTAGTGAGAGCACCAATGGGTCAAGATGGAGAAGATAACGGATAATAGGTGAATTCTATAAAATATTTCAATTTCTGCCCTAAACAATCGAGGCCTTTTCAAATGTGTTGAGGTTTCCAATGATTGTTATCTTGAACCAATTGCATGTTGATTGCTAACACAAATATTTATATTGTACAAATGATTGTAATACGCATGATAATAGGGGTTTTCTAGGGGTTGAGTATATGTATATTTATAATAGATACTAAAGTCACACTATACTCCAATAAATACTAGGTGTTTATGAAAGATGCTTAAGATATTATATTAATGAATATAAGACTAATAGAAACTGTGTAGATTAGAACATACCTAAAAGGAATAGTTGTACAATGAGCCATTGAATTTCTTCCTTTGTTTTCTCTATACAATCTAGATTCATAGATAAGAAGAGCCAATAAAATGTGTTGAAGATCTAGTTCAGTAAGGAAACCCCACAAGAAGGAATACTTTTGTTTAAAAACAATCCTAGGCTTTCCAAATTGTTCACCATTTCCATTATTGCATTAGTGGATACAACTTCTATTTGCTCAACCAAGGCGAGAACTAAAGTGTTAGAAAATTACTAAAAACTCATAACCAATACTTGTATTGGAAGGAGATTTAAGGGTTATATTGATAGAAAATAGTATAAAAATTAACATGTAATAATATACAATTTATGTATACAAAAGATGCTTTGTTTAATTTTAAATGAAATTAATGAATGTTCTCATTATTCAACACATGGAAGTAGCCTTGGAGGCATATGTTGCCAAGTGTACACAATTTAATTTATTCTAATTCTCAACTTAGAATTAAAGGCAACAAAAAGAGAAACAAATAATGAAAACAAGATGATTTAGTTTATCTCGCAAACCTAACATACACTTTACAAAGACCTTCTTTGGATTGTAGCTATTGTAGTGTTGAGAAACATTTTCTATTGATACTATGAAACCTATAGCTCAAAAAACAAGAATCAAAACCAAAAAATAATAGGATTTATTGAGCTTTAAGTTGTATAAAATTGATGTTAACTAGTTATCTTATTATTATTTGTATTACTTTTTTTGATCTATGATGATGATTTATTTTATTTTAGTTTAAAATTTCTTTCACATGCATGTATAAACATAACTATTTTAATTTATATTAAAATCAAAACATAACTTTTAAAAAAAATTGCTATCACACCAAACCCTAAGCACTATCAATGTCAAAATAAAATTATCATAAAAATCAAGTTACCAACTAATTTGCATTGATAAAAATGTAATATTAATTAATTTTGCTAATAGTTTAGACTTAAAGTTTAGAAACTACTATTTGATTAAACATAGCTTTTTAAGAAAATAGTTAATACAAAAATATTAATCTCATATTAATATGTCTAAGTGATAATCACTTATTTAAATAAACTTAAATTACTCTTGAAAAATATATTTATTATTTACTCTTTCGAACAATAGAATATCTCTGACCATCAAATTAATTATAATGCGGCACATGTTTTTAATTGAAACCATACTTACAATACAGATATTTTGTTTGCTCAATTTCATTGGCTAGAGAAAAAAAAAATATTTTTAAATGAAAAAAACAAAATAATGTTTGTAAAAATGGCAAAAACCAATCATATAAAGCACACATTCAAAAGAAAATAGAAAAAAGAAAAATTGATGTGTCACAGACTTTAGAAACATTAGAGATTTTATTTAATATTTGTTAAAGCACAGCTATTAATCAAAAACATAAGTCGCCTATCTAGGGACTCAGAGAACGTTTGAAAGACGGCGCGACTTACATTAAACACGGCGTCAGAGATGAATCCCTCGTACGCCTAGCCTACAAAATAAGCCCTCTTAAAAATAGGCAATTTGGGGCTGGAGCAGAAGCGCAGCAGAGCAGCTGGGTGAAAAAGGCGAAAATGAAGAACAGGGCGATCGCAGTACTTTTTCTGATCGCGGCGGCAGTGGCGGTGGCATTAGCGGAGGGGGATGGTGATCTGGTGGCCGAGTTAGTGAAATTGCAGGAACAGTCAGCGGGGGGCGTGATCCATCTGGACGATTCCTCATTGCAGCGCTATGCGGCAAGGGCGAAATCTCGATCGTATTCGCTATTCATCTTCTTCGATGCAGTACAGATGCGGGACAATGCGGAGTTGCGGTTGCAGGACCTGCACGCCGAATTTCAACTGATGGCCTCCACCTTTATCGAGAACAACCCTGGCCTCACAAAGCTTTTCTTCTGCGACATCGAATTCAAGGAGTCCCAGGCGAGCTTCGCTCTCATGGGCGTGAATTCGCTGCCTCATATACGGCTTGTAGGTCCGGGCAACGCTAATCTGAAGGATTCTCCCGCGATGGAGATGTCGAGGGGAGGCACGGCTGAAAGCATGGCTGCTTTTGTTGAAGGGCAGACTGGCTTGCGTGTAGGGGAGATCGAACGCCCTTCTCCCGTTTCCAAAAAGCAGCTTCTTTTTGTGGGCGGGGTTGTTCTCGTGGCCGCCCCTTATGTGGTTAAGAGGCTTCTCACGCAACAAACCCCTCTTCACGACTCCAAGCTTTGGCTCGCCTTCTCCATCTTTGTCTATTTTTTCAGCGTATCCGGAGCCATGTATAACATTATTCGGAAGATGCCGCTGTTTATGGCAGACAGGAATGATCCCTCCAAATTGGTTTTCTTTTTCCAGGGATCGGGCATGCAGCTGGGTGCCGAGGGTTTTGCTGTGGGGTTTTTGTATACCGTGGTGGGCTTGGTTTTGGCGTTTGTCACTCATTTTCTGGTTTATGTGAGGAATCGGAACATGCAACGCGTTTTCATGCTTCTGGCCATGGCGCTTTCCTTCTGGGCTGTCAAACGGGTCATTTCTCTCGACAATTGGAAGACAGGTTATGCCATTCATGGTTTCTGGCCCTCTGCCTAGTTAATCGTCTCCTTTTTTTGGTCCTTTTTTTCTTTGGCCAGGATCTATCTAAGGTCCTCCATGCTTTCCCACCGAAATTTTCTATTGTCTTGATGCGATGAATTCAAATACTTCTTTTCTTTAAAAATATTTCATACTTAGAATTTGCCTTCTTCGAGCATAATTAAAATTGTTCTTCACTGAAATGCTCAGCAGTTGTCCTAAACTATAAGTGCATGAACTGCTTTATTTTCTAAGGCTCAGGTGTTTTTATTTATTTCTTTAATTAGCAGATCAAATAATTGGATATCTATTTCTATAGTTGGGAGCAGCTATAGTTTAGGATCTCAAAATTTAGCTGAATTTGGATAAGGGGTTGTAATTACAGGGCCACTGCTTCATAGAAATTTGTCACAAACTGCATATTTTGTTGTCTTCTCTTCTTTTTATTTTCAAGATGTGACAATTACAAATATATTATACTAGGAGAGTTACAGTAAAACACTTGTCCATTTGTCGAGACTTGAGGATTTAGAATTACGGAGGGACAATTCTCTTGGAAGGAGGAAAACAATGTTTGGTATTAACTACAATCTTGTTTTAAAAAGTTGGAGGCCAGAATTTTTTCGCTTAACAGTTGTTTGTGGGGGGTGGGTGGATTAGAAATTTCTTCCACCAACTTAAAAGTTTTTACTTCCAGTTAATGACATTTGAGATTTCCACGGTTGGATTATAGGATCAATTTTGGAATGAAAAATTTCCTTTCTGAAAGAAAATCACTGCCCACCAATTTCTCAAAAAAATTCAATTAGTTTAATCAGCATTTGCTGCATCTATAATTCATTTTTTACTCTTAGTGGTTGTAAAAGGCCATTAAATTTTCAAAACAGTGCTCATTGAGAAATGCTAATCCTTCTACGAGACCATTACCTAAGTTGGGGGAAAAATTATAAAACCGCTTACCCTTAAAAAATGCCCCTAAAATTTCAACAGTGGCTAGTACAAAAATCAACTAAGCATCTGCTCGGGTTCCTCTTACTACTTGATTATGTACATGTAATGATACTACTATATATTAATATGCAAGGCAAGGCAAGGCAAATGCAATTGTAATCTAATTCAAAATGTCCTGAGTGTTGCAGTGTTGATATCTTAACCAACACAATGATTTCCTTTATCCAGATTGAGCTCAAATTTAACACCCTAAATATCTAATTGTTTAGAACATAGCATTATTCCAACCTACGAGGTGATTCCAATTTTCAAACTCTCTTATCAATCTTCAAACACAAGCCTTTTTAACACATATTGTTGTTTGTGTAGTGGATGGGTTTGAATGAAAAATAGATTATGTAGCCTAATTCACTATTCCGCAGACAACTTTCTTCACCAATTAGAATTATTGGAGCACAATGAATCAATAAAATAGATGTGCTCTGCTGCCCATTGGCCGTTTTGTCTTTTTCTGCTCTTCATAGCTGGCAAAAAGAACATTAAAGAAAAAGTTTAGTTATTCTTCTAATCGTAAGCATTAATAGGATGGATGCTTCTAGCTCAACTTAAGATTTTCTCTCTTTACTGCATACACTTTCTTCTGCAAGATTATTTTCTATAATAGCAAGAGTAAACAGATTCAAACCTCTCTCTATAGGTTATGTGCTATTGCCTATTTAAGACAGTTGCAAGCCTCTTTTTGATTTTACAAAATTACATTGATTCAATGCCCAATGCCTTAATACATTGATTCATTTTCGCTGAATTCACTTCTGGGAACACCATATGTGTCCAGTATGCGTAATTGTCAACAATATCAGTAAAGAAGACTGTTTGCAGTCAGTGATCCATGGGATGACCACCTGTTATAATGCAGCTGTTTTTGAGACAGGGACATCTTGGGGATGTGGGAAGTCTAGGGTGGTCCCAAGTCATTCCAACACCTCTGCCTGTTAGGGTGCGTTTCTAGGTTTTTCCGCTGTTTTTGTGATTGCAAGGAGACACTAAGACATCCCTGGGCCTTTCAGAGGTCTTGTTGTTGTCTCTCAAATGCAACAGAAACTCAGCCATCCTGTGTATTAAATGGCTGAAAAAAATGATATTTGAAAAGAAAATCAGACAATTTTTAAAATTCAGGCCACTAACCCTAACCGAAGTTGCAGGTTCAGATTCTAGTACGCATGTGGTTTGAGATCGGGTTCAAAATTCATTCAATTTTTTTTGGGTTGGGTTCGGGTTTGTTTTGAGTGTGTCTATTCAATATTTTTTAAAAGAAGATAAGATAAAATAAGATAAGATAAATTTATTAATGTCCAACAAGAGGCCACAAGGGTCTATGGGACTGAAAAGCATACAAGATAAAAGACTGCCAGCTGCATGAGCACCAAACAGTGCCAAGTAAAGAAAGCAAACAGGAAAAACAAGAAATACAAGAAGAAGCAAGGAGCACAAGATCAAGGCAAGGACTAAGGGTCCTCCCTTGGTAAGAAGAATAAATAAATAAATAAATAAATAAATAAATAAATATATATATATATATATATAAGTTCTGAAGGAAATAAGCTCATACGCCACTATGCTAATATTAAAGCAACTTAGCAAAATACACAACATATATGGTCATTTTACTTCAAATGATAGAACAATGCCAAAATACACCACCATATCAATGTTTTGGTTCAAAACAATAATGTCAACATGAATAATTAGTCATCAGTGATCAAATCTCGTAAAAAATCATAAAATAAGTTATCATCATTCTGCTGTTGCAGATTAGAAGCAGAAATAGTGCCACTAGCATTAGTACTAGCAGTCAGCATCCCAATGCTTTGCTTCCCCTTTTTTGTAAGTATTGTCTTTGTGTGTTGTGAGCCTCAAGTTTGAATACACAAAGTCCAAGTTATTTGCCTTCTTGGAGTTTAGTTGGTTGAGTTTTGTTGAGTGGTTGAAGGAGTATGTGCTCAAGTTCCTCTTAGATGATGATGAATTAGCAACCTATCAAGATTTACAGTTTTGAAATTAGAGAGTTAAGAGTTTTTAATAAATGTCTATAAAATATAATTCAGTATTCATCAACAAGAATTTAGAAATTAGAATCTTAAGAGTAAAGAATTTGTGATAAAATTTTGATGGCAATAGTTTGCAGGTGCTGGTACATTTGTCCATTGAAGTACTTGTTAGAAATAGATAATACTGAGAAGAGGGTGGGGGTGAAACAGTATTCTACAAACTTTTAACCACAACTGAATATTGTTAATTACTTTATAACATGCATATGAAAGTAACCAACAATGCTGAACAGTAAATAAATCCATATACAAAGAGAACTCATAACACCATATTTTGTTAACAGGGAAAACCCTGGTGGGGATGGTACCCACAAATTGATCTACTAAACAAAAGAATCCAGTTAAAGATATTGACCCTGTTAGGAGTCTATGAAATACACATAGTGTCTTGGTTTTTGTTAGAGGACTAGGTCCTATTAAAAGCCTCAAACCTGTTAGGAGTTGGTATTGCAAAATGTATGTAAGGTGAGCGCATTGCTTAAACATGCAAATTATACAATGCAGTGCCTTTATACAAAATAGAGATAGATACAAAAACCTCTTTACTATTGACTTTTGTACTTTGCATATCTTTGATCTTACATCAGAATTCACATCACATAACCTTCACATAAGTTTGCATATAGCATACATACTTCCCAATAGCACACACACAACTTCGCAAGTTATGATTTCTTACTTATACCTTTTCTTTTTACAAAATTCTATCCAGTCGGCCTCAATGCTTTCACGCGTTTGGCTAAATGCAAAATTAGCTCATGCTAAATTAGGGTTAACATCTAGGATGTCGTCCCTAATTAGTTGAGCAATTATTTTGTTCCCAAAATAATTCCTGACTCATAATTACCACTTTTTTGCCATGCTCTGTTCTATCTGTTCACTGCCTTTATTGGTAAATTTGTCATAGCTAATTCTGTACAATTTGTACAGACTCGCGTACTTACACACTTCATCCTAACACTCCCTTCTACTCGTCCTTAACTGCGCATGTGCCAAATATCATTCTGTTATCCGTACACAATGAAATTGTTCATGTCTTGATGGCAAAACTTTCTTATACTTTGACAATTTTCTATCTTTGATTGTAGGATCTTTAACTGTACATTCTGCCATCTGATTCTAAGATATATGTTGTCATAAATGACAACCCTTACTCATCCTACTTAACCATATTGCCAACAATACCGCCTTTTATGAGTATCAACACGGTTCTTATCTTAAAGAGCTTCAAGAATACAATGATTAGTGCTTGCGAAACTCATGAATTCAGACCTTATTGCAGGCCATAGGTGCTTGAAAAAGAGTCTTTGAAGGGCTGCCTTGTTCCCTTGAGCAACTTTAGGATCTCTATATGAGGCAACTCTAGTGGTACTCCCCCTGAGGTCCGGTTGGTTAGAGATCTTGCGGCTCAATGCAAAGGCAACAAAATGCAAAGGGGTAGTCATTTTGTTCCATCTCTCTACCATGATTACCTTTAGCTCTATGAAGAAATTTTCATCAAGATCTTCCTATCTCTCATTTATGATATTTCTAATATTCTTAATCATGGAGTCAATGCCAACATATACACCACGCAAGCAAGGCTTTTCCATGTCAATATAGATCATGCTCATTATAGGCTCAGTGAACTTTAGATTGTACTCAACATGATACCACCAAGAAGCATCTAGTATCAATGCCTTAATGA
The DNA here is from genome assembly GCA_028749045.1 of Cupressus sempervirens. Lineage (NCBI taxonomy): Eukaryota > Viridiplantae > Streptophyta > Pinopsida > Cupressales > Cupressaceae > Cupressus > Cupressus sempervirens. The sequence continues at coordinate 412,941,139 of CM053790.1, forward strand.
CAATTGCCTTGGCACTATTAGCTTGCCTCTATATGCTCCAATTATCACCGATTACCATTCTAGACAATGCTTCGTTAACCTTGACAAGGTGTCTGAAAACAATAGTGTTGGAGTTAAAGCAAGTCTGGACGACCTATTTTTAGATTAAAAAATCAAGATTAAAATTAGATTTAAAATGTAGAAATTTTACTAAAATAAAGCGACTAGATTTCTAAAACATGATTAAATTTTAAACAATTGCACTTACCCTCAAGATCTCCAATTTTGAGAATTGTCTAAATATGGTGGTTTGTGACGAATATTTGGATCTCTTGTGCATCTCCATACATTTTTTTTAATCCACTCAATCTTAGTGCCATTTTTTTGCAGCATTAGGTTGAGTGAGTGCACAACATAAGGTGTCTAAAAAATGTGTTTAAAACGCTCCACAACCAATAAGCTGGCAGCCCTACAATTTGTGGCATTGTCAGTTATTACTTGAACAACATTTTGAGGGCCAACTTGCTTAGTGGCTTGGATGAGATTCTTTGCAATAAAAGGACCGTCCTTCACCTCTCCTTCACAATCTGAACTTTCTGAAACATTGCACCTGTTGTGGACATTGTAGTAACATTGACCAAAGGATGATTTCTTGCACCTTTCCATCTGTCAGATACTATGGCCACATCTATTTTGATCCATGAATTGTTGATGGTTTGCATGAAAGCCTCTATGCTGGTCACCTCTATCTATTAAAGTGGTGTGTACCGTCTCATAACTAGAGCCTTTGAACCCCTTTGGAGCCTCATTAAGTGCTCTCACCATTTTTTGCCAATACGGTAAGCAAACAACATTAAATGACAATCCATATGCATAGATGCATCTAGCTATGACTTGCTTGGCAATGTCTCTAGCTTCATTTTGAAATGATGCTTCTAAGGGCCCCATTGCTCTCTTATTTGCAACCGGTTCTTGAGGAGGATGGAAGAATGGATGGCCCTTTGTGGGTGGTTCATCATGAGTGGAAGTTGAAGCCATAGATGATGTTTTTGCCTTTTTCCCAACATTTTTGCAAAGGATGAGAATTTGCCCTCCCAGCTGCTTTGTCTGTTTGTTTTTGTTCTTGAATATATTTGTTCACGATGTGGTTTGCAAGAAAGGTTTTAGGTAGCACCCCATAGCTCTTGGCTTTGCTATACAAAATTTAATTCCTTTTTGAAAAATAAAGCACAAATGTGCTTTCACTCGACTATAAGAGCTACTAAATCCTTTTTTGCAATGGCTGCAAATTCACATATAATCTACACCTAGCATTGGTTGAACCATTTCTACATATTTCAATAGTGGGGAGCATTTGTCTATTTTGAAGTGGGAGTTTCTGGTGCTAGAAGCACTTGCAGCCATTATTTGAATCTACAAGCAACAAACAGAGCAAAAATAAAAAAATGAAGAAAGCTCATTTCATTTTTGTTACTTGTAGCAAAATTGTTTTTACAAAATGAATCTAAATAAAAAAGTTGATGCAGATGAAAGTTTTGTTGAAACTTGTGTAAGTGCTTACTAAACAACAAATGCTTCTAAACAATAACCTTATGTTTGAAGACAAAAATGTAATAGCTGTGTGTATGGTTGTTGGAACCGCTGTGTGTATGATTAGACTTTACCAAACTGTTGCCTGTTGTTATTTTTGAGTCCTCTGTTGCTGTTGCCTTCAACACAAATGTTGTCTGGAAGAAATGCCTTTGCCTGTCTTTACCAAACCGTTCTGCCAAATCCATGTGTGTGTTTAGCGGCTTAGCCTTTAGGTTAAACCATTTATGCCATGTGTGTTTAGGCTTATCATGTGCAAACAAAATGGAAAAAGTTAAAAAAATTTAATAACAAACATTTTTCGTTACTCAAAAGTCTTCCCATGCTAGAAAGTGGTTGCCTAGTTGCTTGAAAGTCGTTCTGGGTCGCACGAGCAGAAACTAATTTGTGCAAATTCAGAGGGAAGTCGTCTAGAGCGTTGCGTGAGGACTTTGAGGCGAATGTCCCTGTCTGTTGCTGACTTTACCATGAATTCAAACCGGATCCAAATCACCTCTGAACCAAACCATGACTTCCAGCCTGGACAGACAAATTTTGGTAACTTAGCCCTAACCTTCATGGTTTATGGACCCCACCCAAATCAAGATCCCAAACCTCACTCTAAATCCAGTTGCTTATTCACCTTGCCCCCCAAGATCCATCCCAACATCCTTACATGTTGAGACTCCATGGAACACAGGTTCTAGCAGCATGCCCAATCCTCCCCACCATTAAAATATCGTAGTCTATATTGTAACATTCTATTAATTCCCTTTTTGTCAACACATTTTATCCAAAATCCTCTGTTGTCCAAGAAGCGTACTGCATGAAAAATCACACCCTTTAAACTTAAATCGATATCTTGAGGCAGCTTGAAAAAGCTAAATGAAGGTTTATGGATCCTACCCAAATCAAGATCCCAAGCCTTACTCTAAATCTAGTTGCTTGGATACCCTGCCCCCAGATCCATCCCCACATCCCCCCATATTGAGACTCCATGGGAAACAGGTTCTATAAACATCCCCAATCCTTGCCATCATAAAGTATTGTAGTTTATACAGTAATATGCTTTTAAAAATTAACACCCTTTCTGTCAACACATTTTATTGAATTTTTTTAACAAATTTGATCTCAAATCCATCTTTGTGCAAGAAGTGCACTGCATAGAAAATCACAGCCTCGAAAGTTAAATTGATATCTTGAGGCCACTTGAAAAAGCTAAGTGAAGGTTTATGTACCCTAGCCAAATCAAGATCCGAACTCTCACTCAAAATCCAGTTGCTTGGTCACCCTGGCCTCAAGATCCGTCCCCACATCCTCCCATTTCGAGACACCATGGAACCATGCCCAATCCTTGCCACCATTAAAATATCATAGTTTATACAGTAACATTCTTTTTATACCCTTTCCGCAACACATTTTTATCAAGAACCCTTCTTGGTGCAAGATGCGCACTGCATGAAAAATCACACTCTCTTAGTTAGTTATCTTGAGGCAGCTTGTTAAAGCTAAATGAACTCACATAGCTGACAGCTTGGTTGTGCAAATTACCACTAGGATCTCCCTTTGCCTAACTATTCTGAGCTTAGTTACATTGCTCATCTCTTTTGACCTGATGTCTGGTTTGCTGAATGCCCAAGGACAGGACAAGGCATACCCATAGAATCATTTTTGTGTACAAACAAACACACCATAAATTATACTTTATTACACACACACACACACACAAATATATGCTTCTGACAATAACTTGTGATGTTCTCTAGATTAATTTGGTTATAAGGGCCTATCCAAATGTATGGACAAAATTAATTCGATTCAAGGTTGTATTTTTGTTCACTTTTTCTTGAAGCATTTACTATTTAACTTTCTAGAGCAATGTTTCCAAACCTTGTTTAAATATATTGGTTTAGGATTTCGTGAACTTGGCTATTGCTGCAATCATCTTCCTAGTTATGTCTGATATTCATTTTATGATGTACACTTACATATATCTTGTGCTGATTTTAGGAGTGTCTGTCCATCAGATTCAGTATGTAAATTGTTTTTACTTTTTAGGTTTATACATAGTTACGACAGGGGTACTTGGAGATGCAGGAGATTAGTACTGGTACTGGCACAGTTAATTTTTTAAAATAGGAGATGATGGTACTTGGAGATGTCATTTTTTTCTAATATGATTTAATATTTTAGAAAATATCATGTCAGAACTTTGAAAATAGGAATAGTGTATCAGTCACAAGAACAATAAATAGTAAAGGCAATTTCCCTTTAAACTATTACGATGACAGGAAGTCGGTCATAAAACATTTTTGTGCCTCTCGCAAAAAGTCTACACTGTCAATAGATCCAATTACTATAGCTTTGTATGGAATTTTTTATCATTCAAAATATTGGCATGAAACAATATCCAGGCTTATTGTATTTATTTGTCTTTCTTTGTCGCCTTTGCATTTTACCATAAGTTTTCTGGCAAGAGTTGTCAATTTCTGGTTGGGAGACTTAAGAAATGGCAGAACATGGCGGCCAAAAGAACCTTGCACAACAGCAAGTTTTTGGAGATGTCTCTAGTATTGGAGACATGTCTCAAGGGGTGAGGGACGGGTCTCTGGATAACTGTTGTTTTATAGCTACTACTTTGTTTTTTTAAAACTTTCATTAATACAAAGGATGCTTGGGATTGGGATTGATGATCTGTTTATGGTAAAACAACTGTTGAAGATTGCAACTTAATTTTGAGTGCCTGGTAATGAATCTCACTCTAAATGACTCAGAATTGATTTGTTGTGTGGCTTGCTGATGATATGAAAGGACAAAAGATAGCTTAACTGATGATATGGAAGGATAAAAGATAGCTTAAAAAACTATGTACCCCGGGACATGGACTCGACATTTTTTGACCAGGTTCCTCACCAGAAATGTTTTAGAGAATTGTGGGGACAGCTAGAAATTCTCTCCCCCGCTGTCTGTTTGCATAGGAAATGTCCCTGGTATGGCAGCAAAAATAAGAGGAAATGACAGGGGATGACCAGCCATCTATGCAATGTCCTGCGCATGCCTAGATGTCTTCGGCAGTCAAGAACTTGTATAGACCCAGTTCTGATTGCTTTATATATCCTCAACCTGTATACTCTGGATGACCTGTTAAAGAAAACCTAAAGGCCAATTTTATATTATTTGCTGTGAAATAAAGAGCAAGTTGCTTCGAAGTTGGTTTAAGGAAATGAGATCAACAAAATTGAGGGTAGGTCACATTAAAAGTGTGAGCGGAGCTGCTATTGCTGTACTTTTTTTTTTCAAGTTTTAGTCTTTCCATATGCAAATTCCGATGCAGCTACATCTCAAGACAGGTGGAAGGCACATAAGTTCATATAAAATAGAAAAATGGAAGGGATGGTTAATTTTTTTAAATTGGAAAGCAAAACATTTCTAATTATATACTTAAAAAATGCTTCAACCTAGTGAATGATTTCAATAGATTTCATGTTTGAGGACGGTTGTATGTCAGATTTTGACACGATATTAGAATCATTCTTCTTTACTGTTATTTACATGGTGCGAAAGTGATCATATGGTTGTTTTGTATGTTGCATTGACTACATTACCCAAGACCAAGAAATGTAGACTGTGAATAAGCCATAAATAAAAGGCTAAAAACATATATATAGATGGTATTGTGTGCTGGATTCCCTTAACCTTTCTCGTATAAAATGCAAATTGCTCTAAGATCTTGGTTATCTCGGTATACCTGAAAGTTATAATTTTAGAAGCTTGTAAATGCACCTATAGGTACTATCAAATGACCAAGAGGTGTAGTTATTATAGGCATTTTTGGCCATACGTTACACATATACGTAGTTAGAGCTATTATTTAGCATTTTTTCTCTGTTGTTTATAGTCTGATAAGAATTTTATTATGAGTATGAATAGATTTTAGATGAGATACGCGAGTGTCAAAATAACTATTAAGCATAAGAGTGTCTTTTGAGGTCAATTAGTAACGTTTTTAATTAAGCTGATAGGCTTATTCTTAGGAACACTTCCACTAGATTGTTTTGATAATTTGGCATTGTCTTACCCGTGAAAAGGGGAAACAAGGCTGAAAAAAGTGGACATGGTGGAGGTTTCCGGTGGATAGATGCTGAACTTCATAACTGTCATTGTCATACTTGTTATTATGCCGTAGGCGTTCCCTATTTGAATGTGAGGAACTAAATTTTACATCCAACGGTTAACAGCCATGGAGTGTAAATGGACTACCATTGGAACGATATGAAATATAGATCTTTTTTATCTTTTCAATGTTCAACAAAGAGGAAAGCCATCACCTATGATGACGACCATTGAAGAATCTTCAATCGTTGATTTAAATGAAAAAAACAAAATAATGTTTGTAAAAATGGCAAAAACCAATCATATAAAGCACACATTCAAAAGAAAAAAGAAAAAAGAAAAATTGATGTGTCACAGACTTTAGAAACATTAGAGATTTTATTTAATATTTGTTAAAGCACAGCTATTAATCAAAAACGTAAGTCGGCTATCTAGGGACTCACAGAACGTTTGAAAGATGGCACGACTTACATTAAACATGGCGTCAGAGATGAATCCCTCGTACGCCTAGCCTACAAAATAAGCCCTCTTAAAAATAGGCAATTTGGGGCTGGAGCAGAAGTGCAGCAGAGCAGCTGGGTGAAAAAGGCGAAAATGAAGAACAGGGCGATCGCAGTACTTTTTCTGATCGCGGCGGCAGTGGCGGTGGCATTAGCGGAGGGGGATGGTGATCTGGTGGCCGAGTTAGTGAAATTGCAGGAACAGTCAGCGGGGGGCGTGATCCATCTGGACGATGCCTCATTGCAGCGCTATGCGGCAAGGGCGAAATCTCGATCGTATTCGCTATTCATCTTCTTCGATGCAGTACAGATGCGGGACAATGTGGAGTTGCGGTTGCAGGACCTGCACGCCGAATTCCAACTGATGGCCTCCACCTTTATCGAGAACAACCCTGGCCTCACAAAGCTTTTCTTCTGCGACATCGAATTCAAGGAGTCCCAGGCGAGCTTCGCTCTCATGGGCGTGAATTCGCTGCCTCATATCCGGCTTGTAGGTCCGGGCAACGCTAATCTGAAGGATTCTCCCGCGATGGAGATGTCGAGGGGAGGCACGGCTGAAAGCATGGCTGCTTTTGTTGAAGGGCAGACTGGCTTGCGTGTAGGGGAGATCGAACGCCCTTCTCCCGTTTCCAAAAAGCAGCTTCTTTTTGTGGGCGGGGTTGTTCTCGTGGCCGCCCCTTATGTGGTTAAGAGGCTTCTCACGCAACAAACCCCTCTTCACGACTCCAAGCTTTGGCTCGCCTTCTCCATCTTTGTCTATTTTTTCAGCGTATCCGGAGCCATGTATAACATTATTCGGAAGATGCCGCTGTTTATGGCAGATAGGAATGATCCCTCCAAATTGGTTTTCTTTTTCCAGGGATCGGGCATGCAGCTGGGTGCCAAGGGTTTTGCTGTGGGGTTTTTGTATACCGTGGTGGGCTTGGTTTTGGCGTTTGTCACTCATTTTCTGGTTTATGTGAGGAATCGGAACATGCAACGCGTTTTCATGCTTCTGGCCATGGCGCTTTCCTTCTGGGCTGTCAAACAGGTCATTTCTCTCGACAATTGGAAGACAGGTTATGCCATTCATGGTTTCTGGCCCTCTGCCTAGTTAATCGTCTCCCTTTTTGGTCCTTTTTTTCTTTGGCCAGGATCTATCTAAGGTCCTCCATGCTTTCCCACCGAAATTTTCTATTGTCTTGATGCGATGAATTCAAATACTTCTTTTCTTTAAAAATATTTCATACTTAGAATTTGCCTTATTCGAGCATAATTAAAATTGTTCTTCACTGAAATGCTCAGCAGTTGTCCTAAACTATAAGTGCATGAACTGCTTTATTTTCTAAGGCTCAGGTGTTTTTATTTATTTCTTTAATTAGCAGATCAAATAATTGGATATCTATTTCTATAGTTGGGAGCAGCTATAGTTCAGGATCTCAAAATTTAGCTGAATTTGGATAAGGGGTTGTAATTACAGGGCCACTGCTTCATAGAAATTTGTCACAAACTGCATATTTTGTTGTCTTCTCTTCTTTTTGTTTTCAAGATGTGACAATTACAAATATATTATACTAGGAGAGTTACAGTAAAACACTTGTCCATTTGTCGAGACTTGAGGATTTAGAATTACGGAGGGACAATTCTCTTGGAAGGAGGCAAACAATGTTTGGTATTAACTACAATCTAGTTTTAAAAAGTTGGAGCCCAGAATTTTTTTGCTTAACAGTTGTTTGTGGGGGGTGGGTGGATTAGAAATTTCTTCCACCAACTTAAAAGTTTTTACTTCCAGTTAATGACATTTGAGATTTCCACGGTTGGATTATAGGATCAATTTTGGAATGAAAAATTTCCTTTCTGAAATGAAATCACTGCACACCAATTTCTCAAAAAAATTCAATTGGTTTAATCAGCATTTGCTGCATCTATAATTTCATTTTTTACTCTTAGTGGTTGTAAAAGGCCATTAAATTTTCAAAACAGTGCTCATTGAGAAATGCTAATCCTTCTACGAGACCATTACCTAAGTTGGGGGAAAAATTATAAAACCGTTTACCCTTAAAAAATGCCCCTAAAATTTCAACAGTGGCTAGTACAAAAATCAACTAAGCATCTGCTCGGGTTCCTCTTACTACTTGATTATGTACATGTAATGATACTACTATATATTAATATGCAAGGCAAGGCAAGGCAAATGCAATTGTAATCTAATTCAAAATGTCCTGAGTGTTGCAGTGTTGATATCTTAACCAACACAATGATTTCCTTTATCGAGATTGAGCTCAAATTTAATACCCTAAATATCTAATTGTTTAGAACATAGCATTATTCCAACCTAAGAGGTGATTCCAATTTTCAAACTCTCTTATCAATCTTCAAACACAAGCCTTTTTAACACATATTGTCGTTTGTGTAGTGGATGGGTTTGAATGAAAAATAGATTATGTAGCCTAATTCACTATTCCGCAGACAACTTTCTTCATCAATTAGAATTATTGGAGCACAATGAATCAATAAAATAGATGTGCTCTGCTGCCCATTGGCCGTTTTGTCTTTTTCTGCTCTTCATAGCTGGCAAAAAGAACATTAAAGAAAAAGTTTAGTTATTCTTCTAATCGTAAGCATTAATAGGATGGATGCTTCTAGCTTAACTTAAGATTTTCTCTCTTTACTGCATACACTTTCTTCTGCAAGATTATTTTCTATAATAGCAAGAGTAAACAGATTCAAACCTCTCTCTATAGGTTATGTGCTATTGCCTATTTAAGACAGTTGCAAGCCTCTTTTTGATTTTACAAAATTACATTGATTCAATGCCCAATGCCTTAATACATTGATTCATTTTCGCTGAATTCACTTCTGGGAACACCATATGTGTCCAGTATGCGTAATTGTCAACAATATCAGTAAAGAAGACTGTTTGCAGTCAGTGATCCATGGGATGACCACCTGTTATAATGCAGCTGTTTTTGAGACAGGGACATCTTGGGGATGTGGGGAGTCTAGGGTGGTCCCAAGTCATTCCAACACCTCTGCCTGTTAGGGTGTGTTTCTAGGTTTTTCCGCTGTTTTTGTGATTGCAAGGAGACACTAAGACATCCCTGGGCCTTTCAGAGGTCTTGTTGTTGTCTCTCAAATGCAACAGAAACTCAGCCATCCTGTGTATTAAATGGCTGAAAAAAATGACATTTTAAAAGAAAATCAGACAATTTTTAAAATTCAGGCCACTAACCCTAACCTAAGTTGCAGTTTCAGATTCTAGTACGCATGTGGTTTGAGATCGGGTTCAAAATTCATTCAATTTTTTTGTGGTTGGGTTCGGGTTTGTTTTGAGTGTGTCTATTCAATATTTTTTAAAAGAAGATAAGATAAAATAAGATAAGATAAATTTATTAATGTCCAACAAGAGGCCACAAGGGTCTATGGGACTGAAAAGCATACAAGATAAAAGACTGCCAGCTGCATGAGCACCAAACGGTGCCAAGTAAAGAAAGCAAACAGGAAAAACAAGAAATACAAGAAGCAGCAAGGAGCACAAGATCAAGGCAAGGACTAAGGGTCCTTCCTCGGTAAGCAGAATAAATAAATAAATAAATAAATAAATAAATAAATATATATATATATATATATATATATATATATAAAAGTTCTGAAGGAAATAAGCTCATACGCCATTATGCTAATATTAAAGCAACTTAGCAAAATACACAACATATATGGTCGTTTTACTTCAAATGACAGAACAATGCCAAAATACACCACCATATCAATGTTTTGGTTCAAAACAATAATGTCAACATGAATAATTAGTCATCAGTGATCAAATCTCGTAAAAAATCATAAAATAAGTCATCATCATTGTGCTGTTGCAGATTAGAAGCAGAAATAGTGCCACTAGCATTAGTACTAGCAGTCATCATCCCAATGCTTTGATTCCCCTTTTTTGTAAGTATTGTCTTTGTGTGTTGTGAGCCTCAAGTTTGAATGCACAAAGTCCAAGTTATTTGCCTTCTTGGAGTTTAGTTGGTTGAGTTTTGTTGAGTGGTTGAAGGAGTATGTGCTCAAGTTCCTCTTAGATGATGATGAATTAGCAACCTATCAAGATTTACAGTTTTGAAATTAGAGAGTTAAGAGTTTTTAATAAATGTCTATAAAATATAATTCAGTATTCATCAACAAGAATTTAGAAATTAGAATCTTAAGAGTAAAGAATTTGTGATAAAATTTTGATGGCAATAGTTTGCAGGTGCTGGTACATTTGTCCATTGAAGTACTTGTTAGAAATAGATAATACTGAGAAGAGGGTGGGGGTGAAACAGTATTCTACAAACTTTTAACCACTATTGAATATTGTTAATTACTTTATAACATGCATATGAAAGTAACCAACAATGCTGAACAGTAAATAAATCCATATACGAAGAGAACTCATAACACCATATTTTGTTAACAGGGAAAACCCTGGTGGGGATGGTACCCACAAATTAATCCACTAAACAAAAGAATCCAGTTAAAGATATTGACCCTGTTTTTGTTTTAGTCTATGAAATACACATAGTGTCTTGGTTTTTGTTAGAGGACTAGGTCCTATTAAAAGCCTCAAACCTGTTAGGAGTTGGTATTGCAAAATGTATGTAAGGTGAGCGCATTGCTTAAACATGCAAATTATACAATGTAGTGCCTTTATACAAAATACACAGTGTCTTGGTTTTTGTTAGAGGACTAGGTCCTATTAAAAGCCTCAAACCTGTTAGGAGTTGGTATTGCAAAATGTATGTAAGGTGAGCGCGTTGCTTAACATGCAAATTATACAATGTAGTGCCTTTATACAAAATAGAGATGGATAGAAAAACCTCTTTACTATTGACTTTTGTACTTTGCATATCTTTGATCTTACATCAGAATTCACATCACATAACCTTCACATAAGTTTGCATATAGCATACATACTTCCCAACAACACACACACGCCGCAAGTTATGATTTCTTACTTATACCTTTCCTTTTTAGAAAACTCTATCTAGTCGGCCTCAATGCTTTCACACGTTTGGCTAAATGCAAAATTAGCTCATGCTAAATTAGGGTTAACATCTAGGATGTCGTCCCTAATTAGTTAAGCAATTATTTTGTTCCCAAAATAATTCTTGACTCATAATTATCACTTTTTTGCCATGCTCTGTTTTATCTGTTCACTGCCTTTATTGGTAAATTTGTCATAGCTAATTCTGTACAATTTGTACAGACTCGCGTACTTACACACTTCATCCTAACACTCCCTTCTACTCGTCCTTAACTGCGCATGTGCCAAATATCATTCTGTTATCCGTACACAATGAAATTGTTCATGTCTTGATAGCAAAACTTTCTTATACTTTGACAATTTTCTATCTTTGATTGTAGGATCTTTAACTGTACATTTTGCCATCTGATTCTAAGATATATGTTGTCATAAATGACAACCCTTACTCATCCTACTTAGCCATATTGCCAACAGTACCGCCTTTTATGAGTATCAACACGGTTCTTATCTTAAAGAGCTTCAAGAATACAATGATTAGTGCTTGCGAAACTCATGAATTCAGACCTTATTGCAGGTTATAGGTGCTTGAAAAAGAGTCTTTGAAGGGCTGCCTTGTTCCCTTGAGCAACTTTAGGATCTCTATATGAGGCAACTCTAGTGGTACTCCCCTTGAGGTCCGGTTGGTTAGAGATCTTGCGGTTCAATGCGAAGGCAACAAAATGCAAAGGGGTAGTCATTTTGTTCCATCTCTCTACCATGATTACCTTTAGCTCTATGAAGAAATTTTCATCAAGATCTTCCTATCTCTCATTTATGATATTTCTAATATTCTTAATCATGGAGTCAATGCCAACATATACACCACGCAAGCAAGGCTTTTTCGTGTCAATATAGATCATGCTCATTATAGGCTCAGTGAACTTTAGATTGTACTCAACATGATACCACCAAGAAGCATCTAGTATCATTGCCTTAATGACAATTGCCTTGGCACTATTAGCTTGCCTCTATATGCTCCAATTATCACCGGTTAGCATTCTAGACAATGCTTCGTTAACCTTAACAAGATGTCTGAAAACAATAGTGTTGGAGTTAAAGCAAGTCTTGACGACCTATTTTTAGATTAAAAAATCAAGATTAATTAGATTTAAAACGTAGAAATTTTACTAAAAATAAAGCGACTAGATTTCTAAAACATGATTAAATTTTAAACAATTGCACTTACCCTCAAGATCTCCAATTTTGAGAATTGTCTAAATATGGTGGTTTGTGACGAATATTTGGATCTCTTGTGCATCTCCATACATTTTTTTTAATCCACTCAATCTTAGTGCCATTTTTTTGCAGCATTAGGTTGAGTGAGTGCACAGCATAAGGTTTCTAAAAAATGTGTTTAAAACGCTCCACAACCAATAAGCTGGCAGCCCTACAATTTGTGGCATTGTTAGTTATTACTTGAACAACATTTTGAGGGCCAACTTGCTTAGTGGCTTGGATGAGATTCTTTGCAATAAAAGGACCGTCCTTCACCTCTCCTTCACAATCTGAACTTTCTGAAACATTGCACCTGTTGTGGACATTGTAGTAACATTGACCAAAGGATGATTTCTTGCACCTTCCATCTATCAGATACTATGGCCACACCTATTTTGATCCATGAATTGTTGATGGTTTGCATGAAAGCCTCTACGCTGGTCACCTCTATCTATTAAAGTGGTGTGTACCGTCTCATAACTAGGGCCTTTGAACCCCTTTGGAGCCTCATTAAGTGCTCTCACCATTTTTTGCCAATACGGCAAGCAAACAACATTAAATGACAATCCATATGCATAGATGCATCTAGCTATGACTTGCTTGGCAATGTCTCTAGCTTCATTTTGAAATGATGCTTCTAAGGGCCCCATTGCTCTCTTATTTGCAACCGGTTCTTGAGGAGGACGGAAGAATGGATGGCCCTTTGTGGGTGGTTCATCATGAGTGGAAGTTGAAGCCATAGATGATGTTTTTGCCTTTTTCCCAACATTTTTGCAAAGGATGAGAATTTGCCCTCCTAGCTGCTTTGTCTGTTTGTTTTTGTTCCTGAATATATTTGTTCACGATGTGGTTTGCAAGAAAGGTTTTAGGTAGCACCCCATAGCTCTTGGCTTTGCTATACAAAATTTAATTCCTTTTTGAAAAATAAAGCACAAATGTGCTCTCACTCTACTATAAGAGCTACTAAATCCCTTTTTGCAATGGCTGCAAATTCACATATAATCTACACCTAGCATTGGTTGAACCATTTCTACATATTTCAATAGTGGGGAGCATTTGTCTATTTTGAAGTGGGAGTTTCTGGTGCTAGAAGCACTTGCAGCCATTATTTGAATCTACAAGCAACAAACAGAGCAAAAATAAAAAAACGAAGAAAGCTCATTTCATTTCTGTTACTTGTAGCAAAATTGTTTTTACAAAATGAATCTAAATAAAAAAGTTGATGCAGATGAAAGTTTTGTTGAAACTTGTGTAAGTGCTTACTAAACAACAAATGCTTCTAAACAATAACCTTATGTTTGGAGACAAAAATGTAATAGCTGCGTGTATGGTTGTTGGAACCGCTGTGTGTATGATTAGACTTTACCAAACTGTTGCCTGTTGTTATTTTTGAGTCCTCTGTTGCTGTTGCCTTCAACACAAATGTTGTCTGGAAGAAATGCCTTTGCCTGTCTTTACCAAACCGTTCTGCCAAATCCATGTGTGTGTTTAGCGGCTTAGCCTTTAGGTTAAACCATTTATACCATGTGTGTTTAGGCTTATCATGTGCAAACAAAATGGAAAAAGTTAAAAAAATTTAATAACAAACATTTTTCGTTACTCAAAAGTCTTCCCATGCTAGAAAGTGGTTGCCTAGTTGCCTGAAAGTCGTTCTGGGTTGCACGAGCAGAAACAAATTTGTGCAAATTCAGAGGGAAGTCGTCTAGAGTGTTGCGTGAGGACTTTGAGGCGAATGTCCCTCTCTTTTGCCGACTTTACCATGAATTCAAACCGGATCCAAATCACCTCCGAACCAAACCATGACTTCCAGCCTGGACAGACAAATTTTGGTAACTTAGCCCTAACCTTCATGGTTTATGGACCCCACCCAAATCAAGATCCCAAACCTCACTCTAAATCCAGTTGCTTATTCACCTTGCCCCCCAAGATCCATCCCAACATCCTTACATTTTAAGACTCCATGGAACACAGGTTCTAGCAGCATGCCCAATCCTCCCCACCATTAAAATATCGTAGTCTATATTGTAACATTCTATTAATTCCCTTTTTGTCAACACATTTTATCCAAAATCCTCTGTTGTGCAAGAAGCGTACTGCATGAAAAATCACACCCTTTAAACTTAAATCGATATCTTGAGGCAGCTTGAAAAAGCTAAATGAAGGTTTATGGATCCTACCCAAATCAAGATCCCAAGCCTTACTCTAAATCTAGTTGCTTGGATACCCTGCCCCCAGATCCATCCCCACATCCCCCCATATTGAGACTCCATGGGAAACAGGTTCTATAAACATCCCCAATCCTTGCCATCATAAAGTATTGTAGTTTATACAGTAATATGCTTTTAAAAATTAACACCCTTTCTGTCAACACATTTTATTGAATTTTTTTAACAAATTTGATCTCAAATCCATCTTTGTGCAAGAAGTGCACTGCATAGAAAATCACAGCCTCGAAAGTTAAATTGATATCTTGAGGCCACTTGAAAAAGCTAAGTGAAGGTTTATGTACCCTAGCCAAATCAAGATCCGAACTCTCACTCAAAATCCAGTTGCTTGGTCACCCTGGCCTCAAGATCCGTCCCCACATCCTCCCATTTCGAGACACCATGGAACCATGCCCAATCCTTGCCACCATTAAAATATCATAGTTTATACAGTAACATTCTTTTTATACCCTTTCCGCAACACATTTTTATCAAGAACCCTTCTTGGTGCAAGATGCGCACTGCATGAAAAATCACACTCTCTTAGTTAGTTATCTTGAGGCAGCTTGTTAAAGCTAAATGAACTCACATAGCTGACAGCTTGGTTGTGCAAATTACCACTAGGATCTCCCTTTGCCTAACTTTTCTGAGCTTAGGTACATTGCTCATCTCTTTTGACCCGATGTCTGGTTTGCTGAATGCCCAAGGACAGGACAAGGCATACCCATAGAATCATTTTTGTGTACAAACAAACACACCATAAATTATACTTTATTACACACACACACACACACAAATATATGCTTCTGACAATAACTTGTGATGTTCTCTAGATTAATTTGGTTATAAGGGCCTATCCGAATGTATGGACAAAATTAATTCGATTCAAGGTTGTATTTTTGTTCACTTTTTCTTGAAGCATTTACTATTTAACTTTCTAGAGCAATGTTTCCAAACCTTGTTTAAATATATTGGTTTAGGATTTCGTGAACTTGGCTATTGCTGCAATCATCTTCCTAGTTATGTCTGATATTCATTTTATGATGTACACTTACATATATCTTGTGCTGATTTTAGGAGTGTCTGTCCATCAGATTCAGTATGTAAATTGTTTTTACTTTTTAGGTTTATACATAGTTACGATAGGGGTACTTGGAGATGCAGGAGATTAGTACTGGTACTGGGACAGTTAATTTTTTAAAATAGGAGATGATGGTACTTGGAGATGTCATTTTTTTCTAATATGATTTAATATTTCAGAAAATATCATGTCAGAACTTTGAAAATAGGAATAGCGTATCAGTCATGAGAACAATAAATAGTAAAGGCAATTTCCCTTTAAACTATTACGATGACAGGATGTCGGTCATACAACATTTTTGTGCCTCTCGCAAAAAGTCTACACTGTCAATAGATCCAATTACTATAGCTTTGTATGGAATTTTTTATCATTCAAAATATTGGCATGAAACAATATCCAGGCTTATTGTATTTATTTGTCTTTCTTTGTCGCCTTTGCATTTTACCATAAGTTTTCTGACAAGAGTTGTCAATTTCTGGTTGGGAGACTTAAGAAATGGCAGAACATGGCGGCCAAAAGAACCTTGCACAACAGCAAGTTTTTGGAGATGTCTCTAGTATTGGAGACATGTCTCAAGGGGTGAGGGACGGGTCTCTGCATAGCCGTTGTTTTATAGCTACTACTTTGTTTTTTTAAAACTTTCATTAATACAAAGGATGCTTGGGATTGGGATTGATGATCTGTTTATGGTAAAACAACTGTTGAAGATTGCAACTTAATTTTGAGTGCCTGGTAATGAATCTCACTCTAAATGACTCAGAATTGATTTGTTGTGTGGCTTGCTGATTAGCTTAAAAAACTATGTACCCCTGGACATGGACTCGATATTTTTTGACCAGGTTCCTCACCAGAAATGTTTTAGAGAATTGTGGGGACAGCTAGAAATTCTCTCCCCTGCTGTCTGTTTGCATAGGAAATGTCCCTGGTATGGCAACAAAAATGAGAGGAAATGACAGGGGATGACCAACCATCTATGCAATGTCCTGCGCATGCCTAGATGTCTTTGGCAGTCAAGAACTTGTATAGACCCAGTTCTGATTGCTTTATATATCCTCAACCTGTATACTCTGGATGACCTGTTAAAGAAAACCTAAAGGCCAATTTTATATTATTTGCTGTGAAATAAAGAGCAAGTTGCTTCGAAGTTGGTTTAAGGAAATGAGATCAACAAAATGGAGGGTAGGTCACATTAAAAGTAGGCCGTAGGCGTTCCCTATTTGAATGTGAGGAACTAAATTTTACATCCAACAGTTAACAGCCATGGAGTGTAAATGGACTACCATTGGAACGATATGAAACATAGATCTTTTTTATCTTTTCAATGTTCAACAAAGAGGAAAGCCATCACCTATGATGACGACCATTGAAGAATCTTCAATCGTTGATTTATTTTTAGGTTTGAGGTTTAGATTGATGTTGTCATCTATTATTAATGCCAATAAATTGGTATTGGATTGAGTGCAGATTTCATTGTTACAAATTATAGTTCAAATTTTAATCGTCAATGGTAGGTGGCCTAATATCTTTTCAAAAGAATAGTCAATTTTAGGGATCCATTTACTTTAAATCAAACAAGGTCACCTCAACATTTATAAAACATTTTTCCGCTAACATTTATTAAATAGGCAAATTGGCTAGGACTTTCTACTCCTGGTCATACCATTATTCTAGACGTTGCACCCTACTGTTTGGGACCTTATTGGCTGCCTCAACGTGGACGCTAGGCTTCTATGGCTATAGGTACGTATTGCTTTTCTACCATTTTCGTATTCCAATCAATGCACATAGCCATATCATTGAGTCGGGTCTCTTTAAATACCCTCCATAGCAGTGACACAAGGCGACTATGCTTGTCACCACTAGAACATTCCCATGGACTTCTTGCAAATCGACGACCCATATCCTGATCGAAGTTATTGCTTCACCAATTTGCAGTTATTGCAGTCTCGTTGGGAGATATTATTGCATACTAGCAATGTCTTTTAGGCGCCCTTTAAATACAATCGAGCAACCATACATGATTGGAGGACTATGCATTGGAAATGCATGCTACATAGAGAACAAAGGCTACCAAAACTCTTGTTTACTACAACATTTTCTCCGTTCTGCCATCTATTTCTTCCCCCTTCATTTTTTGTTATTTAGTAATAGGGATTTGCCATAGTTTGCTTAGTTTTGCTTGGAATGTTTTATGGTAATTATTTAGTTTATTCTTAATGATTATGACAGTACATATCTTTCAGCCTTTACTCATTATTATGTAGTTTTAAGTGAAAGAAATATCAGTCTAGGGTTGTGTGGGTTCTTTGCTGATAAACATTCTATTGTTGTGGAAGAGGTGGTCAGTGCGGCTGATTGGTGTTGGGTTTGATGGGGCATTTACTAGCATAATGATCTCTCCCACAATTGTAACATCCCAAAGGTGGCCCCTTTTTTCATTACTCTTATTATTTTTACTTGTATTGAAATTACTTTTAAAATCCTTGATTTTATTTCCTTTTGATTCTGGCTTGTTATACTTGAAATCCTTTAACTATTTTTTTTTTAGATCCATTATCTGCACCTTTCGTATTCTAGTTTGTTTTCCTTTACTATCCTGAATGGAGTCATCCCTCTTAATTTTGTAGTCGGGTAAATTTCTCTCAGTACTTATGTACAATCATGTCTCCTTGCATTAGGTTTTGGAAATCTAGTAATTTTTGGTCATAAAAGGTTTGGGGTAACCAACAATTCTTAAAAATGGTTACAAAATTTTTCCAAGTAATCTCAATGGTTTTAATGTTTTGCTCAACTTTGGTGTTTCCCCACGATGCGACAACTTCTCTAGTAAAGTGGTATATTCCCCAAACCACATTTGAGGTTTCTGAAAAGTTTCTAATTTCAAAATACTGTTCCATTTTAGTTAACCAAGCTTTTGCATCCTCTTCGGATTCAAAATTGACAAATTTGAGTAGTTTGATTTTCTTAATATCTGCTGACAGATTAGTCACTATTTCTTGTTTCTTTTGTTTTTCAGTTTGAGTGGGTGAAGAGGTTTTTGTATTATATCTAGAGACTCCTGTCTCTATTCTAAGAGGAGGTGATGATTGTGTTTCCTCATGGTTATGCCCCATTTGGGTTGCCCTCTCATTCATTTTCTTTGCCATATTATCCAACTTTAGTTGCATTTCTTTCAAAATTTGAAGTAACGAATCGGTGGATGATTGAGTGTTTTCACGAACAATGCCATGCTCTGCAACATTCTTGTTGTTGCTCATTTTGTTTGTTTACTAGTTTAACCTGCGAATTTACAATTTTTTTAAAAAGTGTGTAAAAATGTACCTGCAACAATTAAAAGAGTTTTGCGAGTGCATATAACAAATAAATAAACCAATTTATTTAATTAACTAAAATACTTTGCTGCTACATTCATGGCAGCCATATTTACAAAAATTTCCTCTATTGAGGATATTTACATAATGGAATTTAATTTTGCTTCTCAGCATTCAATTCTGATTTAGATTTTTACATATCCCACACCATTCAGGATTTGTGGAAATTTAGAAGAGAGTTACCCTGACGAGTGTTCCAGTTTTGAATTAGTTTGTTCCTATATGTTGCTTTACTAGCAGGAGTCCACTTGACTCTTACTTTCTTCATTCATTGCAAGGCGTGGTTCAAGGTTTCATTGTCTTGGGGCATGGAGCAACAAGTGTAGTTGAATTTTGGCATGTTTTTAATTAAATATGAGATGGGATGTCGAGCCTTCTTGTGAGGTGTTTTACGTACTTGCATCCTGTACAATTATTCTAAGAATTTTTCAGGTTTACATGAAGGTAGTGTGCCCTAGGTTTAGTGTTGAACCCAGTGCTTTGATACCATATGTAAGAAACGGTTTTTCCATAACAAATACAAAGACATTTTATAAAGAGATTCATTGAATAAATAATTGAATTCCTTTTCATATGACACTAATTGTTTTAACTATCAACAATTAATTGAAATAACCATGTTCAACTGAGATAACTATATCACTGATCAATTGAAATAACTAGTTTAACGATTAATTGAAAGTAACTGTATCGATGATTAACTGAAATAATTAGATTAACAATTACTTGAAAATAATTGTATTTATGATCAACTGAAAATAACTAGATTAAGGATTAACTGAAAATACCTGTATTTATGTTCAATTGAAAATAACTAGATTAACGATTAACTGAAAATAACGTTATCTATGATAAACTGAAAATAACTAGATTAACAATTAATTATCTTTTCTACATACAAGAAGTAAATGCTTATCATGGAAACAAGAAAAGAAACATACAAGTATCATCCGATGGGTCTTTAGCAGGTTTTGCAAGCCTTGACTTCGGTAAGAGGAGAAGCATTGACTTAGTGTTAACCTCCCAACTTCGAACCATACTTATCTCCACACAATCTATTGAACTAGAAAGGCCCTCCCTACCTCGGGATCAGGCTTGGGATATTCTTAGTCTAGCCACCTAAGCATCTTGGTGTTTAAATTGTCCGCACAATTATGGGCGAACATGTCTACAGAATTGACACCATTGACACCAAGTGTTCAATAGATGACATCATGCCTTTAAACTACCTTGGTCAAGGTTTTCTGATGGGTTTAATGACCCGATCAACGCCGCTCAACTTAATAAGAAACATTATTAGGGACGAGCATGAGCTATTAAGTAAGATTTATTTAATTAGATTTAATTGATCAAGTTTGATTTCACCTATTGTATCCTTGCAGATTTCATCTCACCTCTTCACCTTTTCCATGGCTAAACAACCGGTGAGTCCTAGGTGTTCGAAATTTTAGAGCAACCGACTCTTAATGATTCATGAAGATTATATACTTAAAACATTTCACAATTTGTAATTACATGATTATGTTCTTAAAAATAATAATTGCAAAAATAACTATTATCCGATTCCAAGGTCTATTGGCAAAGATAACTTATGATTTCATGTTATAGACACTTCACTATGCTTATTGGTAAGCAACTCCCTAGAGTTATTTAGTTATAAATGAAGATAATCTATAGTTGTAGCTATAGAAATTGATTTGTAAAAACATTGGAATAGCATTAATTTGGAAATGATTATCACATGACCTGATATAAATTCGGAACTGTTTGAAGTCTTGCAAATGGATTGGTAATCAACCCTTCTTTGGTTGCTTGTAGATGTAACCACAGTCTGTAAATAGTTACTTTATCTTCAATAAGGAGAGAGCATATATGACAAACTGTATTAGAATGGAACTGAAATGGAAAAGGTTTTCAATAGTCTTGGAGATATTCAATGGTTTTATAGTAGAGTATCAATTATGAAGGAAGCCACATTAAGCAAGGAAGAATGCCACATTAAAAGGAAAATGGGAATGAGTGCTCTTGCGTCTTTGTCTCTCCCGACTCATGATATAAAAAGGTTTTAAAAAGACTCTTTGGCTTCCCTAACTTAAAGAACATTTGTCAATTAAAAACGCCAAGTGTTCAATCAGTTTCAAACAAGGAAAAGATAAAAGATGGAAAAAGAGTTGGAAGGTTATAATTCAAAAATTATTATGATTTATATTTATATACGTACATGTAAATATATTGGTGAGATGACATCATTTTATTATAAGAAAATAATATGATGGTGTCACTTCATATATATATATATTAGGATAGTTTAGAAATAATTACATAAATAGAGTAGAGTCTGAGAATTAACATAACTGTTCACACCCCCATTGCATATACAATTACAAAATTTGGGGGTTATAGTACAATTATAACTTGAGCAGCTGAAAGAAAAACTAAGTCACATTATGAAACAACCATTTACATATAAATAAATAAAAAAAAACCTAAAGAGATGTCATCTAATCCCAGCCATCAGTGTGGCTACCTTGGTCATTATGGACCACTGGAGTCTCCTCAAAAGTCGGATTCTCCTCTAGTTGGATCCCTGCATCCCCTCCAGCTAGAGCATTACCCTGATTGGAGTAACTATTGATATGCAAACCATTAATCGTTTTGTTCAAATCCTCCACTTCAGTGGAGGCTAGAAAGCTTTGAAACTCTGCAATGTAATTCACAGCTTGCACTTGATCTTTGTTTATCATCAAGCTGCCTTCCTGCACTAGCATCATGAACTCACTCCTTATAATGTGAAGAACCAATGAAACTTGTGACATGATATTAAGATGTGTAAGTTTAATATTAAACTCAGTAAGTTTCCTTCTCTCAGCTTGAAAGATTTCTTTGTTCTTGTCCTTCCAAAGAGTCAATAAAACCTCAACTGTAAGTGCAAACCAAAAGTTATTAAGTTTAGAATCAAATTTTTCCACATAGCCTGCAAGAAAATCACTCCAAGAAATACTAGACATGCAATTCCAAAGACGAGGGGAACCAAGAAAAATAGCCCAAATCTTACGGGCATATACACACTCAAAAAATAAATGCTCAAAAGACTCGACAACATTACAAAGACTACAAGAAACAGGAGAAAGACCAATAGAAGAGAGCACCTGACCAGCAACGAATTTCTTAATCAACAACAACCACTTAAAGCAAATTTTCTTGGGTTTGGCTTTACCTTTCCAAAAATACTCAAAAAAGAAAGACCAATTAGAAAAGGGGTTAATCTACCCCTAGCACTGGGACACCCAAACAATAAGAGATGAATCATTCTTCATAGAAAGATACAAACCCATGGTAGTTGTATCAGCCAACAAACTGCCATCAGACCATTTAACCTTATCAAGGAAAGCATTAGAATCAATAATTTCACATGGGTTATTGGAATTAATTGCTTTCTTAATTAGTGTATAAGTCTTCTTCTGAGAATCAGGGATGTTAAATTTGACTTTAATCTTCTCCCACACCCCTAGTTGCCCACCCTCCAAGATGTCTTGTATCAAAGAGATCCCCTTAAAATTCCATACCTTTGCAGAACAACTCTGTGTAAGAGCCAAAGGTTTACCATTACAGAAGAGCCCCCCCACCAAATAGATCTATCTTTAACAAGAAAATAAGGAGGTCCACCAGTTGCCCCTCTTCCCTGAATGAACTGCCTCACTTGTACCCATGCCTTCCAGAAAGCTTGAATATTTTTGGACCCGAACAATCTCATATTGAACTCACCAAAGACAATATCAATCACTAGTATATCCTTCCATTGCTTACCTTTCCTAATAGCTGACTTCACTATGTTGTTTCTAATAAGAATTTTCTACAGCCTATTACCCCACAGAGCTTTTAGAACCCATTTAGAAGCAAGAGCTGAACCATGTGTTTTAAGGTCCTTCAAGCCTCTTCCATCTTGTCTCTTCACCTAACAACACCAAGCCCATTTAACACACTGTCTTTTCTTGCTCCCCTTCCCATCTGACCATAAAAAGTCGTGAAGCATTTTCTCAATCATATTCACATGAGAATTAAGAAACATTCAAGCCAAAGCATAATAAATGCGATGAGATGAAAGGACTTTTTAAACCACTTGGTATCTTCTTGCAAAGGAGAGGGAGTGTGTCTGACATTTGATGTGCTTCTTTATGATTTTACCATACACCCAATCCCACATATTATTAAGATTGGGCTTTACTGAGAAGAGAATACCTAGATATTTGACAATCTGATTAGGTCCTGCCCATTGGCAACCCTTATTTACCAGCCAATTAGGTGGTTCAAGAGACCATCCCAAAATATTGGATTTGGAAGGGGGGATATTTTGGACCTAGAAGCTTGACAAAAAAAAATAGGCCTCTTAATGGCATTATCAAAGTTCTCTTCTGAAAGACCTAGGAACAGAGAAGTATCATCAACAAATTGGACATTAATCAACTCTTCATTATTAGGTAGAGCGATATCTTTTAAAGGAGGCCCTAAGCCTTCTGCCCTGTGTAAAACAAAGCATCTGCAACAATAACAAACAACAGAGGGACAATCGGGCATCCCTGCCTTATAGCCCTTTGCAACACTCTAGGTTCTGACAAGTTACCATTCACATCAATGATAGTAGTAGCATCTTTAAATAAAATACTTATCCATTTACAATACAACTCCGGGAACCCAAATGCTTTGAGCATTCAAATGACAAATCCCCATTCTATCTTGTCATAAGCTTTCTCAAAATCTAACAAGATCATGGCCACCTCTTGTCCATCTGATTTAGCCCAATGCATAGCCTCCCAACTAGTAATCAGATTCTCTAAAATGTATCTCCCTTGAATAAAGCCTGTTTGAGTCTGAGAAATGAATCTATTCAGAAGAGGAGCAATTCTCCTAGCAAGAACCTTGGCTAAGAATTTATAGGACAAGTTTAACAATGTAATTGGCCTCCAATTCTTAACAAGAGACTTGTCCCTTGCTTTTGGAAGAAGCTTAACAACACCTTTGTTAATAGATTCCCCAAACAAACCTTTTTTGAAGGCTTCTTCATACACGTACAAGAGTTCAGTACAAATCCAACTTTTGTTCTTCTTGTAGAATTCAACAAGAAAACCATCCATACTAGGAGATTTTCCATTAGGGAAGGAATCAATAGCAGTAGCAATTTCCCCCACAGAGATGTCTTTACTAAAGTTGTTCTGTTCTGTATTTGATAATTTGTGGTGGATAAGCTTAAGACAATCCTTCATAACTGCTTGATTGTCTGCTAACACTTCAGATAAAAATAACTCACTATAAAGTCCATGAAAGGCTTTCTGGATGTCCTCTGAATCACTAGTATGTCTACCCTCCAACTGAATTTCACTAATCAATTCTCTTTTTTGTTTGGCCTATATAATAGTAAAGAAATACCCAGAGCCTTTATCCCCTTCATGAATCTAGTTCATCCTGGCTCTAATTTTCTGCCCTTGAATCTTATATCTCTAAATACTACTCAAATTATGTTTTATATTAATCAATTAAATTTCCAAATCCTCATTGATCCCTTTGTCCTACAGTTCTTTTTCCACATAGTTCAACCTACTTTGCCATAATGCTTCTTCTTTGTTCCTATCCATGGCCACTTTTTCCCCAGTAACTTGCAGAAGGTTCTTCCATGTTTCTACCTTCAAATTCCAAAGCTCAATTGCACCTAGAAGAGGATTACCAAGTCTAGTAATCTCAGTTACCATAATAATGACCTCTACATTATTAGGATCTTCAAGGAGCGCAGTGTTGAGCTTGAAAGGGTTATACTTCCTCACTGTGACTTCTACACTTCTATTGTCCTCAATCCTACAACATGTATGAATAGGAGAATGGTCAGAAAGGGAGGTTGGGAGAACTCGAACCAGAGCATGATTGTTTTCTAGAATGAAGGAGAATAAGGAAACATCTCCATAAACTCTATCCAACCTACAATATACTCTTTGCTTACCCTTTTGATTATTGCACCAAGTGTACTAGATATTAGGAAACTTACCATGCATGTGTCATAGGATCCAAAAGATTGAATTTCCTTTTGAACTTATGCCAAAAGTACATCTCATTGCCTTTCCAAGAATGAGCCAACCCTATTGATTTATCTACTCTGTGTTCCACCATGTTAAAGTCACCAACAACCACCCAAGTGATTTTTGGCAGATAAGCACAACAACATTCAAAGCATAAACATGACAGATTCCAAAGATATTCTCCTCTTGCTTAACTGTAACCCAAATAATCCTCTAACAGGCTGAGCACCCATGGCTTTCAGTAAGGTTTTCCCATTCAGGGTGAATGAGGATTGCCACACCTGCTTTCCCTCTCTCATGGTTTGAGTGAAACCCAATAGACTTATCCCAAAGGAACTTCAAGATGGAGTGGGCTTGAAAACCAACCACCTTAATTTCTTGCAAACAAATAAAATCTTTGAACTTTAGATTGTTACACCATCTACTAACTAGATACTTTCTATCTGGCATCTCTAACCCCCAGACATTCCAACTATGAATGTGCAACATCATAAAGACTTAGGAGGGGTTTTTGTGCTCTTGCACAACTTATTGAAACAATCTGGTAGATTCTTCCTCCCTTTTCCCCCATTGAAAACAAAGCTTCTTTCTGCAATCTTCCTCTTTTTCCTAACAACTTTAGTGAATTGTCCCTCCAGGTTAGAGGCCACAATAGCAAGGGGTCCAGGTGGGGAAGAAGAAGCCCAAGGCGGGTAGGAAACTCCTTATTTTCTTGTTGAAGCTTAACTGCTCTCTCATTAATAGACATAATGGCTAACTGCTGAGCATTCAAGATTGGCGAGGTGACTCTATCAGCCTAGGTTTCTCTTGGTAGACCTCTTGGTAGGTGGGTAATTACAGGAGTGGGGATGGCATCAGAAACACCAACCCTGGCTGGGACCACTTCAAATTCCTCTTTAAAGAGAGGATTCGATAAGGAAAGGAAACTGTTACTTATAGGAATAACAATAGAGTTAGAAACATTTAGTTGAGGATCAGACTTAGAGCCAGGTTCTACAACTACAGTGATAGCTACTTCCTTACCATGATTAGTGGCTACCACATCATCATTAGTACCTTCACGAGTCTTGGCCTTACTATTATCCGAGTTACCATTTTGAGCATTATTACTAACAACATTAAAATTTTCCTTTTGAATGTGTTGCAGGGCCGGGCAATCTTTTTTTGCGTGACCATTGCACCTACAATGAAAGCACACATTAAGGTTCCCTAATAGGGAAATATCCCAACATAATAGTTCACCATCAAAATCTAGAGAGATATTCTTCAAGGAAGTCGACCTCTGGAGCAAGTGCCATAAGCACTCTAGCATTAAGGTGCGGTAGTGTAACCCTTGATTGTTCGACCTACAACATTGAGCCTAACAGCTTAAGAATCTAGGGGATGAAAGACCAAAATTCAACATTTAGATTCTTAATTTCCACCCAATTCGGGGGAGACTGAGCCACTACTATTTCAAAATTTCCCTTGGGGGACCACAGATAAACCCTAAACATCAACCTTCCGACATTCCAAAATCGTTTCTCCAAGACTCTTTCTTGCATATTGTGATTTTTCAAAAAAACAACAAACAATCCTTTTGTATCATTCTACAGTATGTGACATAAATACCAAGTTTTTTTCCCCAAACTTAAGCAAGCCATTTGTCAAAGAATTTCTTAGCAGGCATAACCTCCTTATTAAGGCATACAAAAAAAATTGCAATACTTTTAAGCCTAGACTGCTCATTTTTAATGGCCGACACCATGTCCTCATTGGGGGAAAGCAAAAGAGTCTTAAGGGTCGAGAGAAGGGAACTTACTAGTTACTCCTTCACTTCCACCAACATCAGTGCTTCCTCCATTGGTGAGTCCACTTTCATTGGTTGTGGACCATCCTCCTTCCCCTCCTCGTTGCATTGAATCCACTAGTTTCCTGTGAAAAACTCCATTAAACTCTGTGATGACAAAAAAGGTTGGTGTGCTATCTGCCACCACTTGCTTATAGGACAACTTCCCTTCTGGTTTCTCAGCCTTGCAACCCTTCGTAATATTAATACCATCCTCTGTAGTACTTTCAACAACGTCACCCATCGCAATATCCCCCTTTCCCCCATCATGATTCGACTCTCCCATTACACAAGCGAACCAAGCCGGGAGCATATTGAAATGAATATGCACAGAGGCACAATAATGATCAAAACAACAAACCCTTTGAAAAGGAAGAAAAAAAGAGAGAAAAATAGAAAGGAAATAAATGCAACGAAGCAATACAATTGGACACAAGGCTCACAACATGACACACATGATCATGCAAAGCAAGGACAAAGATTGACATCATCGGTGCTCATGAAGGAAAGTTGCAGAGCCATATTAAAAAATTGTGTACACACACACACACATAGATACATTATAATAATAAGGTGAAAGATCATTTAAAATCCTTTGAGGTACGTATTATAGTTTAATTAAATTATTTCATGTTTCTTGAATTATTTATTTAATAGCTCATGCAAGTCCTACAGATGTATCTTTAGTTCAAGTCATTAGATCCTTACCAAAGAAGTTTAAGGTCATACCTGCCAATCTTGTTGACTGGACTAAAAAAGTTTTAAGTTATGATTTATGTATTGATTTAATATTATAAATGCTATAGTTTAATTCCAAAATCTATGAATTAAAATGTTCATAAGTCAAATGCTACACTAAGATAAAATTGGGTTAATTTATATGTATATTAAGGTTAATGTTTAATCATTATTGAGTTTAAATTTATTTTTCATAAATGTTTAAAAACAATCATATTATTACTAGTTTATACTTTAATGCTCTTAATTAATTATGATATACATATTATTGATTTTTTGCTATTTATCGATTTCATAGTTATTTATTCATTATAGATATTTAAGAAAAAATATTAAATAATAAATAACCAGTGGTTAGAGTTATGGTTAGAGCTCATGAATAGGATTAGGATTATGTTTCAAGGTTTATGGTAATAATTTATGGTAATAAGTATAATTATGAACATGGTTAGGATCAATGTTATTACCATTACGGTTACGATAAAGGTTTAAAATATGATTATGGTTGTATTTTTATATTGTAGTTGTAATTATGCCTAGGGTTAAAGTTTTTATTAAGTTTAGAATTTTAGGGTTAACATAAGAGTTCCAATTTCTACCATGGTTAGGTTTATGATTGGGTTTAGAGTTTGAGTTATGATCTTGTTTAGAATTGTGGTTTATTGTTTTGGTTTGTGTTAAAGTTATGACCATAATTGTAGTTAAGGTTGTCAATAGAGTTTAGTGTAAGAAGTATAGGTAAGGTAAGGGGTTACATATTGGTCACTACTATGATTGGAGTGAGGAGTTTATTTAGGGCTATGCTTACACTTATAATAGAGGTTATATTTAGGAATAGGTTAGTTTATGTTAGGTTAGGGGTCTTTATTACTGTTACAGTTGGGATAATGGTTTAGGTTTAATCAAGAAACATGCCATTTTTACTAATTGTGCTCAATCAATTAAATTATAACTATTTCCTTCTTTACTTTCTAATTCTTATTAACTTGCTATTTAAATATTTCCTTCTTTATTATTTTGTTTTCTATTAACTTTCATTTTCTACATAATTATTTCCTAATTACTCATTTTCTTTGTTTTCTATCAACTTTTAGTTATGTACATAACATCATCAAATAACAAGTTAACATATAATGTAATCAAATATAATTAGATATGTATACTATTAGATATATCATAATAAATATTATATAATTATTTTGAGAGTAAATGGCATAAATACATATTAAACTCAAATTCAAAGCACTAAATTATTTTGAGAGTAAATATCATAAACAAACATTAAGCTCAAATTCCAAGCACTAGCTTAAACCATACAACAAAAATCTAAAAAAGAAATAACGAACAAAGACATTAAAGTTATATTGGTCAATATTTATCATTTTTGGTTCTTACATATGATTTGGCCAAATTTTGATTCCATTCTCTTTATATATCTATTTTTTTTAGAAATAATAGCCAATTATTTTTTGTGCTCGAATTTAGTGTTCTAGTTTTTACATTTTATTAGTTTTTTGAATATTACCGATTTAGCTAGTAATGGTAGATTGGTAAACTAACTTGAGATAGATATACAAAAGTATATACTATCACCTTTCTCAAACAGAACAATAATTTTTTTTGGGTAAGAAAATTTGCATAAAAAAGTTTACACAAGTGTAAGGGCATTTACTAGATGTACTAAACACATTGATTGGAATCCCTTGCTTACAGATAACACAAATACAATTAGTCATTAGAAAATTCCCACGTATGTATTGGAGATAGCACAAATCAATGTAAAGTAGAACATTCCATGTGCAATCCACTTGCCGATACTTTTACTATTGCACCCACCACATTTAGTCCTTCACTCTGTACTCATACAAAATTTATGCGCGCTACTCTTAGGAAATGGCAACTATTGCAAATAGCAAAGAAACCATCCAAATCTCAAGTGGGGATTCAACAAAGAGTGTCAATAGCCCCTTGGTTAGACTTGCGGCAACTTCTTTTATACCATAAGCAAGTGGCTCTACGAAAAAGACAAAATGTTGAGCAACTTACATAGCCTATCTTCAACTATTTCAAGTAGCTGCCATGACATTTTGATTAACTTCAAACCAAATTGTCTCTCTTTGCCTCATGCGGAAGAAATGGATGTCATACAACTTTTGAATGGTTGCACTGAGTTGGAGAGGCTTTGCACTTTCATTAGGGGGATCTACTATGACCAACGCTATACAAATGACAATACACCCTCAATAGTTGACGAATATGAGAGGCAGTTGAATAAGATGTGATCATTTCTCTTTCTTTCATACTATGTAACTTGGAGATCATTGCCTTTATCAACTTTTATAATGTAATTATCTAGGTTTCAATTTTCAATATATGTAACCTCAATATAGACATGAAAGTACAGGTTTCTTACATGAAATAAAAAAATATGATTGTATATAGAAAATTGCTCCCACCAATGAAATTGTTCGTAGGCTAGATAATATTTGTATGACTTAGATACGAGGAAATAATGTACACATATGCAATTCCACAACAAAATAATGCAAGGCTATTTCCTTTTCTTGTGTGTAATTAAAGGAGTTGGAAAAAAAAAAGATATATGTACAACAATATGCTATTTTCAGAAAAATACATCTACCTTATCAAGATAAATATAGTTGTCCTCAATCATGTATTCTAAGAACACAAATTTTGATCCCTAGATAACCTAATATAATCACAACAACTTATTTGTAGGGTCTTATATTCCTTTTCCATTTAATCTCACGATGGTGATTAACTAGTGATGGACTAGCTGAGATTCTTGTAGGCTCATCTATTATTGATCCATACTTACATCTTTATACTCTATTCAACAACCTAATTCTACAATTACCAAATACCGAGTTCAACTCTTAGATGGTACACACACTCATTCAGCTCTACTTCTAGACAAGTACATGGATTTAATCATTGAACAAGGTTTAGCAATGTGCACAATTATTTGTGTAAAAGATTATTCTTGCAAATCGGTCAACAACTTCATGTATGCCATTTCTTTCCCACTACCATTGATTGCTTTTTCGCTATGTCATGTTAATGTTCATGCTAAATTATGAAACTCCTTTCTTCACATGGCACTCTTGCTTGATAACATTGAGGTAGTCTCAAATAATGCAACCATAGTTGGATCTCCAATTCCACTCCTCCAAATAGCTAACTACCATCAGCCTTCAACTTCAAAAGATGCATCTGTGCCCTCCCAACATGCAAAATATTATTTGGAAAACATGGCTCCATTCCTACCACTCCCCATTAAATCATTGACTCCATACCATAGAAATTGGTCCATTGAGGGTAGAGTTTTAGAGAAACCTTCAATCCATGAATACAAAAATGAAAGTAGTGATGGAAAGGTTTTTGGGTTTGAATTCATTAACAAAGAAAGCTATGAAATCCATGGTACTTTCTTTAATGAAGTAGTAGATGAGTTCTACAATGTTATTAAACTTAGTTGTCTATACAAAATCTCAGGTGGTCACATCAAAGTAAGCAATACAAAATATAGTAGTTCACCAAACCCATATGAAATACACCACATACACACATCGACGATATCTCCATCCACTTATCTAGACTCTACAATATTGAACCATAGCTTCCACTTTAGGAGCATATATTCACTAGACACATTTCCTATTAATTCTCTTGTAGATGTCATTGGCGTACTTGTATCTTTCATGCCTACGTCGACCATACAAAAAAGAAATAATATTTCAACCAAGAAATGTACAACCACAATCAAAGATATGTCAAATCATACCATAGAGGTAATGCTATGGTGTCTCCATTGTGAGGTTGAAGGGGAGAAAATATTTGATTTGTTCCTAGAGCCAACCCCAATTGTTCTTTTAATCAAATCTGCACGTTTAGTTTCATGGAATAGAGAAAAACTTGATACTACTCAATATCTGTTAAAATCAATCCAAACCTTCCTAAAGCGCTTGCATTAAAACTTTGGTATGCAAGTGAAGGAAATGATCACCCTTTAGTACCATTGTCAAAAGGCCATATTCCCCTACACACCTTTCACAATCCAATAAAAATGTGCTCTATTGAAAAAAAGGGATTTCAAACACATGACCTATTTGTGTAAAAGCTACTATTACCAAATTGCACTTGGACAACTTTTACTACCTTTCTTGTCCACTAGTAGTGGACAAGAAAAAATGTAAGAAAAAAATTGTTCATACTTCAACCAACAAATTCCAGTACCCTAAATGTTGCACAGAGTTGTCTACCTTTGATTACAACTATATCCTCAAGATGGACTTACAAGATGAGACATGTGATTTGCTAAATACTACTGCATTTGAAGGACCAACAAACGATTTGGTAGAGATACCAGCAGAAGACTTGCAACTTCTTCTAGCAGAACCTAATGCTACAACAAACATATTGGAGAACATCGTCAATAAACAATTTCTCTTCAAACTTAGCATCAACATGAATCGCTTTGGAGGAGAAGAAACAAAGAGCATTGTTGTTACAACACTAAAGCGTGCATAGTATTTGCAAATAGAGATCTCTAATTATAGAAACACATACATCTTTTGTTGTTTCTACTCTAATTCTATATTTAGTCATTTTTCACAAGTGTATAGAAACACATGTACTGAGGTTCCCTCTCATTTTGTACTATTATGTATGTACTTTTCACTTCCCAATCAATATAAAAGTCTATTATTTGAATTACTTCATATTTTATATATGGTGTTTATTGGACAACTGCCAACACATATTATATACATTTCTAAACATCCATTTAATTATTTGAATATCTCAAATATGCTTATGCATATCATATACAAATTTGGCTATCCAACTATGATTATTGAGCTCAAAGTATAGTACACTAAATATTGTATTTGATGATGTTATTACACAATTTAAAACTTGAGAAAGACAAAAAATGTATCGTATTTACATTTCATCTTGTATCAATTTTTTGTATTTCATTTTATGCTATGACTATTAAAATTGGCTTGTAAGTACATAAGCCGCTCTATATATACAACAGTGGAATTCCAAATCTACTCTAGCCATTCTCTCCACCCATATATCTATCTCCTTACCATACCCTCTTGTTCTATGATAGACCTTGAATATTTGCTACTTATCTTTGTTCCAAACCAAGGAATCATTACTTGTCAATTTCCTCTTTGTATACAATATAATGAATTAAAGGAAAACATTGAAAAATGGGCCTAATATGTTCATAAAATTCATAACATAATAATGTCCATCTTATTTACTAGTCTAATACGAAAATGTGCACTTGGTTTGAAGTGGACATAGATTGATGATTGAATTTTATTTTTCTACCTTCACACCATCAAACTTCCTAATGTCAATAATGCTAATTGCATGAATACCTGTTCTCTCTTTCTAGGTATACAATTAGAGATGGACATATGCAATGCTACACTTCAAGAGAAACATGCTCAAAGTAATCAAAAGAGACAAGCGAGGTACCAAGCAACAAAGGACACAATCAACAAGAAAAGATGAGAAAGTCACAACAAGTTTTTTGATGGAGCACTGGGTTCCACCGAACCTACTTGCCCCATGCCATACCATGTGCAAGCATGCAATAATCAGTTATAAAATGCTACTAAACTAAACCAACTAGAGAAAACAAAGTTGCTGCATTTCTCTGAGAATTATTGCACAACTAGAGATAATTTTCATAACAAATTGGATGACTTTCTATAATTTCTACATGCTTGGTTTGCATGGAAAAATACCCATGAATAAAAGTAAAGAAATTGAATGGATCAACCACTTGCTGTAGATGCACATTAGAAAGGAATGACAATCAATTCTTTGAATGGAATAATATGAACCCTGGTGAGTAGCCACATTGTTTACAAATACTCAGTCAAGTTGAGGAGATGTTGATAGTAAGAATAAGACCTATCCTTCAAGTTACTTATGCAAGAGGTGGGCAACTAAAATACAATGTTAATACTATATGTTTTCCTCAAGATATTTTTACAATTAAAACACTTTTGCCAAGGACCATAGATGACTTGGACATAATTATTGTCAACAAAGAAAACATAGACCATAAACAATACAATTTCATGTTAGTAGAGATCGTGACTATGCAACACTAAACTAAAAAATATCCAATGATCCATATTAAAAAGATGTACAGGTAGATGGATTTGCATTGGCATCCTTGCTCCCTTAGTCCATTGACCTTTCAAACCTTCTATAATCAACAACTCTAACTCCATTCCAGAATCAAAGTTTGACGATTGAAAGTGAAGCAATGACAAAACATCCAATGGAGGAAATCATGCACAAAAATTCATTTTTGCCAGACCTACCCAATTCATGTAGAGAAATGATAAGATAAGATAAATTTATTAATGTCCAACAAGAGACCAACGAGGGTCTAAGGGACTAGAAACAATACAAAGGGCAAACACAAGCAATGGGAGCACCAAATGGTGTCCATAGAAAGAAGATGAAAGCAAAACAACAAAAGAACAAAGAAAAAAGATAACAACAGCTAAGAACTCCTCATAGACGAGAAGCAGTCCAGAATGGAAAGGTAGATATTAGGGAAATCAGGTATTCTGGAAGGTTGCCTCTGAGGTTTACTAGAGGAATGTTGCAAAGTGTAATCTCTGCGGGGTCTCACAAATCTGATGTGAACTAAGATAGTGTAGAGAGGCCGCTTTGATCCTCGAGTAGGAACTATAGGACTAAAGAAAGAGGAGATGAGTTGTGTAGGAGTCAATGTCGAGCAAAGCTAGAGCTGTATAGTGTGCTTGCTAAGCCACATGATCTCCTAAAGGTAGAATGCAAGATAGTGTTGGTCAATATATCTGAAGAATGAGGGAAGAGACCAACACTCTCTGAAGAAGCAGTATAATCTCCCTTGGATCTCATAGTAAATGGGAAAATGAAAAATAAAGTGAGAATTGGTCTTAAACTCCTCAAGGTGAAAAAGCCGACATATCCTGTCCTCCCTACCAATCTGGCGATCAATTTGAATAAGTAGCCGGTGGGATCCAACCCTAAAAGATCCCCAGGAGATGCAAAGAGCATGAGTCCAATGATGAGTGAGGTACCAAGGATGTAAGATGATCATGTCTTGGATATCAAGAAAGTGCTCAACATAGAATGCCATGCGTAGATGGAGCCCACTTGGGGGATTCCTCCAGGTTGTGATAACATACTGTCTGTAGATGTCAAGTCTAACATGATCATTCAACTCCCGCTAAGGTGGAAGATGGGCTGGATTGTCTAGAGAAAAATGGAAGGGGGGAAGACGATCCAAACTAATACCAATCAAGCCCAAGAGAGCAGAGACCTGGGTGTACAAATAATGAGACCTATGACTAGAGTCTGAACCCGCAACCTCCATAGAGGAACAATAAGCCAAGTAGGAATATTTGTGATGATCGTCAGAGGAATTAGTGAAGCTCCAGAGCGAGTGAAGAAGCCAAACTAAATCGAAGGTGGTCCCCAATCTGAAAGGGTGAGCACCAAACTTAGCCATAATGATGCAGTGTGGTGTGAACTGGTGACATTTGATAATGCACCAAAGGAAAAGAGTTTGGACTCTCTCAATAGAGGTCCAGTCAGACTCCAAGAGGGAGGGGCCCCAAATAGTAGAGCCATAGGGGACAGTCAGCTTGACCAGGGAGTCAAGAATAGACATCTTAGTCATGGTATCCTGGAAGTGGTGTTGAAAGCACTGTTGCTTAAGAATAATGTGGGAGCTGAGCCCCTTGTTGACTCTGGGTTGCATGGTTGGTCTCAGGTTGAATTGAGGTCAATAAAACATAACCCCCAAGTAAGTATATGAAGATGTAATCTTGATCTCGGTACCTTGGAAATAAAAATGGAGATGTGATATCCTCAAATAATTGAAGACCATAACCCGAGTCTTTCCCAGATTTACAACTAGCTCACGTGAGTCGCTGAAAGAGGCCAAGCCATCAAGGAGCTGTTGAAGAACATTGGCAGAAGATGCTAGGAGAATCACATTATCAACAAATAGGAGAATAGAGATTAATACCTGATGTAAATAACAACTGTTTCCAAGGAGTGAGTAATCATGGAGAAATGCCTCAAGCTCATCAATGTAGATGCCAAAGAGAGTGGGGGAGAGAGGACAACCCTGTTTCACTCGGATAGTGCTTTGGATAGGATCAAAGAAGCTTTGTGGAGTCCTGAATCTTCCCACAATGCACTCATACACTAATACATTAGACCTCAATTTGCGACGACAAGAAAAGGTAATGTGTTTTTGGCTTTTTTTTTTTTTTCAATTTTAGCTCGATTCCATCGCAATTGCGATGACAGGCGTCGCAATTGCGTTGCCAACGGGATATAAGAGAAAAAAAAAAGGCGAAAAACCCTCATTTGCATGAAATTGCACGACACAGGGTTCTTGTGAAAGGAAAGGCGCGTGCGCGGGAGATCACTTCGGCAACATTGAGAGGGTCGGGGCATTGAAAATTCATGCATATACATGGAAAATGTAAGTAGCATTGAAAATGAAAACCTCACAAGTATACTGCAGTTGCACAGAGTATTCTCATTTGTAGAGAATCTAATTGCACCGTGATTAATAGCTTCTTCTTGCCATGAGAAAACATGTTTAAACTAATTCATTATGCACTGGAATGGCTCACATTTACTACAAAATTTTGGGTATAGAGGATTTTGTTTTTAACATTTGGCAACATCTGTAAATTATAGACAAATAAGGTTATTTTTGGGAAAAATAAGGATGTATGTAGTAATAAATGTGCAATCTGATGTTATAAATGTATCAAATAATTTTTTAGTTTTTTCCTATAGTCATGTTTACAATATACAATGAATCTTGGATTATTGCTTCTACAATTTCATGTAAGCATGGCACGAGGCAGAATTAATATACGACTGTTGGAGACAACATAATCTTCCACTCATGCAATTTTGTAACTAACAATATTGCTAAGA
This sequence comes from Cupressus sempervirens, assembly GCA_028749045.1. Lineage (NCBI taxonomy): Eukaryota > Viridiplantae > Streptophyta > Pinopsida > Cupressales > Cupressaceae > Cupressus > Cupressus sempervirens. The sequence continues at coordinate 412,977,852 of CM053790.1, forward strand.
AAAGAACTCAATAGATTACAAGATCAATTAGCTCACAAAGAGAAAATATCTGAAGCATGCTACACTTTCTTCTTATATTTCAACAAATATAAACATAAAACTTATATGTCCTTGGAAAAATCTCATGTGTTCCTTTAAGTCAAAAGGCCAAAGTGTTGTGTCTAAACCTATTGTCCATAGCTACTAATTACGAAAGTAACGAAAACAGGAATAAGTTAAGTCACAATTAACTACTTATCCAAACCTATTGGGAGAGTTTGGGAGCCTCAAAAAGCAGACGAGAAAAAAGGCTTGGTTACAAAGACTGTTGGTTTTAATGTCCCAAAATATTCGAAACCCATAAAATATATATCAAGGGGAGATATAAGTGTATCTCATGTTGAGATTACAAATGTTGATAATAGAAAGTTCAAACATCTAACCAACCCAAAAGCAACATGTACTAAATCTAATAATATTCAAATTTGCTCCTGCTGTGTACATCAAAGTCATCTTCAAGCTCTATAAGGCATATGAAGTTTGGTTGGATAAACTATTCGTAGTGGAGATCCAAGGTTGATTTACCACCCAGATCTTGCGAGAGTTCAATCTACTTTGGATGGTGAAAAATGTGCCTACTACAATGGTGATGTTGTTACTCAATATTCTTCTAATGCCGGTAGATCTCATTTAGCCTACATTAACTAGAGTTAATATTGATACTTATAAGATGTCACTGACAACATTTGATACACATTCAATTGTTACAATATGATGATGTTGGTTCTTGTTAATTTACTCCAATTATTTAAGGCTATTTAGATAACTTGTGTGGCAAATTTAACTGGAGACATGTCCCTCCATAACATACTGATTGTACCCAATTTGTGATTTTTGATATTTTCTTCACTAATAATACAGAGTTACTCTAGAATCATGCTGGCTACTCATACTGGATAATGATGTTTGGTCATTTTTTCAAATTGCAGCAATGGGCAAAACTAGTTCCTGATTGAGATTTATCAAAATAACAAGCTCATTATGAAAAGTTGAGATCTGTCAGAACCAGTCTCATATCAAGTTTGAGCCTTTTCAATGTCACGAGCTTATTATCAAAATTTGGATCAAGTTTGAGAATTTTCAATGTCATGAGCTTATTATCAAAATTTGCAACATGCGAAAACAATAAGATCAATATCTAAGTTTGAACCCTATCAAGACAAATGAATTAGTCCATGCAAGTTTAAGCTGCCATACTAATAGACCTATTAGCCTTCAAATCAGCAAGCAAATGTTTCCACCAAAATACCAGGCCACCAAAATACCAGGCCAAGAGAAGTTTAAGTAATTCAAAAATACTGCTTAATGTCATTATAGCTGATGTTAATGTGTCAATAACCAAGGTGAGCTCATATACAAGCCTTGTAAACAATTTTTCAGTTATTAATGAATATAGTAGTTAAACCATCCTGCTGCCTAAAAATGTAATCACTTTTTCTATTAGGAATGATTTTGACATTTGATCAAATCTATTTTTACTATTCCCCTATTGGTCCTAGCATAAAGTGTGATATAGCTTCATTGATGGTATTTCTTATATGAAATGAGGATCATGTGTGGAAAAATAGAAGTCCTTACAAAACAAGAAAGAGAAAATTTAATGACATATGAAAAGCTAAAACTCACTCCTCATATATTTTCTTGAAATGAGTAATTGACATCGTTTCCAGGTATGTATCAACCACCAAACCTGCTCGCATGGCTCGAAAGCCTGTGTAAGGCATAGGAAGAAATATTCTAGAGATCTCCACAAGATCACCTGGCCCAACTTGGTCAAAATAAAATCTAGTTATGGCAAAATTATATATATGTTATCAACTTGACTTTTCTATTAAAGGCTCTCACGCTGAATTGAAAGCCAGGTAAAGAAAAAGATATTATACACTATTTTGTTGGTACCCTGTGCAGCACAACAAACTTGTTCTTACTATAAGAAAATTTTCTTTTCTTTTGTTTCATTGCAGATCTTCTACTTGCACAGAGGTCTCTCCCCATCATTGGACACACTTGATAACATTCGAGCTTTGGATCGCATACAGGAAGTGCGTCTGTACACATAAGTATAAAATTCTTCTTTTCCCGCAACACATATAACAACAATTTTAAGTGCTTGCAAGGTATATACTTATGAATAAATATTACATCCTGATTTAAATATATGAAAACAATTTTCATTCCTTTTAAGCTTCATTCATCTCGAGGTGCAATTCACAAACTCAAGAATAGTGGCTTTTGTTCTTCAAGATACCTTTAGGGGAAGAGTATGTGAATGCCCTCTTGTGTTTGGAGTCCAGTTTAGAGGAGATGGCTATTTACACTGCTAAGGTTTGTTGAATCTAATTCTGAATAACATTGCTTGCTATTGTTGAATCTAATCTAATGTATATTTTAACTAGACTTGTAGCTTATATGTTTTGAAATTTTTGTTAGGCCTTGTAGTTTTTATAATTTGATTGCTGGAGAGCTTCTACATCTAAGCAAGAAGGCCGTTGCACGAGTTATAGCCGCGCGCTCGGGTATGAAAATTGTTTTTTTAAAATTCTAATGTATATTTTAACTAGACTTTTAGCTTATATGTTTTGAAATTGCTTTTAGTGGCTTAATGTTGTAAGGTCTCTTGAAATAAGACCTTCAAGCGGTTGGTCAAAGTTTTACAAATAATCTTAGGAATAAAGTCAAAGAAAGTATTTTTAAAATATTAAAGTATTTAGCTAGGTCTAAGAAGATTTGTGTACTTTTGATAGTTTTTGAAAGTTGCAGTAGACTGAAGTTTTCATAGCCCGATTTTTGCTTCCTGCAAAGAACGATCATGTCAGATAATATAATTGAAGAACAAAACAGGGAGACAATCGCTAGATTGTGGTCTAACTTGAAAAGAAAAGGTGATGGAAAATGTTATTGTCCTTGCAATATTTGTAAGGGCTTAAACCGTAGAAGATTGCTAATCAAAACAGTTAAGAGACATTGTAGGGAGAATGGTCACATTGAAGGGGGGCATGACTATCATCCACTGGTAAGTCATTCATTATATCATTTTAACAATTTATATACATATGAAATCACTTGATGATGAGTTGATGATCATTGTTTATTTATGTTAATCAATTTTATATAGGTTGATCTTCCCAGGGAAGTACATGATATGAACCACAACAATCCGAAGAATGTGGTTTTCGAAGTGGAGGAAAATGGAGGTGCAAATATCCAAGGTGAAGATAATGATCCCATGGAAGATGACGATCATGCGCCAGAAAACACAATTGAAGAGGATGGTATAAATACATTGATCCATGACACATCTAGTCCAAGCGTATCTGATCATGATGATGATGATAGCCTCGATGTACCTCTACTTCAAAAGGCATACGAGCCCCTATACAAAGACTCCCAAACAACTCTTCTCTTTGTTGTATTGTTGTTGTTGAACTTGAAGGTTATGAATGGTTTATCCAACATAACAATATCACGTATGTTAAGGTATGTCATATATGTCTTTATAGTTGACAAAGGGTGAATAATGTACCACTGATATTGTTTATATTAACAACTTATATTTTTTGTTGTAGATTGATAGGCGAGTTTCTGTTACCATCATCAAATATTCTACCTCACTCATATCGAGAATTAACTGCTGTTATGAAAGATATTGGAATGAAGTATGAAGCAATACATGCTTGTCCCAATGATCATATTATATATTATAAAGAACATGAATTTGCAACACAATGCCCTATATGTCATATGAGTAGATATCGAACAGATCGACTAACAAAAAAGGTGCCTCAAAAGGTTCTTCGTTACATCCCCATTATTCCATAGATGCAACAATTATTCAGGTGTAGTAGCTTGGCTCAATTTATGGATTATCATGCACGCAATAGAAGTCAAGATGACATTATTCGAATCCCTGCGGATGGTTCGACATTTATGCACATAGAGGAAAAGTGGCAACACTTCAAAGAAGAACCTCATAATCTCAGGCTTTCATTAGCAGCTGACGATGTCAATCCATTTGGAGAGATGAGATTTGTTTACTCGGTGTGGCCTGTTTTTGTTATCAACAATAACATTCCTCCGTGGATGTCAATAAAGAGGGAGCAAATTATGTTGGCAATGATTGTTCCAGGTATCTTATCATTTGATAGTTATTAATTTACACATACTTACAAATCTTGCAGTAAAATGGTCACAATAACTATGTAATGTTACTGTTCATTCAAGTAGGTAAATATCAAGTAAAAGATATGAATGTATATATTGAGCCTCTTATCAATGAGCTGGTGGAGTTATGGAACGATGTCACTATGTATGACGTGTCTAGACCAATACGACAAAGACAATTTCAATTCCATGCAATACTTGCATGGACAATACATGATGCCCCAGGGCTAACACATTTTTGTGGTATGTTATAGTGAATTCAAGTTGCGCACAATAATTCTAATTATAAAAATCAACATATTTAATAATCCAATTACATCATTATCTTGTAGGTCTTCAAACAAAGGGAAAATTTGCATGTCCAGTTTGTGGTCCAAAGATGAAACCTCGTCATTCAAAAAGTTTAGGAAAGCAGGTGTTTGATGAGTGTAGACACTTCCTCCATAGGAATCATAAGTATCGAAGTATGGAAAAACATCTTTTCAATGGGAAAGAAGAGACTACATCAAAGCCACGAAGAATGACACCTCGCCTATGGAAGTTGGAATATAATAGAATTAATCGTCGAGGTAATGCCATTCCACCTAATGGTTTATGTTTGTAATTTATATATTTCTATTGTGATTTTTGTTGACTAATTGTGTAATTGATGATCGTGAAGGTCGTCAAGGCAATAATGACAACCTTCCAAAGGGACTAAAAAGCCATCCCAGACAATTTAGTAGGTTTCCCTAATACGAGCACTTACAAATTATGCATTTGTTTGATACTATGCATATTGGAAAGAATATAACAGAGACATTGTGGAAAATATTGGATGGAAGGCATGGAAAAGAAAAAATTGTCAAAATTTGTAATGACATACATGAATCCAATCATGCATTGAAAAATTTAATTCACTCAAATAGAAACAAAGATCAGATTAATATAAGTGCCCTTCCATGGTTATTAACAGAGTAGCAAAGTGATGCCATAAAAGAAGTCATACAAAAAATTCGATTTCCCACAGGATTTGCTGTGAACATAAACAATCTCATATAAAAAAAAAGTGAATTTGGGCTAGAGCTCAAAACGCATGATTGGCATACTTTCGTCAAGGTAAGTTATGTTCTTCTGTATTTACAATATATTCATAAACTATGTGAATTGTTCGTTATGTTATGTTAGAATACAATGAAATGAGTGGCAGGCTCTGATTTTGGATGGAAAGTATAAAGCTGACAAGAAAAATAATATTACACCAGTGGAGAGTACAGCAAGGTATGTGATACTGTTGAGAATCTAATTATGTACTAATTAACCTCCATATTTATACTATCTAACATATTTCAAACTTTTCATAGATTGCCTGATACATCAAAGGCAACAAAGGCAAGACTAGAAAAGCACGGGACACACAAGCTCGGCTCTGGTGGTTTTTCAAAACTTCAAGCAAGAGTTGTAAGTATTAGTAAATGAAAAATTGTATCAAATTTTTTATATAATGTGAAGGGAAATGCTAGGACTCCCTTATTTAGCTCATCAATTATAAATAGGTCAATAGAATATAATAATAGTAGTGGATTTGCATATTCAATATAAACAATTCAAAAATTGAAGTCAAGACTCTCCAATCTAGATTAGTGAAGAAAACTTGTGATTCACTAATATGACATTATTTAAAATCTCACCCTTGACTGAATTTTCCTCCAATAGTTGAGAATAAAGGCAGTGATTGAAAGAATGAAGGAATGCAACAGTACTTGCAGCCATTTTTATTTCCAAAGAGCTGAACTAACTCTTACCCAACTTAAGAATTTGGAGAAAATATGTTGGTACAAGAAAAGCATACAGACACGCAACATTTATATAGTAGATTGCTCCATCAAAACTGCTCGATTTTTCTCCTATTATATTGTGATGGATATAGATGATTTGCTGTTGATATTTTAACTACCCTCCATTGGCTGATGAAACAATGCAAGTAAAATTCACCATACCACGCAAAAATGCAGGGCTCAGAGTTCAAGATATGCCTCACAGAAGACGATAAGAGAATTAGCTTCCAACAAGGCTATAGAGCCGTGGCTGAATGGCTACAAGATGAAATTAGTGTGGAAGGTTCTAATACTGATGCATCTCAGCCACAGGTAAATAAGCTAAATTAAATTTATTTCAAATTGAATACTTTACCAATTAGTCTATTTGATGTTAAGTTCCAATATAAAGTGAGTATATATGTTTTAAGCAAGCAATGATAAAAATGCGTAGGATGTTGGAATGCAGCCTGACAATCCTTCTACACAATCTGTGGATGTCGAAGGTTCGCATGATGTGCATCCCAGTGGTGGAGGTATAGATTTGCTATTAAATTTTTTATATGTAATTGCAATTGGTATTTGGATTAACGTAACATTTTGTATAGAAGCTGTAGAGGATCGAGGGGTCGATGTTCATGACCGTGTTGACGTTGAGTCTAGACAAAATGATGTGGTCAGATCACGTAAAGAGACAGTTATGTTATTTAAAATAATTAAATACTTGTAACAATTATAATAAATTATTTTTAATTTAACTCTTTTATTTGTTATTGCAGAGGACCCCCCTTTGCAACATCATAGGAATTTGAGATCATCAAGAATAGAGAACAGAACAACTGACGAGGGGGGAATTGATGATGACACTGATGCTCCTCTTAGAGCTTAAATAGAAAAAAGAAATAGAAAGAAAAAAAAGAAATGATTGTCACTAAATACCTTAATTGATAATGACTGTATTTTATGTCTCAATGAATTTAATTATGTGCTAATGAATGTTCAAGAATTATTTGTTAATGCAGAATATTGATGAATGTTGCATGTTAACGAATCTAATGTGTTAATGAATGTTATCATGTGATATTGATTGAATGTTACATTTTATTAATGATTGAAAGAATGAATGAATGTTAGATGTTAACGGGGAATGTAGAGTGATGTTAGGAGGAGGGGGGTGGGGCCAAATGAGCTTCCACCTTCATGTGGTTGGCCCTGTTTAGTAGAGAATATTAAACTATTCTCGAAACAAAGTGAAGCTCAATAAGATACTCAAATAACCACCCTACCCCAAAACACACAAATGTGTGTTAATTCTCCATATAGGTTGTGATACACTCATAAACTCCAACGCTTCATAAGAGATCACCACTCTTATATCAATTCATAGTACAACCTTTGAACTCCAATGGCTATGCAAGGACTTCATAAGTACAAGGGTTACACATATCAAGAAGGGTTAATGTCGTAGTATGTAGAATGAGAGACTAGCCATATTGATAGTTTGATAAGATGGTTTGGCTCTTCCTAATGGGTTTTACAAATACCACATAATCAAATCATCTTGGATTAGCCATATTATCTGTTATTGTTGTAGTATTCTATTTTATATCACATACACTCTCTTTCACGAAAATAATTATGCATGCTCTTAATCTCCAATCGATGCATCCCATCTCTTGGTAACATTCCCTTAAGCCAATTTGTCCAACAATTTGGATATACTGTCTATACTCCCATATTATGTTGCGATTCTAGCGTGTGTTGTGCTCCATTGGTCTTCTTTTTTATTTCACACACACTACGCACTCTTACTCATTCACACATATCCACACCTTATATTTTTCCAAGATAGAGCCTTTAAAATTTATATTTGAAATCTAAAATTATTTCCATCCCATTGATATTGATATGGGAACCCTAGAGTACTTGTATGAATGGATGTGTATTTTCATTCCCAACTCCTTGTAAATGCAAAGATGTCAGCAGTTCAGTCAACAATATAATATTGCTTTATCAATCTTGTGCAATCCCTTGCAAGCAGATTGGAAGCTCCCCAAAGGACAGTAATTGCTCCCCCTGCATATTCACTATTGCTATGTCAAGGTAATTTTAAGGATTTTATAAATGAGAATTTGTGTCAATGATTAACAATTTTATCCATTGTGTTGGCACATCATAGCCATGTTCCTCTTAATTGAATGAGGTCTTATTTGTGGCATTTGTCCCACCACACAACTCCTTTATTTGGTTCACCTAGCAGATGGGTCACCCAAAATAAATAACTTTTCAGTCTCAGTGCCTTATTAGTATCACACTTCATTATACTTCTACCTTTGTGAGATATATAATTGTTGTTTTATTCATATAAGTCATTGGATATATAAAAGTCGATATGTCCTCCAGAAATTACGACTTGAGATGAGGAGCTAAGAACAAAATAAATCCAGAATATTTCATTATGTGCCATCCCAATATACAGTTTTGTGGCTGTTATTGTTTTAAGTATGAGGTCGATCATCTGGTACCAGCAATGCTTGAATATTGTCTCTATCTTCACCAAAATAAAATTCTCCATCAACATAGACAAATTGCAATTATGATTTGTAATCGTAGAGTGCTCTAAGAGGCCCTATGCAGATCATTTCCACTGCATACTCCCACCGCATACTTTAGATCTTAATCTTTTCATTGCCTTTGCAGGTGACATGGTAAGTAGTTTTGGGAACAATACTTGCTTTGAATAGAAGACAACTACTCACTGAAACTACTATGACATCTTCCTTCATCCTCATAGTTGTATAACATGTTATGTATATCATGATTCACTATGTACACAATGTTCTTCATTCCTTTCTATTGATACATATCAAGTTCTAACCCAGTAATCTTCCATCGTTGGTTCCTATTACAAAGTTGATGCCGCACAAGGTGAGTCAGAGATATAGTTATTCCAGTGGTTCAAAAGTTCTCCATCATTATTTCAGGCATGTGATTCTATTATTCCTGGGAAATGATCTGTTGTGATACTAGATCTCTGATTTGCTGTCTTGATCAAGATATTTTCCCAAAAAAAGGTTGATCAGGATTTTCCCAATTTTTTCTAGAATTTTGGCCCACATTGTCTCAATAATTTTTTTCCCCTTAGCATTAGCTAGTAAGGAGGAAATCAAACTTGTTGACTTCTTGCCTCCAAATTTGACAAGAACTCCACAAGCTCTTCATCTAAAAACATAGTGATTCTTTTCAAACGCAAATACATCACTAGCAATTCATTTTGTTTGGCCTGTCACAATAAACACAACATTTCTCCTTTCCATGTCACTGTTTGTGATTGCTATTACATCACCATTGCCTATATAAGCTGAGTAGAAATGGATCAATCGAGAGCACTTTATTATGAATTTAGCTTTCAAATTGCACAACATTGGTTCTTTTGAATTGTAAAATATGGTAAACAAAACTTGTGAAGCCTAATATGCCACATCTAAATTTATTTCACAGCGTCCAATCACCATACAATTGGAATCAAGGAGCTTGTGGAGGGGCCGCTATGGCGGCAATGACAGTTGGCGTCGCCGCCACAGCGGCCCCGCCATATTGCTAACCACAGACATCGCAATTGCGACGTACGCACACGCATTGCGATGAAATAAGCATTGCGTGCATAGCGACCCCATCGCAATTGATGATTTTGCATCGCAATTGTGACACATTCACAAACATTGCGATGGCCAGCGGCGTCGACAGCACCGTCGCAAGTTTCCATGGACGTCGCAATTGTGACGCCCACAGATGAACTGTAAAGGCTCCTGCCTCAGCGAACCCGTGGGAAAATGCCGACACCACCCCGTCGCAATGCGTGGTGAAGACGTCAGAATTGCGATGGGAACCACATCCATCACGACGGGAGCAATGATGGGATAGAATGTTGAGCTTGCGACGAATAGGCATCGAAATTGTGACGTCCAAGAATAGACGTCGTAATTTGTGACTAAAAAACAATGACGTCTGCTGCCGTCGCAGTGGCGACACATTTGCGTCGCAATTCTGACACTTGGCCGTCACAAATCGATGCCAAATGTATTAGTGATATAACCTCATAATAACTGTTAGAAGACTCTCTGAGATCCTAATGTCCTGAAGATGCTAAAAGAGAGGCGCTCAAGGAACAGAGTCAACAAAACAACAATAAACTTTCACTGAGCAGCGGCGAGCCTCCTCAATGATGGCCCATAAAGTCAAAATGTGATCAGTGGTCTAAAAATCTGTACAAAACCCAGCTTGACCCATAGCCCGACAATTTCATTGATCAAGCCCTCTAGATAGGATACCATTCAACACAATCGCATATAGTTTGGTGAAGGTATGCACAGCCATGATGGTCCAATAGTTTTCGAGGTCAGAGGCTGGCCTAGATTTATGGACCAAATAGATAATATGTTGTGACTAAGAGTCGAGGAAGCAGACACAAACCACTCAATTAAAGAGCACTATAAGAAAGGGACCCAGGACAGAGATACCCAACTTGAAGAATTCAACTTGAAATCCTTCCTCATCTGGAGTTTTGCTATTGTTCATAACTCTAACTACCTCACAAATGTGGGAAAAGGAGAAGAGGTGATAATAGGTAGGGGGAGGATGAGATGGAGAGGGGGTTGGCCAGGAATATCATAGAGGGTGGAGGTTTGGGATCTTTACTACAATTAGGAGAAGGATGACCAAGTCCAACCATACAATGGAAAAATGTTTCTACATCTCCCACAAATGAATACACAACTAAAGGTTTGTTCGCAATGACATTCCCATGTCTATTTTCACAGTGGAAGGCTACATTCAAACAACATTGTATAAAAGATGTCAAGCTACATGAATATGCTAGCCACCTTATCCAACACCATGATAACTGGTTTGGCCAACACCCCCCGTTTAGGTATTTCATACTTAATATCCTAATGCGACATCGAAGCCAAGCCACATCATCAATATTTGTTCATAAGTGACTTGATGGTTCCATGCCAACATCAATTACAGACCTGCACCAAATATTAAAGGATTTTCTTGATGACAAGCTTGCTGACTAGCTAATGCGATTCAACTCATCAATTTGTGGCACGTGCCCATTCTGGAGTTAGTAAAGAGGAGAGATTATTGACATGGTTCAAATAGGTTGTCCAACTCTCTTTTTCACTCTTAGTGCAACAAACATCAAATGACCAGACTTGCACATGACCATGCCATCTACTGAGCCAATACACCCTAGTGCAGCAACTATGTGGAGGATATAAAACATTATTCAAAATCCACATCTTGTAGCATTCTACATGCACCATAGATTTACAAAATTTTGTGAGGAGGTCTTAAACAAGATTTTCCATGCAACATATCATTTGTACATGTATAGCTCTACTACACTTCCAACTTCAATAATTTTTTTAGGCCCTTGTAGTTCCTAAGAATGTTATATACTATTAGGTACAAATGGAAACATAGAGGATTTTCACATATCCATGGGTTCATCTAGCTATGCCAAGCACTAGACATTAGCAACTTATGATGGGATGACAACCAATCCATACAAAATGCACTTGATTTCATTGATAGATATGCATCTGCATGGAACCCACGAAGTCTACATTTGTGCAACCAAAAAAATACACTGATCTCTTCTTGATGACCCTTGTTTGTTGGATACAACAATGATCAACAATACAAGCCCAATAATAAACTATAATGAATTAGTAAACTGTGTCCAATTTCACACTAAATGTACCTTGCAAACATGCCTTAGAATGAAAGGTTCTACTCCTAAATGTCAATATAAAGCCCCTTGGAGTACACAAAAAAAATTAGAACTTTTTTTTGGCCACAAATGGACACCCAACCCACACCCTTGCTCATAATGATGACCGTCTAAACCTACACAATCTAGAAATACTATCCATTTGGAGGGCCAATGTAGATTTCTAGCCCATCCTTTCAATTGATGCAGTACTCAAATACATTGCAAAATATGCAGCAAAGGATGAGAATAAGTTAGAAATGTATCACTCCATGTTGACCCGCATCTCAACCAAACTAAACTTTGAAAAACCAACCCCAATTTCTTTTCAAAAGTGCTTATGGAAAACCTTGTGGATCGAGATATTGGTGGCAAAGAAACTATCCATCTCTTGCTAAAATTACCACTCTCCATATGTAGTAGGACATTTGTATCTTTAAATTTCAATCGACAAAACCTCCAATGTGTACCAATTGCATCCCTCAGAGAGCTAACATACCCAAACAAAATTGAGGCTTACATCTCATGACTTGTACTTTAGAGAATACTTTGCTTATCAAAGTAACTAAAAAATGGACCTTCAAGAATAGTAAAAAACAAATGTATTGGAAATAATGTGCCACCAATGCAATTGTCCGTGTTAGCCCACACTACATAGCCATCCCTGCAAAGGAAGACAATAATTATGAATCCTTTTGTTGGACTAAATTACTTCTATACAAACCATTTCACAATATTTTGACAGATATAGGTGCATCAGTTGAGCAAATTGAACACACTTGGGAAACTTATGCAGGACAATACAAATCCTGGCATGTATGTAGAAATGGTCATGAATCAATACAAGAAAATGAAGTTGCTAGCCCAAAAGATCATACCAGATAGTATCCCTAATGAATGGCAAGTCTTGGCAGGACTGTACCCAGGCTTGCCTATCCACTTAAATGACCTAGACATGCTAGGAAGCTGAGACTTTGATTTGAACAATAATTGGGAAGATCAAGAATTGAGCACTCCAAACAAAAATAGGTACAACATTCATACAATCAAACCTCCTTACATTTCATGCCCCTCAAATAGATATTCCCCTACAACAAAATGTATTGTCAACAATGCAAAAGAAGGCACATGATATTATTGTAGCACATCTACATTCCAACACTCAACGATTACCTCTAAAACTTATTGTTCAGGGAACAACAGGCATAGGAAAGTCACATCTCATAAAGAGTGTTAGATACACAATGGTCAACTCAATTCCACATGGGCAGTCACCAATGTTATTACTAACACCTACAGGTGTAACTGCATTCAACATTCAAGCATCAACAATTTATTATGCTCTTTGAATACCAATCAAGGAAATGGCACCTTTACAGGGACAAGCACTTGCTGCCTTCCAAGAGAACATGTACTTCATTCACTATGTTCTAATAGGTGAAATGAGTATTATTGGACCAAAATTACTAGAAAAAAATGACATGAGATTGTGACAAGCATTCCCTACTCAACATCACAGCCCCTTTGGAGGACACTCTGTTGTTCTATTTCGTGACTTGGGACAACTACCACAAGTCAAAGTCATACCAATGTATGCCTTTAGCTCATATGGTGGCACACTATGGCATAGCTTCCAAACTATTGTTACATTAGACAAAATATTTTGACAAAGTGGAGAGTAATGTTCAATTGGATTTTCGTGAAATCCTATCAAATTGATGAGATGCAACACCAACAATTGCAGATTGGAGGCTTCTAATGTCAAGATTAGGCTCGAAAATAAGCTCAGAAGAGAACACTCTCTTTTCACCATCCATACATCTTTTCTCCACAAATCAACTAGTATTACTACATAACAAATGCATTCTACACTTTATAGCAAAACTAGTTGCCCTTTTGATGCATAGAAACTTAAAGGTTTACCATGTTCAAATCCAAATGAAGAACAACTTCAATCAAGAATCCTCTTATGCGTTGATCAAAAGGTCATGCTCTGTGAAAATGTATGGGTCGAAATTGGACTTGTCAATGGTGCATTTGAACAATTCAAAAAAATTGTATATAATGCTGGTGAAAAGCCACCTCAACTCCCTTTATTTGTAATTGTTGACTTTCTAAACTACATTGGGCCACCCTGGGACCATAAAAACCCAAAAAATATTCTAGTTCTACCAATAAGTCATGGCATTTACAGACAAATACCTTTAAAAATGGCATGGGCCCTAACAATACACAAGTCACAAGGACTTACACTACAAAGAGCAACAATCAACATTGGTAACACTCACTGCCAAGGGCTAACATTCACAACAATATCAAGAGTATGCGAACTTATAGACCTCTGCATTCAACCCACATTCACATTTGAAAGATATGCACAAATGCAACAAAACCCATTTGTTGTATGACGAAAAGAAGAGGAGATGCACCTTCAAACATTATCAAATACAAGTCCTCCAACAATATCAAATTTGGAACAACTACTACAAGTAAGCTTGAATTATTTTTTAGATACATATAATACAAATTAGAACCTTGAAATTCAAAGTTGATTAAAATTTTGTAATCTACACAGGTTTAAATGACATTGCATACACATACAAAAATTAGACACTGGATGGACTGGGAAATCAAAGCAACTTGTTTACAAATTCACTTATTTGAAAATACAAAGGTGCTCTTGTTTGGCATGAAAGAGGCTTGCATATTAATTTTTGCTCCTTTTCACTCTCCCGCCTAATTGTCAAGGTGATTGTTGATTACCAAACATATTGTAACAAATGTAAAGAAGAAATAAAATATATCATTGTGTTAGTTAAGAAAAAAATTTACACCAAAATACGACATACCTATTACACACAGGTGTGACTCCTAATTATATATTAGGATGCTCCTCTATCCATGCTCTAGCAAGAATGCCTACAAAATATAAAAGTACAGATGTAATAGGGTACGCATTAGACAACTTGAAACACTAAAATTTTGATATAGAGCATACAGATAGATTTTCATACAAGAGACACGATTTTAGCATGTAAAATAATTGAATTTATACTGCGTATTGGGATGCAACATAATTTTGTATGCATTATATCATTTTTGGTGTATGCAACCTATAGATTTGAGAGAGATTTTTTTGCAGAGAGGGGAAACCTATATTTTCTTGTGTGCACAAAATTGATTTGCAGAGAAACTCTCAAAGCTTTTGAGCTTATGATAAAATCTGGAAATGGGGCATTTTAGGAAAATGTATTTGAAATATTAAACAATCAATAAAGAGAATAATATATAACAATTTTTTTTGAAATCTATCCAAATGAACAATAAAATTAAATTTGTAATTTCAAATTGTATAAAATCTCACCATCGTTAAGATAATAAAATCTTTTTAATTTGTGGCTGTTTCATTTTAAGAGACCTTAAATATTAGATCAATTTTAGAATAAATGCAATAAAACAAACAATTTGCAAATCCGTTTTTATAGTACAAATGATTAAAAATTAAGAGAATAAAATCTAAAACAATACAAACAAACCTAATTTGTTTGTTCAAACTACAAACTTATTAAGTTTAGATTAAATGTAATGCAAAAATGCAATATTTAATAAGATAATTTGTACCTTCAAAATGTAAACTATATTGAAAATTTAAATATTTAATTTTTTTATATAAATAAAAAATGTAGTATTAATCAATATAAATGTATTTAAAATTGCAAGTGTTCATTAAAAAAAGAGTTTTGAAAAAAGATAAAAAATAAAATGAACCATTGTTAAGTATCTAAACTAATATTTTGGAATATATAAAAAATTTAGGAATGCATATAAGATGCATACACTATAAATATTGTAAAAGATAAAAATACAAATAAAAAAAATCAACAATTAGTATATATAGAATCATCTAATCAAGGTGTATACATTATAAATCAGCCTACTCTCCAGACAAAATGTACTAAAGACAAAACAAAGTCAAACTTTTTTTTCCTAGATTCACGAAAATGTAGTGATTTTTTTCTAAATTCTTTGTTGTTTTCGACTACAAACTATGCAAATCATGAAGATCAAATGCTGAAATTTTCAGAAAAAATCCATGATGTTTTTGATTTTTTGAAAATTGGTCAATTTATAGTTTGTAGGGAGGATAGGCACGTCCTTATAAATTTTGTAAAAGATAAAAATACAAATAAAAAAAGTCACCAATCAGTATATTACCTAACAAAAATAGAAAGTGTACACATAATGAGGAAAGAGAATGAAATACTAAATAATAATAAAATATTATATTCACTATCATAAGAGTATTATCATCTTAATTATCATGGTAAGGGCTACAAGTATATGAATATAGATCAAATATACTTATGGATAAGGCTTACCATTAAATAAGCTTGGGGTTAAGGATAAGGTAAGGTTCAAATAGGGAATACTAGTTAACATAGGGTTAAGGTTATTGCTTAAACAAAGTTTGTTTAGTATCAAATTAAAATTTTGGTTAGGATTCAATAAAGATTTAATTATTGAGGTTTGATTAAATTTAAAGTTATGGATCAAGTAGAGTAAGGGTTGTGTTTATGGTTGGGTTGAAAGTTTAATTACAATTTTAGGATAAATATTTAGGGTTGGGGATATATTATAGTTAAGGTTATAGTTAGATTCAATTTTTGTTAGGGTTTAGAAAAAGTTAATATCTTACAGTTCAATCAAATTTTAAATTATAATTTAATCTGTGTTACAGTTAGAGCAATGGTTCAATTTTTTAATTTGTGTTATGGTTAAAGAAAAGGTTCAATTTGTGATGAGAGTTCAATTAAAGTTAGCATTTAGTTTCAAAAATTAAGGCCAAAGTTGGTGTTCAAGAAAGATTGATATCTTGGCTAGGTCTTGATTCTTTCTAATTATATTAGAATTGATATCTTTCACCTTCCTCATGATGCTACCCAAGGAGGTAGCTTCCTTGTTCTCTCTCCTTAAATAAGTGGCAGGATCAAAGGTATATCGTGACCCTTAACATCCATCAAACATTCAGCCACTGATGATGTCCCTATTCCTCTTGTGTAATTACAAAATGTTAGTGTTATGTAGGAAATCTTGGGTACTAGAAGTAGGAGAATTGCCTTTCAACAAGTGGTGAACTGCTTCAGCTTGGCAATTCAACCTCATCAACCCATCATTGATATCTTGCATTGTAGTTTTACTAACACTAACAACCCTATTCAAGGCTTTTGGACCTCAATAAGCCTCAATTCCAGGCAATTATTTTTTCCTAAATGATCTCTTTGAGATTTGAACTCCCTTGTGTTAAGTTATGAGTGCTATTTGAGATATCTTCTAATTTTTGATTGTTTTGGCCATTTTTCCTAATTTACTTTAAGTATGAGAAAACACTATTAAATAAACCCTCCTAGGAAGAAAATTACTTAAGAGCTTGCTAGTCGGGGATTCATTTTTACATGTTGATCCCTTTTCAATGCAAGTCTCCTACTCCTGCTCCAAAGGGATGGTAACATGAATTTCATCATCATTCTCAACTAAAATCGTTTGAGGCATAAAATATTTGACCAGAGGTGGGAAGGTCCTCTTCTTTAGTGGAGATTTGATGGTAAAGGAAGGGGACTTGCTCTAACACCCAGTTTAGATATATCTTCGTTAGTGGGTCCCTTCATTTTAGCAATAGTTTCCTACTCCAACAATTTAGGGACATACATGTGAAGGGGCATATTCTAAATCATCTTCCTTAGTCGATACCACTTTTTTCCTGTGCAAGGAAGAGGGAATATAATTTGTACAAAACAAGGGTTTACATTTCTTCTTATAAACATGATATGCAACATCCTTGTCGAAATCAAACCAATGGGAGTCCAAGCCCTCCTCATCACAATTCACAATAACATTTTTCTTAAATTTTTGCAGATGGATTTTAGCATAGTTACACCACTCTAGGGGATAGGGGGACAATGAAATAGGGGGACAAGTTTTTCAGGATGGGAGATAGATGGGCCTTAATTTGGGGATGGTTGGGGGACAATGGAGGGACGATGGTGGGGGACAGGAGGGGGTGTCTATATATATGCATATGGTACTTTATGTGAAAATTCCTATTGCAGCCACTAATTATTAATCTCTTATCGTAAAGGATTATTAGACTACTAAAAAAATTTTCATAACTAATATCGAAAAATAACACAACTGCAACTTCACCAATAAAATACGGAAAGAAATTCACAACACAAAGAACACAATATTTTTGGACAAATCGTCCATGGAAAAAACCCTAAGGGAAAACTAGTTCTGTAGATAGAAAATATATTAACTTCAAAATCAAGAGATACAAAATTCCTTGCCTCTCACTAGCAGAATTCAGACAACCTCCTAATTTTTTCTGCTGATATTCCCCATTGCTATGCCCAATGCTATCACTACACCCTTGCTAACATTTCAAGATTGTTTTCTATCATTGCAAACTCATTTGCTAACACTGCAAATGCTTCTACAATTTCTTGTGTTCCTTTGTTCACCAAATTCCTCCCTTGACCCCCCTTTTATACTACCTAACCAAGAGGTTCCTAGTTGCTTCTTGATCAAGACAACCTAACCAATAAGTTTCTAGTTTCTTCTTGACAACAACCTAAGCAAGAAATTTCTAGTTGCTTCTCGATTAAAAAAACCTAACCAATAGGTTAGTAGTTACTTCTAGAAGAAGTCAATTAATTAACAAATATATTCTAATTAATCACATATGGATGAAAAGTTGTCCAAGCTACCTAAAACTAACACTCCCTCTTAGCGAGGAAGTTGTTTTTCATGACACCAAACTTATCTTTGAAAAATATGAATTTTGACTTCCCCAATGCCTTAGTCAGAATGTCTACTACCTACTCCTCTATAGGTATGTACCATAGCTGAATAACCCACAAATCCTTCATCTCAAACTTTTCTGCAAGGTCCCTCTTGTAGTCTTTTATGAGCCCTATTGCACCTATAAGAATCAAAACGTCCACATAAAGAATAAGAATGAGAACCTCACCCTCAACCACCAAGTAGTAGAGGTTAGCATCCACTTCACTTTTCACAAAGCCCATTTCTTGCAAGTATGTATCAATTCTCTCATACCACACTTTGGGATCCTGCTTTAGTCCATACAATGCTCTCTTCAATATGCACATGTGGGTCTATTTTCTATATGCTACAAAGCCTTCTGGTTACTTTATGTATACCTCCTTCAATTCACCATTAAGGAATGCTATCTTGACATCCATTTGATGGATCTACCATCCCATATATGCTGTAAATGAGATCACAGCTCATATAGAAGTATACTTGGCCATTAGAGAAAATTTCTCCTTGTAGTATATTCCCTCCTTCTAAGAGAACCCCTTGGCCACAAACCTTGCCTTGTATTTCTTGATGCTACCATTTGCATTGTGCTTTGTCTTATAGATCCAATGTGATCCAACTACTACTCTATCTCTATTGGTCTAGGCACTATCTCCCACATATCATTCTTCATAATTGAGTTGTACTCCTCAACCATAGAATCCTTTCCATACTTGATGTTGTGCAACCTATTGGTAGCTGAAAGGTTCACTATTGTTGGGCGTTCATTTTGCACGAGGTCAATGGCAAGAATCCATTATGTAATTCCTCTCTTGAAAAGAAAATCTTTTTAAGGATTCGCTTCAACGTTCAGTTTTTTTCTTCTGACATATCAAAATCCCCTTAGTAGAAGATAAATGTGAGTGTTCACAAGGAGGCCTTTGCTAGTTCTAAAAAACTCTTTTATCTCAAAATCGAAGTAAATCCATTTGCTGTCTCAAAATAACACACCAAAAGAAAAATATTTTTGTATTTTATATTTTTTTGATGAATGCAACTACAAATGCAACTAAAATGCATTCTTATTCTAACAAGGGGTTAGCAAAGAAAATAATGAAACTGAAAGCAAATAATGTGAAATTGAAATTCCTAAATGGACATAAGCTATAGAGCACAACACACTGCAAGCTAAACCTTCGAAGAAATTGGTAGGAAACCAATGAAAACAGGAGCAACACTTCCTAGAATCTACTGATGAAATTGTCGATGAGAAACTTTAATAATCATATGATATTTCACCTCTCATCAATTGAAAGGCCACAAAAAGTGTGCTCATGCAAGACAAAAGGCTATGTAGACATAATCATGTGATCTCTTCTCAAGTTCATTACGTTAGCAAAATTTGTATATTTGTAGCAAACACCAAAACTAAAAGATCGTACAACTAGAAACAAAACAATAAACCTTTGGCTCAATCACAATCTCATGAATAAAATCCACAAAACAATGACACATTTAGGCAAGAATGACTACACTCCAAATGCGAGCACCAAAAGCATAATTTTATTGCATAATAATGACGACCTTTGTTACATCTTACAATGGGGTATTTGTAAGAAATCATCTCCTCAATTTTTGTTGAGAGTGAGAGATATCTTCATGCAATAAAATGCTTTTAAAACATTAAAACAAACTAAATATATATAAACTAACAAGCTAACTGGTGCTTAGAGGGACTCCATCCATATTTTATTCATAAATTGGATGCATGAGCCCTTTACATGGAAAAAAAGAAGAAGAAATGAGAGAGAAAGTAGGAGGAAGCCATTAGTCAAGGTGGAAGTGCATGGAGACACCAAAAATAGAAGCTGGCCCTTCACTAGGCATGTGTTGAAGTTAACTTGCCATCAGAATGAGCTCTCGATGCATGGAAAGTGCTATTTTTGGAACTGGCAGTTAACTGTTGCTGCACCTATGAATTGTAGAGCTGTAGAAATATGAAGCTACATGAAAATGCAAAGCTACAGACCTATGAAGTTACAGACCTATGGAGCAATGGACCTGCGGACCTTGACTGTGTCAAAAACTCAAAATTTTACTAAGTGTCAAAATTGAAAATTTGGCATCTGGGTTTTGTTCATCTTCATCCCAAAGCTATGTTTGGATGTTTTCCCTTGAATTTCTCTATCATCTCAGTAAATTTAGCAGCATATGGAAGATCTAAAGCCTCATACTTTTCCTTGACCTTCTGTCTGTAGTTATCCACCTCGATTTGAGTCTCTACAAAATCTTCGAGTTTGGTGTCCAACTCTAACAGTGCTTCCTCTATCCTGAAGGCTTTTCTAATGTCTTCATCACTAGATGCTTCCTCTAGAGTCTTCTTAAAATTCTACACTACTAACTCAACTGGCAACAACTTCTCTCATTCTTCATCTTCAAATATGTCCAAGCATGCATCACTGTACAACTTTTCTGCTTCCAAAATTTTCTCTTGGGCTTGGTCCTTGAGCCTATTTATCTCATCATGCAATGTTTCCATCACTTTATTCCCATTTGCTATCATCTCTATCCAATCATCTATCATGTCTAGCTCTTCTCTAGTATATACATCAATTAGAGTGTGGTGCCTTTGGCCCTTTAAGGCTTGTAGAGTTTGCAAATCTTTGTTCCATACCCATACCTCATCCATGATATTGAAGTCCTACCTCAAAATTGCCATGATCTTATCAACATTCTCTTGCGTAGCATGCAACAATTTCAAACTTCCTATGATTGTGGTGACACCTTTATCCTCAAAGCTATCTCGTCATTCCTGACAAGCTTTCAAAAATGGATTGAGCCGTACACCTTCCCCTTCTCTAAGAATGGTATTTAGAGTCTCCTCGAGGTGTTCAGGATCAAGAGGACCAACAACTTCAGCTAGATATCTCTTTTGGATCTCAACATGCCTTTGAAGTGTTTTGATTTCAATCTCATCTTGTTCCATGTGCTTGAGAATGTCTTTGAATCCCATAGTCATCATCTGTCGGGCTGTATCCTATGTAGGCTTTCCCAACATAATATCTTTCACTTCATAGACCTCAAGACTAACAGCTTCTACATCTGTACCTTTAGGAGGGTGAACCACTTGTGCAAATAAGTCCTAGTTTCGTATGGTAGTGACAAATGCAAATGGCGTTGCATCATGTAATGGAGACTTAGGGTTATTCAAGATCTTTGCAATATCACAAATGTCATCATCTGAAGCACAAAACTGATGCTTGGTACTTCTCATTATTTCTTTTCGAAACCATCTTGGGATGTGTCTCTCTACAACCTTTGCTCTAGATGATGAAGGGGTGTGTTCAACTACCTCCTTCCCTTTATCACTCTTGTTTAGAGTCTCCTGCTATAAGGACTCTTCTTCTATTGTCTCAGTCTCTGTAGATCCTGTAGTTTGATCCTCAACATCTTAAGAAGGTTGTTGTGCATATTCTACTATCTGTCCCTCTTTTGATGCCTCATTAGTAACCCATGTTTCTACTTTCTCTTGTGATGATAGTTCCTTTTGAACATGTTCCTCTTCTAAAATTGGAGGTGGGGGAGTTACTAAACCCTTATCTACCACCGTGGGCTATGGTGGAGATGGAGGAGTGAGATCAGGACCCTGTGTCTCTAGTGGCATATGTCTCCAATCTTTCTATTGGAGTTCACCTATAGGGGTGTCCATGATCTTACCTCCAACAAAATCCAAGATGGAGAAAACATCCTCACCTTGCTCCCTTTGCTCATTCACCCACCACTACACTTTGTCTTTCGAAGAAGAGAGTTCTACAGGTTCTTCTTGAGTGGGTGGTAGGGTACTCGTGGCACTCTTTCTTCTTTCCAACTCTATGGATTTTGCTAATTAAGTTCTTCTTTGTAGGGGTACTTGTTCTTCCTCATCTAATTCTATTTCTTCCTCATCCTTTTCTTCTTTTAGAATGGTTTTAGGAACAAATGGATTAGGCACTAATCTTTTACTGACCCTTTGCCTCTTGTTCATCCTAACCTTGATCCTCTTTTGTCTCTTTGGAATAGCAGGAGAAGCGGGCTCTTCGTGTACCTGAGGAATGGAGGTCTTTGGAATTTCTCCCTCTTTTGGTTGGCTTGGAAAAATAGGAGGAAACTAAAGTTCAACCGTGATTTGGGTAGTTCCGCCATCTTGGGGCTCTTATGGACTTGGCTCCTGTTGCTGGGAAGAGACTTGTTCTACAACATGCTCTATCTGAATCCTCTGAGGAGAGGCTCTCCTCCTCTTTCCCTTCCTCTCCAAAGGGTGATAATATCCCACTGGGTGATCAAGTTGGTAGACTATTTCAAGCCTAATAGGAGATTGGAGTGCAAAGGTAGGAATAGTGACTTTCCTCCCTTTACCCCTTTTTGGGCAAGCATATGCATGGAAGATCATTGTATTTGGAACTAGATCGAGTGGAAAAGGCTTCTTAATCCAACTCTTTGTCATTTGAATGACATGTCTTTCTCGATGATTGATATCATGTCCTTCCTCTGTATCAACCTTTGCATTCGGAATGGGTCTCTCACCAACTTTATCTACATTGAATAGGGGATCTAGTAACTCCTTGGAGTCTTATAGCCTTATCTCATCAGGGATAGTCAAATGGAGAGCCTTTCTTGCTAGATACAAAGTCATCCTACAATAGTCTCTGATGTGGACATCGTAGTCATTTGTGGCATTCATCCAATGATCTTTAATGGCATCCTCATGATAGAAATCCTTCCCTGTCAGGTTTTCCACTTTGCCCACATTGTCAAAATATGGCCGAGGAGAGTTGTACTCTTCAAGAGGATAGTTCTCCCATTCCAACTGAAATGTCAGAATATCCTATTTTCTCTTCACTTGATATGCTCCTACGACCAATGGCCAATCCCAACAAGGTCTCCATTGTCTTTTGATTCTCTCATAAGATGACTTAATCTACCTAGATATTTCCATTAGGTCCAACTTGTCACTTGGGTACCTTAGGAGTTTCTTTAGATTGATAGATGCCCCACCTACCCAAATATATGGAAATGTCCTGAATTGGATGAAATATGCTCTGAGAGTTGTGATCTGTGCCTTGAATTCCTCAGACAATCTCTTCCCATAGTCCCCTTCGATGAATTAAATGATCATAAAGATGAAAACATCATTCACAATTTTGTACTCCTTGCTCTATGGTTAGAGCTTCTTTTTCACTAACTGAGTATAGAATATGTATGGCTAAGTATTGGGGTTCTGCATACTACCTTTCTTGTATAACCCATGATAGTTCGTTGCCCTTGCTATAAGTAGGTACACTACATAAGAATTCATATAGAACTTCTTCTTGTCCTTTACTATCCTTATCTGCTCACACATGTTTTTACTAAGTGTGGTGGCCCAATCTAGTGGTACCTTTGCATGCCTAATGGCCTCAGTGAAGTCGGCCATGAATGGAACAAGATAACTTGCTGTGAGTAAGCCCATGACTTTGCTCAAGAGAATGATAGAGTATTCGATATCATCTTTCATGTATCCTTGAGTCATATCCACTTTGATCATTGCCTTTCCTTGAGGTGGCTACTCAATAAAGTACAAGGAATGTATGATATCAATGGCCTCTTGGTGATGCTTCTTGTACCATCTTTCAACTGCTTCATAGGAGAGTTAGATGAATTGATCGGCTTTGGGAAGATGGAAAACCCTCTCGATGTTGTTAGGTCACAAATCTAAGACCACTTCTTCGGTGACGCTCTTAACTACCCTTTCATCAAGAACAAAATGCCGAGATAGGGTCATGATCAATTCAGTTGATTGCATAGTCCCTGGATGTGACATTTCATTCACTAATTTAGAACGGATTAATGCAGACCTCAGGGTTGACCTTTTTGTCAGATTGTTGCAAACTCTCAAGAATTCTCCAAAGTTTGTGTGTCTAAGGTTAGTATCTTTGATCTCAGCATAGTCATCGAGTAGCCTTGACTTTGGGGGTATGCCTTGGAACTTGAAAAGTACGAGTTTTGCTGCTGCTCATGATGTGGATGCCATTTGATCACATTACTGGTGCATCATAAGAAAAGAAAATGTCATCAGTCATGAGATAGTGTAGGAGAAAAATAACAAAAAAAAGTCCCCCTTGGGGACTTATTTATTTTTTGTTTGAAATTTATTATTATTATTATTTTTAAATTATTTTATTATTTTTTTATAGTTTTTAATTTTTTTTAAAAATTTAAATTTAATTTTTTTTTTAAAAATAAGAAAAAAATAAACAAAGTGGGAAAGAACATGCACACACATGTGTCTAGGCACTCGCGACATGTGGTTCTCAAGCTCATGCATCGAGATGGGTGAAGGCTCCTTGGTTAAGGCACGCACGATAGCACGCGTAGCCATTGTGCGACTAGCGTGGGTGTGGCCGACACCGTGTGGCTAGTGCATGTGACTAGCATGCGGTGTGGCCAACAAAAACATGACCACTGTGCGTGACTAGCGTGTAGTGTGGTGCGACACAAAGCCAACGCTTGTGCGACCAAAGCATGTGCACAGTGCCTGCAGCATGCGGCCAGTGTGCCCTGCGCACAATGCCAAGGTTGGAAAAGGAAGGGCACATGGGTGGTTTGAAAGGCTCACCTAGACAGCACTCCATGAGTTGCAAGAAAACTTAGGAAAAAAATGAAAAAAAATGGGTAGCAAGGGGGGTTTTATAAACCCTTGCTCCTGTGCGCCGAGCACAATGCACGTCGAGAGGGATTTTTTTTTTGAAACTTGCATTTCAAAATTTTTGAGTTTTCTAATGTTTTTTCTTTTTTGACTTCTATGTATATATATATTTGTGATTTTCCCAAAATTTTAATTCAATTTTTGATTTTTTTTGTGCTTTTGAACTTTTTGACTCCACGACTCAAATGTTTCAAATGTTTAAGCAAATTTTCTTCTTTCGACACTTGAATTGTGAGTTTGGGAGTCAAAAAAGTAGGGGGTCCCCATTCCTATCGAGGAATGGGGTGTGTGTTGTGGACACCACAACAAATAGGCCCAAAAAAAGGAAGAAATGACCAAGGTATTTCTTCATCAGCAAACATTCCTCCAATGTGTGTCAAACACCAACCAAACTTTGAACATCTCAAGCATCTTTCAGATGACTCTTCAAACAAAATTTTAGAACTTGAAACCTTCCAACTTAGTGTGTACATTGTGTATTGATTCCATTTTGATGTGCTAGGATGCAGTCAATCAAAGTCTTCTAACAACTTGAAACAATCTTTCACTCCTCCTAGCTCACTCATTCGAGATCTTTGACGGATTTTTATCAATCAATTACTTGACGAGATGAGAGTACCAATTCGAGGGCTCTTGGCGAGATGCGACATTCTTTTGAATTTTTGGCTTTTGAATAATCGCTCCATGTTGTTCATAATGTTACTTTTGATGGAACAATACTTTGAATACAAGATACTTTGTTTTGAGAACGCATCTTTTGCCATTTTAGATTTTAGAATCCTTTAGACTTAACATCGTATTTTACTTTTTTCTTTAATTTTTTGTATCCTAACCATGCTTAGACTGTGTAGGTAGAACATCAATGTTGTTTCTCAAATTTGATCTCTTATGAACATCCCTTGCATTTCTCTTTTAGAACTTTTGGGAAACTCTAACACCAAATCATTGATCTTAGTAACCTTTCAAGGAGACCCCTCCTGTTTGAACTAGTTGAAATTTGGATTTTCTCTTGCCATCTTCGACTTCAAATCAACAACACCTAAAAAAAAAAATCTTTAAATTTGCAAAGTGTTAAAACTTGGTGGTCTAGGCCTTTGATTTCCAAATTGAGAGTCTCATATTTCCACAAGAAATATCCGTCGCTTGGTTGGTATAAGACACACAATCGTCTAAATGTTTTGACAAGGAAATAACTCTTCCTGAAATCAAAACCAAGAAGTGGTTAGTGAAATCTTAAGAGAAAATATCAAGTACACCTTGCCCCCCAAGATTGACACAACTTTGAAAGAAAACACATGACTGAAATTAAACACACAACATGAAAGCAAACACACTTGCAAAACTAAACACACTTGTAGGACTGAAAATCTAAGCTAAATGTGGAAATAAAATCTAACTATTTTTTTTTTTTGTTTTTTGTCTTTTAGGCTTCAGAAAAAATGCTTCAAAAATTGCCCATTTATGGGTAAGGGAAGGAATTCCCCCTGTAAGGAATTGAGCCTAAAAAATGTTTTCTCCCAGGATCTTCATGATTTGATCCACAAGCGTTGAAACTTGGTATGACTGCCCAACTTTTCTTTCACCTTGTCCTAGAGTAGAACAAGGTTAGAAATCTTGAATGATTTGATCATGGCTCTCTTATTGAACCACCTTTTCACAATAGCTTGATGTTTAGCCATGTGCTCCAATGCAGCTGTTCATTTTTCATCCATCTCTAAAAGATTCATCAATTTGATTTGTACTTTTTTAGCATCTTTAGCATACCCACTCATGAATTTCAAAATGAGAATTCTAAGGTTAAGTGGGTACATTGGTTCTTGCCCATAAACAAGCAAATACAGAGAAGTCCCCAAGGCATTTTTGACTCTCACTCGATCTGTCCATAGGATGTATTTCAGTTGTGTATGCCCATCCCTAGGATCCTCCTTCAACAATTATTTTAAAATGTGATCAAGTTCTTGTTTGTAGATTCTGCTACCCCATTTCCTTGTAGATAGTAATTTGAAGAAAACTTGATAATGAATTTATTTTCAAATGCCCATTGGGTCAGGAATGTAGATACAAATGCAGACCCATTATCACACACAAGGGCAAAAGGCATTCCAAATATGGTAACAATGTGTTCTTCCAAAAAGTCAGTCACCACCTTAGTAGTGCAATTTCTGAAGGTCTCTGCCTCCGTCCATTGTGTATAATAATCTGTAGCTATAAGGATGAATGCATGTCTAGTTGATGAGGGTGGATTGACTGGACCTATGAAATCTAGTCCTCACTTTGTGAAGGGGTGCACCTCGTACACCGGTTGTAGGGGCATTGCTGGGTTCCTTTCTTTGTTAGCACTGGTTTGACATATATGGCAAGAATGCACATGCTCAAAAGTATCCTTGAATATCAAGGGCCAAAAATAACCTGATCTTAAAATCATATGAGCTGTTGCTTCTACTGAACCATGTTCTATACCATACTTGTCATGGAAATGTTCCAAGACATCCTTAGCTTCTTCACATCCTAAGCATTTCAGATAGATCCCTTCATAGTTCCTTTTATACAACTTGTTATCAAGTAATATGTAAGACTCAAATTTCATCTTAAGTTCCCTACTTTGTGAACTATTCATCCATTTGGGGCATTGGTCTTGTAAGAGATAATAAACAATGTCTTGGTACCACACATTTCTCACCACTCCTTGGTTAATATCAACTTGTGACAAAACCATATTCTTTTGATCATCTTCATCTATCTCATCGTCAAACTTGAATTCCTTTTCATTTCCATCTTGGTTATCAACTATCATTTTTGACAACCCTTGACCTCTAACTAATCTCATAGATTGAATTTCGAGATCGAATTCTTGAAGTATGGCCATCCAATTTCCTCTCCTTTCACCAAGTTCATTTTGCATCAAAATCATCTTTACTGTTGGATCAAGTACAATTGCATACACCTTACTTCTAAGTATGTAGTGACGAAACATCTTTACTACCTTGATCAAAGCAAAGGACTATTTATCAAGGTTTGAATATTTCAATTCTACATTCTTCAAAGGACAACTCATAAAAGAAATTGGTCGGTCATCTTCCTTCTCTCTTTTCTATGTCAAGATCCTTGCACAAGAATGTTTAGAAGAAAAGGAATAGATCTTAAATGACAACTTGTAATCTGGACTCACCAAAACTAGGGCTGTGGAAATGGCAACCTTGATATCTTCAAAAGATTTCTTTATTTCTAGTACCCATTCTATCTTAGCCCCCTTTTTGAGTAAATCATTGAGGGGATGAACTATCTCTACAAATCCACTTATGAATTTTTGCACAAAGTTTATCTTTTCGAAGAAAGACTTCAATTCCTTCCAACTATGTGGAGGTGCTAACTTCAAAATAGACTCAAATCTATCCGAATCAATGGAGATTCTGGCTTCAGAAATGACATGTCCTAGGAGCTTTCTTTAGTAACACCAAATGAAAATTTCTTGGGATTGAGCAATATGCCATATTTATGACATCTATTGAATACCTGCTTTAGATAATCAATATGGGTACTTTGATCTTTTGAAAAGACAATCAAGTCATCCATGTAGATAACTATACATCTATTAATCAATCCTTTGAAAGATTCATCCATTGCACGTTGAAATGTAGCTCTTGCATTAATTAGTCCAAAGGGCATCCTTTTGTAGGAAAAAGTTCCTCACTTCATTGTGAAAGCCATCTTTAGACTATCTTCTTCGTCAACCATCACCTAATTATATCCTAGGTAACCATCCAAGAATGACATAATTTTTGCACCATTAACAATTTGCAATACCTCATCCATTGAGGGTAGAGGATAGTTATCCTTCTGAGATGCTAGATTCAAGTTACAAAAGTCAACACAAAGACAAATCTCTCCTATCTTCTTCTACATGAAAACCAAATTGACCACCCATGTGGAATGACAGATAGGAAATATGATCTTAGAATCCAATAAATTTTTTACTTCCTTCATGACCAGTGGTTCAATGAGAGGATTTATCGGTCTTTTTCTTTGTTAAAATGGCTTGGCATCAGGTTTCAATAGGATATCATTTGTGATAATCTTAGGATCATAAGTTTTTAACTCTTCATAGCTCCAAGCAATAACATCTTTATACTTGGTGAGAAATTTGAGCATGTCCTCTCTTTCCTGTTGGTTACATGCTTTTCCTATTTGCACCATTTTCAATTCTTTGTCAGTACCCAAATTGTATGAATCACATTCTTTGATTCCCTTTTCTTGAGTTTCCCTTCTATTGAGTGCCGATTCATCATGACCAAAGATGCATTCAAGTTCAACCATCCCTTTTGGAATAGTGTTAGTTTTTAAATTTAGAATCCTATCTTCATCTTCAAGTCCATCATCTTCAGGTCTGTCATCTGCTGTATCATCAATTTCTTGTCCCTCAAAATGACGACTCCACATGATAAACTCAAGTATATATTGATAATCTTGAAAGACCTAAAAGTTTGTGATATTATTAGGGATGGATGGAAAAATGACCAATTCTACTAAAAATCTTTTCAACTTGGTTCTTTCAACTAGTTGCAATGTACTAGCTAAGATGGCAAGAGCATTCGCTACCATGTTCTTTCTTCTTTGAATGGACCTAATGTTTAAGGCTTCAGAGTCATCCAATATGTCCCATACCCTTTTCCTATAAGCAAGTAATCTTTTTTTGTTGGAAGAATATATGGATTTTACTTGTCGTATGACCAATTGGGAATCCCCTTTTATTTTAAGAGTTGTGACTCCTTTTTCAAGTGCAAAGAGGAGTCCTTGATTAAGGCCTAATATTATGCACCATTGTTAGTACATCTAAATTGTAATCGATATGCAACATAGAAATACCTACCTTTTGGGTTGATTAGTTTGATACTTGCACCAGATCCGATCTTGCACCTAGAGCCATCGAAGCAGAGTCCAAATTGCATTTTCCTTGGGTTTTCTATGTTTATGCTTATTCATCCTTAACTTCTCTTTTACTTGAGCCTTGAATGACTGCTTCTTAGGAACCCACTGTAACTTTCCTTGTGTAGGACTTGATGAGTCCCCTTCATATCTTGTAGATAGAGGAAGTGTGTGTTTTTCTTATTTATCTTGAATTTCCCCTTTCAACTCTTTGAATTCTTCAACTTTAGGTTCAGGATAAATGACTACTAAAGTCCATCCTTTACTTTCACATATTGTCTTCTTCTTTGAACTTTGATCATCCCTAGAGGAGGAGAAGATAAACCTCCACCATCTAAAGAGGTATCACTGTATGATACATTTAGATCTTCACTTTCTTCTTCAGTCTTTTTAACAATGTGGGACGAGTTCACAAAAACTTGACTTTCTATGAGTTCATTTGTTGAGGTCTTTGTATCCTTGTTTTCCATTATGTGGGTCAATACATTCGCAATTGCTTCTTGACATGATGAACATTCGAATTCAGAGTGACTAACTTTGTGTAATCAACAAAATATTGGAAGGAGGAGAATGCTGGGAAAAAATTCTTCTCCAAAACATTGTAAATTAGTCACCATACTATCTATGAACTGTGTCACGATTTTAGTTTTGGGTACCGACACCTTAGGTTCTTCATTCTGATCTTGAGGTGTATTGTTTGGAACCATATCCAATACCATCACTTTGTATGAACCCAAATCCAATTGTAAGAATGCTATCTCATTCAAGGCATTGTAATCTGTGATCATTGTTTTCATTTTGGGCTCACTCAACATCTATCTTGATTTGATTGTTCAATCCTTTCCATGGCAACCAAAATTGAGTGAAGTATGTAGAGAACCATCCTCTCAGACATTTTTTTCCATTCTCTTCTTAGAAGTAATCCATATGTCTCTAAGATGTCAACCACATGTATGTCAATAACATCTTGGATTCAAGGGTCAAATATTAACTGTATCCACACATCTTTCAATAGTCCAATGAATTTCACTTCCATTTTATCCAACTTCATCACCACTCGGTTAGAGGGTTGAGGACTAAATCCTAGCCTTTGGGCTATTGATAATGGCATTATGTTACATGAAGCTCCTGAATCAATGAGGCAATTGTGAAGATTCTTCCCATATATCCTTATGCTAAGAAAAAATGGGGGTACCTCAACTTTATCCTTGAACATAGTGGGCATCGCTTCTACAACATTTACTTGTTGTGACATTATCTTTTGAGGGACAACATTTGTATTGTGCAAAACCTTTGTATTATCCAATGTCTTCATGAGCACTTCTTTTTGTTGTGGACAATTTTGTAACATGTCAAACATGGACATATTGGCTTTAGTTTTCTTTAGATCTTCTATTGCATTGTACTTTTCAGTGGACCAAGTAGGATTCTTCAGTATTGTTGATACATTAACTTGATTCTGATATTGTTGTCCTCCCTACACTGGTCTCACTGGTGGTAGATTGTTACTCGCTCTTGGATCAGGCAGAGTTGGTTGCAAACCTGGAGGAATCCCATCCGTCAAGGGATCCTTTCTATTTCTGAGATTGTATGTATTCCCATTGTCATTTTGAAATGAAAACATCTTGTCATATTGAAGGTCAAGTTCTTGACTAAATGGGAATGAGAATTCCTCAATTGCTTGTTGTTCCACTTGTGTATTCTGTATAGAATTGTAAGATTCCAATAGAATAGTATTGAATTGAACATGAGGAGGATTGTCATTTACTTGTGAGTTTTGATTCACCTCCTGATTACCATTTGTAGATGCAAACCATGGAAATTTGGAATTTCCTAAGTTCCATTTTCCATCATTAATTCCATTTTCTACTAATTCTTATTTTGTGGAATAAAAGGATTTTTAATTCAAATATTCCATAAAATATTGCATCATAGTGAGACTTGGATATGACACCTCATGGATTATCCTTTGACATTTGGAT
Source organism: Cupressus sempervirens (assembly GCA_028749045.1). Taxonomy (NCBI): domain Eukaryota; kingdom Viridiplantae; phylum Streptophyta; class Pinopsida; order Cupressales; family Cupressaceae; genus Cupressus; species Cupressus sempervirens. Next base: position 413,010,072 of record CM053790.1, read on the forward strand.
AAGATATTCATAATCTAATATTCTTATTCCTTATGCACGTCCATATTTGGCTTATTTGTCATAGATTCTTGCTTTAAGTGGGTTGAGGTGTCTTATGACGCGTCATAGATTCTCTTCCATGTGCAAGGAAGGAGCTCACTTGGAAGGGTATAATGACTATCAACTCTTCCTCTTCACACCTAGATTAATTAGGGGTCTAGTAATATGGTTAAATCCTTTCATTCTATGAATTTTATTAGCTTTCTATCCTAGGGTGCACTCTGCTCTGTTAGGGCGCACTTGGGACCCCTAGGAGTAGTTTTAAGAGTCTAGAAGCCACCAAAACCCATTTCTACTATTTTTGATTTACCAACTGTCCAAAATTTACCATGTCATTAACACAGTCTACACTATTTGGGCACACTTGGTACTATAGGTGTCAAAGTTTGCAGTTTTTGGGTGTCATTTAGGGCACCATTTCACCACAGTTTGCACCTGATCTCCCAACTACACCCTAAAACTACCAACTAGACCCAACTAGGCCCCAAATATATCATTGAAATAGTCTACACTATCTGGGCACACTTGGGGGTGTTCTAAGCTATTTTGGCCTTCTGGGGTGCAATATGCTCTATCAGAGCACACCTAGTTCATAGTAAGCACATACATTAATCAAAATCTGCACATAAGGTTTCCATTTTCTTTTAGAACTTAGATTAGATGATTTTGTGTTATTGATGGTCTGTTTGTAGCATGTGGTGATTATGGGATGAATACATGATCATAACAAACTACTAATGCTTGCTTTGCAGGATGTTATTGAAGACTTTGTGTGTCTCTCAAAACTATGTGTGTGGATTTCCTAGATTAGATAACACTTCATTTTGTGCTTAAAATGAACTTTTTCTTTTCTACTTGGCATGCCTACAATGTTTAAATCCCTAGGGGTTACATTGGATGTATCCTCTCCCCTTGCCATTTGTGGATCTTTGGTCTAAGGGAAATCCATGTAACTTCTATAGGAGGCTTGACTTGGACCAAGATACTCAATATTGGGTATGCCAGGGGACGACCTTAGAGTGGTAATAGGCCAAAAGACAAGTCAACATTCCAGCTGCTATATAAAACTCAATTATGGTGAAAGCCATGTCGATGGTATTGCTACGTGATAGCTCTCCTCTAGTACCCTTGTGGTGCGTCAAACTTTGGTTCTCGGGGCTGGGAGACCTTCTACAGAAGTTTATCATTCACTTGCTGAACGGAATGCCCTTACTAAAAATTGTGTTTTAGTTGCCAAAATCCTTTCTATCCATTGGCTCAAGGGGTCACCCATGCCCATGAAGACATCCTAGATTCTTGCAGTCCTTAGTGTTAGTGTAGTTTTTTATTTTTCCTATTTTGATAGGTTTTTCCTACACTTTTAATAATCTCACTTAGGTTAATAAAGCATGTATTATTAGGTGAATGGTTGTGAGGTGTCACCTTCCTACATGTGAGCATCCATTAGCTATCTTGGGAAGATACTTTTCTATCTTTAGTCCGATAGATGGTTGCTCCTCATTGGTTGGTGTTGCCACCTCCTCCCTCTTCCTAGCCTATATAAGCATGCTACCTAGCTTGTATTTGCATCTCTTGTTTTTGCATCCTCTTAATGCTATTTTTCTTTTAGAATTTGCATTACTCTCTTGGAGACTAACTCTATGATGCTATTTTGATTTTGTATCATTTGCATTCATAGTTTAGATATTTACTCTTTGCACTAGTTTTCTGGGTTATTAATCTTATCAGATTCTAACACTTAGTAGAGGCAACAGTCCCTTGGGAAGTCATGCCCCTAGCGAAGCGGATCTTGGTAGCCTCGAGAAGTGAGTGCACTATAAGGGGGAGCCTATGGTACCAAGATCCTAGGTTTTCTACTCTGGATAAGCACAACTAAAATTTGGTTCAAGTAGGAATTCAATGGATATAGTCCTAAAAGCCTTGGTTGTGGTGTGTTTGTTCACTCTTAAAAACAACTATTCTTGTCTTAATGTGTCTTGCGTGTGTGTGAAACATTAATAAAGATAATAGAAAACATTCAAATTTACACCTTGAACCTTCTCCAAACATTACACATGACCAAAATGTTTCAACCTTTGTTCAAACTTTGTAAACTTTGGCTCAACACATTCAAACTTTGGAAAATATGGCGATTTGTGCTCCTAAACATGCTTGGCAAAATGTAGATCTCATCCTTGCATAGAATCCACTTGCCTTCACCCTATTATAGGCCTCATACTTGCATCATATGGACTTCATATTAAACCTTTTAGTCCTCATACTTGCATCATATGGACTTCATATTAAACCTTTTAGTCCTCATTTATTATCCATTACCTTTCATATTGCATCCATTTGTGTTTGGTTTACCTCCCTTAATTTGTGCATTCCAATCTTAAAATCAACACTTTGCATTCACCACCTTACATCTTTGCATACCTATTCATCATATTGACCACTTTAACCATAATTTTGGGTGTCCTAACCATCATTTTGAGCATTCATACTAGAATTAACACTATCCCCTTCTATTTACCTCTCTATGACATCAATCCTGAAACTATAGCTCCCAGAATTGTCTTGGTTTCAGCCTAGTTTACCAACTATGCCCAAAAACTACCAATTGCATCCAAAAACTACCAACTATGTCATTGCATAGTATATACTATTTGGGTGCACTTGGTGGTCTTGAGACCCAATTTTGGATTCTAGATAACATTTTAGGGCTTTAACTATCTCTTTAGGTACTTGGTTAGCTCCCCTTGCACTAGCTTGCTTAGATTTGTATTCTGCATCACCTAGTCTCCATTTCCTTCACTTAGGACATCATTCCTTAGGTAATAAAATATATTTTGCACCTCCCAACCCATCCTAACATCAACCCCAACATCTTATCTTCCTGGCATATCACTTTGGTAACCATACCCTTTAGGATCAATAAACATTCTTCCTAGCTTACTGGCTGCACCTAGAAACTACCAACTGCACCCAAACTAGCCCCAAATATGTCATTTATGAAATTTTTACTATTGGGATGCACTTGGAACTATTAAGGGACACTTGGGCACTTGCAAGACCATTTTGGCCTTCCAAACTGCATTTTAGAATCCTAAAACTGCATCTAGGAGCCTCCGTAGCTCCCCATTCTGCACTTGACCCAAAACCATGTCTTGCACCCAAAATACCATTTTGAATCATAGAAATTGTCCATATTACATATACTCTCAGAATCACCACCATTTTTAGTCCCCAAAGCATCATTTTGAACCCCCGAAACCTTTGAAGTTAGTCAAAAATCTAAACAAAAGTATGAACTCTAGAGTATTACATTGTGTCAACGGATGATGGATCTTGACCATGGTAATTTTAGAACTTTTTCTTATAATTTTCTTTGGTCAAAAACTACCTATTTCAAGGTATATTTGGCTTCATCATTTTGATCTTATTGCTTTTTGTCTTCTTTTTTGGTCAAGATCCAAAGTCTATTGTCATAGCATTAAACTTTTAGGTTGATGCCTTGTAAAGATTTCACCCAAGTCCAAAACCTTGCATATACCTCTATCATTAGCATAATCACATTCATAAACATCATTTTGGGTTACCATAGTGGTATATCCCCTTCTTGCATGTTTCAAACCTTAGCATCATTTTCACTACCAAACCCCATCAAAGTGTCCATCAACCAAATTGTCTTCTTGATCATTTACCCTCATTTTGCATATCCCAAACGTCATTATCAACTCTTCAAAACCATCCTTTTCATAGTCTATCTTCTATACATTGGCCTTTGGCATGCTTACCAAGTCCAAAACATAACCCTAATTATCATTTTGCATACCTTAGAGTCATTTTCATCCCCTCTAGTCAAACTTCAAAATGACACCTTACATTTGCATTTGCATAATATCCCTAACACATTTTCACTTTGTATGTCAAAACCCTAAGCCATTTAGCATTTCCTTAGATTACATAACATCCCTAAACATTTAAAAATCCCAAAAACACTCATATCTTGCATACCCACATGTTAATTATCAAGTTTTGACCTGTTTTACCAATCGCAACCCTTTTTTACCAATTTCTCACTTCAAAGTGCATAGTTGGTACTTTTAGAGTGTATTTGGTAGTTTAGGTGTGCACTTGGGATGTAGAAAGTCCATTTAGGTTTCCCTCCATTGCATCTGCATTCTTAGGTATCATGCTAGCACTTTCTAGGACACAATTAGCTTAGAGACCCGAGGAACTCTATCAACCTTTGTTTTCTGAGGCACAAGAACAACCAAAACCTCATCCAAGATAGAGAAAGAGCAAGAAAACCCAACCAAAATTTGACAAAGACCAAATTGAGGCATCACAACCATTACTAGTAGACCCTTTAAACATGTATCTGCAAGATCATCATAATCAAGCTATGGCACAACAAACCTTGAACAATGCACCTACCATGAGGTTTCCTCTAAAAAATTCCCCCACACATGGGATGGTTTAGTGGAGTCCAAACTTTGAACCTATATTTGTGCCAATACCACTCAGAGGAGGAAGTGTGCCAACCACACCCAAAGATCAATGATCAGATTCCTTCAAATTCAGGAAACCTAATACAAGTACCTTCAACTATAACACATCAAACATAGAACAAGGTATTGTACACCTAAGTGATGAATCTGACACTAACTATGACATCATTGATGTAGAAATGGCTAGAGCATGTCAAGAGAAAAATTTTCATAAAAAGTTCTAACTTTTGGCAGCCCAAGAAATTATCAAATTCAACCCAAACGTGGAAGGACCTAAGTCCAAATATGAAACCAACACAACCATTGAAAACATACAACCTATGATCAATTTGGACTTAGATAAGGGAAAACAACCTTTGGAGTTTTCAAACATGATAATGGCACCTATAAGGTCCCATCAAGAATCAACTATCAAAATCCTCCAAAGTACATTTGAACACATCAATGTTAACCCCTCTTTGGATGAAATACCACCAATTTCTAAACACCCCAAAAGGACATTAAGACTTGATTTTAGTCACATGATGGAACAACAAGATGCACCTAAAGGGACTTGTGCTCTAGGGATGACAAACATATCTTCTTTGGAGGCAAATCAACAAAGTGCACCTTTGCTCCTAACCCTAACAAGTGGTATGACATCAAATGTTACGGAGCCTCCCACAAGTACACTATGTGTAACATCAACTACAACAATCCATATTGAGGTGCAAAGGAAAAGCCTTATTGACATTACACCTATTCCCAGCAGGAACACATCTCATAGTTAAGTCAAGATGATGTCACAAGGAGGAACCTCTAACACACAAAGGAGCCAAAGCAACAATACCAACATGATGATCACTTCTCAAGGACATAACCAACTACCCCAACAACATCAACCTATGATAGTCCAAGGACCTAATATCTCCAACACACATCCAATGTATCAACAACAACATCAACCACAAAAACAACAACCTCAAGTGGTGCAAACATCCAACATCCCCAATACATGGTCCAATATAAACCCACTTGACTTCCATGCAATGTATCAACAACAATTCCAACAACAACAAGTGATGTTTGCTAAACAACAAGAGCAGCTCAAGCAATATTTGGAATACCAAAGGTGCCTTGAGCAACAAATCACATACCAACAACACTTATTACAACAACAACATGTGCCACAACAACCTCAACAAATACCTCTACAACAACAAGCACATACATGGTCTCACCTGCAAAAAATAGAGGTATCCAAACAATAACCAGAACACATGGCATTACAATCACACATGGTACAACAATCATAGTCAATCCCACAATAAGTGCCACATAAAATATCACAAAAAGTTCCCCAACAATAGGGACCTTTCTATCTTTCAGGTGCCAACATACCTCCACCACCTAGAAAATGGGTTAAATGCATAACATACTATGAGAAAATCAAAAAACTCAATCAACATACATTAGCACCCACTAGTCTAGCATGAGAGCCAAACTAATAAAGAAAGCAATAAAAACCCCCACTTTCATTTGTAGCTCCCATGTCCTTCTTTCTTCTTCAAATGATGTAGCTCCAAAGTTGCCTATAGTGCACAAAAAATTGAAGAAAAAGCCTATGATAGGGATAATGCCATGAGAATACTAGAAGTGTGATTTCAATGTGAGAGATGGAGAGAAAAATCTAGAAGAAACTAGGACCTTCAAGACTCCCAAGACTTTCCAAACTTCAAGAACCGAAAATGAGAGAAAGAGTGTCCATTTTATAATTGACATGGAGGATGAGAGCATTGGATTTTTCACCCTTAGATATGTGATGTGGCAAGAAATTCCTTTTAGAATCCATGATGCATATGATTAAATATGCCAATTGTAAGATTCTATGATGCATTGAAGTCAAACTTGGCTAAACATGGAAGAGAATCTATGATGCGTCATAAGACACCTCAACCCACTTAAAGCCAAGAATCTATGACAAATAAGCCAAATATGGATGTGCGTAAGAGAATAAGAATATTTGACTGTGACATATCTTACCCAAATGTCAAAGGAGAATCCACGAGGTGTCATATCCAAGTGTCATGATGATGCAATATTTGAATTAAAAATCCTTTTATTCCACAAAATAAGAATTAGTAGAAAATGGAATTAATGATGGAAAATGGAACTTAAGAAATTGTAAATTTCCATGGTTTGTGGATAATGAATCAATTAACTAATAAAATTAATTAATTGAGGACAAGAATTAGGAAGAATAATTAGTAAGCATAATAGAATTAAATTATGGGTTATTTAATCCTATATAGAAAAATTAGTAAATGATTGGCCAAATTGATTAAATAAATGCGACCATATCCTTTGATGAAAATGTGATGATGATATAGATCAAATGAGATGATGACAGGTAGACCAAAGCCATGGTCAGATTGATTGATTGAAGTTGATAACATGCCAAGGATGCATGACATGAATTGATTGATACATAACATTTAACTGACATTGTAAATGCTACAAGATCGAGGTTGATTGATAAGGTTGATTATAATAACATTGATAGACACTATCAATATTATTAAAATGGTTGTTAATGCCATGATATGACATTGAAAGCCTAAAAAATATCAAATATTGGATGACATGAATGATAGTTTGACCTATCACTAAGAGCTGTGATAGTACTAAGGTCAGATTGATAAGATTGATAGGTTTCCAAGGCACTGAAAGCCACAAAAATACCTAGGATAAAATAAATTATGATTGATTTGGGTTGTTTGATATGTTTCGAGTTGATTAGGACTAATTTTGAGTGATTATGAAATGGTTTTGAGTTGATACAAAATGATTTTGAAATTACATGAAATTGATGTGAAAGAGGATACACATGATAAAGTATGATCAATTTGGCCAAAGGATCAAAGTTAGTAGAATGAGAAAATGGGACAAGTGTGCATGCTCCTACTGGTGCAACACCATACTCTCTTGTCTATGGTACTGAGGCCATGCTTCCCATTGAATTTGAATTTTTTTCATTGAGAGTATCCCTACAAGGTATTGTTGATGATGAAAACAATTGAATATCTAGACTACATGAGCTAGAAGTGCTTGATGAATGGAGATGAGCTGCCTTGACACATTTGCAAGCTTACCAAAATTGACTCAAAAAAAGCTATAACAAGAAAGTATGAGGTCATCATTTTGAGGTCGGTGATCTAGTCCTAAAGATGAACTACATTAGGCATTCATTCATGAGAAAAACATGTGGCAAAAATGAAAATGATGGCATTTCCTACACATAACATGTGATAAATCAACACATGATGTCATCATATATAAGTCCACACAAAAAAGGATAAATACATCCATATAAAACATATAAAGCATATGCATAATTCATCTCATACACTCATCATAACATAAGTCCATCTCATAAATGTATCACAAAGGTGTCAGAGTACATGACCATGTTTTACATCAATACTAATTGCTCGTAGGCGTGAACCATGAAAGAGCATAATAGAAACCAAAAAGCAATATACATAGGCCCCTCTATATGTGAGTCTGTCAATGTAATCCTGTGCTATGCCTAGCCTTGTGGCCTCTGTCCAGCCTCAAGGATGATCCCTCTTCTCTCTATGGTGGCCTCATAGGCCCCATCACCCCAACACTGCTCTATGTCCTCTGTGTCATGTGGGAATGAGATCTTGATGCACAAAAACTCTCTACTCTTTGCCCCAGTGGTACCACCCTCTCATACTAATCTTGCCAATATTGTGCCTCCATGTGATCCCTACTCATGATTGTTTCCAGATCTCAAAAGTTTGCATCTTTAATGCTATTGATGAACCCTTGAGACTCTTGCACTACTATCTTTACCTTGTGCATTGCTGCATCTCTCTAAGCCATAGCCTAGTCTCTCTCAGCCATCACCTAATCTCTCTCTATTGTAACTGCATCCCTCTCTCCCACCATGACATCCCTCTCTGCAACAACCCAATCTAACTGAATCTATAGCCCTTTGATCATCTCCATCAACTCTACATGGCTAGGCCCTACCTCTACTGGTACTAATGCTCTCTTGGTGTCCTCCACTAGATCCTCCTCCACGTCCATCGTAGTTGCATCCCTATCCTCCCAATAGTCCTCCTCATCCTCTATCTCATCATCACCTCCAACACCATCCCCATCACCACTACCTCCACTCTCCTCACCATCTCCCTCCTCCTCTCCCTCAACACCCTCCTCATCATCTCCCTCATCCTCCTACTCAACATCCTCATCATCACCCTCCGCATCACCCTCAACATCCTCATCTCCTTCCTCCTCCTCCTCTCCTCCCTCCTCATCGTCTCCCTCATCATCCTCTGCCCCATCACCCTCATCAAATCCCTCCTCATCCTCTCCCCCATCCTCCTCCTCCTCCTCATCCTCCTCATCTTGTGGCCTTCCTCAAGGTACTGGTACTGTGGGAGCTTTCAAAGGTTTCGATCGATGTTGTGAAAACCACCTATCATACACTGCTATCATGCCTACATCAACTATATCTGCTGCTCCCCCCATAGTCTCAGTTGTAACTTTGCTAACTATGCACATGCTACCTGTGTCCTGATAGGTGCTCCCCACTCTCAAACCTCTACTCTAGTTTGGGAAAATAATGCTAACCCTATTGGTACATCTCATGTCTCCCCAAAATCTCTCTATACCTACTCTGGCAGGTACATCTCTATAACCAGATGACTAATCATTATGTGCCCTATGAGGTAGTGCTCCTGCCTATAGTATGGTAAGTAAATGTCATCATCATCCCATCTAGGGAAATCTCTGTATGGTCTCCATATGAACTATATCATCATGTCTATCTGATGGTGAAAATACCTCACATATCCCAACGGTCCTCGGGCTAGGACACCTCTATAGCTATAAGCATATGGCATATCATCCACCAACACTCGCTCTAATAGAGGCCTAAATACTACAATATGCTCATAAGCCTAGATCTATAATAATGTGCCACTAGTGCTAAAGGATAGTCCTCCTTTGTATGGTACCTAATGCAGATAATAATATAACATCCCCAACATGCATTGGCCCTAAGAAAACATCATGCCCTCCATGATCATCTACTCAAGTACTCAACCCCATCCAACTAGGAATCCATGTCCCTGTCTATCAGGTATTAGCAATCCGCTAATCACCCAATAGATCACAACTGGTAGTCACTCATGTCAATCACCAATAAGTTCCATTTGATCTCATAGTCTAGGATCCCTAGCTCTGCATCTTCGCATCCAAATAGTTGATGTAGAGCTACTCACCTTGTCGCTAGGTCATACACTACTAACTCTCCATGGATCAAGATACTAAGGATGTGCCATACATCCTCTAGTGTCATAGTCACCTCCCTACTCAGTAGGTGGAATGAACTAGTCTCTAAGTGCCACCTCTCCATCAAGGCTATTAGCAAAGGCCTGTTCCCCCTCACCTCTAGCATAAATGTCACATGATATAATCCTAACCTAGCTAATATCCCTTGCTCACCAGGTGTCATCTGATGATGTAGTGAAAGGCTCTATGGCTTATCTCCCCATACCCATAATAGGGGCAACTCCTCCTACATAATCACATATCCCATGTCAACCTTCTATGGTTTTGCATCTAGTTTACCCTACTTTTGACATAAGTTTAACTTAGTTTGACTCTAGTTTGACTTTTTTTGAGCATGTTTAATAATTTGACTTATGTTTTAAATTGTTTCTAGGGTTTTGAACATGTTTCCCAAGTTTCAGGTCATTTCAAGCTCGTTTGCATCATTTTGACCCTATCCCTATCCATCGATCAATCTTTTTCCTCCATTAGAGCTAAGTTTGACCAAGTTTGACTTTTTTTGACTATCCTAGCCTTAGTTAACCTATGTTTTCAACTCTTCCTAAGATTTTGAACATGTGTTCCAAATTTCTAGTCATTTCAAGTCTATTTGCACCCTTTCGAGCCCTTTGTACTGTTCTCTGTCAGCATTTACCTGGGTTTGACCTTCATCTGCCCTAAGTTTGACCAAATTCTAAGCATGTTGACCAATTTTGACTACATTTTATCATGTTTTTAACATCCCCCTAGGGTTATGCTAATCCATACCAAGTTTCAGCTCAATCTGGGACCATTCAGACCCCGATCGAAGCCCTAGAGCATCCTAGGGCGTAGTTGGGGTTCCCAACTGCGTCATTGACACACTTGGTCATTACAACTACATCATTGACACACTTGTGAATTCCAACTACATCATTGATGCACTTGGCTACATTTTGGGCATAGTTGGGGTATTTGGAAGCCCTAACTAGCCCCGAGACCCCCGTTTCTCCTCGACAGATTCTTAGGTGCCTAAAAGTAGTTAAAAAGCATGAAAATGTTGCACAAAGCAGGAAAAAGCATAAAAAGCACAAAGATGGCCTCACTGTACTCACCGAAGGTATAACATCTGCCCGTCATCAAAAGGTCTGCACTTGTTCACCACGGTGTTGCTCCCTAGGTAGTCAATCCATCCTCCTTGCTCCAGAGCTCTTTTCTTCCAAATGAGAGAGTGAAAATGACCTTGAAACTCCTTTCAAAGCCCTTTTATAACTTGCTACTTCCTAGATGGCTGTGCCAAAGACTCCTTCTATGTTGGTCACGATTCTTTTTGCACTCTAGAGGCCATAACTTTTGCGTTTGAACTCTGATTTTTGATCTGTTAGTTGCTATGACTTTTTTTTCTCATTGTCAATGAAATCAACCTATCATATGCCTATGTTGGTCAATTTCTCAAGGGGGAATAAATATATACCACATTGCTGGGGCATGCTTTTATGGATTTTTTGTTAGCATTCTTTGACACAACGCTCTAAATCACATTGTATCAAAGAGGGGCAAAATGTAGATGCTAAAAAATGGTTCACATCTACAGTTTCATCACTTCTTCATGCTAATTTGTCCCATTTTCTCATTCTACTAACTTTAGTCTTTTGGCCAAAATTGACCATACTTTATCATTTGTATCCTCTTTCACATCAATTTCATATCAACTCGGAACCATTTCATATCAACTCGAAATCACCCCAAATCAACTCAGAATCACCCCAAATCAACTCAAAATCACTCAAAATTAGTACTAATCAACCTGAAACATATCAAACATCCCAAATCAATCATTATTTATTTGATTCCTTGGTATTGTTGTGGCTTTTAGTGCCTTGGAGACCTATCAATCTTATCAATCTAACCTTATTACTATCATGGCTCTCATTGCTAGGTCAAACTATCATTTATGTCATCTAATCCTTGACATTATTGAGGCTTTCAATGTTGGATCATGGCATTATCAACCATTTTAATAATATTGACAGTGTCCATGAATTTTTTTGATAAGATAAACAAGCTTTGAAGGGACCTTGAAACCCTTTACAAATCAAATTTTTTTAATGAAGCCCAAACCAAACAAAACTATAGTCCTAAGGAAGAATGGGTCACAAAATAGAAGTGACTAGAGTGACATCACAAATAAAATAGTACACATTAGCCACACAATCAAGTTTTGAAGGGTGCTTGAAACCCTATATGAGTCAACAAAGGAGAAACAAGTCACCAAACAAAAGGTGACCATAGTGGCAAAACATAAAACAAGACAATAACAGCCATAAAAATAGGTTTTTATTGGGCTCCTAAAACCCCAAAATGAAACAAACTGCCAAGAGCAAAAGGCCAAAAGAGCCAGGGGACAACTGGCCAAAATTCAGGAGAGTCAGACTTTCCCTTTTGAGCTCTTCTTGTTAGATCTCAATGTCATGTCAAAAGAGGGAGTGGGTGGATTTACCTTTTTTCTTTTTATTGTAGTCCATCCATCCTCCACCAAACCAACAACCTTTTGCCATTGAAAATCAGCACCATCATAGCTAGAACCTAAAACCTCAGAGGGTAGCAAAAAGGATGAAGAAGAGGAAGTGACAACAGAGACCTAAGACAAAACAATGGCACCTAGTAAAGGTACCATAGGAGGAACAACCTTGGAAACACCTGAAGAAAGACTAGCAACCACAACTAAGGGTGCCAAAAGTGGATCCATCAACAAGAATTTAGGAGAGAGAAGATCAATAGAGATAGGAGCAAAGTCTAATCTAGAAGCTAGGAAATCTAGAGATGGACTTGCTGTCACCACTGAAGGAGCTAGAGGAGGGGACAAAAAAGAAACAGAAGCGAAATCAACCCCAAAAATAGGGATAGCAGTAGGAAAACTAGGAACAAGAACAAGAACTAGAGACTAGCCAGCAGTCACCATGGAAGGGGTGGAAGGAGGAACCTTCTTCAAGATGCCAGGAGAAGAAAGAATCTGAGAAGAGTTCTCAATAGCCTTCTCATACATGTAGTGGTATTTCAAGACCCCCTTCCACCAAGAAGGGGACATTTTCAATCCAGATTTACCTGAAGAGCACTTGGCAGCTAGGTGACCTATCAAGTGGCAATTCCTATAGCAAAAGAGGATACCCTCATAGTCTAGGAGAATATTCCAAGAACCAAGAGGAGAATCCATCAAAATCATATCTAGGAGTCCCTTAGAAATTTTGATCTCAACAAGAATGTGAGAAAATGTTGACCAATACACGCCAGTAGTAGTTGAATTAAATTTCACAAAGTCTCCAAGCACATTCCCCACCTCCACCAGGAAATGTTCCAGCCAAAGATGAAGGGGAAGGTTCAGTAGCCTTACCCATAGAGGGATCTTATTAAAAGTTTTAGTCAAAGCATTGAAATCCTTGTGCCAAATTTTTTCCATCAAGGGAAACTTCCCATCCCAAAGAGAATTTATTGCTGAGGATGGCATTTCTATCATCTGCAGTATCAAATTTCACAACAAAAAGACCCCTTGCTACAGGGTAAATCTAGGCACTCTTCAAAATGAATGGTTACCAAGCACGGGATATCCATGCATGCAAATCTAAAAGAGAGGGCCAGAAACCCTTAAAGTGAAAGATAGTAGCAGAAACCATTAAATCATCCAAATTAATAGAAATATTATCAACTATAGAAGAATTTAGATGAAGCCTTTTTGGGTTACATACCACAACCAGCATAGCAGCACAGAACCTCGAATGCACGGTATCACGAAACCATGACTGCATAGTCTAACCACCAATACCAGCCTCAAATATAGCCACATCAGCATAGAAAATGGCTGAACCACCCACAACTCTTAGCAAAACCCTAGCCTAAACAATATAAGTAGAAGAAACCACTACAAAGCTAGACACAAGAGAAGAAGCCAAAGCATCCATCAGAAAGAAACCAGATGCAGGAGACAGAATAGGATGGGCTAGGGTTATTATGACCAAACCTTTTCAATAAATTTCAATCTTGGAGCATTTACAATGTCACTTAAATGTTACATATCAATCAATTCATGTCATGTGTCCTTAGCATGTTATCAATTTCAATTGATCAATTTGACCGTGGCTTTGGTCCACCTTTCACCATCCTAGTCAATTTCCACTATCATCGTCACATTTTCATTAAAGGATACTATCATATTTAGTTAATCAATCTTGTCCAATCATCTACTAATTTTCCCTATAGGATTAAATAACCCATAATTTAATCCTATTCTTCTTACTAATTATTCTTCCTAATTGTCATCCTCAATTAATTAATTTTATTAATTAATTGATTTATCATTCACAAACCATGGAAATTCTTAATTTCCTAAGTTCCATTTTCCATCATTAATTCCATTTTCTACTAATTCTTATTTTGTGGAATAAAAGGATTTTTGATTCAAATATTCCATAATATTGCATCATCATGACACTTGGATATGACACCTCGTGGATTCTCCGTTGACACTTGGATAAGATATGTCATAGTCAAATATTCTTATTCTTTTATGAACATCCATATTTGGCTTATTTGTCATAGATTCTTGCCTTTAAGTGGGTTGAGGTGTCTTATGACATATCATAGATTCTCTTCCACATTTGGCCAAGTTTGACTTTCATCATCATAGAATCTTACAATTGGCATATTTTGCATCATGGATTCTCAAAGGAATCTCTTGCCACATCACATATCTATGGGTGACATATCCAAGGCTCTCATACTCCATGCCAATTATAAAATGAGCATTCTTCCTCTCATTTCTAGTCTAAGAAGTCTTGAAAGTCCTTAGGTTCTAATTCTTAAGTCCTTGGTACTAATTCTTGAGCATTTTTCAAGTCCTTAGCTACAATCATTTGGAGAAAAAAGAAGGACATGGGAGCTACAAACAAAAGAGGGGGTTTCTATTGCTTTCTTTATTAGTTTGGCTTTCATGGTAGACTAGTGGGTGCTAATGTATGTTGATTGAGTTTTTTGATTTTTTGATAGTATGTTATGCATTTAACCCATTTTCTAGTCCTACATTTTAAATGCATAACATACTATGATCAAATCAAAAAACTCAATCAACATACATTAGCATCGACTAGTCTACCATGAAAGCCAAACTAATAAAGAAAGCAATAAAAACCCCCTCTTTCATTTGTAGCTCCCATGTCCTTCTTTCTTCTCCAAATGATGTAGCTCCAAAGTTTACTATAGTGTGCACATGGCACAACAATCACACATGGTACAACAATCGTAGTCAATCCCACAACAAGTGCCACATCAAATGCCACAACAATTTCCCCAATAATAGGGACCTTTTTGTCTTCGAGGTGCCCACTACCTCCAACACCATCCCCACCTCTACTACCTCCACCCTCCTCATCATCTTCCTCATCCTCCTCCTCAAAATCCTCATCACCACTCCTTGCATCACCCTCAACATCCTCATCCCCACCCTCCTCCTTTCCTCCCTCCTCATTGTATCCCTCATCATCCTCTGCCCCATCACCCTCATCAAATCCCTCCTCCTCAACATCCTCATCACCACTGCTTGCATCACCCTCAATATCCTCATCCCCACCCTCCTCCTCCTCTCCTCCCTCCTCATCATCTCCGTCATCATCCTCCTTAGCATCATCCTCTACCCCATCACCCTCATAAAATCCCTCCTCATCCTCTCCCCCATCCTCCTCCTCCTCCTCATCCTCCTCATTCTGTGGCCTCCCTTGAGGTACTGGTACTCCTGGTTTTGTCAAAGGTTTGGACCGATGCTATGCAAACCACCTATCATGCTTTGCTGTCATGCTTGCATCCACTATATCTACTATTGCCCCCCATAGTCTTGACTATAACTCTACTAACTATGCATATGCTGCCTATGTCCTGATAGGTGCTCCCCACTCTCAAACCTTTACTCTAGATTGGGAAAACAATGCTAACCCTGTAGGTATATTCCGTGTCTCCCCAAACTGTCTCTGTACCTACTTTGGTAGGTACATCTCTATAACTAGGTGACTAATCACTGTGCACCCTATGAGGTAGAACTCTTGCCTATAGTATGGTAAGTGGATGTCATCATCATCCCATCTAGGGAAATATCTATATGGTCTCCATATGAATTGTGTCATCGTGTCTACCTGATGGTGAAAGTATCTCGCATATCCCAATGGTCCTTGGGCTAGGACACCTCTATAGCTATAAGCATATGGCATATCATCCACCAACACTCACTCTACTAGAGGCCTAAATACTGTAATATGCTCATAGGCCTAGATCTATAATAATGCACCACCAGTGTTGAAGGATAGTCCCCATCTGTATGCTACCTGATGCAGATAATAATATAACATCCCCAATATGCATGGGATTCAAGCAAACATAGTGCCCTCGCTAATCATTTGCTCAAGTACTCAACCCCATCCAACTAGGAATCCATGTCCCCATTTATTAGGTATCAACAATCCACCAATCACCCAACAGATCACAACCATCAACCACTCATGGTGTGCCACCAATAAGTCCCATCCAATCTCATAGTCTTGAATCCCTAGCTCTACATCTTTGCATCCAAATAGTCAATGTAGAGCTTCTTTCCCTATAGCTAGGTCATCCACTACTAACTCTCCATGGATCAAGATCCTAAGGATGTGCCATACATCCTCTAGTGTCACAGTCACCTCCCTAGTTGGTAGGTGGAATGAACTAGTCTCTGAGTGCCACCTCTCCATCAAGGCTGTCAACAAAGCCCTATTCCCCCTCACCTTTGGCATAAATGTCACATGATATAATCCTAACCTAGCCAATATCCCTCACTCATTAGGTGTCATCTAATGATGTAGTGCAAGGCTCTGTGGCTTATGTCCCCATACCCGTAATAGGGGTAGCTCCTCTTGCATAATCACATAGCCCATGTCAACCTTCTATAGTTTTGCATCTAGTTTACCCTTCTTTTGATCCAAGTTTAACTTAGTTTGATTGTAGTTTGAATTTTTTTGAGAAATTTTAACTAATTTGACTTATTTTTTGAACTCTTCCTAGGGTTTTGAACATGTGTCCAAAGTTTCAAGTCATTTCGAGCTTGTTTGCATCATTTTGACCCTATCCCTATCCATCAGTCAACCTTTTTCCTACATCAGAGCTAAGTTTGACCAGGTTTGAATTTTTTTGACTATCCTAGCCTTAGTTAACCTATGTTTTCCACTCTTCCTAGGGTTTTGAACATGTGTTCCAAATTTTGATTCATTCTAAGTCCGTTTGCACCCTTTCGGGCCCTTTGTACTGTTAGATGTCAGCATTTACCTAGGTTTGACCTTGATCTGCCCTAAGTTTGACCAAATTCTAAGAATTTTGACCAATTTTGACTAAATTTTATCATATTTTTAACATCTCCCTAGGGTTATGCTAACCTGTACCATGTTTCAGCTTGATCTGAGACCATTCAGATCCTGATCGGAGCCCTAGAACATCCTAGGTCATAGTTGGGGTTCCCAACTACATCATTAATGCACTTGGTCATATTGACTACATCATTAACACACTTGGAAATGCCAACTACATAATTGATGCACTTGGCTGCATTTTGGGCACAGTTTGGGTGTTTGGAAGCCCTAACTAGCCCCAGTTGACCCCGTTTGACCCCCGTTTCCCCCTGACAGACTCCTAGGTGCCTAAAAAGCAATAAAAAAGCATGGAAATATAGAAAAAAGCATGAAAAAGCATAAAAAGCACAAAGATTGCCTCAGTGTACTCACCAAAGGTCTAGCATCTACCCACTCTCAAAAGGTCCGCACCTGTTCACCATAATGGTGCTCCCTAGGTAGTCGATCCATCCTCCTTGCTCTAGAGCTCTTTTCTTCCAAATGAGAGAGAGAAAATGACCTTCAAAACCCGCTCAAAGCCCTTTTATATCTTTTTTTTTCCTAGATGGATGTGCATGAGGTCCTTTTTGTGTTGGTTACGGTGCTCTTTTTCACTCTAGAGCTCATAACTTTCATGTTTTAACTCCAATTTTTGATCTGTTAGTTGCTATGGCTTTGTTTCCTCATTGTCGATGAAATTGACCTATCATATGCCAATGTTGGTCAATTTCTCAAGGGGGCATAAATATATACCACATTTCTGGGGCATTCTTTTATGGCTTTTTCATTAGCATTCTTTGACACAATTCTCTAAATCACATTGTATCAAAGAGGGGCAAAATGTAGATGCTAAAAAATAGTTCACATCTACGGTTTCATCACTTCTTCATACTAATTCATCCTATTTTCTCATTCTAATAACTTTGATCTTTTCCCCAAAATTTATCATACTTTATCATTTGTATCCTCTTTCACATCAATTTCATATCAACTCGAAACTATTTCATATCAACTCGGAATCACCCCAAATCAACTCAGAATCACCCCAAATTAACTCAGAATCACTCAAAATCAGTCCTAATCAACCTAAAACACATCAAACATCCAAAATCAATCATCATTTATCCAATTCCTAGGTATTTTTATGGCTTTGAGTACCTTGGAGACCTATCAACCTATCAATCTTATCAATCTGACCTTAGTACTGTCACAACTCTCAATACTAGGTCAAACTATCATTCCTGTCATTTGATCTTTGACATTGTTGAGGCTTTCAATGTAAAATCATGGCATTATAAACCATTTTAATAATATTGATAGTGTCCATCAATGTTATTATGATCAATCTTATCAATCAACCTCGATCCTGTAGCATTTGCAATGTCAGTTAAATGTTACATATCAATCAATTCATGTCATGCATCCTTGGCATGTTATTAACTTCAATCAATCAATCTGACCATAGCTTTGATCTACTTGTCATCATCTTATTTGATATCCATCATTGTCAATTTTTCATCAAAGGATACAGTCGCATTCATTTAATCAATTTGGCCAATCATTTACTAATTTTCTCTGTAGGATTAAATAACCCATAATTTAATCTTATTATTCTTTCTAATTATTCTTCCTAATTATCATCCTCAATTAATTAATTTTATTAGTTAATTGATTCATTATCTGCAAACCATGGAAATTTGCAATTTCCTAAGTTCCATTTTCCATCATTAATTCCATTTTGTACTAATTCTTATTTTGTGGAATAAAAGGATTTTTATTTCAAATATTCCATAAAATATTGCATCATAGTGACACTTGGATATGACACCTCATGGATTCTCCTTTGACACTTGGATAAGATATGTCATAATCAAATATTCTTATTCTTTACGCATGTCCTTATTTGGGTTATTTGTCATAGATTCTTGGCTTTAAGTGGGCTTGAGCTACATCATTTGGAGAAGAAAGGACATGGGAGCTACAGATGAAAGAGGGGGTTTCTATTGCTTTCTTTATTAGTTTGGCTTTCATGGCAGACTAATGGGTGCTAACATATGATTATTGAATTTTTTGATTTTCTCATAGTATGTTATGCATTTAGCCCATTTTCTAGTTCCTACACCATTGTAGTACAAACCATCGTTGCTAGGTGTACACTCGATTTGTGTCACACTCTAAACCCTTCTATCCAAATGATTCCATGAGTTGGAATGCTTGGATGCTGGCTTAGAGCTCCCTATCCATGGAGTGCAAGAGAGTATATTTCAAGAATAAGAAAGCTCTCAGATGAGCCTTAGAGATACTCTTCTTGCTAGTAAACCATGCAATGGGAGGTTCTTTGAGACAAGAGCAAGAGTGCAAATGTCCCAAGGAGTTCCTCAAGAATGAAATGAAAATGAAGATTAAGCTAGAATGAGATGCAAAGCATAGCTATGTTAAGCATGTATGAGAGTGTTACAATCCAACTATTAGACTATGTGATTTAAACTACATCTAAAAATGAAAGCTAAGCTAAGCTAGAATGCCATTGATGAGAGAGTGTAGACAAGAAAGAGAAGTTCTCCACAAAGCTCCAAAGAAACCTGTTAGAAAACCTGCAACATAACAATATTAAAAATGAGGATTGATTGAGGGGGAAAGCTTTCTCCCTTTTAAAGATGTATGGATGGTAGAGATCAAGATGAAGATGGTGGATGATCAACGGTGGAATTCAAAAAGAGGAGTGATCCATGTGCACACACAAGTCAACCAATAGAATATAAGTTGAATTGTCATATAAGACAAAAGTCACAAAGCCTTTTCTTTTAATTGCAAAATAGAAAAAGGACTTTATGTGTGCACTTTAAGTGGGTTAGAAGAATGGGGTCTTTTATTTAATTAAAAGGGGACATGTTCTTTTAATCAAATAATGAACTTAGGATAGCATAGTCAAACTATAGGTTATAATCAAATAAATTGATTATTAACAATATGATTAAATTAATCTAGCCAAAATGTTGAAGAGGGGGCTAATAGTCTAGATGACCATTTTTAGGTGATTAAATTTGCCCCTCTTTGACTAATGTGTGATCGATCTAGGAACACATTATGCCAAAAAAAATAGAAAGCCAAGTAGGCAGTGATAGATATAGATATCTGATTTTGAAGAACGAAATGTAGAAAAAGATAGCAAGTCCTAAATGTACAGCCTGATAGTGGTAGTACTGAACAGTAGGAAAAGATGATGTTAGAATTGAAGAAGAATGCTAACACTTAGAAAAGTAGATAGATTGAGAACAAGTGAAAAGATCAAACAAATGCTCCTAAGAAATAGATAGCTGTAACAATTAGCAATAGAGTATTTTTGCCCCCTCGGGATCAAAATTGAAATGAGGTAAGGGGACATAGAAACAAGCTAGATATGAGAAAATTGAGAATTTAGCAATGTCTAAGATGACAGATAGATGATTAGAGCCCAAGAATGACTATAAAAAAATTGATAAAATGCCCCAGTTTGACTAGAGTTGACCTTGAAGGATATAGCATAAAATTTAGGTCAAAACAAGTAGAAAGGTGATTTTAGACATGAAACAGTGAATTGAAGTAGATATGAATTATCAAAATGATGAAGACATGAAGAAATGAAGATGCCCCAGTGATGATTTGAAGATTAGACCTCAAAGGGTCAGCTAACACTTAGAAGAAAGTAGAATTTTAAAAGACAATTTTGACCATCAAGATGAACTCAAATTTGGATTTCGATCCCGAAAATGAATCTAGGATGTTGAAATTATTTAATAGGTCAAAACTTTATATAATGTGATGATAAGATAGAAAAGAGATGAAGTGAAAGATTAAGAAGGTGAAAAGACATGAACAAGAAGAAAGTAAAGAAATATATGAAAAGAGTTAGCTGATATGTCTGTGAAAAGATGAAGAGAGAGCTCTCCCGATATCAAGAATGCAAGACTAAGCTAGAAAATGAACCTAAAATGCAAGCTAATATGAAAAGTGGTTTACCAGCAAGAAGTGCATAACATTTAGACTCTTAATTTCATCATTGAGCATTTATTAGGGACATCATGAGATCATACAACCATCACTAGTATAACTATGAGGATATGAATATGATCGATATTAGATAGGTATGTGGAAATCCAATCTAAGCATCAGAGACATGTAAGTCAAGATAACTACGCAATTAGATTCCCTAAGTTTAATTTAGCAAGATCATAATTGTACTAAGGCATAAGCGCCAAGATAACCCCTCAATGCGGTCTTACAAAATAGTCAAGGATGATACATTTATACGTCAAAGTGTTGAATAGGACAAGCACAAATGTGTACAACACTATAAACAAACAAAGTATACCCACAAGCAGAAATCAAGAGAACATGCTCCGTGCCCCCATTCTTTTAGTCAATGAAATCCTTGAAAGACTATTAGGGATGGAACATATAGTAAAGAAATCATCATAGACATCACACAAAGTAGATAAAGATCAGCATAGCTCAGTCGTTTAAGTGTTAAAGTGCATGTGTGTAAGTCACTTGGCCATTTCTTCAAGACTTGATCCTGATAGTGAAAAAAATATCACAACATCGAAGACTGTAGGTAAACTATTTGAAAAGTGTTGAAAAATACTTGATGTCAAAGTGGGGGAAGTGTTGAGAAACACTATTTTGTGAGTTGTCCAAGAAACCCTAATGCACAAGAATACCTCAATAGGCTAAAAGTAGTTGTGCCCCCAAGATGAGGACAAGAAACAATTCCAAGCTAGGAAATGTGTAGTAAAATAGGTGATTGAGACTGATAGACAGAGGTGCAAGGGTCTCAAGTAGCACCTGTTTCAAAATTTTCACCACTTGACAGATTTTTTCAGGACTTTTTTCATTTTTTTTGGTGACACATCAAAGCACCTATTTCTAGGTTTTCACTAAGATGATCATTTTTTTAGGACATTTTCTAATTTTTAGTATTTTTTTCAGGATCATATATGATTTTTTTTTTTGGAGTTTTTTAGAAGGTTTTAGAGATTACTAGTTCTAAAGCAAGATCACATCATTTTCTCCCAATGTCTAGCAAGGTATAGGACATAATGGAGAAACAAGTTGGTGGATAAGCAAAGATGGATGAAAAAGGAGCATGAAGCAAGTAAAAGTGATCCTCAAGGACTGACTCCTCAAGAGTACCCAAGCTAGGGAAAGAGGTGAAATAGTCATATGAAGCATGTTTTGGATAAGCAATGGAAGTAATGAGCAAGATAGCATGTAGAATAAGCAGTGAAGCCAACAAGTGAGATAGCATGAAGCATGTAGTCCAAAAGAGTAGTCATGTCAAGAGACCTAAGAACCATTTCTATTTATTATGATCAAGACCAAGGGGTCAACTAGATAGGATAGCGATGGGATAGAGCACTAAAAATAAAGCTCAAGATGGAGGCTATGAGGGAATGAGAAAGAAAAAATAGAGAATCTCATGGATAAGATAGCCAATATGCAAAGATATCTCAACATTGTCAAGATCAAATAGAAAAGAGGGGATAGATGGATGATGAAAGAATTACGCATGATGCCTGTTTGCCAGGTTTTCATCATGATACTTATCCAAGGTGCCACAAGAAGTAGTTTTCACCAAGGCACATTTTCATTTTTTAAATTTTTTAAATTTTTTCTTTTTTTTTTCTTTTTTGGATTTTTTGAATTTTTAGAAAGAGCTCAAGCTTTTTGAATGTAGATAGTGCTCCAGTAGGAAAGATAAGTCATGATAAGACAAGACCATAGAAAGGTATGCTCAAAGATGTTGATAGGGTGATGAAAGGGAAATGGTAGTAGGAAGAATATATGGAGGATAAGAGTTCATGTATAGAAAGTTAGTGTAAGCTTTAGAAGATTTCATGAGGGTAGTTGAAATATTGTACAAGATCAACATTGACACACACCTTGAAGGGTATTGGAATGATGGAGGAATCATGGATGAAGTAGCTTGAGGTTTAGATGTATGAGGTGGTAGAAGAGATTTGGAAAAAAGTGGAGTGGAAGGATTTGGAATATTTTTAGAAATATTTTTGAAAGAAGATGGAATGGAAGCCTTTGGAAGCTTGAATGTCAACTTTGAAGTATTTTAAATATTCAAGTCTTTTAAAAGAGACTTGGGAATCCACATAGCTTTAGATTTTCCTTGTTCTTTGGGTGGTTGAGAGTGCATTTGTATAATGATGGATTTAGGAACCCATATTTTCTTTGGTTTAGCTCTTTGAGTAGTGGACCTTTGTGGTCTCTTTTGTGCATTCTCCTTCTTAGCATTCACATGTCGATTAGATGGGACATAGTGATCTTTCTTTTTCAATGGATTCTTATGTTTATTCTCACTTCCAAAGGAATTGGGATTTGTGGATGAATAAGGATGATATGACTGGTTTAGATGTATAGATGGGTGAAAATTAATCAAGGATGAGTGTCTTTGTTGATCTTGAGGTATGATGGGAGAGCTAGGGAATGAGCTAGGAGTGAATGTAGGAGATGGAGGAACATAAGGCCCCAATATGGATGGAAGGTTTGAATGCTTTAGCTTAGATGGATATGGACCAAGGATAGATTTAGAAGATGCAGAGGGATAGTGCAAAGGGATATCAACATCTTTAAAATGAGCAAGATGGTCAAAGCCATCAATAGACTCATAAGTACCTTTGATAGGAACAACATTTTTAATAGAAGCACTTGAAGCTTGAGCACAAATTTGAAGTGGATATCGAGAAGTAGAACATGAGGGGACACTTTGATCTTGACAAGTAGCTTTGGATAGCATATGAAGAGAAATTTTATCATAATTTTCAGTAAGCTCAAGGGAGATAATGGAAGTGGTATTTTCATAATACTTAGGAGGTGGACACGATATAGGATATGGAGGGGGAAAATATTGAAAGAGATGAAAGGGTGCTTGATCTTGAACTTTCTTAACATTTATAGCTTTTTTTTTTTGAGAGTCCTCTTTACATGGAGCCACTTCTAAGGACAAGGGAGAATGAAGAGTGAATAGAGTAGTGCTTGGATTAGGCATAGTAGTGCATGAAGGTTGAGGATGTTTAGGATTGGTAGCATGGAAAAGGTTTGCAACCAAGTGAAGGTTAGCTTGAGTTTCTTTTAGAGATAGCCCTTGACGATACACATAGTCAATGTGGAAAGCATTAGATTCCTTATTTGATGGAGGCTTGTTGGAAAGCTTTGAAGTTTTGGGAGATGCACGAGTGTTGGAAGAAGTGGAGGTATCAAGGAAACCATCACTAGACATAGGTTCATTAATATGATCTTGCTCAAGAGAAGTATTCTTAGCACATGAGTCACTAGAGGTTCCAATAATTCCATTATCAATAAGATCTTGGATTTTATGTTTTAGCTCAATGCAATCTAAAGTACTATGCTCATTATGTTGATGATAATCACAATAGATATACAAGAATGGGTTTCCATATGAGCTAGACTTTGGTAACATGATGATCTTATTGCTAAGAAGTTTTTGCAAAGTGTCATCATAAGAATCTTCGAAGGGAGCAAAAGTTATACTAGAAGTATGTCTAGGATCTTCTTGGTTTTTCTCAAGTGAATAGAATGTATTCATGTCTTCATCATTATCTTGGTCAAAGATAGGTCCATCATGAAATTTTGGAATAGGCTCAAAGTAGGTATCACTTGCTTTCTCTCTAAGGAGGTCTTTAGAACTAGAAGATGAAGATATTTGATGTCTTGAAGTAGAGCATGTAGACCTAGAAGAAGAGGATGACCTCAAAGAAGGTGACTGACATGCATGTAAAGACCTTAATGAAGATTCATGTAACTATGCAATCTTCTCCTCTAACCTTTTCTCAAGTTTAGACTTCATTTTTGTCATGTGCTTAGAGAAATGAAGGTAAGAAAAATCTTTTGTCTCTTCTAGTTCTTTGTATTGTGCATATAGATCTTGAAACTCTTTAGTACATGGAGGATATCATGATCATCTAGATTTGGTTGAAGTTTGGTAGCACAAGCTTTGAATTGCATAGTTTTAGATGCAAAGCCAAGCATAAAAGAGCCTAGAAGATAACTTGATGTTGAAACTATAGGAGGTAGAGTGTTCACTTGCCAAGATATTAGAGAGAGATTAAAGCAACTTGTCAAACAATATGTCCAAGAAACTTACGACATGAATGACTCAAGTCAATAGCTAGGGAAGATGCCCAAATAGCCAAATAGATAGAGCAAGCAGGGTGACAAGTGAACAACTTTCCCAACCCAAGAGTGTAGTCAAGAAATCAAGGTAACCATTTTAGCAAAAGGATAACTAGCAAGCATGCATAGACCATGAAGACAAAAAGACCAAGAGCACTAAGACCAAAGAGCCACTTTAAGCATGTTTAAGCACTAGAGACATAAAAAATCATAGCCAAATGACGAAACCCCCCTTAGTAAGTAACACAAGAAAATATTTGCACTTAACATTTTGACTTGGTTGACAAAGTTTGACAATAATTGATAGCATAGAAAATTTGATGTTCAAAAGAAATTTCTTTCCAAGCAAGATAGTGACACATGGAGTATTCTTCAAACAATCAAGCAAGGGACAAAGCAACCTTGCATGATACAAGCATATGTGAGGTCTTAAAAGAAAGCTGTATAACTATCATCATGTGTATGTTCAAAAGATTTTCACAGGTCTAGCACATTCAAGAACACATCAAGCAATATCTACCTAGAAGTCATGGTTCATTACTCAACAACTTGGCCCACGCTTGATGCTCCTTTGCCTCACACCAAGTGGTTGCCCACAAGAGATATTGGCTTTGTCATGGAAATGCCATAAGCATAACCAAGGGAACACATATGGTGAGTGTAAATCTTGGGGTGATCCAGGTAGTCCACTAGGATCAATCCTTGCACCAAGAAGTTGAGTGGCTAAAAAGGGTAGTTACTAACTTAGGGTGTTTAGATAGGGCTTCCGTTAATAGTGTTTCTCTTGCTCCCAATTACGAGACACCTCACCTTGCGATGAGTAACCGATCTCGCGACCACAAGAGTACCTTAAGCATTCTTGCCTAGTGATCTCCCTATGGTCGAAATCCCATAAGCGATCACACTAGGTGAAGAAAAACACTATGTCTACCAAGGTTTTGTGTCCTTGATAGCTTTGAGTTTATAGTGGGTTGGAAGAGCCGGGTAATCTGCTTGTCCCCACTTGGGTCGTCCCTCTCAAGTTGTCAAGAGCAGGCCCTCTAAAGGATTCTAAACTACACAAAGAGTGGATCAACTTTTGGAAGTCAAGATTTCTGATTCACCACATGGGTGAAGAGCATACTCTCCTATTCCAATTGTTTTCTCCAAAACACACCAGGAAGATTCAGTTGCCTCTTACTCTTGAAACCAAATGGTAAGTCAAGATTTTTGATTCACCACAAGGGTGAAGAGCATACTCTCCTATCACCAAAAGATTCCAATTGTAAGTTTTAATGTGCCTAAAAATAAACAAATAGTATATGCCACACATGTAAAAGTAAAGAACAAGAAAAATTGGATTTTTATGTGTTGGGAAACCCTACAAACAATCATTAGTAGCCCTTGTGCATTTGAAGCTGTGACATGCGTTCTTTTTATGCAATGTTTCGATTTTTTTTCACAAGGATGGAAACTTACAATCACAACTTGTTAGCACCACAAGTTAGTGTGAAATAACATAAAATACTACAAAAAAAGTTGGTTAGTTGCCTCAAAAATCTAATTTATTTTCCAACCAAGTGCATGCAAAGAAAGTGCAAGTTAATCACAAATGCTCTCATTTTTACTCTTTGATTTTGACCTAGTCAACAAGATTAGACTTTTTTGCTATGATTTCGGATTCAAAAATAGAAATGAAAAAGAAGAGACCCTAAATAAAAATCAAATAGCTTTCCAAAAATGCAAGAAATTCAAAAAAATCTCTTCATTTGTGCCCTAAGGATCAATTTTGTCAAAACAAGCTAAATTTATCAAATCAAGTTTTTGATCCTTAATACGACCTTAAAATTCAAAATACAAAGAAAGAATCCCCATTAGAATTGAAAACCCTTTCTGAAAATGTTAGTTTTTTTTAAAAATTTGCTGATTTGCGATCAAAAATGGCTTTTTATGAAAAAAAAGGAAAAACTCATAACTCTTGAAAATCATGTCAAAATGCTTTGAAAATTAGACTGAGACATTTTGAGCATATACCCAACTTGTCAGAAAAATTTTAGAACCGAAATCCAAGCGGTTTAAAAGATATGATCAAATCTTTAAACAAACTAAGTTTTTGGCCTTCAAACCAATTTACTTATGGGTTTGGCCTTAAAACCAAAGTGATAATTCTACAAAAGCATTTGATTAGATCCAATATGCTGCTGTAAAAAACCAGAGATGAAAAAGAAAAGCAAATGGAGCTAGAAACTTGATTTAAGCCCCACGGTGGGCGCCAAAAATATACACTCGATTTGTGTCACACTCTAAACCCTTCTATCCAAACGGTTCCATGAGTTGGAATGCTTAGATGCCAGCTTAGAGCTCCCTATCCACGGAGTGAAAGAGAGTATATTTCAAGAATAAGAAAGCTCTCAGATGAGCCTTAGAGATACTCTTCTTGCTAGTAAAACATGCAATGGGAGGTTCTTTGAGACAAGAGCAAGAGTGCAAATGTCCCAAGGAGTTCCTCAAGAATGCAATGCAAATGAAGATTAAACTAGAATGAGATGCAAAGTATAGCTATGTTAAGCATGTATGAGAGTGTTACAATCCAACTATTAGACTATGTGATTTAAGCTACATCTAAAAATGAAAGCTAAGCTAAGCTAGAATGCCATGGATGAGAGAATGTAGACAAGAAAGAGAAGTTCTCCACAAAGCTCCAAAGAAACTTGTTAGAAAACCTGCATCATAACAATATTCAAAATGAGGATTGATTGAGGGGGAAAGCTCTCTCCCTTTTAAAGATGTATGGATGGTAGAGATCAAGATGAAGATGGTGGATGATCAACGGTGGAATTCAAAAAGAGGAGTGATCCATGTGCACACACAAGTCAACCAATAGAATATAAGTTGACTTGTCATATAAGACAAAAGTCACAAAGCCTTTTTTTTTAATTGCAAAATAGAAAAAGGACTTTATGTGTGCACTTTAAGTGGGTTAGAAGAATGGGGTCTTTTATTTAATTAAAAGGGGACATGTTCTTTTAATCAAATAATGAACTTAGGATAGCATAGTCAAACTATAGGTTATAATCAAATAAATTGATTATTAACAATATGATTAAATTAATCTAGCCAAAATGTTGAAGAGGGGGCTAATAGTCTAGATGACCATTTTTAGGTGATTACACTAGGCACATTTTGGCTATCATCATACTGATTGATATCAGCATATTGAATATTGTTGTTGTTGTTATCAGTAAGAATGTTTCCATTGTTTAGTCGAGTGTTCCATTCACAATTTTTCCATTGGAAGCCATTATTGCGATCAGGAGGATTGAAGTTGTTTCTTCCACCATTATTGTTTCCTACATTTTTGTTGTTACTGTTATTGTTGACGTTCCTATTGTAATTTTAACCAAAATTGTTGTTGTAGAGGCCAACATTATTTCTTTGGAAGTTGTTATTTTCTCCTTGTGACAATCTAAGATGTGTCAACTCGTTGTTCATTTGTGACATGGTCTTCTTCATTTGACCAAATTTTGAAAGAAGATTGTTATCTACTTCTACAGGAACTATTGCTTTCTGTTCAAAGAAAGCTAACTTTGGGGGCTCATACCCTGGATATGTTATCGCTTGAGTTTGTGGAGTGGGTGCCTACTATAATGGAATTGGATTCATAGGTATGAATTGGCTAGGCATAGTGGGTGCTCCCACAGGGTATGTTGGCATTGTAGGTACTACTTATGCTAGAACCATCATTCCTCCTCCATTAGGATTGGCTTGCTTCATGAACGTGATCACTTCTACAAAGACTTTGTCCAATGTGTCAATATTTTCTGCAAGAAGTCTTCTCAAAAAGATCGCAGTAAGAGGGTCCATAGCATTCAAATAAATCTAAATAGTGGCTTCAACCAGTATGGTGTATGGAATTTACAACTTGCAGTAGGCCATATGAAAGCAATGGTTGAAGTGTGACATTGTCTCAGCTAGGTACCTTTTTTATTGATATGAATTGTTGATGTATCATAGCTAGATTGATGAATGTTTTGAATTGTTCCAAAACCAATTTTTTGAATGTATCCAAATTTCCAATGCATTCGGGTGGAAAACTGATGTACCAATTGAAGGCAATTTCTCCCAAAGAGTAGGGAAATAAATGAAGAAACACATCTTCATTACCCACCTACTTTCGGTTGCAAATTTCTTTTAAAATCATGACATGATCTTTGATAGTTCATGTTTCACGATAGATGAATCTTTGGAAAAACTTCTCAAGATTCTTTGGGAGGTCATGGAGTGCACCTCTCAAATTTATTGGTGAGTCTACAAAATTTGAAAAAAAGGCCATTGGAGGGTTTGGTGGACCTAACAATAGTTGCTAGGGAGTAGCTATGAGAGTATGTGGTGGTTCACTAGGTGGTTAGAGTGGAGGTGGAGTTGAAGAAGATGATGAAAGTTCAAAAGGAAGTGGTTGAACTCAGGATGTTCCCTTGTCACTACATGGTTTACAAAAGTGGGTAAGCTTGAGAAACTTGTTTGTACTTGGCATAGACCTTAATTCTTGCTGAAATGTCAATTTTGGATCAATATCCTCTAGCTTGAATCAAATTTGGAGAAAAGTGCACCTTTGTAGAAGTACACTTTCTCACCTCTTTGAATTTTGCACACCATAGAGTTTTGCAGATCTACAGACTCATGGATCTACAAACCTACATGCCTGTGGACCTGTGGACCTTTGTAACTATGTACCTATAGACCTGTGCACCTAAACTTCCAAAAATTTCAAAAGTACTTTTTGAACTTATATGGAGTGTAAATTATTGCAAGGGTGCAAAAAATTCTGAAACTTTGTCAAATTTTCTTCATTTTTGGGAGTATGTTCTTTAGTTTGTGCCCTCCTTCTAGCACTACTTCTGTTGGGCATTCATTTTTCATGAGGTCAATGATAGGAATCCATTGCATAATACCTTTCTTGAAAAGTAAATCTTTTTAAGGATCCACTTCAAGGTTTAGTGTTTGTCTTGCGACATACCAAAATTTGCTTAGTAGAAGATAAATGTGAGTGTTCACAAGGAGGCCTTTGCTGGTTCTAAAAAACTCTTTTATCTTAGTATCAAAGTAAATTTGTTCGCTATCTCAAAATATCACACCAAAAAAATAATATTTTTGTATTTTCTATTTTTTTGATGAATGCAACTACCAATGCAACTAAAATGCATTCCTATTCTAACAAGGGGTTAACAAAGAAAATAACAAAACTAAAAGAAAATAACATGAAATTAAAATTCCTAAACAGACATAAGCTACAGAGCAACACACGCTACAAGTTAAACCTCTGAAGAAATTGATAGGAAACCAATGAAACTAGGAGCAATGCTTCCTAGAATCCACTAATGCAATCATCAGTGAGAAAATTTAATAATCATATGATATTTCATCTCTCATCAAATCACAAGGCCATGGAAAGTGCGCTCATGCGAGACAAGAGGCTATGTAGACACAATTGGGTGATCTCTTCTCAAGCTCATTATGTTAGCAGAATTCATATATCTATAGAAAAAACAAGAACTAAAGATCACACAACCAGAAACAACATAATAAACCTTTGGTTCAATCACAATCTCATGAACAAAATCCACAAAATAATGACACATTCAGGCAAGAATGACTACACTCCAAATGTGAGCACCAAAAGCATAATTTTATTACATAATAATGGTGGCCTTTGTTACATCTTACAATGGGGTATTTACAAGAAATCATCTCCTCAATTTGTGTTGAGAGTCAGAGATATCTTCATGTAATAAAATGCTTTTAAAACATTAAAAAAAACTAAATATATACAAACTAACAATCTAATTGGTGCTTAGAGGGACTCCATCCTTATTTTATTCATTAATTGGATGCATGAGCCCTTTACATGAAAAAAAAGAAAAAGAAATAAGAGAGAAAGTAGGAGGAATCCACCAATCAAAGTAGAAGTACATGGAGACACCAAAAATAGAAGCTAGCCCTTCACTAGGCGTGTGTTGAAGTTAACTTCATGGAAAGTGCTATTTTTGGAATTGACAGTTAACTGTCGGTGCACCTCTAAATTATGAAGCTGTGGACATGTAGAGCTCTAGACCTATGGAGCTACATGAAAATATGGAGCTGTAGACTTGTGGAGCTACGGACCTATGGAGTGGCAGACCTATAGACCTTGACCGGGTCAAAAACTCAAAATTTTACAGTGTAAAAAATTGAAATTTTGGCATCTGGGTTTTGTTCATCTTCATCCCAAAGCTATGTTTGAATGTTTTCCCTTGAATTTCTCTATCACCTTAGTAATTTTAGCATCATGTGGAATATCTAAAGCCTCATACTAGTTCTTGAACTTCTATCTGTAGTTTTCCACCTAGATTAGAGTCTCTGCAAAATCTCTGAGTTTGGTGTCCAACTCTAACAGTGCTTCCTTTGTCCTGAAGGCTTGTCTAATGTCTTCATCACTGGATGCTTCCTCTAGAGTCTTCTTGAAATTCTCTAGTACTACCTCAACTGGCAATAACTTCTCTCATTCTTCATCTTCAAAGATGTCCAAGCATGCATCACTGTACAACTTTTTTGCTTCCAAATTCACTCTCGAGCTTGGTCCTTTAGCCTATGTATCTCATCATGCAATATTTCCATCACTTTATTCCCATATGCTATCTTCTCTATCCAATCATCTATCATGTCTAGCTCTTCTCTGATATATACATTAATTAGAGTGCGGTACCTTTGGCCCTTTATGGCTTGTAGAGTTTGCAAATCTTTGCTCCATACTCATACCTCATCCATGATATTGAAGCCCTGCCTCAAAATTGCCATGATCTTATCAATTTTCTCTTGCGTAGCATGCAACAACTTCAAACTTCCTGTGATTATGGTGACACCTTTATCCTCAAGGCTGTCTCACCATTCTTGACAAGATTTCAAAAATGGATTGAGCTGTACATCTTCCCCGTCTCTAAGAATGGTATTTAGAGTCTCCTAGGGGCATTTAGGATCAAGAGGACCAACAACTTTAGCTAGATATCCCTTTAGGATCTCAACTTTCCTTTGAAGTGTTCTAATTTCAATCTCATCTTGTGCTTGAGAATGTCTTTTACTCCCATAGTCATCATCTATCAGGCTGTATCCCGTGTAGGCTTTCCGAACATAATATCTTTCACTTCATAGTCCTTAAGACTAATAGCCTCTACATCTATACCTTCAGGAGGGTGAGCCACTTGTGCAAATAAGTATTGGTTCTGTATGGTAGTGACAAACAAAAATGGCATTGCATCATGTAATGGAGACTTAGGCTTATTCAAGATCTCTACAATATCACAAATGTCATCCTTTGAAGCACATAACTGATGCTTGGTACTTCTCATTATTTCTTTTCAAAACCATCTTGGGATGTGTCTCTCTACAACCTTTTCTCTAGATGATGAAGGGGTGTGTTGAACTACCTCCTGCCCTTTATCACTCTTGTTTAGAGTCTCCTACTATAAGGACTCTTCTTCTATTGTCTCATACTCTATAGATTCTGTAGTTTGATCCTCAACATCCTAAGAAGGTTATTGTACATATTCTAGTATCTATGACTCTTTTGATGCCTCATTAGTAACCTGTGGTTTTGGTTTCTCTTGTGATGATGGTTCCTTTTGAACATGTTCCTCTTCTAAACTTAGAGGTGGGGGAGTTACTAAACCCTTATCTACCATCGTGGGCTGTGGTGGAGATGGAGGAGTGAGATCAAGACCCTGTGTCTCTGGTGGCATCTATGCCCAATCTTTCTATTGGAGTTCACCTATAGGGGTGCCCATGATCTTACCTCCAACTAATTATGTACCCATGGGAATGAAATACAAATTTAGGATCGAGAAAAAATCCTCACCTTGCTCTCTTTGCTCATTCACCCACCCCTACAGTTCATCTTCTGAATAAGAGAGTTCTATAGGTTCTACTTGGGTGGGTGGTGGAGTACTCATGGCACTCTTTCTTCTTTCCAACTCTGTGGCTTTTGCTAACCGAGTTCTTCTTTGTAGGGGCACTTGTTCTTCCTCCTCATTTGATTCTATTTCTTCCTCATCCATTTCTTCTTTCAGAATGGTTTCAAGAATAGATGGATTAGGCACTAATCTTTTATTGACCCTTTACCTCTTGTTCATCCTAACCTTAATCCTCTTCTATCTCTTTGGAATAGTAGGAGAATTGGGCTCTTCATGTATCAAAGGAATGGAGGTTTCTAGAATTTCTCCCTCTTTTGGTTGGCTTGGAAAAATAGGAGGCAACTAAAGTTCAACCTAGATTTGGGTACTTCCACCATCTTGGGGCTCTTGTGGACTTGGCTCCCATTGCTGGGAAGAGAACTGTTCTACAACATGCTCTGTCTAAATTCTCTAAGGAGAGGTTCTCTTCCTCTTTCCCTTTGTCTCCAAGGGGTGATAATATCCCATTGGATGATCAAGCTAGTAGACTATTTTAGGCTTGATAGGAGATTAGAGTGCAAAGGTAGGAATAGTGACTTTCCTCCCTTTACCCCTTTTTGGGTGAGCATGTGCATGGAAGATCATTGTATCCAAAATTGGATTGAGTGGAAAAGACTTTTTAATCCAACTCTTTGTGATTTGAATGACATGTCTCACTTGATGATTGATATCATCTCCTTCATCTCTATCAACCTCTGCATTCAGAATGGGTCTCTCACCAACTTTATTTGCATTGAATAGGGGATCTAGTAACTCCTTGGAGTCTTATAGCCTTATCTCATCAGGGATGGTCAAACAGAGAGCCTTTTTTGCTAGATACAAAGTCATCCTACAATAGTCCTTGATGCGGACATCGTAGTCATTTGTGGTGTTCATCCAATAATCTTCAATGGAATCCTCATGATATAAATCCTTCCCTGCCATGTTTTTCACTTTATCCACATTGTCAAAATATGGCCAAGGAGAGTTCTACTCTTCAAGATCATAGTTCTCCCATTCCAACTAAAATGTCATAATATCTTGTTTTCTCTTCACTTGATATGCTCCTATGACCAATGGCCAATCCCAAGAAGGTCTCCATTGTCTTTTGATCCTCTCATAAGTTGACTCAATTTGTTAGGTTATTTCCATTAGGACCAACTTTTCACTTGGGTATCTTGGGAGTTTCTTTAGATTGATAGATGCACCACCTACCCAAATATATATAAATGTCTTGAATAGGATGAAATATGCTCTGAGAACTATGTTATGTGCCTTGGCTTCCTTAGAAAATCTCTTACCATAGTCCCCTTCAATGAATCAAATGATCATAAAGATGAAAGCATCATTCACAATTCTGTACTCCTTGCTCTGTGGTGAGAGCTTATTTTTCACTAACTTAGGATAGACTATGTTGTGCCAAGCATTGGGGTCCTACATACTACCTTTCTTGTATAACCTGGGATAGTTTATTACCCTTGCTACAAGTAGGTACACCATAGAAGAAGTCATATAGAACTTCTTCTTGTCCTTTACCATCCTCAGCTATTCACACAAGTTTTCACTAAGTGTGGTGGCCCAATCCAGTGGTATCTTTATATGCCTAATGGTCTCAATGAAGTTGACCATGAATGGAACAAGATAACTTGCTATGGGTAAGCCCATGACTCTACTCAAGAGAATGATAGAGTATCTGATATCATCTTTCATGTATCCCAGAGTCATATCCACTTTGTTGATTGTCCTTCCTCGAGATGGCTTCTCAATGAAGTATAAGGAATGTATGATATCAATTGTCTCTTGGTGATGCTCCTTCTACCATCTTTCAGCTACTTCATAGGAGAGTTAGATGAATTAATCAGCACTGGGAAGATGGAAAACCCTCTCGATGTTTTCAAGTCATAGATCTAAGACCACTTCTCTGGTGATGCTCTTAACTACCCTTTCATTTGAAAAAAAATACTGAGGTATGGTCATGATCAATTCAACTGACTACATAGTCCCTAGATGTGATGCTGCATTCACTAATCTAGAACAGATTAATGTGGACCTTAGGGGTGACCTTTCTATTAGACTGTTGCAAACTCTTAGGAATTCTCCCAAGTGTATGTGTCCAAGGTCAGTATCTTTGATCTCAGCATAATCATCGAGTAGCCTTAACTTTGGGAGTACGCCTTAGAACTTGAAAACTACAAGTTTTGCTACTGCTACAGATGTGGAATCCATCTGATCATGTTACCTATGCATCATGAGAAAAGAAAATGTCATCAGTCACAAGATAGCATAGGAGAAAAAAATTAAAATAGAAAAAAATAAACGAGGTGGGAAAGAACATGCGCGCATGTGTGACGCGTGGTGCTCAGGCCTGTGCATTGAGGCACATGGTGGTGCCTTGGTTAGGGCATATGTGGTAGCACATGCAATGCGATTGATGCAATGTGACCACAATGCATGACTAGTGCATAGCATGGCTGCATGCAATGCAACATTGTGAGTAGCCAACACTCACACAACCAAGGCACATGCAGCATGCGGCCAACACTTGCATGGCCAAAGCTCGACTAGCATGAGACCAATGCTAGAGTGGCTCACACATGTGGTAAGAGCATGCCAGATCGTAGCACCATGGTGAGAAAAGGAATGGTGTGGGGGGGTTTAAAAGGCTCACCTAGCCAGCACTTCACAAGTTGCAAGAAAACTTAGGAAAAAAATGAAAAGAAATGGGTAGCAAGGGGGGTTTTATAACCCCTTGCTCTTGTGCGTTAAGCACAATGAGTGCCTTGTGCACATGTGGAGGGATTTTTTTTTGAAACTTGCATTTCAAAATTTTTGAGTTTTCTAATGTTTTTTCTTTTTTGACTTTTCTATATATATATATATATATATATATATATATATATATATATATATATATATATATATATATATATATATATATATATATATATATATATATATATATATATTGTGATTTTTTCAAATTTTCAATTCAATTTTTTTTTTGTTGCTTTTGAACTTTTTGACTCTATGACTCAAACGTTTAAGCAAATTTTCTTCTTTAGACTCTCAAACTATGAGTCTAGGAGTCAAAAAAAGTGGGGGGTCCCCATTCCTAGTGAGGAATGGGGCATGTGTTGTGGACACCACAACAACTATCTACCAATTGACTAAATAGTGCCATATAGTCATTGAAATTTTTTGGTTTTCTTCACTCTCTAGTACTCTTCTTAGGAGCTCCCACAAACTCCTGAGTATCCCTTAATGTCTCTTGAACTTGCAGTTCCTGTTGCCAACTGTAGAGGATGAAATATCAACCTCTAAATATTCTAGATGCATTTCTTATTGTTCTTGTTGCTCCATGCTTTGTGAAACTTCACCACCTGAGCCTATAGTTGTATTGGTAGTTGTACTTGTGCTTTGCTATCCTTGACTATGCCTTGGAATTTCTGTTGGCTATTCACTCTGATCATTTGCTAGCAAATCTCTAGACCTTCTAAATGCCTTGTCCTCCATGAACTTGACATCACATCTAAAAATAATTCTTCTAGTCACAAGGTTAAAAATCCTATATGCCTTTCAGGTTTCACTGTACCCAAAAAAGTACCCTCTCTCTTCAGTTTGATCTAGCTTGGTACATGTATCACCTAGAATATGACAATATGCCAAGCTCCCAAATATTCTAAACTGACTAACATCAAGCTTCTTACCTGTGAAAGCTTCCTCTGGTGTCATCTTCCCTAATGCCTTGTGTGGAACCCTATTTTGAATGTAGATTTTTTTAGTACATGCCTTTGCCCATAAGTAGCAAGGCATATCCTGGTCATGTAGCATAGCTCTTTCCACCTGCAATATAGAATGGTTCTTCCTCTTAGCCACTCCATTCTGCTATGGATTGTAAGGAACAATCTACTCTTTCCTAATTCCTTCTCTAGTATAGAACTCTTGGAAGTTATTTCCTTTGTACTTGCCTCCATTATTTGACCAAAGAACCTTATCTTCCTTCCTGTCAAGTTCTCCAGAAGCACCTTGAACTCTTGGAATTGACTACAAACCTCATCCTTCATCTTCAAGAAGTATATCTGGGTCTTCTTGGAGAAATCATTGATGAAAGTAACATAGTACTCATATCCTCTAAGAGACTTTAT
This sequence comes from Cupressus sempervirens, assembly GCA_028749045.1. Classification (NCBI taxonomy): domain Eukaryota; kingdom Viridiplantae; phylum Streptophyta; class Pinopsida; order Cupressales; family Cupressaceae; genus Cupressus; species Cupressus sempervirens. The sequence continues at coordinate 413,047,598 of CM053790.1, forward strand.
TGACATTGGTCCATATACATCTAAATGTACTAGATCAAAAACACTTTTAGATCTAGTGTCACTCCTTAGAAAAGATGCTTTCATAAACTTCCCCAACATGCATCCCTTACATACATCATCATGCTCTATGCTCACCTCTGGAACACCTATCATAGTCTCATGATGTAATTTGAGTGCTCCATGATGAATATGGCCAATCCTCCTATGCCATAGCTCTCCAAGATCTCTAGGATTGCTATTGCTCATGAGTGCCTTAGGAGTACCAAACTGCAACCTATAAAGGTGACCACTCCTAACTCTAATAGTTATGGGTGATTTCTAATCCTCGTGCTTAATCAACACGTGTCCCCCTAGAGTATATTATACCCCCTATCTTGAAGAACTAATACAAAAATCAAATTCATACCTAATCCTAACACATGCAACACATCATGAACTAGAATTATCTTTCCATTCTCCCTCTAAAATTAAATAGTCCCTTTCCCAACTGAGTTGAGTTTGAACAAGTTTCCCAAAGAAATCTGGATATTGTTGTTCTCCTCCTTATAACTGGAGAAGTACTCTCTAACTCATGTCATATGAAATGAAACCCCACTATCTATATACCAAATAGTTTATGAGGTTGAACTCAACATACAAGCTATAAGTGCAAACTCATCTTCCATTCTATTGGAGAGTTCTTCTACACTTGCTGAAGCTACCACCTACTTCTTTGCCTTCTTCCTTTTTGGGAAATCACTGATATAGTGACTATACTCATGACATCCAAAGAACTTGACCTTAGAAATGTCTTTCTTCTTCTCCTTCTCTCTTTGTGAACTCAATCCTTTGCTAGACCCCTTCTTTGATTTCCCTTTCCTAGCTAGGACAATGTTTTCTTGTTCCACCTCACTTTTATGACTCTTAGTGGCCCCATTGACAAGACTTAGTCTAAAATTCACCTAAGTAAAATCAATCCAAAGTCAATCCCAACTCGGTAAGGTATCTCTTTTATTGACAACTTGAAAAAAGACACTCCATTGTTTAGAAAACCCATTTAAGGCTATTCTCACTAGCTCATCATCACTAGGACTATCTCCAATAGTTGCTAACTCTTCCTTGAAAAGTCTAAGCCTCATGAGGTAACTTGTAACTTCTTCTCCCCGGTTCATCTAGATATTATTTACATTCTCTCTGAGAATCATCTTCCTATTGGTGGTAGCATTCTAGTACAGATTCAGAATGACATCCCACATCTTCTTCATTGTATCTAGCTTCGCAATATGTGGAACAATATGATCCTTGACACTATCAAGGATAATCCTCCTTGCCTTGGCATTGTCCTTCTTATATGCTACAAGGTGTGTCGCATCTATTGGTACAAATACAACATTGGTAACATAATCCTTAATACCAATATCTTCCAACAATAAATAAATTTTGGCCTTCCAAAAACCAAAATTTGAGGCACCATCCAATCTATCCTGATCTCTCAAACCAACTGAAGCCATCTCAAGGGATTAAAGTAATAATAATTCTAAAGAGATCACACTAGGTTAAATAAACCCTTAATTTCTTTCCTAAGGAAAAACTCTTATATCCTCAAGAATGCTTTGATACCATGTGAAAATTCCTATTGCAACCACTAATTATTAATCTCCTATCATAAATGATTATTAAACTACTGAAACAAATTCACAGCTAATATCAAAAAATAACACAACTACAAATTTACCAATAAAATATGGAAAGTAATTCACAACAAAAAGAACACAATATTTTTGGTCAAACTATCCTTCAAAAAATCCCTAAGGGAAATCTAGTTTTGTAGATGAAAAATATATTAACTTCAGCAAATCAAGAGATACAAAATTCCTTGCCTCTCATTGAAAAAATATAGACAACCTCCTAATTTATCCTATTGATATTCCCCACTGCTATCCCCAATGCTATCATTATGCCCTTGCTAACATTGCAAGACTATTTGCTATTACTGCAAACTCATTTGCTAACACTGCAAATGCTTCTACAATTTCTTGTGTTCCTCTATTTACCAAATGCCTCCCTTGACCCCCATTTTATACTACCTAACCAAGAGGTTTCTAGTTGCTTCTTGATCAAGACAACCTAAGCAAGAAGTTTCCAGTTGCTTCTTGATAACAACCTAACCAAGAAGTTTCTAGTTGCTTCTCGATTAAAATAACCTAACCAATAGGTTAGTAGTTGCTTCTAGAAGGAGTCAATTAATTAACAAATATTTGATAATTAATCACATATGGATGAACAATTGTCCAAGCTCCTAAAACTAACACTTTAAATGCTAGTTATGAAAACATGTATTGTAATATAAGATATAAAGGATGTAAATGAGTAAATATTTGAACATCGGATTAAATTTGAACATCAAACATTGAACATAAGTAGTCAAATTAGCTAATAGTGAACATCAAGATGTCCCCCATATTTGGTGAAGGTGGGAAAATTTGGTGGCATTTCTGGGGATAGGGGGATGAAGTCCTCAAGTTCCCAATGCATCCAAGTCTTCATGATGTGGGGCAAAAAGGCAAGGGGGATGCGTCCCTATGTTACTATGGATTTTAGAGATATAAAGGGCTTGAAATCCTTCCATTTTCAATAAAATAAGTCCCTTAAGCTAAATAGGAGCCAATTCTTTCTTTTTATAGGCTCATATGCCATAAATTAAAGAAGAAACCAATTAACAGGGAATCAAAATATGCTAGAATGCTGAAATGGTAGCTGAAGAGACTCCTAAATTTACCATCTAAGGTAACACACATCATGATAACCTTTGTAACTATTGATCATGGCTTAACCAAGGAAGTGCATTCATAGCCCCCATCTATAGTTGTAGTAGCTTTCTCCCTTTCTTTTGGAAAAAAGAAGATGTCCACCACCTCTGCAATTGATTTGTTGTCCCTATTGAAATTTATCTAATCACTTTGCATGCTATAAACAATGGAAACAAGTTCCTCGTTAATTATCACTTCTAGTCCATAAACTGTTAAAACTCCTTTTTCCTTGCCATCAAAAAATGCATTAATGAAAAGGGTATCCACTCCATGAAGGGTTTCTATGTAAATATTAAGGCCACCCAATGATAGAGGACTCCAAACAATTTTAAAGTTTTTCCATTTGTCATTATATAATTGTTCACAGGAGTAAAATGGATGAGTAAGGGTTAAGAAATCCTAGCTACTCAAAGGTTTCATTTTTTATTAGCCAACTCATCTAGTCATGGGGAATATGATCCATAGAGTGCTGATTAGCCTTCACTCCTAAGTTGGCAAGGTAGTTAACCACTTGATTACCTTCTTTAAACTCATGTGTAATACGAATAACTTCGAAACCTTGTGTGCAAATTCTTGAGTTAAGAATGGAGTAGAATGCTATGCTTGTATCAAAGGTGGTTTGTAAACACTTTTGCACCTTTGATTGTCTTTAACCCATCACATTTGAGCTCATTTATAAATATAAGTATAAAGCATTGTCACACTTTTATAGCGGAAATAGTCAATGTTGATTTCATGTTTCAAAATTGAATTACTTAAAAGTGACATAAATATTGTGAATTTTGACTGATGTATGTTTAAAAAAAATTTATTTATCAAGTTAATTATGTTTATAATTTTATAAAATAAAATAAAATAAATTGAACATAATTTCATTAAATGAAAGCTATGATTAATTTGTTGATATTTTTCCATAACAAGTTAATCAACCTTATATTTATGTGCTAGGTACCTCGAATAAGAAATATTGATTAAAATCATCAAAGTCCTAACCAAAGGGCACTTCAATTTCTATTGATTAAAAATGAACTAAATATCAAATTGCATAAATCATCACCATTTTTTTTGATAGGTAAAAGACCATTAGGCCCAATATTTCAAAATAGATTTGATATCCATTTTTGTGAGATTTTTAAGATTAGGGTATTATTATTTTTGATTAAAGCTTAACTAATTTAATCATGGTGTGCACAGAGGGAGTGGGAATAAGAGTGGGAATAGGTAAGATTAGAAATTTGAATTCAACATAAGGTGTTTCAGTCTAGGATGGTACAGAGAAGGGTTTTGGTGCTTGCCAAGAGGAGGATGACCAGGGGAATAAAGTTTCCTTTAGGAATGAGGGCCCATAGGAAACAAGGCAGGCCCTAGGGAAGGAGGCTTTGAAATTTGGTCGATCTATTCTAGGCCTACAAACTGCTCAAAAAGACCTTAATGTGGGGTTGAATGGTTAGTGGTCTTCTCTCTTTTCTATAAAGCCCACAGGTAAGTCTTCCTTTTCAGAGGTTAAGGAGATCTTAGAAAAAGAAAAGAGGAAGTATGCTATTGAAATCCTAGGTGAGCTGTTAGAGCATAACATTGCTTCTATGGTATCCACCCTAGTTGGGAAGTTTGTAGGCCCAAGGTCAAATATAGACATAGTGAGGTCCTATGCAAGAAATATATGGGACCTAAAAGGTCATGTGGAGATTACAGCTATGGCTAATGGTTTCCTATCCTTTGAGTTCTCTTTCTTGGAGGATCTCACTAAGATTTTGTGTGTTAGGTCTTGGTCCTTTGGTCATTCGACTCTTGCCTTGTAGAACTGGACCTCAAAGTTGGATCTCAATGACTCTTTCTTTTTTCAAGCTCCTATTTAGGTATGCCTCCTTGAACTTCCTATGGAGTTTTGGTATGAGGATGTTTTTTATGGCATAGATAAATCTTTTGGGGAGCTCCTATCCATTGACCCTATCACAGTGTCAAGGACCTGGTTGACATTTGCTAGGATTTGTATAGGGGTCAATGAGGGTAGAGATATGTTAGAGGTTGTGTATCTCCATTATAAGTTGGGTACCCATATTCAAAAGTTGGACTTTAAAAGTGTCCCCTTTTCTTACTATCATTGTAAGAAAGCTGACCATGTTGCAAAGCAATGCTCTAAGCTCTAGTAGGAAAAAGCCAGGAAATAGTTTTAGAATAAGAGTAAGGCCAAGGGTATTGCTAATGAAAAAATCAATAGCTCTAAAGAAGGAGAGAAATTATGGAGATAAAATGAAAGTGCTAACCATGAAGAAGCCCTAGAGTAGTAGCAAGAGGGTTTGGTGGCTACCCAACCATTGACTAATGTTAGGGTCACAGGGGAAGAGTTTGGTGGAAAAACCAGTGTGGAAGCTGAATCACTAAAGATTGTGGCTATTCAACAATGGTCAAAAAGTGATATTGATGATTTAGTTAATAAGCTAATATCTTGCCCATCTGGGGAAATCTCCTAGGTAGACCTCTTATCAAGGATTGCAAGTACTGACCCAAGAGAAAAATGAGCACTATGTAATGTCCCCATTTCCCAAGTTTAGCCAAGGAGTGTGGATGCAACTCAATCTAGTGGGCCCAACCTAAGGGAAGCTAGTATTCTTAGCTGGGGGATAACTTCTCCTAAGAAGATTTTAAGAGTGGTGGAATTGGTAAGATCCTCATCACTAGACCAATTAACAAGAATGGAGGCTCTATTTGTGAGTTGTATTGATGAACGATAGGGGGAGTGGACTACTATTAGAAAGAAAAAGAAGAGTCAAGACCATTCTCTAGTATCCCTAGCTACAAAAAGAAGTAGAGTTAAAGATGATGTTGGAGCAAAACCTAAGACTCCTAGAAGGAATAGTCACAGTTAGAATAGGAAAGACGAGACTAGAAGGAATCTAGCAAATGGGAGTCAAAAGACCATCCAAGAGGCCTGCCTTACAAAGAAGAGATGAAGGTCATATTTGGGCTAAATAGAGCCCATAAAAAAGAGGTTATAAGAAATATGCTTATGGATCATAGACTAGAATTCACACTAATTCAAGGAACCAAAATGAGAAAGGAGTTAGTGGAGAGAATCTCTTTTAGTAGGAGTTTTGAGGAGATCGCTACAAATTTGGACGGGGCTTTGGGAGGTTTTCTTACTCTCTACAACTCTAATATTTTCAAGCCCCAAGTATTATATAGTGAAAGTAATATTCTCCTCATCCAAGTTGTTAATATCAAGTATCATGAATGCTGGTATCTTTTGAATGTTTATGCTTCCAACGCTAAGATTGGAAGGAGGAACTATTGGGTCAAAACTAGGAATATCTTATCCAACTTCCAAGTGGGAAATTGTATAATCATGGGGGACTTCAACACCTCTTTAAGGGATGATGAAAAAAAGGGGGGCCTGGCTCCAAGTCTGGATAGTAGGTAGGACCTTTCTGACTTTATCAATGATATGGCATTGTTGGATGTTGATATTTAGGGAGGCTTCTTCACCTAGTCCAATAGGAGGGTGGGTAGGGATTGCATTCAAGTTTTGCTAGACAAGGCTCTTATATCTTTAGTTTGGATGAATTATAATTTTTGCAATCTATCTTTAATGGCTTGGACAAGATCATATCACTCTCCTATCTCTATCACTTTGGACCCCATTGCTATCAAACGTAATTTCCCCTTTAGATTTGAGAGAATGTGGACTTCCCACTAGATATATCTCTTCATATTTTAGAGTGGTGGAAGATTTACATGGAGGGAACAACTAAGTTCAAGGTGGCAAAGAAGCTAAAAAATATAAAGCTAAATATTAGAAAGTGGAACAAGTCAGATTTTGATAACATTTTTCATTCCAAAGCACAAATCTCAGAGGATCTCAGCATTATTCAAAATGCAATTAAGAAGGAGGGATATAATGAAGAGAGGCTAGAGGAAGAAAAAATTACTCTAACTAGGCTTCACAATATAATTAGTCAAGAAGAGGCCTATTGGAAATAAAGATCTAGGGTAGTTTGGTTAAATTAGGGGGACTAAAATACTAGATTCTTCCATATCTCTACTCTAAAACAAAAATTTTATAATAGAATTAGTATAATCAAGGTGGGGGATGTTGTCTTGGAAAAGGAAAATGATATTGGTATTGAGGCCTTATCTTTCTTCTCTAATCTTCTTTCAAGAGATCTTAGTCTTGTGAATGAAGATTGATGGGATATCATTTTAAATATCTTGACTTTGATTCAACCAGAGGAGAATGAAATTATTGAGGGTATTCCTTCTCCTCTAGAAGTTGAGTAGGTTTTTTTTTTCCCTAGTTGCCAATAAGTCTCTAGGCTTGAATGGTTTCCCTACTCTTTTCATTCAAATGTTTTGGAAGGTGGTCCATCAAGATGTCATCAAAGTGGTTCAAGAGTTTTTTGATGCCAAGAGCTTGCTCAAGGAAGTTAATGCAACTTTCCTAGTGCTTATTCCTAAAGTGGCAAGGGTTTATTATTTAGACCAATTCATACCTATCAGCCTTTGCAACTCACTCTACAAGATTATATCCAAAGTTTTGGCTTTTAGGATTATCAAGGTTCTCCTAACCATTATAGCTCCCCAAAAATTTAGATTTTTCCTGGGGAGAAAAATCCCAAACTCTATTATGATTGTCCATGAAGTGATTCACTCTTTGGAAGAAGGAAAGAGAGAAGTTTTTCTCCTCAAGCTTGACTTGTCCAAGGCTTATGATCGGGTGGATTGATCCTTTTTCTTCAAGGTTCTGAGAGCCTTTGATTTTAACTCAAAGATCATCCAACTTATTAACCAATTAGTTTCTTCTACCTCTTTAGATATTTTGGTCAAGAGGGCTCAGGCAAGAAGATTTGATTTTTCCCATTCTTTACATTATTTTGGCTGAATGTCTTGGAAGGATGATCTCTTCCAACATAATTTTAGGTGCTCTATCTAGTATCAAACCTTCCTCTCATCTCCTACTTTTATCTCATCAAAATTTTTATTGATGACACTATTATGGGGGGGGGGGGGGGGGGGGAGCCTCAGTTGGGGAAGCCAAAGTGGTGAAAAAGATCTTGAGCTCTTGCTCTAAGGGATTGGGTAGCTTATCAACTATAACAAGAGCTATGTTTTCTTCATTAACACCCTAGCTAAGAGATAGAGGAAGATAGCTAATATTCTAGGTTGTGACTTGGGAAACCTCCCTTCTATCTATTTGGGTCTCCTATTGGGCCTCAAACCCCTAGGTTCTTTCTAGAATAGCCTTATTTATAGCTTCAATAATAAATTGGCAGGTTATAAAGGAATCACCCTTAGCTATGTTGGAAAAATTTAGTTGGTCAAGTCCACTCCCCATAATCTCCCTACTTATGCACTGACTCTCTTTAGGATTCCCTACAAGTATGCTAACCATTTGGAGAATATCCAAAGGAGTTTTCTATGACAACAAGAGATTTCCCCTTGTGGCGTGGGACAATGTGTGCCTCCCCAAACTTAATGGAGGGTTAGGTATTAGAAAAAAAAGACCTTAATAAAGCTCTCCAAGCAGAATAGATTTGGAGAATCTATTCTGGCAAGGGGGACTAGAGGGACATCATGGAAGACAAGTACCTTTCTAGACCTTCAATAAGACACCTGTTCTATGGAGGTTCCATTCCCAATGAATCAAATATATAGAATGAAATTCTTAGAGCTAGAGAGATGGCTAACAACAAGGAAAAATAGAGTGTGGGAAATGGTAAGGAAACTCTTTTTTGGTAGGATAACTTGCTAATCCATGGGCCTCTTCACAATATTCTTAAATATGAAATATGGGCTAATATTTGTATTTAGAGGTATGGCAGATTTGTTAGTGACTATAGACATGGACAAGAATGGAGAGACCTTTCTTTAATATTTGGGGACCTCAGATGACTATTCTTAACTTAGTGATTTTGAGTGAGGATCAAGACCAAATTTTTTGGGAGAACACTTCTAATGGCATCTACTTGGTGGATTTGGGGTACTAAGCTCTTATGAGATAGGATTCAAGACCAGACTGGGCTAAGGTCTGGTTCCTTGGCCTTATTCCTCAAATCAAAATTTTCTTCTAGCTTTTACTCTAGAACATGATTCTCACAATAGACAATCTAAGCAAAAGAGGTCTTCTTATTCCAACTAGATGTGTCCTATGCAAAAACTAGGTAGAGTCTGTGGATCACCTATTTAACCATTTCTCCTTCACTAAAGAGGTGTGTTCTATTTTTAGCCGAGCTTTCGAGATGAGCTGGTGTACTCCTACCTTGACTATTGAATTCTTTAGGCTGTGGGATGACTCTTGTAAGGGATATCAACTCCAAGCCATAAGCAAATGGGATCTACCTCACTTTGTTTGGGGAATATAGAAGGAGTACAATAATCCTATCTTTAGGAATGCCTAGCTTTAAGCTAAAATTATGTCTGGTAAAATTCTAAATGCCCTATTGGAGAATTATATGGTTCAGAAAGGATGTAATCCATTTATAGGAGATACCAAAAGTAGCAATGTCACTTAGAAAAGATGAAAGGAATGCCAATGATCTTTACCCCCATAGGGTTGGCATAAAGCTAACTTTGATGGTGTGACCAAAGGTAACCCAAGAGCTACAGGCTGTGGAGGGGTGATCCAAATTTTCCAATGGAATGGTATTGTGGAGGTTACATTCCCTCTAGGACACCAAACTAATCATTTTCCAGAGGCTTGTGCTGCCTTTCAAACAACTAAAATGGCTAAAGAGATAGGTGTAAAAAGCCTCTAGCTTGAAGGACATTCTAACAACATTATAAAATGCCTGAGGGGTGAATATCCCTCTTCCTAGAGTGTCAAGAATATGATGGAAAAAACCATTCAAATATTACTCACCTTTGAGAGGGTCTATGTGTCATATGTATACTGAGAGGCTAATATGGTTGTTGACTGGATGACCAATGAGACAGTGAGAAGGGATAAGTCAATCATGTGGTCAAGTGGGGAGGGGATTTTGGTGGCCACAAAAAATTTAATAGATACTAAGAGAATCCAGGGCAGGATGGGAAGAATAAAGTGTAATAATGGAAATTAATGTTGTCAATCCTATACTTATAATGATATAAGCTTGGCACAAGCTAAAAAAGAGGAATCATAATTGGGGGGCTTTGTGGAACATTTTTTGGGCAATTGCTAATTATTTTTACAATTTCTTTCCTAAGGAAAAAGGCAAGAATTATTTTTGTGAGAAAAACTAGTTTTCAGCTCTTTGCACTTGGAGGTTTCAAAAAAGTTGTTCTAAGATCTACAACAACATGGTAGGTGAAAGGCATCATAAAGAGTTAGAGGGAGAAATAGAGAAGTGGAAGAGGGGATCAAAGGTCTGGGAGAAGCTAAGGGAAGGTGACATCATAAGTTTTATAGAGAAACTTAATGGCTGGAATTCTAAGATCACTAATCTTATGGTTAAGTCATGAAAAGATGGGAAGGTGAAGATTGATGATATAGAATTTTAGGTCAATGAAGGGGTTATTGCTGAGGTCATTGATTCTCCCACTCAAGGAATTAAATTCTTGAGGGACAAAAAGGTCTCCCTTAATGCAATTAAAGAATTTACCAAAGATGCGAAGGAGTTGAAAGATTTAGTGAAGATTGGTGCATACTATGAACCTGCTTCAATTAAGAAACTATGGAGGTTTGTTCTAAGGGAAATTATCTCTTACATTAGGCTTGACACTAGCTATGAAAGAATCCACACCTACCATTTTTTCATCCTAAACCACTTGAAACTCAAACCTAGGGAAGAACTATTACCCATAAAGTGGAGTCCTTAGAGGAAACAAAAAACTCTTACCTTCCTTTAGACATGAAGGATAATTAAGGGCTACATTTTAATGACAAAGAGGAGGTGGCCAAGATTATGAAGGACATGGGTAGGAAAAAGAAGAAAAATATTGAGAAAAGTATGAAGGGTAGGAATTTTAAGCCCGAGGTAAATTTTGTAGAGGATTACAATGAAGAGGAAGAGGGGATGGAAACAAATGATGAGGATGAGTGAAAGAGGCAGGTACTACTAAGGTATAGGTAAGCAAGAAGAATAAAAACATGACCATAAGGAGGAGGGGAGGAGATAAGGAAGTTGAGAAGTTTCATGATAGGGGAAAGGAGACCCATCCCAATGCTCAAGATGAGAGTAAAGATGATTATGGTTTAGAAAAAAATTGCTTGTACTCTTGCTAAGGGTAGGAGAACAACTTGGAGGAACTTTGTTACTCTAGTACAAAAAAAATGGGCCTAGTAAGAGAACATATCCATCCAGAGGTCTTGGAGGGAAGTGATGGAATAATTCATTTGGAGGAACTCATCGACCCAAATTTGGTGATAGTTAGCGATAATGCAAGGGAGGTGGGGATAAATCTCCTAAAAAATGCCTACAAAAATATGGTGGATAATTTATGGTCTATTAAGTGGATATTCAATGAAATAAAATAGAATAAGATCAAGATGCAATGGTAGGAAAGGAAGGGGAGGATGGGACTGACATAATTATCAAGCTGCATGTGAGGGTAACAAAGATGGAAAAAGGAGTGGAAAGGATGGAGAGCTCCCTCTACAGATCGGCTAACTAGAGCCTCAAGATTATCAAAGGATTGAATGATAATATAAAACAACTGCACTCCATGATGGAGGAAAGCACTAGGGGGGAAAGAGGAAAAGGACAATGAGGACATTAGGATCATTGAAGAAGTTGACTACCTACTGGTAGGGAGCCCAAGACATAGAAGGAGAGTAGACAAGTGAAAGAGGGAGGAGGATTCTCTTGATGACTGTTACAACTGAGACCATGGAAAAGCTAGATTTGAAGGTTGTGGAGTTGGTCAAAGATATGGTGCCCTAATTAGTTTTCCTGGTTTTTTATCTTGCCCCTGATTTTTTGTGGTTTTAGCTTACATGTTCCTCTTTCTGACTACTTTTTCTATAGTTTGGTTATGGTGGCCTAGTTTGGCCTATAGTTAATTGTTTTTTTTTAGCATGCTTTGATCTTTAAATAGAGTTTTGTTGCTACTAGTGGGTTTCATGCACCCCTCTGAAACCTATTTTACTTAATAAAAAACAAATTTAATCATTTGACACCAAGTTTTTAACTTCCATATTTATAGTTCAACTTTTTTGATATCCTTATTGAAGTACTTGTCAAAATAAAATAAGCTAAGATCAAGTTGTTAGAAAAAATTACCAATTACAAGTACACATTCTCTAATCTATTGTACAATCAAAATATGCTTTAGAAAATTATTTTGATTATACATATTAATATTTGATTTGATTTATATTTTAGTTATTTTAGAACATCTATATTTAATCTTTATTACATTATATCCTAAATAAATTTTATCCCTCTACTATCCCAAAGATTAGATTTAATCTTTATTAGACTATTAGAACATCTATATTTAATCTTTATTAGATTATATCCCAAATAAATTTTATTTTATTTTATTTTTACTTCTAATGGTTAACTTATCAATTTTATCTTATTAGTATCTCTTCTCCATCCACTCATTTATTAGCATGGTTATCTACTTCTTTGTTACCTTCACTATAAATATGCTTGATCACTGTTTCTTCAAAATTATCGACTATATCTAAGGAATACTCAAGTTTAGGATTTAGGAACCAAATAGGGGTTTCTATTTTTCTTAATGCATTTAAAATAATTTGTGAATCACCCTCTAGAATTAGTTTCTTAATTCTGATATCTTGACTGAGTCTTAAGCCTTCTATTAGTGCTTCTAATTCTACAAGATTTTTAGACATTAATCCTAAGGGTTTTACATATTTAATTAGACATAGTCCCTTATTTGAATAAATTGTACATCATAGGCCTACTGATTCTAGATTACTTGTAGAAGCCCCATCAAAATTTAATTTTGACCATTTTATAGGAGGAGGTTCCCATTTACATTCTTTTCTAGCAAGCTTATTTGTCTTAGTATAAATAATTAGAGGATTTATTAGAATAAACCAAATTTTCCTCATTTCTACATCCCAATCTAAAAAGGATCCTTCCTCATATGAATTTCTAAGATTATTATTGGCTAACTCACTTATGTATGCCTCTAATTTACTGAAGAAGTATGATAGATCCATCTCTGTGTTACAAAAAATTACTATTCCTTTCTTTTCATATTTTCCATAGAGGAATAAATAGAGATATTTTTCATAGATTATTATAAACATTAGAACTTCCATATTTCAGCCAAAAAAAGTTTAAAAGATTTTTGAGGAAATCCAGAATTCCAGTTTCATTTCTTACATAACTAGGACCAACATTCTTTAGCAAATAAACATAAAAAAAACAAGTGTTCAATTTTTTCATATTCTTTTTCATGGAGATGACATCTTGTTGGTCCTTCAAAACCCATTTTAATAAACCTATCTATTGTTAGAATTATATTTTTGAAGAGCTTCCCAAAGAAAGATGCCTACTTTCAGAAGACACACTAGATCCCAACATAAATTTAGAGGAATATCAAATTTACTCTATTGTTTTGAGTTTATTATCTTTTCATACCCTAATTTAACTTTGTAGTTTCCATCTTTTGATGCTCCCCAAATTAGTTTATCACCCCTTTCTTTATGATTTGTTTGTCTTTTATTTAAAATTTAATTAAATATGTGTTTCTCCTGATATGATAAAGGGGTTTCATCTAAAGACTTCTGTTGCCATTCTTCGTATAAGTTATTATTTATTTTAATTTTGTAATCACACACATAATTAACGGACAAATTTTTTAGGATATGTTTTATGTTCAATGGTAGATTTGCATTATCTGAGCAAGGAAGCCCATCCCATGAGTCCTCCCAAAATAAAGCTTCCTATCCTAAATCAATATCCAAGTTATATTTTTAGCTATTAAAGGACAACAACTTAACATAAAATTCAAAATTCTTGATCATTTTGATGGATTTATTGTTCTAAAAAAAGATAAGGGATTATTGATATCTAAATATTTATGATATAATATTTTGGCCCATTTATTATTACGTTCTTTGAACATTCTCTTCACAAGTTTAGCTCTTAAAGCTTCATTTTCCTAACTCAAGTTTTTAATTTTTAAGGCTCCACACTCTTTAGGTCTACATGTATTATCCCATTTTATCAAATATTGTTTTTACTTTCTTCAGTTCTTTGCCAGAAGAAAATTTAATCGAAGCATCTAATTTCCTTTTAACACCTTTGGGCAGTGGTAGACATGACATATGATATATAGGAATATATGAAAGAGCTGCTTTGATCATAGTCATTCTTCTAGCTTTAGTCAACCATTTGCCTTTCCAACTTCCCATATTTTAATTTAATTTTTCTATAATTGAGTCCTAAGCTTTACCTTCTCTAATACCTTTTTCCAGTTGAATCCCAAGATATTTACAAGGAAAAGTTCCTTTTCTATATCCCATAATTTTAGATATGTCTCTTTCCACTTTCTCTTTTGTATTAATGAAATTTTTTTTTGACTTATTTTCATTTACCTTTTGTCCTGAAGCTTCCATGTAACTTTTTATTATTTTTTTAAAATTTTGAGCTTCTTCCTTAGTACTTTCTCTTGGTGAAAGAGTATCATCTGCATATTATTTATGGGTTATATTAGGAAGATCTTCAGTAACTATGACACCTCTTATCTTCCTTTTAGCTTGAGCCTTTGTTATTGCTCTACCAAAAGTTTCTTCCATAATCATAAAGAAGAAAGATAAAATAGGGTCCCCTTGTCTAATCCCTCTAGAAATACTAAAAAAACCTTAAGGTGTGCCATTAATAAGAAGGGATAATTTTGGATTTGAAATATAATTGTTTATTAAGTTGATCCATTAATGAGAGAATCCAAAAGCTTCAAGATTTTTATAGAGAAATCTCCAATCTACTTTATCATAAACCTTTTGAATACCTAATTTCATTAGCATACGAGATTTCTTATTTGATTGCATAGAGTGAATTAATTCCTAAATAATATCAATACCATTGAAGATTGACTTATTGGGAACAAAACATGTCTGTTCCTTTGAAATGAGTTTTGGAAGAACTTTATTAAGTCTATTGGCTAACGCTTTTGAGAGAATTTTGTAAATTGTATTACATAAAGCTATGGGCCTAAGATCTCTTGAATCCTCATATTGTGACTTCTTTGGAATTAAAGCTAAGAAGGTATTATTAATTTCTTTCAAAAGAGATCCGTAATTCCTAGTTGTATCAATTACTTTCTAGAGATAATCTCCTAGGATATCCCAATAATGAAAGAAAAATGCTTGAAAACCATTTCAACTAGAGATTTGTTTGGATTAAGTTGAAAAATGGCCTCTTTAATTTCTTCTTTAATAAATTTCTTATTTAAGTTCTATCTTTTGAAGTTACTATTTTAGGGATCAATCCTAACATCTTATTTTGAGCTATTAAATTTGAGGATTCATAGTTATTAACAATACTTAAAAGTGCCTAGATCTGAGTGGGATGAGTGGGAAAGGGAGCGAGCTTGGAGTTTTCAAATAGAGGGTTCCTTGTAGATGCGGATGCACTGCAGGGGCATCTAAGATTGGAGAGGGAGAAGGGAGTGATGAAGATGAGGATGTTGCGAAGCTTGGTGTTGAGGGAATTCGGTTTTGTGGGCTTTTGGAGGACTTTTTCTAATTGGATCCGGCGGTCTTGTTGTCTCAACACTCTCTTGTTGTTGTTCAGAAAACATGGGGTCAGATTGCTCGTGTGTGGTGCAATTCAGCTATGAGTTTTTTCCTTTGGGGTGGAACTCCTCTTAGCTGTGGCCTTATTCTAAGAATGATATGCAGGGATCAGGGTTGGGTATTCAGTACCTTTCCTACTAGTGACAATGTTGACGAGTTCCTTCCGGGTGTTGCTCTTGGCTGGGGACAACTTTCTTCAGAGGGTTGTTTTTTGGTTTTTAAGAAAGCTAGCTCTGGCCTTCTATGTTTTTGGGGTGAGAGGTGTTCCCCCAGATGTGTAGCTAGTTGTGATGGTAACATGGGTAAAGGTGGGAGCTTGGGGTTCCAAGGCTTGGTCCAAGGCTCTCATTCTCTTTGGCTCATCTTACCTTGGAATGAATTTTTTTGGATCAAGGCTTTTAGATCCTCTGTCTTCCCAAGTGTTGGTGTGGAGATTTATTATCTGCATGAATCTCCTTGCTATTATCCTAGTAATGGTTAGGGTGGAAGGTTTCCTCTCCCCCTCCATTTTTTGGATATCAAGACAAGTTGCTACCGTTGGGGCAATCTTAGGTTGTGGAGGCTTATGCGGCTGGCTTCTCTTAGACACTACCAATTTCATGCATTAGGCTCTTATGTCCTAATGCTAGTTAACTATGCTTGGGTTCCACCACTAATGGGTGGTTGGTTCTTGGCTGGGAGGGCTATTCTTTGTCTTCTCACTATGAACAAAATGTGGTTACAGAGGTGGTGGGCTTGTTCTTTTGTCTCCACTCTATCTTGCATGGCTTCTATGGAGGTGAAGCTATCTCCTATTGAGGTGGAGATATTTTGTGAGTTACTGGGGGTGGAGGTGACTTCTAGTGTGGGAGATATTGTCAAGGCTGCTACTTTTGATAAGTTGGAGGATTGGTGGTTCCACCTTCCTAACCTCAATAATTGGACCGTTGGTGGGAGGACCCCCCTTTGTCCTCTCATTATGAGAAAAATGTTGTTACAGTGGTGGTGGGCTTGGATTCATGTCTCTACTCCTTCTTGCATGGCTTCTATGGTGGTGAAGCTATCTCCTATTAAGGTGGAGATTTGGTGTGAGTTGTGGGAGACTCCTAGTGAGGGGGACAATTTCTTGGTTGTTGTTGCTGATAAGTGGGGGGGGGGGGGTGTTGGTGGTTCCATCTTCCCAACTTTGTTGTTTTGATCTTCCATTATCATGATTTTGCTATGGGGGACCCTTTCACTATTGAGGTGGGAAAGGAGACTGCTATGAGTTGGAAGATCTTTGAAGATGCTGGCCTAAGAATTGGGCCAAGATGGGTCCAAATCTCTGATTCATAGAAGAAAAGGTAGGTAGCTTGCTGCCTTGTTTTTTTGTTCATGTGCTGATGTTAAAATGACCTACTACTTCCTAGTCCTGGTTGTCCTTTATTTGGAGGTACGCTAGAAGTTTTACAGTGCGCTTCCAAACCATTGGTTTTTGTGTTTGGATGAATGCTAGAAGTTTTAAAGGGCTCATCCAAGTCCTTGGTTCTTGTTTTTCATTTTGTTTCATAGCTATTTGGGGGATTGTCCCAAGGTGTGTTATTCTCTGACCTCTGTCATTGATGAAGGTAAGTTAATATTGTAGATCCTTGGTGATCTTGGATTTTGCACTTGATACTGTTAATCGTGTTTAGCAGTATAGTGCGAGTTGCTTGTACCACAGCCAGCACCCTCTTGCTGCTTAAATTAATCAAAATAATTTTAATATTATATTGAACAAAAAATTTCTACTATCTCATTAGGGGTTTCCATTACCCTACCTACATGATCCTTGATATTTACTATGCTATTTACATTCCTTCTATTGATAGTACTATTATGATTTTTTTTTTGTATTCCTATCTCCTTCTAACAACCAGGTTTCTCTTGATTTTTTTTTTCTAAAATATTTCTTCTTTTGTTAGAATAATTTCTTGTTTAGCCAAATGTTCTTTTCTATGATAAATTTATCATTGCCAATTCCTCCCTTGATATCTTCTTCATTTAAATTTCTTAATTCCTCTTCATTTTCTAATTTATTTTTAAAAATGTCATTAAAGTGTTCTTTTTTCTATTTTTTAATGTTTTCTTTTAAAGATTTTAGTTTTGATATAAAATAGAACATTCGTGATCCTTCAAAATCCTCTTCACTCCACCATTGCCTAATGTTATTGCAAAAATATTTTTCTAAAAGCTACATTTTTTCACATTTAAAAGGGTTCCTTCATGACGTATGTGGTTCATCTATTTCTAGCCTAATTGAGTAATGATTAGATCCTACATTAGGAAGAATGACTGTACCTAAAGGGTGATTAAAAGAAATTAAGTTTCATTTGAATATAAATCTATCCAATCTTTCTTCTATATTACAAAAACTTACTCGTCTATTGTTTCAAGTGAAAGTTCCATTAGTTGTTGGGATATCTATAACATTTTCTTTTGCAAACCAATCTTTGAAACCTAGCATAACCTGAGAAATGGTTGAGATTCCACCTGCTTTTTCTCCAAAGTCTAGGATAGCATTAAAATCTCCCCCAATAAAATTATTTTCTAAAGGATTTGTTTCTAGATGATTACTTATTTCATTACATAACTCTTTGTTATTTAATGTTGGATTTGGTTCATATATATTTATTAGAATAAATTAATTTTCACTTTTAAAGCTTTTAACTTTCCCCCCATCCAATTACTTCTTGAAATGAGTGGATTAAATTATACTTTCCTAGGATCCATAAAATGACTATCCCCCCCAGAGGCCCCAACTAATTCAACCAATTCTATTTTCCTAAACCCCAATTTTCTTCTACGTTTCTCTCCTCCTCTATTAAATTTCATTTCTTGAATTAAAATTATATCAGATTCAAGTAATGACAAGTTACACTTTAGAAAATGCTTTTTATTAGGGGCATTAAAACCCCTTATGTTCCATGTTGTTAAATTCATGGTTAAGTAGAAGAGAGATTCCCCTTTCCTACATTTAGTAGGTTGTTAATCTTTTTTATGGTTGCTAGCCAAACTTGTAGGTTTTCTAAGTTTAGCTAAGGATTTTCTCTCTTTTCTTTCTTTTCTTACCAAATTTTGGTTGAACTAATCCTTGCATGTTAGCTTTAACACCTAGGTTATCTAGATTATTACTTGCATTCTACACACTTTTTGCAATAAAATCATCTTCATCTTCATCTAAATAATCTTTTTGTAATTCTTTCATAATTTTATTACTTATTTCTTTTTTTAATACTAGTTCTTTGATTATTGATTTCTAAGTTTGACAATTTAGTTCATTTATACTATCCTTCTCTTGTTGAAATACTTCCATAACCCCAAACTCTTTCCAATTTTGGCTTCTAAATTTATCATTTTCTAATTTATCCAAACTCCCTTTATCTAAGTCTTTTTCTTGATTTAATAATTCAAATTCTTTTAAAAACATCTTAACCTCTATAGGAATACAATTACAAGTATTAGTTTCTACTTATGTATTTCCTCTATATTTTGAAATAGAGTCTGGTCCCTCTTTCTTGAGTTTATATTATTCTTTTAAGGGTAGTAGATGAATATTTTCTCCTATTCTTACAATTGTATTTGAATTTGACTTAATAATACCTTTAATAGGATTGAGAGTTTTTGTATTAGTCTTTGAGTCTTCATTTTTAGAATCTTCCTTATCCATTTCCATAATTCTTTCAATTAACCATGTTAATGTTTCTTAATTTTCCTCATTTTCTTGATTAGACTTAATTTCCTCAAGGTTGTCTTGTTTATCTAAGACAACTCTATCCATGGTAGATTTAAGGGTCATATTTGGAGTTACTCTATCCAAATCTTCAAAAGGATTTTTGCCATTGATAGATGTTTTCCAAAATTTGTAGAACTTTTGCTTGGACACCTTAGCTCTATTTTTTATATCATTATAGTAACTTTTTGCTTCTTATACCATTTTGGTTCTATCCACTTGAAGTTTAGTATCTTCTGTGGGATTATTTTCTATATCATTATCTATATTGATTTTTTCTTTTTCCCCCATCTTATTTGTCTCTGGTGATTTTATCTCTTCCTGATTGCTAGTATGTTCAAACTATTCTCCTTCTTTTGAGTTCTTATTAACATCTTTTGTTGATTTATTTATTTCTAATCTTTCTTGTCTACATTCTAAATCTTTGGTTGACGCGTGTTTTGTAAAACTAAAAATGATCTATTTTTTAATATGTTTGCTCATTTCTTTGAATAGGTTCTAGTTGTAGGGGCATTAGACACTCACTATTCTTTTCATTATTTTGTTTGTGACTCTTACCTTGACCCTCATCTTGGATAAATATTTAACCTCTATGTGCTTCATCACAAAGGGTTAGTTGATCACCTAAATTACTTTGGCTTAATAACAAGTCATAAGTCAATCTTTCATGCACCTTCAAGTTCTATCTAATATCTTCTATGTATATAATCTAGTTTACACATATCTCACATTACTCCAAATTATTAATATTTTCCTCATCTTCATACTCTACCATGTCTTTTTTTTTTTTACTTTAGAGATAAGTTTCCTAGATCCATAGGCTGTTCTCCATTCTCTTGGTCCCTTGTATCCTTATTTGACTTTTTTTTTTGGATAAACTAAAATTTTGTCCTAATTTCTTTACTTCCTCCTCTATTCTCCTTCCTTTGTTTCCTCTATGTGTTGGCATATCTTATTGGCTAGTTTAACACTTGATGTATTTGAGATTTTCTTAGTTCCTTCCTTCATCAATTGATTCTCCTAATTTTCTAGGGTTAGATCTTTATTTTGTTTTTTATTCCATTTGATTAAAAAGGGGAATACTTCTTTTAATTTAGAGCTTCTTTCATAAAACTTAAAATTAGTTATTGTAGGGTTTTGGGTAGTATCTAAAATGATAATGTCATGAATGTAGCCATCATATTTGGAACACTTGATGTTATAATATGATCCATTTGATATTACTTACAATGGCTTGAATCTCTTACAGGTTTATTTCCATATTAATTAGAATTTTGATATCATTTGAATTGTTATAATTTTCTTCAAATCCTACCAATTCTCCTAAAGCTTGACCAATGTGTTTTAAAATTTGAACATGTAAAAGCTCGATTGGTAATGCTTTAATAGATACCCAAGTGGGGATTCATAATTTTTTAGCATTGCATACAATAAAGTTTTGGCTCCATTTGTATGAATTTCACAAAATAACCTTTATAAAAGAAAATAGATCTTGAAAGGAGATAATCTCTAATTGTTTTTTTCTTTACATTGAATGTATACTAATTTGTTAGATAGGGAGCATATACTTGTTCAACATAATGACCTTTCAACCATCTAGGTGAGTTTTGATTTTTTGCTTTTGGTCCATTCCAATATGCAAATAGCCTCAAATCCTGACATTCGGGTTGGAAATATATAATTGGAATAATTATTTTTTTCATTGATGTCAAATCTATTAATAAGACATATTGCTACCTAATCTAAATTTCATACCTATTTGATTGATGAAGAGGATTTGAGAAATTGGTCATAACAATAGCATCTAGAGGAAAGGTTGAGTTATGAAAATGAAGCTAGAATGGTCATTTGATTAGTTAGATTTTGATGAGACAGAGTGATTATTTTTATCAAGCAAGTTAGTAAATGGTTAAGGAATACCAAATGATGCTAGTGTCAACTGAGACATAGTAAGTGCTGAGAAAATCTAGTGTTGACCAAGAACTAGTAACAACTAAGCAAGTTAGTCAATTCTAAGCCAAAAGTTTTATAATGACCGAGTGTTAAGTGATGACCAATTGTCAAAACTTAGTGATTGCCGAGTAACATTGTTGAAGATGATTTTGAGGAAACCATGATTCCCAAATTACTTAGTTGATTTCTCGTGAGATGTAAACCATGTTGAAGATAAGATTGATTAGTTGGGTCATTAAATTCAATGAAAAGATTAGGTAAAGACCTAATATAAGGATTCCAGAGAAGTTTGTGTTGCCCCACCTTTTACCCTTGAACCATTTTGAAAAAGTGGAGAATTTTGTGTCTTAGTTAAGTCTAGGAATGTCTGAGTCTAGTTTAAGTTCCCTTAGGTGGAAGGAGTCTTCATTGGATTTTTCATCTTTCCCTTCCCCCACATCTCATAGCTGGGTGGTTTTCTTTTATGTTGTGAGTCTTGCGGGTAGCTTAGTACCTAATCTAATGAGGATCCTTGCAACATGAAATAATTATTCACAAGGCTAAGATTGCTCATGGCTTATCATATTTTTAATGAAAATAAGAAGCTCATAGAAAATCGAGCATCACCTTCTCCTCAGCGAGTTTTCAACCCATGAAGGCGATTTCCTGCGAAGAGAAATAAATGATGCTTATGGATTCATGTAAGAAAATAATGAGATAGCTTATGGAAAATATTATTTTCACTTTGATATACTACCTTGGGAAGCACTTAGGATTCAACACAATGCTCATAATGATCTTAAGTGGAAAACTCAAAATTGACTTCTCCTCAGTAGGTTTTCAAGCCATGAAGTCTATTTTTTGCCAAAGGCAATTGTAAAGGAAAAGAAACAAGGAAGTGGGTCCCTTTTGACTTTCACAATCCTTTTAAACTTCTCCAAAACCAAAGGAAATATTCACTCAAAGGATAAAGCTTAAAAGAAAGCATGGGTGGAGAATTGAAAATTGTCTTCTCCTCAGTGGGTTTTCAACCCATGAGGATGATTTTCTGCATTTAAAAGAAAATCAACTTTCTAAGCAGACTGGACCCACAAATTGTACAAAAAACATCTTAAGATGATAATCAAAACAATATAACTATTGTGACAAAAGTATATTGAGCAGAATTCAACTTGGCAGATGTTTTCTTATGGGGCACTTTGTTCAGAATTTTCTAAAACTTAAAGGGAAACAAAAAAGTAAGTATGAAAGAATGGAAAGTTATAGTTGGGCCAATGAAAATAGTGAAAAGACATTGAAATATTCATTAGAGCTGCCAAATTTACTATTTCAACATATTCATCCTTTAATTCATTCATGTGGGGCAAATCCTTAAGATTAACGAGTGAATTAAAGCTCCTATATAGATGGAAACATAACAATTATTCAAACTACCACTTTTTCTTAAATTTTTATCTGTTAAATTGTATAGCTTTTTCAAATAGCCTATAATTGTGAATTAAATATCCTATTCTTCTTCTAGATTCAAATTTTCAACTCATTTCATTTTTAGATAGAATGGAAACTAGGTTTGTGGGTTTTGATGGGCTGAATGGAATCAAGTCTACATCAAAAAATTTCACGGACTCTTCACTCCATTTTTATGATATGCAAGATTTTCAAAAGAGGCTGAAATCAGAGCTGATTCATCCCATAACTGAAAAGCTTGGAGGATGTGGATTAGTGCAAGGAGTTGGTTTCCTGGTAATAGTCCAAGCTCTAGAATTAATTTATGAATGCTTAAATCATTATAATCTAGATACTAGATAGATTGTATTACCAGATGATACAATATTGATCTCCATTAATAGGCAAACTTTGGTGAATTGCCTGCAAGTTCCAGAATGGAAGGAGTTTTCAAATTTGATAGTGGGAGGAGTAGTTTCTGAGTTCTCCACAAAGAAGATGGTCTGGAGGAAGGAGATTATGCAGTCCTAGTTTCAAAAGCCATAGAGTGCCAAGAGTAAGGTCCCCAAAATTCTATTTGGTACTAATCTCAAACTTGAGATTATAGACATCTTGGTTCTCCTACATAGATTGAAAGGTGAGGTAGAAGCTCTAAATTTTTTTGGACAATAATTCTTTTTGGTATAAGTTATTTTTTTAGATATATAGTATATAGACTGGGCTCACGAGGTAAGTTCCAAAGCTCTTAGTGCTGTGAAGTTCTACAAAACCTTCTATATGTCTTCCTTTCTAATTTACATGCTAACATCTTTACAATTATGGCTGGACCTACCAAGGATAGAAAATTTTGTTGATGATGTGAAGTGTTATGAGTTCTATCCATGTTTGTAATTGCAAAATAGTTATGCAAACTATGTCAAAGTTAATGATGCATTAACTATGAGAATTTGTACGGAGCTTCAAGGATGCCCAGAGAGGAGATTTAACCCAGAAGCAATGGTAGCTATTAGCCAATTTGGAAGTTATTTTATCTAGTTCTCATGTTTCTCATATTTGTGCCTTGTAGCTTTTGATGGATTCCCCTTGAAGCTGCCCAGATATTTGAGCGACATGATCATGTTGATTAAGATTGTGAGGCAAGAAATCTAAATGAACATGTTGAGTAGGAGCTTGAAGAAGAAGGGATATGAGTTCCCTATGAAAGTAGGAGCTTTTAGTTGTGAGTCTCGATCAGATGGAAAGAATATGCTTAAAGTATTCGAGATGCGATACAAATTGGAAATGTACGAGGTCCTTAGATCTATATTTGATCCAAATGGATATGCTAGGGAGGTGTTTTAGATTGGGAGTATGATCAAACACATTACCACTATTGAGGACTATTGGGTGGATTGTAGAGATGAATTTGAAAGTTGAGATCGTGCTTTCGCTAGACTCACAGTGGAGCAAATAAAAACATACAATATCAATTTTGATGTTGAAGGACTAGAGGGTGATGGGTAAAATATGCATATTAATACATATCTAACTAAGTTAAGAAACACTCCTATCAGTTCAGAGCCTTATAAGGATGTTGAGGAAGACTTGGATATCATGATGGCCAAGTCATCAAAAGAACTAAAAAGTGGGTTGAATGGACTATTGAAAGGAGGAGTAGAAGTAAAAGCATGTTAGCTCAAGCTTCTCCAATAGCTATAGCTCCTTCCTCCTCTCAAGGTGACACAACAGGTGT
Organism: Cupressus sempervirens; assembly: GCA_028749045.1. Taxonomy (NCBI): domain Eukaryota; kingdom Viridiplantae; phylum Streptophyta; class Pinopsida; order Cupressales; family Cupressaceae; genus Cupressus; species Cupressus sempervirens. The sequence goes on from CM053790.1 coordinate 413,071,918, forward strand.
AACCTTGTCTATTTCTCAAGGACCAGCTCAACCATTAGGGGGAGGTGACCAAACTCTAGATAAGAACATCCCCATGGCTAAGACATGTCATGATGGATTCCTCCTAGTTATTGGAACCCAAATTGAAGCTAAGAAGAAGAAGAGAAAGGAGCCAAAGAATAGTGCCATCACCTTAGTTCCCTCTCCTCATGCCACCCTAGTTTCCTCCCCTCATGTCATTTGAATTCCCTCACCTCATCATAGTCCAGTTCTGCAAGTAAGTGCCAGACTTTTGCAACCAAGTAGCTCCCTAGTGGAAATAGTAGATTTGGGAGATGGAAAGAGAATTAAAAGTGAATCTACTAAATTAGATGAGGCAATTAAGAAAAATTTAGAGGTGGAGAAAGGCCAAAGCTCTTCCAAGCTCATTTCTTAGGCCCCAAAGAATTCCTTCTCTTCGATTGCAATGGCAATTACTCTAGTTAGGAAGATGTTTAGCATAAAATCACTTGGGATGACCTCCAAGGTGATAGGCACATATTCCTGGTTGGAAGACACTTTGGAGAAGAAGAGGAAGGGGAAGGATGCAGGTGCTTCAAAGAAAGATGCCTTATCTCTTGTAGTTCACTCTGGGTCTACTTTGAGTAAGGTTAAGAAGCAAAAGACCTTGTCTATCCTTGAATAAGACCTTGAAACTAGGCACTTAAAAATGGAGATTGCAAAGCCCACCAAGGATGGATGAATGGAAGACATGATCATAGATGATTTCACTCTACACTCGATAGATCTTGGAGAGGCTAGACACGACACCAAAGTTGGCTTGTGGAAGTCAACCAATGAAGTAATTGAAGGACAAATGGAAAGCCTCAAGTTGTCAAAGGTTAGGATGAAGGTGGAGATAGAGGAACTCAATAGATTTATTAGAAAATTGGTCACTCCACTGGCAAGTATCTCTGAAATGTCAGTAATAAGTAATCCCACTGCTGCCAAAGTTCAAGCCCTTATCTCTCAACTTTAGGAAGATAGGCACTTTGGTCAAATTAGTAAGGATTAGACTAAGAAGATCAAATCAGAGGGTGTCTCCATTATGGAACAAATTGGCAATGCTATCTTGAGATTAGAAATAGAGAAGGATAACATCTCAAAATCCTATATGTATGAAATTGAAAGATTAATAAAAGGTTGCCTAATTTCTGGTGTGAAGTACTTGATGTTGTAGAGTTAATTGAATGGTATTTTGTATCAATTATTCTCTATTCCATTTTTGTTAGTTTTTAATTACATGTTTTCTCTTTAATCTAAGTTGAAGCAAGGAATGAACTAAGTTTCATTCCCCTATTTTTGAAGTAGTGTGTCATGGCATGTTCAAAGAGAAACCTCTTAGATGTATTTTATTCTAGTTAATTTTCTTTCTCTATAGCTTAGATTTTAATTGAATCAGGTAGTATTAGCTATTATAACATTTTCAGTTATTAAGCTTTGTGAGTTCATAGGATGTGTGTGTTCACAAACTTAACCAATTGTTTAGAAATTACTTCTTGCCTAAGTTAGATCCTATTTAGGCTTGGCTCAATTTTACCTCTCCTGTTCTCAAGTCAAGAACACACCCCATATCATTTTTAGGAACAAAACATAATTCATTGCAAATCCATAATAGGGAGCTGTACCTATTAATTTAGAGAAAAGTTAGCCTTTAGAAGCAACTTTTCAATTGTTAGTAATCATATATTGTTCATAATTTGGGAATTTAAGAGTTAGTAGTCAGAAAGAACAAATTTATTTACCAACAAATTTTTGGTAACTCTACTGGGGACCAAATAGTTGCATGACTAATAATCCTATATCATGAGGGAAGATGGTACTACCTCATGAGAGTATTTTTCTAGTGCTCCAACCTAACCTTGGTTTTCAAGACGACCAAGAAGACATAATTTCATTCCTTAATACATTTGTCTAGAGACATAGGAGGAACACTAAACATTACAAGACTGCTAGCCGAGTATTGGAAGAGGAAGAAAGAAGAGCCAAAGCTTTAGAAAGAGTTATTCAAAGGAGGGACATCTAAAGAGCAGAAAGACAATTGAGACATGAAGCTCAAAGACAAAACTAACCTAGCATCCTTGAACAAACAAGGTTTCTTAAAATTACCAAGGAATAGGGTGGGCAAGATCCTATTTTTGATAAACTTACGGAGCTTGGTTTTGCCATCCTAGACATTCCAAAATAGAAAAATGAAAAGAAGAGCCAAAGTAGACCACCTTCCCCTGTTAGGAATCAAAGCACTTCAAATACTACCTGCCAGGTATTGGCCTTGCACAAAATCACTACTCCCCTAGTTGTCAATTTTCTGCCATATCTTGACAGAATAATTATGGATACTCCATGGGCTGTAGCAATATGACCATTAGCACTAACAACTTATCAGCCACTTCCAGCTAGTTCAAGGAAGAATTTTCCTAAATTTTTAGGTGATAGGAAGGTTACCACATATGAACACATTAAGGCCTTCTTTGTAGCTCCCCATAGCTTAGGAGTTGCACATGAGGATGTCACCATAAGATTGTTTGTGGAAACCTTGATAGAAAATATAGTAGATTGGTTCTATCATCTGGATGATGGCTCAATCACTAATTGGGATACAATGTGAACAACCTTTGAGACAAGATTTGAAACTGTGAAAGATGAACATGTCTTGTTAACACAACTAACATCTATTAAAAGAAACCTACCATGACTATGAGGGATTTTGTTGCTACTTTCAATAAGATTACTAGTATAATTTCAACTACTGATAGACCCACTACTGGTAATCTAAAAACCTTCTTTATAATTGTGATGCCCTCAAATATTAATTATGATTTAAGAAGGGCACATCCCATAGATTTAGCATACACACAAAAGAAAGCAATTGAATTTGAAGATGATTTAATTTCCATGGGAAAATGGGAGCAAGAACTTCAAACTAAAGGAAGTTCTAGTAACACCACATCGACTAATGAAATGATTAAGAAATTGTCAAATGAGTTGGTACCAGTAAAAAGGTAGTTACCCATATTTAGAAATTCTTACCAGTGCAATTATCAAAACCTGTCATGAAAGAATAATGATAAAAAATTTCTATAGCCTATAGGTTCAATACCAATATTGGAAATTGAGGCGGCACCAAAAAAAGGAAATATGTGTGTGTTTCATTTGACAAAGATCATGATAGTGAGAGCTGTCCAAAAATTGCTCGTATGATGCAATTGTTCTCCTCCAATGAGTTGAATACTCCAAATCCTTATTCTAAGTTAGATTCATACTCAAATGGCGACTCTAGAAATTTATGTTTGGAATATGAGTCAAATTTTGAACCAAAGGGAAAATTCTATGCAACTATTGATGGAACTTTATACACAATATTGACTCAAGGTCAAAGGCAAAAGAATCAAACCTCCAATCATGCTCACAAGAATGATCCCAATCCTTCAACGAGTAATGTTCATGTTGATCAAGGAGTATCCATATCTCAAGTAGGTAAGGACAAAATTCCCTTTGATTTCATTCAATTATATGAAGAATCAAAAATCCAAATCTCCCCCATGGATTATTTGAAGTCTCATCCCTCTGAGTTGAAAAGGTTGGTAGATCATTGTAAAGGGAATACTATGGATTTAAATCACAATGTGACTGTGGAAGAAAGAGATGAAAATTTGACATCAAACTTGTTTAACCAAGAGGATTCTATTTTTCTAGCAACCTCTCTTAGGAAAAAACCCAACCCATTCTATATTTCAATGTATATCAATGGATACAAACTAATCAATTGCATAATAGATTCAAGTGCATTAGACAACATTATGCCTTATTCTGTAGCTAAGGCCCTAGGCCTCAACCTCACTAAGGTACATGGAAGATGTTACTCTATGGATACCAAATAGGTTCCTTTGCTCAGACATATTAAAGATGCTTAAGTAGCCTTAGCTTCTCATCCAGAAAAGAAAATCTTATTGACTATTCTAGTGGCAGATATTCTAGCAAGCTATGGGCTTCTCTTAAGTAGGAATTTTTGCCAACACTTAGGAGGATAAATAAAATTGGACTAGTCCCAAGTAGTCATACCCATAGGGAATAAGAAAGTTAAACTAGAACCTAAAGAAAAAAAAAAATTCACTATGCTAAAATCAGATGACCCTAAAGCTCAGATCCTCTATCAAGAGCTGGAGTTTGGAAATTACATGTTATTTACTAAAGACATTTTGAATGAGCAAGAAACTAAAGACTCAAAAATAAAAGCCTTAAGTGAAGAACAAGAGTCATCATCTATATGGGCATTGGATTTGACAAAAGTTGTTCCTCATTAGGATCTAACACAGGTGTAGCATTAATACCTCTTGAAGGAGAACCTAAACCCATGGCTTTCAAATTGGAGTTTGGGAATACAAATAACATTGTAGAGTATAAAGCCCTACTTCTAAGGATAGTGGCTATGAAAGAAAAAGGAATAAAGATCTTGAAAGCTTGAGGTGATGCAGAGCTTGTTGGAAGACAAATTATAGGGCAATACTTTGTGAAGAATCATAAGTTGAAGAATTATAGAAACAGAGTTTGGGATGAAATAGAAGGTCTTGATTCCTTTTCTATTGAACCAATACTAAGAAAGATGAATGTCAAAATAGATTCATTAGCAATTTCTACTTCTCTACTACTACCCGATCTGAAATTCAAAGATAAGAAGTACCAGATTGAGATTGTGTATCAAGCCTCTATTCTAAAAAATATAGAATCCTGACAAGTCTTTGAAGATGACAAGAGTTTGCTACTATTCCTAGAAAGCAACAAATCTAGTTTTGGACATGAATTCAATGATGATAATCATGAAAACTTTGATGTCAAGAGGAAATGGAATCAAAATGATGAAGTTCAACTATGAAGTAATATCATTCCCCCATACTTTGTATCTTTAGAAAAATTGTTCAACAGAAACGATGCTTACATAAAAAAAAGGAGGATAGAAAAAGGTCCTACTATTTGTGGGTATGAAGGGGTGAATATTGGAGATACTCATGATCCCAAAATGATTAATATTGGGAAATGTTGTTTTCTTGAAGAGAAAGAAGTTGCAAAACAACTCTTCAAAGAATATTGAGATATTTTTGCTTGGAGTTACAAAGATTTGAAAAGCTATCGAGGTGGGAAGATAAAAAATCAAATTCCCCTTAAACCTGATGCAATCCCTTTTTGGCAGAAATAGAGGAATTAAAATCCTAAGGTAGTGGATGCTATATTTTAGAAAGTTAACAAGATGCTAAAGGTAAAAATCATCTATCCCATCCATCACTCCACCTAGATAGCTAATATAGTACCAGTCAGAAAGAAGAATGGAGAAATAAGGATCTATGTTGATTTTCAAAATTTGAACCAGGCATCCCTGAAGGATAATTTCACTCTTCCCAATATGGATTACTTACTACAAACAATGGCTAGAGCCAAAATGATGTCCATGCTTGATGGGTTCTCAGGTTACAATCAAGTTAAAGTGGAAGAAAAGGATCAACATAAGACAAAATTCACCACTCCTTGGGGGTACATTTGCATATCACAGAATGCCCTTTCAACACATTAATGCTAGCACTATATTTCAAAGGTGTATGAGTAAAACATTTGCTAATCTAAAGGACTAGATTATAGTTATATATCTAGATGACCTCACTATTTTTTCAAAGAAGAGAAAAGATGACATAGAAGATTTGAGGAAGGTATTATAGAGGTCTCGGGAACATGGAATCTTACTTAATCCCAAAAAATCCATTTTTTGTGTGATAGAGGGAAAGCTCCTTGGTCATATAGTTTCTCAAGAAGGTATTAGAATTGATCCCAAATGAATCAAAGCCATTCAAAGATTGAGTCTACCATCAAATAAAATAGGAATTAAATCATTCTTTGGGCAGGTGAATTTCCTTAGAAGGTTTGTACCATAATTTGTAGAAACCACCAAGTGTATCATAGACATGATGAAAGGAAATTAAAATTTTAAATGGAATGAGGTGGGAAAGCAAGCATTTCGAAATATAAAAACTACTATTGCTAATGCTCCAGTATTATGCCACCCAAATTATAAGCAAGATTTCATCATTTACTACTATGCCTTTGAACACACTTTATTGGCAATACTTATGCAAGATAATGATGAAGGAATACAAGCCCCAATAGCTTTCGTTAGCATACCCCTAAAAAATCATGAGTTGAAATACTCATAGATTGAGAAACATGTCTTTGCAGTAGTCAAAGCACTTAAAACTTTTTGATTTTACATTTTGCATTTGCATTCCATGGTCTATGTCCCAAATGCAGTGGTAAAAAGTGTACTAACACAACAAGATATAGGGTGTAATGCTAGAGGAACTTGGATAGCCAAGACACAAGAGTATGATATAGAAATTAAATCTACTAAACTAGTAAGAGGTAATGCCTTGTGCAAGGAAATTGCAAAAAACAAGATCACTAAAGAACTAGAAGAATTGGGAGAAAAGCAATTAGTTTTGGTTGTTGGTCTTCATGATCCTTGGTTTGAGAATACTACTTATCTGCTAACATATGGAGAATGTCCAGAGGGCCTAACTGCAAGAAAGAGGAGAGACCTTAAATTGAAAGTAGCTAAGGATGTAATTTGGGATGGAAAATTGTTTAAAAAAGCCATAGATGGCACTTTGCTAAGATGTGTAGATAAACAACAGCAAGAAAAGCTATTGAAAACATTTCATGATGAAGCTTGTGGAGGGCATTTCTCATCCTTAGTCACAACTTTTAAAATATTAAGATAATGTTATTATTGGCTGGGAATGTTCAAGGATTCCTATTCCTAGGTAGCTAAATGTGAAAAATGTAAGATGTTAGTTGGACATCCTCAATTATCCACGTTGCCACTAAGACCTGTCATCATTGAGGGGCCCTTTCAACAATGGGGTCTTGATTTCATTGGTCCGATTAACCCAATATCTAGTGATGGTCACCAGTATGTGATAACTACAATTTATTATTTCACTAAGTGGGTGGAAGCCAAAGCAACTAAGAAAACTACTTCTAAAGTAATATGTGAATTCATCAAAGAAAACATACTAGTTAGGTTTAGTGTTCCCATCAAATTGGTGATGGAAAACATAACATATTTCTCTTCAACTGAGATTACCAATTTTTTCTTTGAACATGGAATTGTAGTCAGTCATTCATTTGATTATTTCTCGCAAGGAAATGGTCAAGTACAATCTAGTAACAAAAACTTGATGAATATTGTCAAGAAATTAGTGTTAGATAATTAGAAAACTTGGCACAAGAAAATTCATGAGGCACTGTGGGTAGATAGGGTGACACCTAAGAGGGAAATTGGTATATCTTCTTTTGAATTAGTCTATGGAACTGAGGCTGATCTTTCATTACCTTTGGAATTGGTTATGAACAAACTTAGGATAGTAATTGAAAATGATATCTACAAAGATGGCTTAGAAAAGAGAATTTTGTACTTGTGCAAGCTTGAAGAGGAAAGAGAGGAAATCATGGATCACATCACTCAATAGTAGTTGTGAGTGAAGAGTCTATTCGATAAGAGGGAAAGACCACATAAATTCATCTTAGGATATAGTGTGCTATTATGGGATAAGTGAAGAGCTCCAAAGGGTATGCATAAAAAGTTTGATACCTTGTGGAAAGGCCCATTCATAATCCATTAGGCATTTGAGAATAATTCATTCAAATTTTCTTATCAAGATGGTGAAGTGCTACCTCTGACCTACAATGATCAGGATCTAAAACTTTATTAAATTTCAAATTGAAACTAGGTAACCCTTGTATTGTATTATAGTTACATTTAGTCCTTTTCCATGTTTTCCTAGTTAGTTTTCCTCTCTTTCTTTAGCTTCTTTATTTTTCTCGCTTTAGTTTTTTTGTGTAGCCACCTTTATTTTTGCAAAACTAGAGTTCTTGGATTCCTTTCTTGGGTATAATCTACCCAAGTCCCTAGTTAGAGCCAACTATTGCCCCACTTTTTACCCTCGAACCATTTTGCAAAAGTGGAGAATTTTGTGTCTCAGTAAAGTCTAGGAATTTTTGAGCACAGTTTAAGTTCCCTTAGGTGGAAGGAGTCTTCATTAGATTTTTCATTTTCCCTTCCCCCACATCTCATAGTCAGGTGGTTTTCTTTTATGTTGTGAGTCTTGCGAGTAGCTTAGTACCTAATTTGATGAAGATCCTTGCAACATGCAATAATTATTCACAAGGCTGATCTTGCTCATGGCTTATCATATTTTTAATGAAAATAAGAAGCTTGTGGAAAATTGAGCATCACCTTCTCCTTGGTGGGTTTTCAACCCATGAAGGCAATTTCCCACAAAGAGAAATAAATGATTCCTTATGGATCCATGTAAGAAAATAATGAGATGTCTTATGAAAAATTCCTATTATCAATTTGATATACTACCTTGGGAAGCACTCAGGATTCATCACAATGCTCAAAATCATCTTAAGCAGAAAACTCATAACTGACTTCTCCTTGGCAAATTTTCAATCCATGAAGTCCATTTTCTACGAAAGGAAATTGTAAAGGAAAAGAAGTGAGGAAGTGGATCTCTTTCAACTTTCATAGTCCTTTTAAACTTCTTCAAAACCAAAGGAAATATTCACTCAAAGGATAAAGCTTAAAAGAAAGCTTGGGCAGAGAATTGAAAACTTTCTTCTCGTTGGCAAGTTTTCAACCCATGAGGATGATTTTTTGCATTTACAAGAAAATAAACTTTGTAAGTGGATTGGACCCACAAATTGTACAATTTTTTTTTAAAGATGATAATGGAAACAATCTAACCATTAGGGGAAAGGTATATTGAGCAGAATTCAACTTGGTAGATGTTTCCTTACGGGGCACTTTGTTCATAATTTTTTGAAACTTAAAGGGAAGTGGAAAAGTAAGTATGAAAGAATGGAAAGTTACCATTGGGCCAACAGAAATAGTGAAAAGACACCAAAATATCCATTAGAGCTCTCACATTTACTGTATCAATGGATGGATTCTTTAATTCATTCATGTGGTGAAAATCTTGAAGATCAACAAGTGAATTAAAGCTCCTATATAGATGGAAACATAATAGTTATTCAAACTACAATTTTTTCTTGAACTTTTGTCAGTTGAATTGTACAACTTTTTCAAATAGCATGTAATTGAAAATTCAATATCCTATTCTTCTTCTAGATTCAAAATTTCAAATCATTTCATTTTTAGACAAAATGGCAACTAGGTTTGTGGATTTTGATGGGCTGAATGGAATTAAGTCTACATTGCAGAATTTCAAGGACACTTTACTCCATTTTTATGATATGAAAGATGTTCAAAAGAGGCTGGAATCAGAGCCAATTCATCCCATGAATGAAAAGCTTAGAGGATGTGGATTGGTGGAAGTAGCTGGTTTCCTAGTGGCAATCCAAGCTCCAAAATTGATTTATGAATGCATAAATCATTATAATCTGAATACTAGATAGATTGTGTTATTGGATGATATAGTATTGATCTCCATTAGTAGGTAGATTGTGGTGAATTGCCTCCAAGTTCTAGAATGGGAGGAGTTTTCAAATTTGATAGTGGGAGGAGTCATTTTTGAGTTCTCTACAAAGAAGATGGTCTAGAGGAAGGAGATTATGCAGTCCTGGTTTCAAAAGCCACGTAGCACCAAGAGTAAGGTCCCCAAAACTCTATTTGGTACTAATCTCAAACTTGAGATTGTAGACATTTTGGTTCTCCTACATAGATTGAAAGGTGAGATATAAGCTCTAAATTTCATTGAACAATATTTCTTTTTGGTACAAGTTATTTGTTCACCTATGCAATAGATAGACTAGGCTCATGAGGTAAGTGAAAATATTTCCAATGCTCTCAGTGCCACAAAGTTCTACAACACCTTCTATATGTCTTCCTTTCTAATTTACATGCTAGCATCTTTATAGTTATGGCTGAGCCTGCCAAGGATAGAAAATTTTCTCGATGATGTGAAGTGTTATGAGTTCTATCTATGTTTAAAATTACAAAATAGTTATGTGGAGTATGCCAAAGTTAATGATGTACTCACAATGAAAATTTGCAAGGAGCTTTAGGGATGCCTAGAGAGGAGATTCAACCTAGAAGTAATGGTGGCTATTAGCCAATTCATAAATTATTTTATCCAATTCTCATCTTTCTTGTATTTACACCTTTCAACTTTTGATGGATTCCCCTTGAAGTAGCCCAGATATCCAAGCAACATGATCGTGCTGAAAGAGATTGTGAGGCATGCAATCCAAGTGAATGTGCTGAGTGGGAGCCTGAAGAAGGGATATGAGTTCCCTATTAAAGTAGGAGCTTTTAGTTGTGAGTCTTAATTAGATGCAAAGATTATACTTAAAGTGTTCTAGATGTGGTACAAATTGGAGATGTATGAGGTCCTAAGACCTATGTTCAATCCAAACATATATGCTAGGGAGGTTTTGTAGATCAAGAGTGTAATCAAACACATTACCACTATTGAGGACTATTGGGTGGATTGTAGAGATGAATTTGAAAGTCAAGATAATACTTTTTCGAGGCTTTATAGTGGAGCAAATAAAAACATACAATATCAATTTTGATGTTGAAGGGCTAGAGGATGATGGGCAACATATGTATAGTAATACATATCTGACTAAGTTAAGAAATACTCTTATCAGTTTGGAGCCTTATGAGGATGTTGAGGAAGACTTGGATATCATGATGGCCTGAATCATCAAAAGGACTAGAAAGTGGGTTGAATGGACTACTGTAAGGAGGAGTAAAAGTAAAAGCACGTCATCTCAAGCTTCTCCAATAGCTACAACTCCTTCCTCCTCTCAAGGTGCCACAATAGGTGTAACCTTGGCTATTACTCAAGGACCAGCTCAACCATTAGGGGGAGGTGACCAACCTCCAAACAAGAATATCCCCATGGATAAGACTTGTCATGATGGCTCCCTCCTAGTTATTAGAACCCAAACTAAAGCTAAGAAGAAGAAGATAGAGGAGCCAAAGGATAGTTCCATCACCTCAATTCCCTCTCCTCATGCCACCTAGTTTCCTCCCCTCATGTCACTCCAACTCCCTCACCTCATCATAGTCCAGTTCCACAAGTAAGTGCTACACTTTTGCAACCAAGTAGCTCCCCAGTGTAGATAGTAGATTTGGTAGATGGGAAGAGTAGCAGTACTGAATCTACTAAATTAGATAAGGCAACTAAGAAAACTTCAAAGGTGGAGAAAGGCTAGAGCTCTTCCATGCTCATTTCTTAGGCCTCAAAGAATCCCTACTCTTCAACTGCGATGGAAGTTACTCTAGTTAGGAAGAATATGTTTGGCATAGACTCACTTGGGACAACCTCCAAGGTGATATGCATAGATTCCTAGTTGGAAGAAACTTTAGAGAAGAAGAGGAAGAGGAAGGATGAAGGTGCTTCAAAGAAAGATGCCTTATCTCTTGTAGTTCACTCTGGGTCTACTTTGAGTAAGGTTAAGAAGCAAAAGGCATTGTCTATCCTTGGATAAGACCCTAAAATTGGGTACTTAACAATGGAGCTTACAAAGCCCACCAAGGATGGATGAATGGAAGACATGATTGCAGATCATTTCACTCACTCGATAGATCTTGGAGAGGCTAGACTCAACACCAAAGTTGGCTTTTGGATGTCAACCAAAGAAGTAATTGAAGGACAATTAGAAAGCCTCAAGTTTTCAAAGGTTAGGATAAAGGTGGAGATAGAGGAATGAATAGATTTATTAGAAAATTGGTCACTCCACTGGCAAGTATCTTCAAAATGTTAGTAAAAAGTGATCCAACTGCTGCCGAAGTTCAAGCCCTTATCTCTCAACTTTAGGAAGATAGTCATTTTGGTCAAATTGGTGAAGACTAGACTAGGAATCTCAAATTGGAGGGAGTCTCCATTATAGAAAAAATTGGTAACATTATCTTGAGATTAGAAATAGGGAAGGATAACATCTTAGCAAATAGAAATACTTTGGTCGGAGAAAGAGTGAAGAGTTATTATTATATCTTTCTTATGAAGATGATAATTCAAATGAAGGCAAAGGAAGCTATCAAAGCAAAGATCTTGTCAAAGGGAGATGAACCCCTGTTTGAATGGCTTTACAACATGTAGTTCAAATAAGAAATGATACTATTAGCAAAGAAAGGACTTAAGGAAACAAAGAAGAAGGTAAAGAAGGATCAAGAAAAAAGTTTTGAACTCATAAGGGGCTGCGTACAAATTCATAGACTAGTGGCCAAGGGAAAGGAATCATTGGAGTAACTGTCATGTAGGAGAATTTCTCCAAATTCATAAATAGTCTGACAAATATATCCTCTAGTAATCAAAATAGAATTGCAAAACTCCATAAAATCATCAGATGCATACATGTGGCCATGAAGGAACTACTAGGTTGATTGAATGTTGTGAAGGAGTTTGCCAGGGAGTATTCTAAGTGGCTCTTGAGATACACCAACATATACTAGCCTAAGCATGAAGAGCTAATCCCAATCATTGTTGCTGCTAAGGCATACAGGGAAAAAGTGGAAAAGGGAAAGAAGGCAAAGTGATTCATATTTTGCCTCTTTTATTTTATGATGAAATCATTGTAATATGACAAACTAGTTCTTTCCATTTGTCATTCTTTTGAGGAGATGAACCGATTGAACTTCTATTGTAACAATCATCTTAGAATCCTATATGTATGAAATTGAAAGATTAATAAAAGGTCGGCTAATTTTTGGTGTGAAGTACTTGATGTTGCAGATTCAATTGAATAATATTTTGTATCAATTATCCTCTATTCCATTAGAGTTAGTTGTTAATTACATGTTTTCTCTTTAATCTAAGTTTAAGCAAGGAATGAATGGAGTTTCATTCCCTTGTTGTCAAAGTTGTGAATGGATGTGATAAGTAGTTTTATGGCATGTTCAAAGAGAAAATTCTTAGATGTATTTCCTTCTAGTTAATTTTTCTTCCCCTATAGCTTAGATTTTAATTGAATTAGGTAGTATTAGCTGTAATAACATTTTCAGTTATTAAGCTTTACAAGTTCACAGGATGTGTGGGTTCACGAACTTAACCAATTTTTTATAAATTACTTCTTTCCTAAGTTAGATCCTAGTTAGGCTTGGCTCAATTTTACCTCTCCTATTCTTAGGTCAAGAACACACCCCATATCAATTTTAGGAACAAAACATAATTCATTGCAAATCCATAATAGGGAGTTGTACCTATTAATTAAGAGAAAAGTTAGCCTTTATAAGAAAATTTTCAACTATCAATAATTAGATATTGGTCATAGTTTGGGCATTTAAGAGTTAGCAGTCAAAAATAAAAAATCTATTTGCCAATAGTTTGTAGAGAGAGATCAAGAAGATGGATATGTACAATGAATTGTGTTGAACCTAATCATAAACCCTAAGATCTACAGTAATCATGAAAAATGGTAAAGCAAAAATTTCCTATTTAAAGAGGTAAAAAGTTAAACAAATGGAAAAATGTATGTGCGAGTGTATATAAGAGAGAAATACTGAAAAATTTGGATCATAGACACACAAGTGTGAGAGTGAATGTGAAGATAAAGAAGATTTCTTATGTAGATGCTGCTGACATTGATAACTAAAATCTAATCAAGAAGGCTTAAGTGTTGTTGAGGGGGGAAGACTAATTTCTTGAAGGGTTGATGAATGAATCAAGATTAGAGATGATAGTGGAGAGCTTATTATTGAATTAGAAAATGTATCAAACAAAGATCTAAAATTGTAAAGTGAGTTATAATCATATAGATCAAAACCCTTCTATTCTCTTTCTTATCATTGTAAACAATTTGCATTGAAATTATTTTAATAGAGGTTGACCTAACAATCATTTGAAGGACTTAACAATCTATGTAAATCCTTTCACAAGGGGACATTCTAAATAGAATGATTAAAGTCCTTTGACAAGGCCACTCCTAACAAGGTGATTAAATCCTTTAACTGGGTCACATTTAACTATGTATTGTAACCTTTGACAGGGTTGGCTCCTAATAGAGCTCACTTTGAAATAGTGAAAAAATGGTGACATGTTGCTCATGGTTTTTCCCAAATTGGGTTTCCACATAAAATCCTAGTGTCAAATTTGTGTTGAATTCTTTTTATGTTTTACATTTTATATTCAAAAAATATGATATGTTTGGGACAATAATTTTATCATTACAGTAGAGACCGAGCAACAAAAATATAAGCAAAACAATCAATATTTATGTTTAATTATTCAAGTGGTACTTAATGACCTCAAGTAACTGATTCACCCCCTCCCTCTTAGTTATTCTTAACATTTCTAATAATTGGTATCGAAGCTCAATGCTTATAATGAAAATTTTGAAGGTACTTAAAGCCAAATATCAAGACTCACAAGAGAGATGTATCCAAGATGAACGAGGAGAAATTTCCTACATTGAAAACCTTGATGAGGTTTTATATATGCAATATAAGTGATGCTGCTATCAATTTTGTGGACAATGAGTATGTGAAGGTAACAACTACTCCTTTGGCAACTGATCAACTAAAGAAAAAGAAAGAACACAATCAAGAAATGTTGGAGATTTCCTCAACCCTTAGTTATGTTGAGTTTGATGACTTAAACAATTGTGATAGTTTAAAAAAATTTTGGGACAAACTAAATACCATTTATGGAGGTGATGACAATGACTTGAGAGCCAAATCAGAAAGGATCATGACATGAGAATGGTGGAAGTTAAAAATATGCCACAATACTACACACTAGTTAAATAAGTTGTTAATGTTATTCATGGTGCAAATAGATAAATCAAGGATGAAATTGTGATAAGAAAAGCATTGAGGGCTTGACTCCCTATTTATGCCATTAAAGTTTATACAATTCAAGAACTAAGGTGCACACTAGGTAACACTTTGACCTTGGAAGTTGTAATTGGTAGACTTACTACATTTGAAGTGTCTAACTTTGATAACTACATACCTGATACTATTGAATTTGCCTTTAAGTCACAATTGGTCCTTAGCAAAAGAAAAGGAAAACATGTAAAAAGTGACATTGACACTTTTGATGATGAGATTGATGAACTTGAATCCCTCATTGCAAAATGATTTGGAAGAGGAAAAAATAAATACAAAGGTAAACTACCTATCATCTATTTTTCATGCAACAAAGTAGGTCATACTACTGCTAGGTGTCCTGATAGAGAGAAAAGGATGAAAGGAAGGAAAGAGAGTACAAAGGAAGAAGAGATGACTTAGACTTTGAGAGAAAAAAGGATGAAAAAGGTAAGAAATTATATTATATTGTTCAAGAAGAAATTGATAATGAATCTAAAAGTAATGATGATGAAGTTGTCTATGTTTCTATGAAAGAAGATTTTGATGAAGATGAGAAAACTATAATGATTTCATATGTAAACAAAAGTGACAGATGGACAATTAATAGTGGATGTTCAAATCATATGACTGGTGATAAAAATATTTTGAGGATATTGGTCCATACAAAGGTGGATGTGTTTAATTTGGTAATGATATTCTATGTTTTTTAAAAGGTAAATGAACTATTCAACTAACCGACAAGATAAAATGTGACAATGTTTACTGGGTTAAAGGACTTAACTATAATCTATTGAGTGTTTCATAGATGAAAAAATTAGGTTAGAGAGTTAAATTTCACAATAAGAAGGCCAAGATACATGATGCTGATGGTAAGCTAGTTAGAAGTGGTGATTAGACAAGAGCTAACTTGTTCTATCTAGATTATCTAACGAGACATGTTTGTTTGCACAATAAGAAGATGTTTGGTTATGGCATAAGAGGTTATGCCATGTAAAATTTGACAACTTAGTGGATATCAGTAAAATAAAGAAAGTAAGAGGATTGCCTAAACTAAAGAAGCATGCTAATGTTATGTGTAAACAATGTCAATTGGGAGAAATGACCAAGTCTAGTTTTAAGAGCAAAATATACACTTCTAAGGATATTTTAGAGCTAGTTCATACTAACATATGTGGACCCATTGATGTCCAAGGCTAGTGTGGAGATACATATTTCATTCTATCTATTGGTGATTACTCTAGGATGATGACTGTGATGTTTCTTAAAGCTAAATCTAATGCTTTTTAGTTATTCAAGTGGTATTTAGCCAAAGTTTAAAAAGAAATAGGAAAGAGTTTGAAGTTCTTGAGATCTGATAGAGGTGGTGAATTCATTTCAAATGATTTCAATATATTCTACAATGATAAAGGAATTAAAAGACAGATGTCAGCACAAAGGACCCCTCCTTAGAATGTGATAGCTAAAAGGAAGAACATATCAATAATGGACTATGCAAGGACATTAATGATAGAAAAGAGTGTATCGAAGAAATATTGAAGAGAAGCTATTAAAACTATTGTTTATACCCTGAATAGAGTACATGTCAAGAAAGGTACAAATGTTACACCTTTTGAAATATGGTAGAGATATGCTTCTAATGTGAAATATTTCAATACCTTTGGAGGTAGATCTATATACTCAAAGATAACAGGAATGGAAAAATTAATGCAAAAAGTGAAGAAGGCATATTCTTAGGACATTCCACTAAGAGTAAAGCTTACAAGTGTTTAAACTCTAACACTTACAAATTCATAAAAAAGTGAAAATGTGAAAATTGATGAGTTTGTAGAAAGAAGTGACACTGCATGAAACAAAGAACCTAAATAATAGAATAGATTCATCTATGTGGATGATGATGATGCTCCAAGAACTCCTAATGAGAAAGCTAATCAAGTTGTGTCTCTCACTAGATAGGAAATGTGCAACAAATTGACAAGCAATAGAGAATGGGTGCCTAGCAATAGAGAATGTGTGCCAAGAAGTAGACTAAAGATGCCAACTCACATATAGGAAATGCCAACCATTAGATAGAAAATGAGCAATAGACTAAAGATGCCAACTCACGTATAGGAAATGCTGACCATTAGATAGAAAATGATGAGCATGTAGAAGCTAGACCTGAACCTAAACAAGAAAGAGAAAATGAGCTTGAGATTAATTTCCAAGATAAACTTATAGAAGAACAAAGAAGGAAACTACCTATGCTAGAAATTTATGTGAGAAGACATCAAAAACCTGAACAAATCATTGGTGATGTTGAATCAAGTGTTATGAAAAGAAAAATAGTTAAAGATGAAAAATGCTTACTTTGTGAATTTGAGTGCAAATAGTAAAATATTCTCTAGACAATGAAGATTGGATTTAGGCAATGAACAAGGAAATTGAGTAGATTAAGAAGAAAAATACTTGGACTTTAGTGCCAAGACCTAAAGACAAAAATGTCATTGGGACAAAGTAGGGTTTTAGAAACAAACTAAAAAAGAATGGTGAAGTAACAAGAAATAAAGTAAGACTAGTATGCAAAGGATATTCTCAAGGAGTTCATTATGGAGAAAGCTTTGCTCTTGTGGCAAGACTTGAAGGAGTCAGAACTCTTCTTGCATATTCAACCTAAAAAAAATTCAAGGTATATCAAATGGATGTCAAATATATATTTTTGAATGGTATACTTCAAGAAGAAGTGTACATTGATCAACCTGAAGGATTTGTAGATCTTGAAAAGAAGAATATGGTATGTAAACTGAACAAAGATCTTTATGGATTGATATAAGCCTCAAGAGCATGGTATGAAAGATTAAATAACTATTTAGTAAAGATTGGTTTTGAAAGCACAAATGATAACAATAATCTATATTTGAAGAATGGTAAGAACAATGAAGTACTATTATCTAAAATATTTGTTAATGACATTATATTTAGAGGAAGAGAAGCATTATGCAAATAATTTTTTGATGAAATGAAGAAGGAATTTAAAATGTCTATGTTTGGTGAAATCAAATTCTTTGTTGGATTACAAGTATGTCAAATGAAGTTTGGTATTTTTGTTACATAATCCAAATACATCAAGAAGATACTAAAGACTTTTTGTATGGAAAATTCAAGACCAGTGAGCACACCTATGTCAAGAGGACAAAAATTGTCTAAGAATGATGAATTTGTTGATGTGAAACAAACCTTATACATATCCATGTTTGGAAAATTGCAATATATTGTTAATAGAAGACCAAATATTGCATTAGTAGTTGGGATAGTTGCTATATTTTTAGAAAATCCTAAGGAAATTCACATGATGTCAGAGAAAAGGATAATGAGATATCTAAAAGGTACAGAAGACTATGGATTATATTACAAAAGAAGTGATAAATTTGAAGGTATTTACTGACTCTGATTGGGTAGGAAATATTGATGATAGAAAAAAATACTAGCAGAGGTGCATTCTTTCTAGGAAAGAGATTGGTGTCATGGAAAAAAAAGAAACATAAATGTATTTCCCAATCAACAGATGAAGCCAGGTATGTGGCAGCTATAGTGAACTATTCAAACATTATGTGGGTAAAGCAATTACTAAAAGATATGAAAGAAGAAATTATAGATCAAATAGTTATCTATTGTGGTAACGCAAGGGCTATTAACATTCCAAAGATTCCAGTGATGCATACTAAGCCAAAGCACATTGCTATCAAGTATCACTACTTGAGGGAACTAATTCAACACAATTACACGAAGCTAGAATATATGCACACTAAAGAACAAATTGGTGACATATTCACAAAAGCCTTACCCAAATATTCTCATAAATATCTTAGAGGTAAATTAGGGGTGATTTCTCTAAGAAAAGCTACTTAAGGAAGCAAGGTGCATTGCATCAAATGTGCTAATAAGAATATCTTACACATTGATGCAATACAACTCTACTTTGGGAAATGCCTAAGGTAGATAGTCTAGAACAACATAATAGATCAGTCATAGACATACAAAAAAAATTAGCCAAACATGCAAAATCTACATAATTAAGATGTATGAAGAGATTTAAGCTAAGAAAGCTTAGCATTTTTGGCATTGTTGTCAAAGAGGGAGAGATATATAGTAAAAGGAGAAATATATGCAGTAAAAGTGGGAGATATACTATAAAAGAGGGAGAGAAAGTCATAGAAGAGTAGAGAATATATAGTAGATACAATATACCATAGAGGGACACTTAAACAAATGAAGGAGAGATAGAAAAGGGAGAAACTAATATCTTAGAGGGAGACAAATCTTTTTGGATTGTATGGTAACCAAGTGAGATACATTTGATACATTGAGATATTGCTAATATTGAGATGTAGATATGTTGCCATCAATGCCAAAGAGGGAGATTCTTGGAAATTTACAATTGGAATAATTGTTGTTTTTTCATTGATGTCAAATATATTGATAAGACATATTGCTACCTAATCTAACTGTCATGTCTATTTGATTGATGAAGAGGATTTGAGAAATTTCTCATAACAATAGCACCTAGAGGAAAGGTTGAATTATGAAAAGGAAGCTACAATGGGAATTTGATTAGTTAGAGGGACAAAGTGATTATTTATATCAAGAAAGTTAAGCTAAGCTGAGTAATAGAGTAAATGGTTAAGGAATGACTAGTGATGCTAGTGCTAGTCGAGCCATAGTAAGTGCCAAGAAAATCTAGTGTGGGCTGAGCACCAATATTGACCAAGCAAGCTAGTCGATGCAAAGCTAGAATTTTTATAGCGAGCGAGTGTTAAGTGATGAATGAGAGTCAGAACTTAGTCTATTGCCAAGTAACACTATTGAAGATGAATTTGAGGAAATTATGATTCCTAGCCAACTTAGTTCTTGGGAGATGTAAACTATGTTGAAGATAAGATTGATGAGTTGGATCATTAAATTCAAGGTAAGGATTAGGTAAAAAATAATAGACAAATTCTAGAGAAGTTTCTAGAGAAACATCAAGAAGATGGGTAGATATAATGAATCATGTTGAACCTGACCATAAACCCTAAGATCTAAGGTGATTGTGGAAAAATGGTAAAGCAAGAATTTCCTACTTAAAGAGGTATAGAGCCAAACAAATGGTAGAGTGCAGGTATGAGTGTATGTAAGAGATGCATACAAAGAAAGTTGGATTAGAGATACATAGAGTGTGAGAGTGAATGCAAATCTAAAGAATATTGCTTACATAAATCCTACTAATATTTATAGGTAAACTCTAAGAAAGAAGGCATAAGTGTTGTTGAAGGGGAAGATTGATTACTTGAAGGGTTTCCAAGTAAATCAAGATAAGAGATGATAGTATAGATCTTATCAATGAATTGACACATGCACCAAACATAGATCTGAACTTGCAAAGTGAGTTGTAATCATGCAAATTGAAACTAGCCTACTATTTTCTTTCTAATCATTGTAAACAATTTGTATTGAAATCATTTTAGTAGAAGATGACCTAATAGTGATTTGAAAGATTTAACAATTTGTGTAAATCCTTTCACAAGGTGACATTCTAAATGGAATGATCAAGGTCCTTTGACAAGGCCACACTCCTAAGAGGGTGATTAAATCCTCTAACCATGTCACATTTAATAGTGTGTATTGTAACCATTAATAGAGTTGGCTCCTAATAGAGCTCACTTTGAAAGAGTGAAAAAGTGGTGACATGTTTCTGGTGGTTTTTCCCAATTTGGGTTTTCACTTAAAATCTGTAATGCCCCCCAAAGGGATCTAAAAGAATTAACCTAAAGTTTTATTAAGTTTTCCAAACATTTTTTTTTGAAAGAAAGACATACACATCAAACATAAAGTAGCAAAAATAATTACATACAATCATATAGAAGAAAACATAATAGATTACATTCCTCAAGGATCCCAAGACGTTGAGTCACATTTAGATTTAATTATTACTAAGTCTAACAATTACCACATCCATATGAAAGAATAATCAAAAGTCCAAAGTCCATTTAAATAATATACAATTGTTCCAAATGCCACTAGGCAATAAAATTCAAAATGCTCAATCATCCATTGTACTTGTCACAGGGTATGAAAGGCTAAAAGAATATACATTTATAAAAAAAGATTACATCACCCTTTTCAAATCCATGAAAAAAAATACAATATAATAAGTGAAATCATCTATCATAAAGATCTAACCATACATCATAAAGATCTAACCATCCATCATAATACACAAGAATAGAATGAAAGGAAATGCAGACAAGGAAACACCAACCATGACATCAATAGATAGATCTCAATGATAAGAGTAAAAAGCACTACCACCTGACCGCATGCAACCTAAATGACCCACTCCCACTGTATTGAGGAGATAGTCTCAAGTCCCAAACATAATATCAAACAAAATATCAAAAGTAATCACTAATTCTAGGAAATGCTAAAAGCAATCTAACTCAACTGTTCCAAGATAAATTGACATCTAGATCTAGAGGCAAACATAGACATGTAGGAAATCTATATTGCTAGTGGGTAAGAGTAACCACACGAATCAATGCTAGGGTTACCCAACTACTTGTTTAATCCTCTAGCCCCTTAGTGACTTTTTGTGGTACCAATATATTATTAATTCATTATAACCCATTTAATGAAATGTTATCACTTATTAAACAACTTACATTGGGTTACCCTTGTAACCACTTTGCGCCTCGACCTCATTGCAAGCCACTTCCCAACTTAACATACAAATTACCTACCCTAGGCTCATAAAAGTACAAATCAAAGAATCACAAATTTCACCTTAGCCTTATACAAGTGATTGTAAAGCATCAAAAGATAATTCACCATAACACATCAGTTCTTTACGAGCAATTGGAAAGCATCCCAAAAATACTGATCGAAGACTCAAAATGGTTAAGTCAAATATATCAAAACATTCACCTTAGCTTCACATAAGAATACTAGAAACCAATAATGAACAATAAATACCAACTCAACATAGAGCATATCAGACTCATTACCATGGTTGAGTTTAAAAGATCAAGATAAAAACAACATAATATCACAATCACAAAACTCCCCAGCATCTGGTAGACATCCTAAAACTGGTCAACAATCTAGTCAATCCAAACCCAAAGCATAGACAACATACATGAAACAAAGTGTAGGTTTCATATTTTGGTTTGATTTGAAAACACACAATCAAGTTAAACAGTAAGGTTTACACTATTTGTTTCAATGTATGTTTTCAAGTAGATAATTCTTCATAGTTTACCCTTACGAGTTAACTCATTCCGATATCTAAATATAATGCACAATTAACCTAATTAATTTTAAGTCAATTTCCTAAAATAATACAAGGGTAATTATTTATTTTAATCATTAAAATAATAATTATTGATTTTTAAATAAAATGATTACAACCTTATTAAAACCAATAATAATAATAATAAAATGAATTTACAACTTTATAACAAGTATTATTAATTAAACTTTAATTAAAATCTACATTTAATTAAATTATAAAAATTATATATATTAACATTCATTAATTATTTATTAAATTATTAAATATTAATAAAAATAGTTAATAAATAATAATTTAAATTAATTATATTTTAAATTTATTAACATTAAATAATATTTTAAATTATAATTTAAATTTAATAACATTAAATACTAAATAATAAATAAATAAAATAATTTAAAAAATGCATTATTGAAAAGCATTTAAGGCCACACAATCGCTGTATACACTACTGTAGTAGGGACAACAGTTCTTGTAGTTGCAACAGGGTACTGCTACGTTAGTAGTACCTGCTATCGCAACAGGACTACTGCTGCAACAATAAACTACTGCGATGTGCGGGTAACAAGGTAAGAGGTGGGGGTTGGGGGTGGCCCCGCCCGCCCTAAATTTTTTTTATTATATATATATTTTTAAATTTATTATTATTATTTTTAAACTAAATTTTATAAAATTTATTTTGAAACAATTTCCCCCAGTTAAAATTTTAATATATATTATTTTTTAATAAAATTTCTAGCAATACTCTAATAGGGGAAATATGGTCAACTTGTCAAATTTATTTGCTAAAATTTTGATTTCATAACAAACCCTTCCCAATTTAATTTACAATTTTACATCTACTAAAAGAGGGTTTTAACGATATTTTAATCTCCACGTCTATAGAAGAAACCCACAAGAATTCCAATAATTCCAAAATATAATATTGAAAGATTCGCCATAGGGAAATTCAAACAAATAGTTCATAGTTATGAAGAAGATAGGAAAGGAAATAATGTAATTAACTATGCAAATTAATCACAAGAGTCTTTCAAGATTTTGATGCTAACTCGCAATGCCTAAAAATATTTGTGAGAGAAATTTCTCCTCTCAAAACCTTCTCTCTTCCAAAAATTCTTCTCCCAAAAATTTGCCACCCTAAAAAATGAACCCTCAAATGTGATATGGAGTTCTCTCCTAAAATTGGGGCACTAATTATGCGATCACTCAAGAGGACTCTTTTTTCACTAGACATTAACTCTTTATTATCTTTTCTTTATCTTTTTCATGCACATCTATTGAATTATAAAATAATTTTATTTAATTTCACTTGATCCTTTTTTAAATTAATTTATTAAATTTTAATCACATGCACACTTCATGCAATCTTAATTTTTTTAATAAATTAATATCTTTTTATTTTTAAATTTATTTTTGAAACATTAATTGATAAAATATTTATTAACTTAAACAATGATAGTATTTAGCATTTATCTACAAAGAACTCTAAATATATTATTATTAATAAATATTATCACGTATATTAAACTTATAACTTTTATCTTTATATTTAATTCTTTATATTTGATTAATTTTTCAATTTAAATATAATTAACTATTAAAAATATCATAATAATTTTTCATTAAATTAAATCATTAATTTAATTATTTAATTAGACTTAATTAATAGAAAAATCACCAAACACTTATAAAACAAAATACAAAAACCCATCATAGAAAAACACATATAAGATCAAACTAAAGAGTTATAATCACGAATTAACATCATCTAACACATTTAGAAGGTAAACTACTTAGATACTTGTTCTAATTTTCTAGGACAAATGGCTTAAGGTTTAGGATTTGGACTTAAGAATTTATCCACCCTCTCTTACCATTGAGATAATGTGATAGGGTACACTCATCCTGGCAATTCAAGGAAGTTGATACATGATACCTGCAATCTGCATAAAACCTATGCATGTACAAACACACACATATAA
Organism: Cupressus sempervirens; assembly: GCA_028749045.1. Classification (NCBI taxonomy): domain Eukaryota; kingdom Viridiplantae; phylum Streptophyta; class Pinopsida; order Cupressales; family Cupressaceae; genus Cupressus; species Cupressus sempervirens. The sequence goes on from CM053790.1 coordinate 413,096,048, forward strand.
TAAGCTAAACAAGCAATGACAAGAAGTGGTACATTATGTAGATCCCGACTAGTAGGTGACTGCGACTCCCTTCCTTAACTACATCAGAAATGCCATACATAAATAAAAACATACACACACCATACACATGCAGTATGGAGTAAGTATCCATAAGAAAACACATATGATAATCCATCTAACTAATAATCATCAATAACTAAAAACACTATAATAATCATCATGCCTACATGAAGTATAGAGTACCAAGTAATCTCATCATAAATTAACTGAATATGAAACAATATCTAATAATCTCAAAACTAATGCTACTAATCATCAAACATAAAATTAGCCTAAAAGAGTTTGACAATGATAACATAAATGTAAACTAGGGGTAGGCACTACATTCACCCCCCTAGACTTAGGCTTACTCCTAGAAGCCTATAAGAATGGTAAACTAAAGAACTCACTTTGTGGGTCTCATTGGACCCTTTCCCCCAGTAAGAGGATATGACTCCATTAAGAACACTCTCTGTGACCTACCCATATCTCTAATTGTAGGTTCTAAAGTTGAAGGTCTCTGGTCTAAGAATTGTGATTTCCATTGAGGGCAATAGGATGCTTTGTGTCCATGTTGTCTACATGAGAAAAAATCTTCGTTGAAACTCCTTTGCACTCTAGGTGCACTAGACTACTAAATGCTACCCCCACTAGTATAAGATTGGTTTCTCTGCATAGGATGAGTGTACTAATTTCTCTTGTTATGCTACATGTTACGATAGCTCCTAGCACTGGAACCACTGCCATCACTTTGTGTTGGAGGATGAGTTCCTCCCTACTATTGATTACCTCTAGAAGGAGGTTTCCTACTATCACCTACTCCCTAATTACTCTTAGATCCTGATACTATAGGTGCTCCTACAAAACCCCCATGTCCTAGGTTAACACTCTACTCTACAAGGATGGCTCGATGTACTACATCTTTGAGGGTTTTAGGTTCAAACACCTTAACATCCCCAACTAGATGGTTGTTCAAGCCTCTAATAAAATGTTGTGCCAACTATGCTGAGTTATCACTAATTCTTGAATAAGGCATGAGCTCATAGAATTTGTGCATACTCTACTATGGTCATAGTGAACTATCTCAGGTTGTAGAATCCATCTACACTATACTAGTTCCATTCCTCTAGTAGGAATCACTCATGGAAGTTTTCTAGGAATAACTCCCATGTGACATTGTTCATTGCTCACATTAACACATTCAAAAGGTAAACAACTTAGATACTTATCCTAATTTTCTAGGACAAATGGCTTAAAGGTTTAGGATTAAGATAATACGATAGGGTATGCTCATCTTGGTAATTCAGGGAAGTCGATACTCGGTACTTTCAATCTGCATAAAATCCATGCATGTACAAACACATATATACTAAGCTAAATAGGCAATGGCAGGAAGTGGTGCATTGTGTAGATCTCCATTAGCAGGTGACTACGAATCTATTCCTTAACCACATCAGAAACACCATATATAAAGAAAAAAATACATGCACACCATACACATGTAGTAAGGGGTAAGTATCTATAAGAAAACACACATGATAATCCATCTAACTAATCATCATCAATAACTGAAAATACTATAATAATCATGATGTCTACATGAAGTATAGAGTACCAAGTAATCTCATCATAAATCAATTGAATATGAAACAATATATGATAATCTCAAAACTAATGCTACTAATCATCAAGCATAAAAATGGCTTAAAAGAGTTTGGCAATGATAACAAAAATGTAAACTAGGGGTAGGCACTACAAAATCCTAGTGTCAAACTTGATTTGAATGCTTTATATGTTTTACATTTTATATTCAACAAAGTATGATATGTTTGAGATAGTAATTTTATCATTTCAGCAAAGACCAAGCAACAACATGATAAACAAAATAATGAGTGTTTATGTTTAATTATTCAAATGGTACTTAAGGTCCTTGAGTAACTATTTCACCCCCCTCTTAATTATTCTAAACATTTCTAGCAATTCGAACCATCTACTTTCACTATTGTTATCACTAATTATCAAGATATTTTCTTTCTCTTTGTTATTTTCTAGATTTGATTTTGGTTGATCTATTAATCCTGATGTGTTTTCTTGATTCTTTGGGCATCCTTTCATTTGCAATAATAATTAAAAATCAACTAATTCCTAAATATCAACATTAATTGATAGTTAAATAATCTTAAATCAACTAATGAAATTAAATATACTAGGACATTAATTAAATTGTACACATTTTCCATTTACTTTTGAAAAAAGAATTGAGTTAAATCTCTAAAAATATCAATTATTGAATTAAATATTCAATAATTAAGAAAATCTAATTAAAATAGATAAATATATGATTATTTTCCAAAAGTGATAAAATCAAGGATAAATCCAAGTTTTGAGTGAAAAGTTGAGTTTGTATGAATAAATAAACATAATAGGAAATAAAATAGTTCACTAAACTATGCATAAATTAGTTGGGCAGCTACAGGAAATCTTGGGCCAACTAGATGTGGGGGAGTGATTAGAGATATAAATGATATTGTGGTCTTAGTGGTGACACCTTCTTTAGGTACATAGTCTAATCACCTCATAGAATCCACATGATCCCTTCAAGGAATTAAACTGGCTAAGGATATGAAGGCTAATAATATGTGGATTGAAGTGGATTTTTGAATATTATATAATATTTGAAAGGGGAAAGTCCAACAACTTGGATTATAGATAATATTGTTAATGAAGTGAGAACTATCATAAGTGGCTTTAGAAAAGTTCACATCTCTCATATTTATCGAGAGTAAAATAAGGTTGCAGATTTCATTGCCAATTTGGTGATGAAAAATAATTATGAGGATAGGTGGGAGGGTGAGGATAAACTTAATCATGATTTGACAAGCCTCATAACTATTTATGGAGTTAATGGTCAACAAGCTCATTAATGTCATAGTGTAATTTGAACTTTAGTACTCAACATGTCAATACGAAAAGAAGTTGGGTGTTTAATTATGATTGTCTTCCAAATGCTTTGCTGGTTACAAATTGGCTCTATTTTTGGATGTTCATTTGTATTACTCTTGCATTCTAAAGGATACTCTAACTAAGGGATTCAATATAGGTGGTGATCTTAATAGGCTTGGGCTTACTACTTGTGAACACATCAAAAAAGACTCTAAAATATGGAATAAATAGGTTAAGCATGAGGTCAGTCCATTCATAGAGAATCTTAGAGGGTATGATAGAAGTGTCACTGATATTTTTGTGAAGGATTAGGATGATTGGGCTATTACTATTGAGGGAAACATATTCATTATCAATTAAGAGCTGGTGAAAGAGGCTATGGTAATGCTAGCTGCATGCACCAAATATTACAATGATAGAAAATTTGAACACAAGGCTTTCATTAAGTACCCCAAAAATTAGGAGGAGAAAGTTTTTTTGGGCAAGGAAAATAATTCTTTCTATGACCTTGGTCAACTTAAGACATCATGGGAATATATGTTCAGAATAATAATGGAGTTCTTTACCTTGGATGTCAGGTTCACTCGCCTTTATCTCTTTCAAATTTTTTTTTGAATCATTTTAGGCATAAGTGACACATCTCTTTCCTTTCTACTTGCTTTCTTCTTCGAATGCGAGCATTTAAGACCATAAGAAAAAAAACTAAGAAAATGGTTTCGCATCAACACCTTATCCTTCTTATGTATAATCATTTGAGAATTAAGAATGTTGAAAACCCCAAATTGAGAATTGATGATGTGGTGAAGGTACGAGGGCTTTTCATGTGGGTACTAAAGAGAAAAGTATTTCAGAGGAGATGGAGGATTAAGGAAACACTAAGGGAAAGAAGAAGAAGATTAATAAGAATTAGATGACATCCAAGTAAAGAACTTATTGGAATAAAGATGGGGAAGGTAATGCAAATAATGATATTGACATATCAAAATAAAAGAAAAGGAAGACCCCCCAAGCCCACCCATAAGAAGCTAACTTTCAAAGGGGAGGAGGAAAAATATACAAATGATAGTGATGGTGAGCCCTCTACCATAGGGTCCCCAATGGCTGGCTTGACCTAGATTTATTGTACAATTTCTAAGAAGGATATTGTGAGGGGATACCCATGACTAACAAGGATGCTGGTTGTAATCACATAGAAATGGTCATCTAGACTATTAGCCCCATTTTGAACATTTTTGCTTAAATTATTAAGTCACTTATTTTGATCAAATCTTCAAAAAACCAATTTATTTGATTTTATCATATAGTTTGACCACTATCACCTAAGTTCTTATTTAATTAAAAGGAACATGTCCCTCTTTAATTAAATAAGGGTAAAAACATAGATCTATGTCACCTTTTAGGAATTCTAAACCTATTTTGGTCAAATATCATTTCTCTATCAAAACTCAACATTTTTCAAAAACTAAAAATACCCTTTTATAGATCTTAGAGTCAATATCATCATTATATAAATTTCATTATGTTTTGACTAGTTATAATATGTTATAATTTCACAATATTATAAGTAGGTATTTGAATATTTGAGAGAAAATAAAATAGTAAATCATATAAAAGAATTATATTTATAATTATGCCTAGAGGAGAGAAACATTTTCAAGAATATGCAATTTCTTTTTAAAAATGTATAGATTTGATAGGAGGAAAAAACTGTTGGTTTTTGATAAGGTCAATCTTGAGTAGTTATATAAAAAGAAAAAGTTACATCAAAAAGTAATATTTATTTTTTTATTCCTTGGTTATACATGTCATCTATAACTTATTTTCAAATTAGAGAAAAAAAAAGATGATTTGCCTATACTTGTTTCACGAGAACTACAACTTATATTTTTCATAGATAAAAAATGACTTCAAAATTTAAAATGAAGAATAAATTATTGCTTAAAAAAATTATAAAAATTATAAGCATAAAATTCATCCAATTTTACACATTTTATTTTTTTACATCATCTTCGAATTCTAAATACAATTACCATGTTTATGTCATTAAAGTTGAACAATTTGTGCTCTGGGGTCCTTTTTCTTTATAAAAAGGTGACACAAGTTTGTGTTTTTACCCATAAAATACCCCATTCATCTCTTATCCTAAGTTGCACACATAAAATCATTTTACCACTTTAAAAATAAAAGAAAAGTCTTTTTGTCTCACACAAAGACACAAAAGTCAACTCTTTGTGATTGGTGGAAATAATTGAGCACAAAGATCATGCAAAAATCAACTCCCCACCCTTGATTAGATCTTGTATAATGATCTCCATTGTCTCTACTCCTTTAAAAGAGGGATCTCTCTCTTCATCTTGGATAGAATCCTTTTGTACTATTGTTATGCTTTAGGTTTTTCTAGGTACTCTCACTTGCATATCATCATAGTTTAGCATCATGTTGCATTAGTATAGTTTCCTATTATGCATTAGAATAACACACTTAGTTTAATTATGAGGATTGTAATAGTCTCATTTTGCTAGTTACTTTACATTCCATATCTCATTCTATAGCTTAGTTTTCACATGCATTGCATTGGATGTGGCTTCTTAAACACAAGTATACTTGCTCTTGTCTTGGAATCTCCCATTTCATGGTGTACTTGAAAGGGGATACATCCTTATTCTCATTTGAGAGATATTATACTTCTATTTGCATGCCTTTGCATGTCATGATTAGGGAGCTCTAGGTCGATATTTGAGGCTCTCAAACCATGAGATACCTTGAATAGATGTACTTAGAGAAGTGCACCTTTTTGAGTGCACACTGGTAAAGCTAGGTTGATTTTGGGAGACATGTGTATTGGCTCCCTATTTTTATAGTTACTAAGGAATTTAAGAAATATGTTGGTTCTATTGATAGGGATAAGATCACTACTAAGGTAGGTAAGGAGAGAAAATTCCTCAAGGATTTCACAAGTAAGATTATTCATGATGTTCCTATTTCTTAGCTTCCTTCTAACAAGGATGAAGATGATAGATGTAAGGATGTGTCTATGGCTCTATGGTATACCGTGTTCCAAGATAAAAATGAACCTCCATTTGGGTTTCACAGACTGCAAAGTTGTTGTCCCTAAGTGCTTATAAGTTTTGTTTTGTTTTGTTTGTAATGTATACAAGGAAAGTGCCCAATTTTATTAAATTCAAAATATTTACAATGTTACCCTTGTTCAAAGTGTGGGGCACTAGGGAAAAAAGAGAAATGAAGAAAACCCTTGATGTAGTCCAAGACCAAAGTCTTTTTAAAGAGATATATGCACCCACTGTTGGGAATTTTTTTTTTGATGAATAGTCCCTTCCTTATATTAAAAAAAAATACAATAAAGTTATATATTCACAAAAAAAGGGGCCAAGGGAAATAGGATCACCCCACTAGTTCATATGACCACATGCCAAAAATCAACTATTCATCAAATAAACTTTTATAAAAAATTAAAAAATATAGAAATCCTCATGTTGTCAGTGCAACGCTAACCAAGGGAGGGGGATCCTTATCATTAGAGCCCCACTTGAGGGTAGGGTGAGTAGATGACTCAAGGGGAGCCCATCCATTAAAAACAATAGCAACATTATCTTCATCTTTCTCTCCCTTAGGCTTGGGAGGAGAAATAAGTAAGTCTAGCAAGGGAAACTCCCACTTGGGGTTTGAGTGAATAGAGGGCCAACTAGTAGTAGAAGCAATAGGAGGAGCCATTGGGGACCACCATGAACTAGACCTCTAAGGAGGCAAGGTAGAGCTATGTCAACCACCAAATCCTCTAGAAGAGCGGTGCCAACCAAAAGCACCATTTCAAGAAGAGTGGTAAGGCTGAGAGCGAGCTGTGTGCAAGCAATGAGCAGAACTTCTACATCCTCGACGGTGACCGCTGGGAGGAGTACAATCACCAAAGGCCAAATTTAGTAGAACATGAGCTACTGTATAGGGGAAAATTCCCCAATGAGCCAAAATCTCTTGTAAGTGAGCCACCTCCAAAGCCACTTTATCTATTTGTACTTGAATCTGCAACATGACATTATTATAAATACATGCTTTAATGTACATAGCCACATTAATGTCAAGTGTGTTGTTAGCATAAATAATTGCATTGTGATATTTCCAAATGGTAAATAAGATCTCTAATCTCAAAGCATGCCATATTTAGGTGTACTTAAAGGGTATTTGAGTATTATCACTGAAAACAACCATATGCTAAGAAAAATGTTCTAGGTAGAAGGGGTGAAAGAGATCATGGATCCATCACTAGTAACATTGAGCCCATCTAAAAAATGAAAAAATTGCAAAAAAGTCTCTAGTTGACCATAGAAAAGGCAATTGGGGTCAAGAACTCCTAGGTGCTATAGCTGGGGCCCCAAAGGTAAGTCCTAGAAAAGAATACACTAGGAAAAATGCATAACTTTGGGTTTAGTAATGGTGTGCCACATAGTAGAGAACCTATGACTCCAAGTATGGTTAGAAGATTGCAAATGCTATCATTGGTTGAGAACATCAACCATGGGTAGGTGAGGAACTAGCCATCAGTAGTCTAGCCTAGGCTTATAGCTAGTTACTAGGGTGTCTAGATACCACTTCCAGTCTTTCCACCAAGGGCGAGAGGACTGAATGCCCACTTTATGTAACAAATGTAGAAGCACCACAAAAACTAGAAGATCAAAAGTTTGTCAATCTAGATGAGTGAGCTAGAATTGCACTTTCATGTCCTCCCATGACCGTAAGCTCATAGTAACTCTAGCATAAAGGGTTTTAGGGGTCCTTATGCCACATTTAAAAAAATGTAGAGCACTAGCCCTATGTACCTTAGCCAGGGGAACACCTTGGATAGCAAATAATGGTGACCACCAGAGATTGTGCTGGTTCATGGAGAGCCCATCTTTGAAACCATTGCCAAACTAGCAAAGCTAGGGCTTAACTACTTACCAAGCTTTCTAAATACTCTTGGAAACCATGAATATAGATAGGTTCAGTGGTGACAAGAAGTGTCTGAGACCCAATCCCCTTCCAGGTTGGCTAGTGAACTAGAAAGCTTGAAGAAATGCAATGTCTTAACAAAATATTCTAGGCTTCATTGCTAGAAAGAGTTCAAATCACCCACTTGGCACATAAAGCAATACCTTTCTTTTGGGTGGACAACAAGCGTAGGCCACCAAACTCTATGGGAAGATAATAGAAATCCTAGGCGACTCTATGAAACCCCTGGTGAGAAGCATCTGACACCTAGAGGAAGTCACATAATAGGTTCTTGTGTTTGAGGTAAGAGGCCTTTGAAGGAGCCCAATAGGAAGAATAGTATACATGGGTGGTAACCAACACTTTGGAGAAAATTTGGAATTTTCGTTCAAGGGAGAAAGGTTTGGTGATCCAATACTCCAACTTCTTCTCTATTATGGCAAGAACTGCATTCAAGAGCTTGAAAGCTGAGGCTTGGAAGACAAAAGGGATGCCCAAAAAATGAAAGACTTCCCCATGCTAAACCCATTTACATTGATATTTCTCAAGCTAAGTAGGATAGGGAAGGGAAGACTGCCTGTAGCAAAGGGTTTTGTGCCACTAAATAGTAGACCTTGAAGTAAGACAAAATGTGTCAAGATATTGCAAAGCGGAGGCAATATTTTCTTCATCCTCTATGAGAGTGAGGAAGGAGTCATCTGTGAAATGACCATTCACAAGTTGATCAAGGGAATCTAGGAGGGAAATACCCTAGATCCTCCTTTGTGAGATGACATTTGCAAGAAAATACCTAAAACCTTCTGCTACCAACACATATAAATTGGGCACCAGTGGGCATCCTTGTTGAATTGAACGATAAAGCCCAAAAGCTTGAGACTGACAACCATTAATGGAGATGCAAGTAGAGGCATCCCCAAAAAGCATCTGGACTAACTATAAAAAAGTAGGGCCAAACCCAAGAGCCTAAAGCATTGCAAGGATAAAAGGCCACTCAATTTAGTCATAAGCTTTGGCAAAATAAATTTTTAGAAAGTGGCCTATTGCTTGGAATGTCAAGCCCATTCCATCCTTCCCACACAATAATTATATTGTCTAAGATATAAGGGATTTGATAAAGCATGTTTGTTCAGGGAAAATAATTTGAGGAAGAAGATGATGGATTTTAAGAGAGAGAGAGAGAGAGCCTTGGCAATGATCTTGTAGGAGACATTCAACAAAGTAACAGGCCTCCAATTTCATATGTCTTTAGGGTCACCTACCTTATTTATGAATTTGATATTCCCCTTGTTAATTGTAGGCCTCAATGTAAACCTTATGCAGGTCTAGTCTAGTCTCATCCCAAAATGTTTTGTAAAATTTACAAGGGAAGTCATCACAACCAAGGGCCTTATAATCCACGATGGAGAAGATAACTTCCTTGAGGTTCACTAAAATGAGCTTCTACTCATAGAATACATATTATTCTAGAGCCATTCTTTTGGAAGTGAGCCAAACAAGCCTACAAGGCTTGGTCCAGGGCTATTAAGGGACCCTACGTTGTGAAATTTTTTTCATAGTAGCAAACAAAAGCTTGGAGAATGTTAGGAATCTCATAGAAGGTGTGTTGACCCTCCCAAAAGCATTTGATCCCCACCGTAGAGTGGTAAGCCCTCAACGCATTGAAAAATTCCTTAAAAGCTTGATCACCAACCTCCAGCCATTGAAGATAGGCTTTGAGTTGAGCTCCTTGAGTAGTATAATAATCTAAAACCTACTTTTGGTGGTGAAATTTGGCAAGCCAAACCTGGAGATCCATATCAAATGGATTCATGGCAAGAGCTTCAGTGTCCATACAAAGATCTTTGGTAGTGGTCTCATAGGATCTCTTACGGTAAGTGGCTAGTTGTCTCCCATAAATGATAAGAAACCCCATAGTATGAGTGATGGCATCATTCCACCACTAAATCCACATAGAGGAAGAGTGGGGCCTAGGTTCAAGGTTCCAATTATGTAAAACATAAGTGACGGTGGGAAGATGGGACAATGCTAAAGTATTAAGGTAAAACTAAGTTTTACAATTATGAGGAGGGGCATAATGCCAAGTAATAGAGAAGTGGATGGGAAAATGGTTTGAAAGAGTCACATCAAGGAGTGGGGTGATAGGTAGTAGACTCATGTGAGAAAAAGAGAAAAGTGACTGAGCAAAAATCATAGCATGGTCCAACCTTTTAAGGACCCTATCAACTCCCTCTCAAAAGTTGGACCATGTGTACTAGACACCATTAGTCAAGTGATGATGAACATTGGGATCAAAAAGACCCAACTTGTTCCACATATAAAACTAGGCTTCTCACTCTCCAGCTAACCATCAAAAAGGTAGAAGGCCCACTTTATTAATAGCTAGCTCAACCATATTAAAATATTTGCAGAATATCCAGGTGGTAGGTAGTAAAGAATCAACTAGCCACTTCCACAAGTGTAAGTGCTCAACTGCATCATTAGGGGCATAGATATTGACAATGCCAAAAGAATGATTTTGAAAAGAAAAAAAAATCCAAGCAACTCTCTACATGGGGTTAGAACCATCAAAAATAACAAAAGGGAAAAGCCTGAGGGGAGAGGAGAGTGACTACACCACCTTAACTAGCTTCATGCTAAGAAGAAAAGCTAACACCATCCGTCAATATCACATGGGAAGCTAAGTTGAGAAGAAACCTAGAGACTTTGACTTATTACAGGCATAGAACATCAATATTGCCAAGCCCACACTTGGTATCATGAACTAAATATTTTCTAGGAGGTCTGTTAGCCCCAACACATTCTACAAGAGAAAATTCATTATAAACAACTTTTTATATTCTCCTCATCCTCAAGTGAGGAAAATCTATTATGTAAGAAAGTGAAGGATTCAAATGAGGGGTCACCCAAAGTGATGGCTCTTCATTTATCCCCAGTGATAGCAACTACATCGTGGCCTTCAGGGCTATGAGAGTGACACAGAGACAGAGTAGAAATCATATAAGCTACTTGAGGCACACAAACCCAAGCAACTTAGAACTTTGGTTATTTTGTCCCTTGTAATGAAGGGTTTGAAATAGGTGGTGACACAACCATGGGAACCTCTAGTGCCATGGTCACAAGAGGAGCCACATTAGAGCTAGGACGGCCACACTAGAGCTAGGACGGCTGGGTTCTTGAGAAATAGGGCTTGGCTTAGCAGTGCCCTTGCCTTTCTTGACAACCATTGTCCACTCATCATTTTTAACAGCCAAAGCCAGCTTGGGTTCCTATACCAAAGAGTGATTGCACTCAAGAAGAGGACAATCCTTTATCTTATGGCTAGAAGATTGACAACAAAAGAAAGTATTTGGGAGATTCAAGAAAAGAACCTTTTAGGTAAAGGTGGTAGCACCAATTTAAATTTCCATGGATTCTTTAAGGTCCCTAGAGAGGTTGACCTCAACACAAACCCTTCGTTGAGGGTGAGCATTAAATTTTTTTTTCTGGTTCCATGTAAATCACTTTGCTTGTAGTTTGGGCAATTTTTAGGAGAAAAGACCAGCAAAGGATGGGCAGCCTAGGGAACTCTACCCAAATTGGAACCCTAAGTTTGCAATCAGCCAAGATGCAAAAGTATCAAGACCATCTCTAAAAAATAAGCAGAGATGAGTGAACTGTCCATGATCCATGGCTAAAAATACTCTCAACCTGGGAGTGGTTACCAAAATGAAACAAAAAAAGCCCTTAGTGAGGTTCTGAATCTCTTCAAGGTGAATCCTTTGGGGGTACTAGGCCTTCGATACCCATTCACACAATGTGCTTTAAGATAGAGTGCAACCCACAAAATACCCAATAAGTTTTTGGGTTTCTAGCCATTGACAAGTAGATTCAAAAGCATAAATATTTAAAACTAGGTTAGGAGAGGAATTACCTTGTGAAATACCTTGGGCACAAATTTGTGTAGACATTTTCTTGGTCAGGCCATTTTTGCATGTAGTAACAACTCTAGCACCTGTAGTAATTGTTGGGCCAAAGAGGGCCAAGGCTATTATATCCTAAAGTAAATTTCTACATTAAATGCAGAATGACAAACAATAAGGTAGAAAGGACTTAGGCACAAACTAAATAAACCCTAGCAGAGCTCATTTCCTCTAGGAAAATACTATTGGGACTTTAAGAAGGCATACCTTCTTTTACATAAGTTAAATCCAAAATAAATTAAAACTAGGGATTAATTCCTACAATTCTTAGATTATTCTCTTGTTCAAGATTTCCAAGTGCCCATCAATGGGGCTAAGGAGGCATACCTTCTTTTAAAATAGTCATAGAATAGTCTAATTCAAATTATTCTTAGATTTACATTTCTTAGAAAAGTGAGGGATAATAGAGAGATCTTTAATCTAGCTCTTCAGAGCCTTCAATTGATGGAAGATATATTGAAAGATTACAACCAAAAAGAGAACCCATGCAAGCATCAACATAAAAAAATACTACAAATGCCACTTGAGATGTTAGATTAAGAGTACGATCATGTCCCATTAATCATAAACATGGATAAAAATCAAACCATACCAATCTATATTTAATATACATTAATGGAGAAAGCATAATCAAACTAAGAGCCCACCCCTCCTTTCAATGAAGACAAATGAGTAATTAAAACAAACTAGAAGGAGAAGTGCTTTTACTAGTTTAGACATTTAATCCATGCTAAGAGGCTAAACACATTTGAGGTATTACCTAGCATAAATCATATCACTATTTGTAATCTTGAGAACCATACACTCATTATAGAAAAAAATTAAAATGGGAGGTATTTCCATAATCTAGAGCCAAAGCATCATAAACTAATGCATTTGATACTTAAAAAAATTGTATACAAGTCCTTATGCTTATAATCTAAACCTAAATAATATTAAACCTTGAAGAAATATTTTTGGATTTTGACTGCTAAAACCATTTCCTATTTTAGAACCCTATTTCTACATACTCTACAAACATTTCTTTTTTAAGAACACATATGGTTAGATTTATAATGTCAAACTCATAGCACTAAGATTGCTAAAAGAGGAAGATCAAAGAAGAAAAAAAAAGATAATTTCAGCATAGTAAAGCATTATCTTAAGCAATAAACCATAATTACCTTAATCATATAATATTTTAAAAATTATCTTAAGGCCTAGTTAAGTTAGAAAGTTCTTGAAATTTCCTTTAAGTATAGTAATAAGTAACAATTTTAATGAGTAGGAATGAAAGCATCGAGAGAGAAAATAAATCAATGAGGATTAAATTAGAAAGCCTCAAGAACACTAAGCATCAAGCTCCTTAAGGGCTTCCCTAAGATCTTCAATCATTGCATGCATCAACCTATCATCCTAGATTCCTTCTACTATCAGCTATTCCTCAAACCAATCATTCTTAACATAGTCCAAGACTCCAGAAAAGAGTATTAAGAACCTTATATTTCTTTCATACAATTCATGGTCAGCCCATAAGACCACCAAGTCTTCTGATAAAATAATAGGATAAGTTGGCATTGGAGCTCCACAAATATAAAGCACACCCTAGTTATCATTTAGGTAACCATAAGGTGCATTCAGATGTTGGTAAGGACTCTATCTAAATCCCCTAAAAGTTCATCCGAGAAAGGCTCTCTCTAGAAACCAACCACTATATTTGTATCCTCATATATATGTAATGATATAGAAATCAACATGGATACAATATCAACATTATCACAAAACCTATTTGCACAAAAAATATATTAGTTACCTAATCTACACAACATGACTCTCTAATTAACTTTGTTCGCGATATTAATGAATTGCCTGATTCAATCTAGAGTGATAGGAGAATCAAAAGCCATCACCTATTGGGATAACCAAGTTTAATTAGGGTATCCATAGCTAATGGCAAAATAAAATGAATGGAAGAGGTGAGTGTATAATAGGTGAAGGTTGTAGTTGACAACCTACCAAAAGTAGATAATAAATGCCAAAAGAAATAACTATAGATAAAAAAAGACAAGATAAATAAAATCTATGTAGCTCAATTGTGGGAGATAACCACAACTTAAAAGAAAATCTATCAAATTTGCAATACTTTAATGCCATATTTAGGAACTGTAAAAGAAGAGTACGAAAATAATGAAATACTAATATATTAAATAAAATAAGGAGCCAATATTCATTAAAACAAGAACACTTCATTAATACCATTAGCTCCATCATTGTCCAATTTGTCTAAAAAACTATTACCCTCCCTAAATATGTGGTTGAAAGTTATTTCTTTAAAACTTATGGTGATTTCTAATGGCTTAGACAAGAATGTTCCTAATTTCCAATTAGGCATAAATTGTTTGGAAAGGGCATTGATAATAAAGTTGAATCTCCTTCTATCTCCAATTTTTTGAATTTTGATTTTGAGCTAAGCCATAGCCCTTCTAGGAGGGATCTAATCTCTTCCTCATTATTAGATGTAAGACCAATAGATTTAGAGTATTTTACTAGAATATCACCTTAATGATTTCTTATACAATAGCCAAAACCAGTTGTTCCTGAATTGCCCATAGAGGCTCCATCAAAATTAAGTTTAAACCATCTAGCTAGGGGTCACTTCCATTTACATTTTATTTGTTTCTTAATACTAGCCTTACCTCAATCTCCTATGAAGGGAGGGAGTTTAAGACCTAGCTAGTAATTTCACATTTTTCCATCCCATGGGTTCATAGGAAAAGAAGAGCCTTTATTTTTGAACAACTTGCTATTCAATGTTTCTATAATAATGGCTTCAATATTAAGGGTTCTATGATCATGTGTCACTTTAATATTTAATATTTTTATCTTCTTATCTATAGTCCTTTAAAGAAACTATTAGAATTAAGTCTTGGCCAAGATTGAAAGAAATTTAGTAATGAATTGGGCATGAATATAGTAATTTTTATTTTAAAATAAAGCCATACCTAGCAAGAATATGCATAATAAAAATTGACTAGGATTCCCATTTCCATGCATTAGGGCTATCTATATCACATATAGCATAATCTCTGACATATCTCTCGACCTTACATTTCAAAATATGTTTAGAGATTTCCAAGTTTTCCATCTTACTGATAACTTGATAGCCTCTCCCAGAATCAAATCAAAATCTAGGAAGCTTTCCATTGTCAATTTTCCAAGTAATCTATTCTAAAATTAAGAATCTACAGTTAAGCATGAATTTCCAAATCTTGGATCCTCTTGGAGGGTTTTTGCATTCTTAAAAGGATCTCTGTAATAGAATAATTTAAATATTTTTCATATAAAACTCTAGCCCATTTCAGGTTAGGGCATCTTAAAATTCTCCATATTAATTTAGCACCTAGTGTCATTGCTTGGTCCTTTAAATTCTTCATACTGAGTCCTCCTTTATGGTTTAGACCTTACAAGTCGATCAAATTCCATGATTAATCTGATAGAATTGACTCACTCTGGAACTATTATTACACTGACATAATGTACTATTTGATGAAGGCTCAATTCTATATGTAACATGGGTAGGTGGCCCTATTAATAGATTATTGAATATAATAAGAGGGGTATGCCAGTGCCCTAAAATTCTATGGATCTTCAAGGGCCCCCCTGGTAGCCTAGGGCCCTACAATTCAAGTGGAAAACAATAGCCCATAGGACCTATGCACTGAATTATAGCCTAGAATTTCTATAGGAAGGGCCACATGAAGAATTTCCTCAAAATTTTATTTAGAGCATCCCTTTTTTGTGTTGAGAGACCAATAGTTGACATTTGATAAATTGGGATGCTTGTTAAGACAAACTTAAGAAGGGTAGTCCTTGTTGGAAATAATCAAGACTAGCTAGGTTACTGAGAGGGGAGGGGTGAATCAGTAACCTCAAAAACTTTAAATTAATTCAGCACTTAATCCATTCACCATTCATTTATCTAATCTACTGCATGCATGAGAAAAGATAAACATTCATAACACATGAACATAGAATTTTGGTGACCCAAAAACCTTCCAAATAGGAAGTAAAACTAGGGTGGGGATGATACACACAAAACTTCACTATTACAATATAAAGTTGGCCTGCTAGGGCTTACATTGACCGCTTCTAATGATCTACCCTATTAAGAGTAATTCAGATTGCTAGATCCACCTTGTTAGAGGTTTTGCAAACATACAATGAAGTATGCACTCTGTTAAGAGATTTAGAAGAAGACTATTAAGTCTACCCTATTAAAGGATTTAGAAAACTAATTCAACTATTAGGATGAAATAGTAGATCCTTGAAGTATAGATCACCTCTTTTGATTGATATAACTTTTCTGCTCCTTGTAGACCTTGTTGAATACTCTGCTCTGCTCTTGATTTGCGTTCACTCTTCTCAAAACATTACATATCCATTACTTGATATTCTCATTCATTTATTGAAAATGATACAATACATTACACATATACCATTCCAATATTTACAAATACAAGGTTGGCTAAATCACAAGTAAACAAAATATTACTGAGTCAGCCAAGTAGTAGAAATTCAAGTTCTATAAGCTAACTTGGTGAACTTCTAATACTCGGTGTCCACTGCATTACTTGACATTGTCATGCACTCAATAGAACTAGAAGCTGGATCCATATTGATCATACAACATAGCTTTGAACTCAGTAACCATTGGAGACTTGGTAGATATAGTGTCACTTGGTAAATATTGAATCCTTCATTTACCTTGCTTTCACTTGGTAAACACCACACATCCATCACTCGGTAGACACTAGCTTTACATCACACAAATTGATGACTTAGTAAACATTGTGAAGCTTGATGACCACTTTTTTCTTAGTGAACATTATCTACTCAATAAACACTGTTGTATTGTACACACTCAGTAGCTTTAGGAATGCTCGGTGTGAACTGCTTAACTATTGAACTCACTTGGAAACCACTAAATGCTTGGTATAAACTATAGACTAAGTGATAAGCTCAGTAACCATGTGGAATTGAATAAGTGTTGTCACTAATGAAAAATAAAAAATAATGCCAAAAATCACCCCCTTTGGCATTAGTCACAAAAACACTTATAAGCCTTACGTACACTGACATACTAATTTTTGATTTTTAAAAATTGATCTTTGTAAAGCTACTATATATACCTTTTCACATATCTCCCCCATACATATGACATAATATATAAATAGTCTCTGTATACATATATCAATCTATTTTCTCTTCCTTTGTCTCCACATGTCTCTTATCATCTCTTACTCCTCCTTTTTGACAATAATGCCAAAGAGTTATGCACTATATTCAAATAGAGACACCAAAATGTGAGAGAAATTTGGAGTGTACCTTCAGAATAAGAGCTAATTTCTTATCCCAATTGTCTTGCAAAATTTTGTGGGTGGAGAGTGCCACTTGAACTTTTGTAGAAAGTTTAATCATATGATCTGCTATGGAAAAATTTTTATCTTGGACCAATGTTTTTGAATATGCAATATGTTTTTGCATTTTATCCATAACTAGAAGTATCATATTGTGTATATCTATCAATATGGACCTGATCCTAGCTTCCACTCTTAGCAATTCTGCCTACATATCTAACAAAAATCTCACCTTGATGTGATGTGCTGAGCTTGAGCTGGTGTCAAGCTGTAGCCTTTGAGCACTTGCCTTCATATCTACATCAATCTTATTTAGTTTCTCTTTGATCTCCTTGGTATACTTGGTAACATCACAAAGATTAGCAAAAAGTGATGTCACATTGGTGAAAGAATGTTCAAGATTGCTCAAAATTGAAGATAGTTCAACCTAGTTTATTGCAATGTGCTAAGCAATGTGCTCAAGCACCTTATTATCAAACTTTTTCTCTGCCTTTTCAATTAGCTTTTCTTGGTCAGATGTATCCTCATTGAACTTACTGACTACTTTTTCCAATTGTAGCAAAATGTGTTGAGATGAGTCCACATCAACACCTATAGCCTCTGTTATTATATTCTTTGCATTTTCAATTATTGTAAACTCTCTATCTCTTTCAACTCTTAGCTATTTCTACCTTGCCTTCTGTTCCAAAAGCTGACTAACCAATATCATTTCATCAGTTGTAGCAGTATTCAGATCCAACTTGGAAATGACAATTTCCTTGTCCAAATAAACGTCTTCATCAATTTCCTTACTAGTAAGAAAAAGTTTTAGGGGTGTCCTTGGTTCTACTTTTGACCTTACTACCTTGGACTTTAGGAACATAAACAATTGTAGAAATAGTTGGACTTGCAGTAAAAACTTGAATGGGTTCAACTGAAGGAAAACTGAAAGAAATTCTAACTAAATCCAAAATTTATGTGCTATCCAAAATTGAAGTAACAATAGGTGGAGCACAAACTGGAGTACTTACAATAGAAGAACTAACTAGAAAAAAAATTGGTGCTAACAAAGTTGCTATAGTCAAAACTTTAGAACATGATGATAAAATTACTGTACATGTTGCAGATGAAGTTGGCATAGTTTTAGAACTAGATACCTCACATACTGCTGATGTTGTTGACTCAAGAGTTGATGAAGAGGGCTGTAGCTCAGTACATGAAGTGGTAGACACTTTCATTAATGATACTTGGAGCTAAGAGGTAGAAAATAGTGATTTAACAGATGATTAGTCTATTGTAGTTGCTATCACATTTTCTGAAGTTGTCTCCAACCTTGATGATGTAGCAGTCTTAGGTGGAGAATGAGGAAGGAAATCTATAACTTGTGCTGCTATCCTTATTGGATCACTTTCTTCATCTCCTTCCTTGTCTTCTTCTTCAACTTCTTCCTCTTTCTCTTCATCATCATTCTTTAATGCCTAATAGTCTTTAATATCAAAAGTGATAGATGGAGTGTTATCTTCTTCATCATCATCACTATCATCATCATCATCCTTGATTTCCACTGGGTCTTCACTGGGCTTGTGCAGATGATAGATGTTCTTCCACATGTTTTTTGCATCTCTAACCACATGCTCAATGTCTTTGATCAAAATCAAACATGTATGGAATCTTATCATCATTTTACCTTCATTTATTTTCATTGCTACCTTAACTTCTATATCTGTAAGTTTTGGTAGTAACTTTCTCAAAGATTGCTCATATATATATTTTGCTATCTATATAATTGATTCCCACTTGGGGTGCAATCTTGCCAATAATTCATTTGAAATTCAAGGGGAAATTTGATCAGGGGAATATTTCTATTTTCGCATCTTATTGAGTACTAGCTCCTCAATTTGCATCTTCTCAACATCTATTCTTGTTTCAAACTTTAAGGCTTTGAAGTTTGTGATGCTTGCTCCTTCTTACATCTATTTCAACATTTCTTGAAAGGTGAGTGGGGGCTTTCTCAATACAACTTCACTACCACCTTTCTTCTTTTATCTTCTTGTGAATACAACTATGGAGGCTTTGGGTGGCTTGGTAATGATTACCCTGCACTTCTTTTTCACTAGCTCTTCCTCCTTTTTAGATTCCTTCTCTTCTTCTTCTTTAGATTCTTCTTCATCCTCTCCTTTTCCCTCAGTAAGCATGAGAGGGGTGCTTGAAATTTTTAACTTGGCTACCTTCCTCTTACCTTTTCTTATTGTTTGGGGTAGCTTGATTTCAAGCTCAATTTTGATTTTGGCCTCTGTATAAGTTCCAAAAATAGGTAGCTTTGGGTCTATTAGCTCATTAAATAGGGATTCAATGATATCTTTGGTTTCATTAATGTTAACCTCTTATGGAAGAGGTTTCACCCATGCAATTATAGGCCTGACTACCTGAATATACACTCTATCACAATCAACCATAAAACATACATCATCTTTGTAGTATTCAACAAGCTTGGGTGGAATCCTGAACCTATTGTTCATCTTCTCCTTGAAAACTTCAAAGTAATTATCCATTATGCTATCAAAGTTTTCACCCATTTCAGTAATAAATTCATTAATTAGATACAAAATAGGAACATATTTTCTCCATACAACTAAATCTTTTGATGGGAAAAACTTTTGAATATAAAAGAAAAGACATGCTTATAGAGAACCAAATTTATAGGGGTTATTTTTTGATGTCCTGATGTTGTCCATGTTTTTGTTCAACTATTTCAACAATTACTCTGATAGATCAAGTTCCAAATTTTTCTTTACAACCTTATATTCCAAATCAACTACCTCACATGAAACACTATTCAAATGAATGGAGCTATAAATCTTGTGAGCAATGACATGAATACCAAACCTTTATTCAAACTTCAAAAATAATGCTAATCTTCAGACCTCTACCATCCCACTCTATTAGGGTTTTCTTTTGAAGTTCATCCTAACCTAGGGTTTTGGTAGTTTTGACTTCGCTTAGCATAGGGAGACTCGTAACCTTATGAATCATTTTCTTTGTGATCAACATTGGCTGCTCTAACCAAAATTTTCCATTATGCACATGAATGAGAATATACCTAATCCACTTAATCTGAAAGCTCCTTGGCATATGCAAGATATGGGTTAATCCTTTAGTTTCTAAGTGCTTATGCTCGAGTTTCAGTGAACCATCAATACACATTTCTCCTAGGGGACTATCCATCTCTAGGGTTCCAATTTCATGAATAGAACACTTAAAATGGGTGTGAATGTCATTAATTAGGAGTACCTTTGGAGGAATTTTTGATTGAGCTCTATTAGGGTCAAGTGACTCTACAACTGCTGGTACTAACTTGAAGTTTGTTGCTTTCCATTCCACACCTTTTACCAACATCTCAGATCCTCTTTTTGCCTTGCTATTGCTGGTGCTTCTGGATGCCATGGCTACTCAATAAATGAGAGAAATTTTTTGAACAAATTCTTCACTGCAAATTCACTCGAAATTTCTTTGATGCACCTAGAATCACTCTGCTCTGTGTATTCTAAAGTTGTGGTGAAAAATGAAGTCAAATTCTGCCCTTTTTGATGAAAATTCTCCATTAAAGCTTGGTACCAAAATGATGTAGTGCATGACAGACTATCATCCACTCATTAGCTCAGTAGAATCTTGTGACTCAATGATCAAACAAAAATTTATTACTCTCAACCTAGCTCGGTTAAGTCTATGACCAACCTTGCTTGGTATGACCTGATTTCTTGTGATCCCTCTATATCTAAAATACTAATTTGGATCTTTTTCTTTATTTCATTTGGAACTGCTTGAGATTTGGCTTGAAGATACAATTCTAGTTCCTCCTTTACGAATCTAATTGGAAATGGCAAAGTCATCCACTTTTTGAGTGACATGACCATTATTTGAACTATCTTGCTCGATAGATTTGGGAATCCACTACTGTCTCATTTGCTTCTTGATATTATTAGCTTTAGCTTTTTTCTCATCTTCAACCTTTCCTATGTTCATGTAGTTCTTAGCTATATGACCAATTTTAGTGCATTTATAGCATCTTACTATTGTATCATTCTTTCTCAAGTGATGCCTTACATAGTTTATGCCAATGTGTCCATATTCTCCACAGTAGTGACATCTACACCAAGTATTATAGTCCCAACCAAATATTGCTTTTACAAGTTGTTCAACTATATTTAATGGTTTATATCT
Organism: Cupressus sempervirens; assembly: GCA_028749045.1. Classification (NCBI taxonomy): domain Eukaryota; kingdom Viridiplantae; phylum Streptophyta; class Pinopsida; order Cupressales; family Cupressaceae; genus Cupressus; species Cupressus sempervirens. Next base: position 413,117,568 of record CM053790.1, read on the forward strand.
ACATTCAGATGCCTTGTGACCTTGTTTCTTGCATTTATGACATTTACCTTCAAATTTTGGTTTCTCCTTGCATTCATTAGCTTTATGATGATGTTGACTACAATTGTAGCATTTTCCATTGAATTTTTTCTTCCCATTGCTCCAACATTTTTTTGATGTATGACCTAACTTACCATAGTGATTGCAAGTAGGTCTTTGATTCCTTTGGACACCTTGCTTGGAAGATTCACCTTCTTCTTTGCATCCAAGTCTTGCTTTACCTTTTTGCTTATGAAGATTTTACTCACTTTCCTAATTCAATTGATCAATGTTTGCTTGAGATTTCATTATCCTTTCATTGAGTTGCTTTTTAAAAATTAGATTAGCTTTAAATATTTCATTGATCTATCTTTCAATGATTAAATTATTCCTTAAACTTTCATTTTTAGATCTCAAATTCATGATTTCTTCATTTGCATTGAAGAGCTCATTGACAAGACTTTCTTACTGAAGTGATTGACCTTGAGTTTCATTGTTTCTTGTTTCCAAGTCTTCATTTTCCTTATTTATTTGTTCCAAGATTTCACACATTCTTATTGACTGAATTTACTATTCTCTTTTCAATTTTCTTACCTCTTCTTGTAGGAAGCCATTCTTTTCTAGAAGTTTTTTGATTGCCTCATTTGCTTCATCTTAACTGCTAGAAGGGAAAAAGTCTTCAATATTTTCTTCAACATACTGGTGGTCATTCATTTGTTTTGCAAGTTCTTTCCTTCTTTTTAGGGATTGGGAAATATGCTCTTTTACTTTCTTGAGTTAGGCTATGGCTATCTCTAGATCTAGCTTCTCATTGTCAATAGCTTTATCAAGTCTAAATATCTCCATTGTCCTTGATCTTTGCTCAAGCTGTCAAACTTTATCCTAAGAACCACAAAGCTCTGATACCAATTGTTGGAAATAATCAAGACTAGCTAGGTTATTGAGAGGGGAGGGGTGAATCAGTAACCTCAAAAACTTTAAATTAATTCAATACTTAATCCATTCACCATTCATTTATCTAATCTACTGCATGCATGAGAATAGATAAACATTCATAACACATGAACATAGAATTTTGGTGACCCAAAAACCTTCCAAATAGAAAGTAAAACTTGGGTGGGGATGATACGCACAAAACTTCACTATTTTAGTATAAAGTTGGCCTATTAGGGCTTACATTGACTACTTCTAATGATCTTCCCTATTAAGAGAAATTTTGACTACTATATCCACCTTGTTAGAGGTTTTACAAATATATAATGAAGTATGCACTCTATTACGAGATTTAGAAGAAGATTGTTAAGTCTACCCTATTAAAAGATTTAGAAAACTAATTCACCTATCAGCATGAAACAATAGATCTAGCTTTCAACTTGACTGCTAAATAAATCCTTGAAGTACAGATCACCTCTTGTGATTGATATAACTTTTCTGCTCCTTGTAGACCTTGCTGAATACTCTGCTCTATTGCTGATTCACATTCACTCTTCTCAAAATATTACATATCCATTGCTTGATATTCTCATTCATTTATTGCAAATGATACAATACATTACATATATACCATTCCAATATTTACAAATACAAGGTCGGCTAAATCACAAGCAAACAAAATATTACTGAGTCAGCCAAATAGTAGAAACTTGGGTTCTGTAAGCTGACTTGGTGAACTTCTAATACTCGACATCCACTACATTACTTGGCATCATCATGCACTTAGTAGAAGTAGAATCTTAGTCCATACTGATCACATGACATAGCTTTGAACTCGGTAACCATTAGAGACTCGATATATATAGTGTCACTCGATAAATACTAAATCCTTCATTTACCTTGCTTTCACTCGATAAACACTACACATCCATCACTCAGTAGACACTAGCTTCACATCAAACAAATTGATGATTTGATAAACACTATGAAGCTTGATGACCACTATCTACTCAGTGAACACTATTTTCTCGGTAAACACTGCTATATTGCACACTCACTTGGTAGCTTTAGGAATGCTTGATGTGAACTACTTAATTGCTGAACTCACTTGGAAACCATTGAATGCTCGGTATAAAATATAAATTGAGTGATAAGCTTGGTAACCATACATAATTGAATAAGTGTTGTCACTAATGACAAATACAACATAATGCCAACAAGTCCTACCTACCCAGGATAACCATTTTTCTTCCATGTGTTAATTCTGTGATTGAACTTCTCCAGAAGATTATCCTAGGCTACTAAGTTCCTTTTGCCTAGTTCCAATTTTATTCCTAAATAAGTACAAGGGAGGGAGGTCATTTTTATATCCATAATTCTACAAATAATATCTAATTGAGTAGAGATAGGTGTGTTAAAGAAGATAATTTATGATTTGGACAGACTGATCACTTTTCCTAAAGCCTCCATATATAACATAAGAACCTTTTTAAAGACCTTAGCCTTCCTTACACTAGTCTACACATACAACATTATATCATATACAAACTATTGATGTGTGGATGGGTCCTCATTAGATAATGGCTAGATTCCTTGAATTAAATTTTGGATCTACAATCTTGGATGGATCTTCCCATATCTTTTGATATTAGAATAAAAAGGAATGAGAAAATGGGGTCCCCTTGTGTGAGTCCCATTGAAGGGATACAAACCTTTTTGGGTTCCATTTATTATGACATAGAATTTAGCTATGGACGTAAATTCGAAGATCAAGTTAATCCAAGATTTAGTGAAGCAAAAAGCTTTTAAAAATTTGTAGAGAAATATCTAGTCCACCTTATCATAGGCTTCACTAATATCCAATTTAATTAATATACCAGAAGAATTGTCATTTTTCAATGAATGCATAACCTCTTGAGCAATTGTAATGCTATAAAAAATGGGAATTCCCTAGATAAATTTCCTCTATTCCTCACTAATCAATAGATGGAGAAGCTTTTGGATTTAATTGGTCAAATTTTTATACAAAAATTGTAAAGGGTATTACAAAGGACAATGGACCTAAATTTTTTGAAGTTTTCTGCAAGTTCTTTCTTGAGGATGAAATCCAAGAAAGTATCATTAATCTCTTTGAGAAAACTTGCAGAGTTTCTTGCCCCTTCGAAAGCCTCATAGATTTCATCTTCTAAGAAATGCCAACACTTTTGGAAGAAGTAGGTCAAGAAGCCATCTGGTCTCAGGGATGCATTTGGAAGAGAGTTACAATCACTTCTTCTTTTGTAAATTTTCTTGTTAACATCTTGTTTTGTTCTTTTGAGATAATTTTAGGAATTTTGTTGAGGAGTGACTATTGAGCTGAAAAGGTAGACCCATTGATGTTATTGAGAATGTGTTCATAGAAGGATATTGCTTCTTTTGCAATGTCATTGGAGCCTTCCAGAATTGATCCATTCCTCACTTTGATTTTTGTGATTTTGTTAATGGGTCTTCTTAGTTTGGTGCTATTATGAAAGAATTTTCTATTTCTACCTCCATCTTGAAGCTATGTTTCTCTAGAATTCCACTTCCAATAGATTTCCTCTTTGACAAGGAGGTCTTCTAGTTGTGATTTGAAGCTCTTTTCCTATAAATAGAGAGATTCATTCATGCTAAATTTCATAATTTTTATCTTAACCTTCTCCAATTGTACCTCCACAACTAGTTTTTGTTAAAAAATGTTACCAAATATTTCCTTATTCCATTGTAAGAAGTTAAGTTTAATAGATTTAAGTTTCTAAACTACTCTAAAAAGTTTAGTCCTAGAGACTTCCATATTGTTCCACCAATGTTGTATCTATTTGAGGAGCAAGTTATCTTTGTGCCACATTTGTTCAAATTTAAAAGGGTTTCTATGTGGATTTTTTTTCCCTTCCAAAGATAGTTGAATGAGATAATGATTAGACCTAGAAAAGGGAAGGGGTTCTACATCCAAAAAGGTAGTTGAATCTCCCAACTTTCTATGAATAAAGAATCTATGTAATATTTCAATAATCCAGCTAAAAACTTTCCTTATATTGTTCCATGTAAGAGCATTGTCCTTAGTAATAACCTCCACCAGAGCTGAATTCTTAATCAAATTATTGAAGTCAATTGAGGCTTGAGATAGTTTAGTTAATCCTCCTCATTTTTCTGAGAGGGAAGAGATGGAATTGAAATCACCTCTAATGATACTACATACATTGGTTCCAAAGGTAAATTTTCTTCTAGAGTGATATCTTATTATTATTAGAGGTAGGGCCATAAATATTGATTACTAAAAAATCCAAGTCCATTTTGAAGATCATAACCTAGACACTCATCCAATTTCACTCAATGCAAAGTGGTACCAAATGAAGATATTACTAGGATTCCTGATATTGGTCGACCCACCTATGGTCGACCCACCTAAGCTAGGCTTCCAATTATATTTATAAAAGGTAATTTATTTTTAAAGAAATTTAATTCTTCTTGGTTCATTCTAGTTTCTTGTAATAAAAGGATATTTGGTTTATATTTATCGATGCAAAACTTTAATAAGTATTATTTGTTAGGGGCATTGAGTCCCCTAACATTCCAAGTAATGACCTTCATTAGGGATTTGGAAGAACCTTCCCCCTCCCTACATGAAATAACACAACAAATTTAACTTGTCCTTCAACTTCTACATCCATTTCTCTAAGCTCTTTCACATATTTTCTTCCTCTTTTATTTTTATTTTTTTTAAAATTAGGAGATGTCAGTGCTTCCTTAGATGTTCTATACCATTCATTTCACCCTTCTATGCTAAAAGAATCAAATTATTTCTAAGGTGTTTTGTTGTGTATCCTTCCTCTCATAATTCTAGGACACATTCAACCAAAGCTTCCTTTTGGTGATTTAGTTCATCACTGAATTCTTCATTCATGAAGACAATAATAAAGTCTTCTATTAGTTTTTGACAGAAGGCTTCTTTTTCTTCTGAAGTTAAACTTGAAAGGTAGGAAGAAATGTTTCCCTAAGAGCCAAGAATCTTTGGAATTTTCTTAGGGGAGGAAGGAGAGGTAGTTATCAAGTGTGTCTACCTAGACCCTACCAACAAGGAGGCCTCTCTAGGAGCACCTTGCAAATTCACAACCTGTACATTATCCTTGGAGAGGAACTTGGATTAACAATCTAAAAAATTATGGGATCAAGTAGAGGTTGATTCCGTAGCTCTGAGGTGGAGGATGGAGGATGAGGGAAAGGTGCCTTTGTGGAGTCATCTCTCATGACAAGACCTTCCATTATTTCTCCTTCTTCCACTAAATCTTCTTCGGGAAATTCTAGGGTTTTAGGAGAACCATTCCTGGGGGGAAATAATCCATTTTCCTTAAAAATAAAATTTCCTTGTTATGGGTTAAAATATATTAATACATTAGTGTTTAATTTCTAATACTCATCAATATTTATTCTAATAGAATTCTTTACAATATTACATGAACTAAATTAGAGAGGATATTATAATAAATTGCTAGTTAATTTTCATATGAATATTTCTAGATGCAAATAATAAAGAGAATGATTTGTGATAAGCCTTAATCATTTCAAATTAACATTAGAAAGCTTCATTTCTACTATAATTTTAACATCAGATGGAAAGATTTTATTTTCTTCTAAACCCCTAAATACACCAATAGAATCTCCAATTTGGCTTAAAAAATTTCACTATAAGAGTCCTAGAGGAAGATCCTTGGTTAGAATCCATTAAAAAACTTCAATATCAAACAAATTTGGATTAAAATTTGGAAATAAACTAATGAATTTGATATATCTTCCTTCTAAAAATATAGGTTTCCCATGTAAATATATTGAGGTCTACTAATTTATAGTCTAGGAAAACAACTTCATTTTCTAGGGTCAAAATACTTACCTAGTTTTTGAAGGTATTCTTTAAGAAATCATTGCATCTAAAGGATTCACCTCACACCCTCTTACAAAGATACTGTTAGTTTGTAGTAATCACACATACCATTAGTATATTTTTTTCTCAAGATTAGGGTTTGGGGTTATAGGGTAGGAGCCTTGAAATTCCCTGGCATAAGTGGTTAGAAAGTGCCAAATGTTTTAAACCTAGATTGGGGTTTATTTATTGCAGAGACTGCATGATTCTTAGAGGGAGGAGCCAAAGGATGGGGGAAATGGGACAAGGCATCAAAATGGCCCAAAGGAATAGTTTTTTCCCTTGTTTCCACTAGCAATATCTTGGTTGGAAGAACCCATAAATTCGTACCCTGGAAGGATCTTGTAGAAGTTGAGAAATACAACTTCAAAAAACATGAAGAGCACCTATATGCAAAATAACTCATCTCAAGGAAGAATGGAACAAAAGGAAAGAAAGTAGCTTTGAAAATAGGAAAGATCTTGTTGGAAATGTAAGGTAGGCAAGGTTACTGAGAGGGGAGGGGTGAATCAGGAACCAATAAAACTTTATCTTCACCAATTAATCCTTCATATAATATTTTGATCTAATTGCATGCATGAAAGAATGAAATCATTAAAACATTCATAACACTTTGACACAATAAATGGTGACCTAGATGCCTTCCAATTAGAAATTAAAACTAGGGCAAGGATGATACCCACAAGCTTTAGTACTAAAATATAAAGCTAACCTATTAAGGTTTACAATTGACCACTTATGGTGATTTTCCCTATTAGGAGCAATAAGGACTATGAGGTCTACCTTGTTTAATGATTTACAAACATACAATGAATTATTTACTTGGTTAAGAGATTTAGCAAAAGATTGTTAAGTCTACCCTATTCAAGGATTTGACTGATGCACTTGTTAGGATGAACCAATGGCTGATCTGTAATCTACAACTTTGATTTGCTAAATGAGATTCTTGAATTACAATGATCACATGATTATGATAGATAAATTTCTACTGTCCCTTATATTGCGTGTAGCCTTCTTCAATTTGTACTCTTGCTCATCATATTATTCTTCACATGATATATTTGGATATAATACAATGTATTACATATATACCAATCCAAATCATTACCTTTTGGAGTCGGCTACAATACTAATTTCATCATAATTCACAAAGCCAACCCAACTGCTATAACTCAAGTTTTGAAGACAAAATTGGTGCTATTATGATACACAGAAAACAATCTCAACACTCAACAAACTTTTCCACTTGATTGAACTTGAAGCTTGGTCCATATTGATCACTTCCAAGTAGCTCAAACTTGGTCAACACTATGAGACTCAGTGAACACTAAGAAACTCAATAGCTATTGAATCACATAGTTGACACTACATATCTTAGTCAACACTAGATTCACATTGTTAACACAATGAGCTCAGTAGACACTATAAAACTCGGTTAACATACCAAAGCTTGGTTAACACTACAATCTTCTTCACTTCTTCTGAATACCTTGGTAGCCTCTACTATGCTTGGTTTACATTGTGCAACTCGAAAAACACTACAAAATGACTCAAGTGCTTGATAGACACTTCATTCTAACTACTTGTCTTGGGAACAATTGAATCACTTGGTTAAAAACACAAACTAAATGATAAGCTCTATAGAAATTGTAGAGCTTGGTAGCAATGTAACCATTTTAACTAAGTGTTGAGTCACTGATAGACAAATTGATGTTAATGTCAACAATCTCCCCCTTTGATATTAGTGACAAAAATGCTTATTAAACCAAAAATCTAAACTTCAAAATTATAAGTCAAAAACTTCCTTCATCATCATTGTGTGTCTTCAACTTGGTTTTGACTTCCTAAAGTTATAACTTGGTAACATACTTTATTTTTCTAATTTTTCAAAATTTCTTTTGTAAAGATATTTTTTGCTTATCTATACAAGTATTTTCATAATACTATACTACTCCCCCATACATATATCTTCCTTATATACATACATATGAAGTAAAGTAATCTTCTCCTCCTTTTACAATATCTTCTCCCTTTTTATATATTAAACATATTTACTTCTCCCCCTTTAAGAACAAAAATCCAAAGGTATATAATATCTATATGTTAATAACAAAATGTGACAAGAAATTAGAATTTACCTTCAGAATAAGTACCATAGTCTTGTCCCAATTTTCTTGTAATACCTTTCTTGTATGCAATGTGTCGGGCATTCATTTTTCATGAGATCAACGACACGAATCCATTGTGTAATTCCTCTCTTGAACAGTATTTGTCTTGCGATGTACCAAAATGTGCTCAGTAGAAGATAAATGTGAGTGTTCACAAGGAGGCCTTTGCTGGTACCAAAGACTCTTTTATCTCAGAATTGAAGTAAATATGTTTGCTATCTCAAAATATCACAATAAATGAACAATATTTTTCTATTTTTCTATTTTTTAATGAATGCAACTCTAACAATGCAGCTACTATGAGGTTCTATTCTAAAAAGGGGTTAGCAAAGAAAATAACATGAAATCAAATTACTCAAAATTGAAATTCCTAAATGGACATAAGTTACAAAACACAACATGTTGCGAGTTAAACCTTCGAAGAAATCGGTAGGAAACAATTGAAAATAGGAGCAATGCTTCCTAGAATCCACTGATGCAATTTTTGGTGAGAATATTTAACAAATTGAATGATGTTTCACTCTTCATCAAATCGAAAGGCCATGAAAAGTATGCTCATGTGAGACAAAAAGCTATGTAGACATAATTAGGTGATCTCTTCTATAGATCATTACATCAACAAAATTTGTATATTTGTAGCAAACACTAGAACTAAAAAATCATGCAACCATAAACAACACAATAAACCTTTGGCTCAATCACAATCTCATGAATAGAATTCACAAAAATAATGACACATTTAGACAAGAATGACTACACTCCAAATGTGAGCACCAAAAGCATAATTTTATTGCATAATAACAACGACCCTTGTTACATTTTATAATGGAGTATTTATGAGAAATCATCTCCTCAATTTGTATTGAGAGTGAGAGATATCTTGATGCAAAAATTCTTTTAAAACATTAAAACAAACTAAATATATACAAACTAAAAATCTAACTGGTGCTTAGGACTCCATCCATATTTTATTCATTTATTTGATGCATGAGCCCTTTACATGTCAAAAATAATGAAAGCATGAGAGAGAAAGTAGGAGGAAGCCATTAGTCAAAGTGGAAGTGTATGGAGGTGCCAAAAATAGAAGCTAGCCCTTTACTAGGCATGTGTCAAAGTTGACTTGCCATCAAAACATGTTCCCAATGCATGGAAAGTGCCATTTTTTCAACTAGATGTCAACTATCAGTGCACCTCTAAATTGTGAAGCTATAGAGCTATGGAATTTTAGAGCTACATGAAAATGTAGAGCTACAAACCTATGGATCTGTGGACCTTAACTGGGTCAAAATCTCAAAATTTTACTAAGTGTCAAAATTGAAATTCTGGCATCTAGGTTTTGTTCATCTTCATCCCAAAACTATGTTTGGATGTTTTCCCTTGAATTTCTCTATCATCTCAATAATCTTACCAGCATCTAGAAGATCTAAAGCCTCATACTTATCCTTAAACTTTTTCCTATAGTTGTCTACCTCAATTTGAGTCTCTACAAAATCTTTGAGTTTGGTGTCCAACTCTAACAATGTTTCCTCCATCTTGAAGGCTTGTCTGATGTCTTCATCACTAGATGCTTCCTCTAAAGTCTTCTTAAAATTATCCATTACTACTTTAACCAGAAATAACTTTTCTCATTCTTCATCTTCGAAGATGTCTAAGCATGCATCACTGTACAACTTTTTTTCTTCCAAAATTTGCTCTCGGGCTTGGTCTTTGAGCCTATGTATCTCATCATGCAATTTTTCCATCACTTTATTCCCATATACAATCTTCTTTATCTAGTCATCTATCATGTCTAACTCTTCTCTAATATATACATCAATCAGAATGAGGTACCTTTGCACTTTTATGGCTTGTAGAGTTTGCAAATGTTTGCTCCATGCCCATACCTCATACATGATAGTGAAGTCCTACCTCAAAATTCACATGATCTTATCAACATTCTCTTGTCTAGCATGCAACAACTTCAAACTTCTTATGATTATAGTGACACCTTTATCCTCAAGGCTATCCCACTATTCCTAACAAGCTTTCAAAAATGGATTGAGCTATATACTTTCCCTTTCTCTAAGAATGGTATTCAAAGTCTCCTCGGGGCATTCAGGATCAAGAGGACCAATAAATTCAGCTAGATATCCTTTTAGGATCTCAACTTTCCTACTAAGTATTCTAATTTCAATCTCATCCTATTCCATGTGCTTGAGAACCTCTTTGACTCCCATAGTCATCATCTGTCAGGATGTATCCCGTGTAGGCTTTCCCAACATAATATCTTTCACTTCATAGTTCTCAAGACTAATAGTTTCTCCATCTTTACCTTTAGGAGGGTGAGCCACTTGTGCAAATAAGTCCTAGTTTCATATGGAAGTGATGAATGCAAATGGATTTGCATCATATAATGGAGACTTAGGCTTGTTCAAAATCTCTGCAATATCACAAATGTCATCCTCTAAAGCACAAAATTGATGCTTGGCACTTCTCATTATTTCTTTCCAAAATCATCTTGGAATATGTCTCTCTAAAAATTTGGCTCTAGATGATGAAGGGATGTGTTCAACTACCTCCTTCCCTTTATCACTCTTGCTCAGAGTCTCCTACTATGAAGATTCTTCTTTTGAAGTCTCGGTCTCTGTAGATCATGTAGTTTGATCCTCAACTTCCTAAGAAGGTTGTTCTACATATTCTTCTATCTATGCCTCTTTTGATAGCTCATCAGTAACCCTTGGTTCTAGTTGCTCTTGTAATGATAGTTCCTTTTGAACATGTTCCTCTTCTAAACTTGGAGGTGGAGGAGTTACTGAACCCTTATCTACCATCGTGACCTGTGGTGGAGATGGAGGAGTGAAATGAGGACCCTGTGTCTCTGGTGGCATTTGCATCCAATCTTGCTATTGAAGTTCACCTATAGGGGTGTCTCTGATCTTATCTCCAACTAACTCCATACCCACATGCATGAAATCAAAATCTTGGATGGAGAGAACATCTTCACCTTGCTCCCTTTTCTCATTCACCCATCACTATACTTCATCTTCTAAAGAAGAGAGTTCTATAGATTCTACTTGGGTGGGTGGTGGGGTTCTTATGGCACTCTTCCTTCTCTCTAATTTTGTGGCTTTTTCCAACTGAGTTCTCCTTTGTAAGGGTACTTATTCTTCCTCCTCATCTAATTCCATTTCATCCTCATCTGATTCTTCCTCTGGAATGGTCTCAAGAACAGATGGATTAGGCACTAATGTTTTATGGACTCTTTGCCTCTTGTTCATTCTAATCTTGATCCTCTTGTTTCTATGAAGCAATAGGAGAAGAGAGCTCTTCATGCACTGGAGGATTTGAGGTCTCTGGAATTTCTCCCTCTTCTTGTTGACTTGACAAAATAGGAGGCAATAAAAATTCAACCTAGATATGAGAAGCTCCAACATCTTGGGGCTCTTGTGGACTCGATTCTTGTTGCTGGGAGGAGACCTATTCTTCAACATGATCTATCTGAATCCTCTGAGGAGAGGCTCTCTTCCTCTTTCCATTCCTCTCCAAAGGGTGGTAGTATCCTACTAGGTGATCAAGTTGGTAGACTGTCTTTGGCCTAATAGAAGACTGGAGCGCAAAGATAGGAACTACGACTTTCCTTCCCTTACCCCTTTCTCAGTGAGCATGTGCATGGAAGATCACTGTATCCAGAATTAAATCAAGTGAAAAGGGTTTCTTAATCCAACTCTTTCTCATTTGAATGACATGTCTTGCTTAATGATTAATATCATCTCCTTCCTCTCTATTAACTTCTACATTTAGAATGGGTCTCTCACCAACTTTATCTGTATTGAATAGGGGATCTAGTAGTTCCTTGGAGTCTTGTAGCCTTATCTCATCGGGGATGGTCAAATGGAGAGCCTTTTCTACTAGATACAAAGTAATCCTACAATAGTCTCTGATGTAGACATCATAATCATTTATGGTGTTCATCTAATGATCTTCAATGGAATCCTCATGATAGAACTCCTTTCCTGCTAGGTTTTCCACTTTACCAACATTGTCAACGAATGGCCAAGGAGAGTTATACTCTTTAAGAGGGTAGTTCTCCCATTTCCACATGAAAGTTGGGATATCCTACTTTCTCTTCACCTAATATGCTCCTACCAAAAAAGGCCAATCCCACCAAGGTCTCTTTTGTCTTTTGATCCTCTCATAAGCTAACTCAATCTACTAGGATATTTCCATTAGGACCAACTTGTCACTTGGGTACCTTGGGAGTTTATTTGGATTCATAGATGCACCACCTACCCAAATGTATGTAAATGTCCTAAACTAGATGAAATATGCTCTGAGAGTTGTGATCTGTGCCTTTGGCTTCCTTAGACAATCTCTTCCCATAGTCCCCCTCTATGAATCAAATGATGGAAAAGATGAAGGAATTGTTTACAATCCTATACTCTTTTCTCTATGACAAGAGCTTCTTCTTCACCAAATGAGGATAGACTATGTATGGCCAAGCATTGGGGTCCTACATACTACCTTTCTTGTATAACTTGGGATAGCTTGTTTCCCTTTTTGCAAGTAGGTACACCACATAAGGAGTCATATATAAATTCTTCTTATCCTTTATTGTCCTCAGCTAATCACACAAGTTTTTGCTTAGCATGGTGGCCCAATCCAGTGGTATCTTTGCATGCCTGATAGTCTCAATGAAGTTGACCATGAATGGAATGAGATGAACTACTACAAGTAAGCCCATGACTTTTCTCAAAAGAGTGATGGAGTGTCTAATGTCATCCTTAATGTATCCTTGAGTCATATCCACTTTGTTGATTGTCTTTCCCCAAGGTGGCTTCTCAATGAAGTACAAGGAATGTATGATGTCAATGGCCTCTTGGTAATGATCCTTATACCATATTTTAGCTACTTTGTAGGAGAGTTGAATGAACTAATCAGCTTTAGGAAGTTGGAAGACTCACTCGATGTTATCAGGTTGCAGCTCCAAAACCACTTCCTTGGTAATGCTCTTGACTACCCTTTCATCAGGAACAAAATGCCGAGATAGGGTCATGATCAACTCAGCTGACTGTATAAACATGGGATGTGATGTTGCATTCACTAATCTAGAATGGATTAATGCAGACACCAAGGTTGACCTTTGTGTCAAATTGTTGCAAACTCTCAGGAATTCTCCTAGGTCTATGTGTCCGAGGTCAGTATCTTTGATCTCAGCGTACTCATCATGTAATTTTGATTTTGGGGTAATGCCTTGAAATTTGTAAATAACTAGTTTCATTGTTGATCTAGATGTGGATGCCATCTAATTGTGTTACCTATGCATCATGAGAAAAAAGAAAACACAATTAGTTATTAGATGGCAAAAAACAACATAAGAGGAAGAAAAAAAATCCCCCTTGGAAGCTTATTTATTTATTTATTTTTATTTTTTTTGGTTTTATTTTCATTATTAATCATTTCTATTTTTTATTTTTTAAAGTTTTATAATTTAAAAAAAAGTTACATCTTTCACAATAAAATAAAATAAAATAAAATAAACATGAAAGGCATGGGTGCCAAGATGTGGGTGCCGCGCAGGCACAAGCATCAATGCACAGCCGTGGGCACCACCACGCAGGCACTACCATTAGTCCTACTAGGGCACAGGTACAAGTACCATGTTGGCATCCTAAAGGGCACCACGTGGGCACTGCACCTAGTGCCACACAGGCACCACACTTACTGTTGTGAAGGAGTAGGTGCATGCGCCACGCCCAGTGTTTTGTGGGCATTTCAAGGGTGCAGGCACATGCATCATGCCTAGCCACATAGGCACCATGCGCGCACCCAAGAAGAGCATTACGTGTGAGCGTGTCATGGGCATGCAGTGCACGTGTGCGCCCATGAGGGTGCCTAATGCAAGAGAGAGGCAGGGGGAGAAGGCTTACCTCTCCCTCCTCAAACACTTCAAAAAAATGGAGGAGGAGGGGGAGGGTTTTATAACCCTCCTCCCCTCGCATGCACCACACCTCAATGCACACACGGGGGAGGTCGAGAGATGATTTTTTTTAAATATAAATTTTCTCATCTCTTTTTTGTGATTTTAATTTTTTTGTGTTTTTTGACTATTTCCTCTTTTTTTGTGATTTTTTTTTGACATAACTTATAAACTAATTTTCTCTTTTCCAACTCCTAAACTTTGAGTCCAGGAGTCAAAAAAAAAGTAGGGGGTCCCCGTTCTTGGCGAGGAATGGGGCATGTGTTGTGAATACCACAACACAATGCAATCTAAACTTTTGCTAATAATTCCATCATGCGATTTGTTATGGAGAAGTTGTTGTGAGGGATGAGTTTCTTTGCATGTGCAATGTGTGTTTCTATAATGCATCCATGTTTGGAAGAATCATGCCCTAGATTTCTAGTAGTGTGGCCCTTATCTTGGATTCTTCCTTCAATTATTCTACCTATAGATTTTTCAAATATCTGATCGTTGAGTAATGTGAAGAACTATGACTTGGGTGAAGTGACAACTATTGTGCACTTGCCTTCATATCTTCATCTATCTTGGATAGTTTATCCTTGGTCTCCCTAAAGATAGATGTATCACTTAGTTTGACAAATAATGAAATAACATTACTAACAAATGTTTCCAAAGAACTATGAATAGTGGATAGCTCTACTTGATCTATTGTAATTCTCTGCACAACTTGTTCCAACACTGTTCTCAAATTTTCTTTCAACTCTTTATAGTAGTTTATCCTATCCATTCAAGTCTTCATTATATTTGTGGAATTTTTTTGCTAACTGGTCCAAAATGGGTTGTTTTCCATCAACCTCAATACTTAGAGCATCAATAAATATGCTCTTTATGTCTTCAAGAACTTGATTTTCTTTCTTATTTTCTTCTCTAAGATTCTATTGGTTAGCTCTCTTCTTCATTTTTTCACCAATGGTATCCATTTGATAAGGGGTGAGTGTAGAGATATCTCAAATTGGAATAACTATTTCCTCATCTAGGTCAATTGCTTTTGCTTCTTCTTTAGGTTTTTCTTTTAGAATGGTAGGAATAATTTTTTTACCCTTATCTAAGACTTCAATATTTGGTTGAGATTGGTCCTCAAGTGTTATTGTATTAGCTATGGATACACTTGGAATATAAAAAATTATAGAAATAGATGGACTAGCAACAAATGTAGAAAAAACACTAACAAAAAGAATACCTTGCTATTGCTGAATCAAGCCTAATGATGGAGGAACTTTCAACTTGATAGATGAAGTGCTGGGTACTTTAGTCAATGTAACACTCAGTAGAATATATCTAGAGCTTTCTTGGGTGCTTGGTATAGTAATGGTATCCACAATTAACCTAGTAGAAACTTTCTCTGAGCCTAAGTGCACTAAGGCTTTGCTTTGAGAGTGAGGAAATGAAGCCATGAATGTTGCTATAATTTTCTCTACATCAAATTCCTCAATGCTTTATATCTCTAAAAGTATTCCTCCAGTAGCTTCCTATTCTTCCTCCTCCTCATCTAGATTGACAACATCTAACTCATTATCTTTTATTTTTGCATCTTCTTCCTCATCTTCATCATCTTGATTATCAACATGTACAAAAAAGTCACTAGATTGATACAACTAATAGATGTTCTTCCATGTAGTTTTAGCTTCCTTCACCACATATTTAATATCCTTAAGCAATATCATGCAATTTTTTAACTTGAGAGTGAACTTCTTATCATTTTTCTTCAAGGATTTCTTCACTTCCTTCTTACTAAGAATTAGCATGAGTTGCTTCAAATTCTATTCCATGATGTCTTTGGTAGTCTTTTTTGCATTTTCCCATCTAGAATTTATTGCTTGCATAATTTCATTAGGATTTGCTATGCAAGCTCATTTGGTGAATAATTTTATTTACCCAATTTTTTCATGAGTGTATCCTCTATCTACCTTTTCTCTTCTTCATTCCTTGTCTCATATTTGAGACACTTGAAACATGCCATGCTAGTTCCTTCTTTCATCTTCTTCAATCTTTCTTAAAGTGTAGCTATAAATATTTTGAAGATAATCTACTCGGCTTCATCTTCACCTAACTTCAAATTCTTCTTATATTTGGCTACACTTCTTGTATATACAATAGGGGAGGATTTGACAGGTTTGGTTATGATGACCTTCCCCTTCTTCTTAGGAGGTGCTTCTATCTCAAATTTAGATTCCTCTACCTCATCCTCTTCATCATCATCTTATACATCATCTCATGTGACTTCTATTAGTATGAGAGTAGAAATTTCTTGTTTTGTGCTTTTCATTAACTTTTCTATTATGTTCCTTCCTTTGTTTATTGCTTGAGGTAGCTTGATTTCAAGTTGAATTCTTGCCTTTGCTTCATCATATGTTCTAAAATAGCCGGCTTTAGGATCTAGAGGTTCATTCAACAAAGGTTCTATAATATCCTTGGTGTCATCAATGTTAACCTAATAGTCTATAGGCTTAACCCATGCCACTCTAGGTCTGACTGCCTAAATGTATACTTTGTCACAGTTAACCATGAAACATATATCTTGCTCATAATCTTCCATAAGACTCCTGGGTATCCTAAACCTATTTTGCATCTTCTCTTTGAATGATTCAAAATAATTATCCACAATGCTATCAAAGTGTTCACCTATTTTTGCTATATACTCATTGATTTGATATAAAACTGGAACATCCTTCCTCCATACTATTGTACCTTTGGAAGGGAAAAAATTTTGAACAAAGAAGAATAAACATGTCAAAAGAGAACCAAACTTACATGGGTTACTCTTTGACACTATAATTCTCTCCATGTTCTTGTTGAATTGGTTCAATAGTAACTCAACAAGGTTGAAGGATAGATTATTCTTCACCACTTTGTATGCAAGATCAACAACTTTGCATGATACATTGTTCAACGAACTAAAAAAATATATTTTATGTGCAATCACATGTATGCTAAATTTCAGCTCTACATCTATTATGCCACTAAGCTTATTCCTCTTCCATCCCATACAATAAGAGTTATCTTGGAATGTACAACCCAAACTAGGGTTTTTCTCATCTTAGATTTGTTTAGCATTGGAAGTCTAGTGATTCTGTGAATCATTTTCTTTGTAAACTAAAGGGGTTATTCCAATCATGATTTCTCATTGTGAACATGACTTAGAATAAGTCTAATCCATTTGACTTGAAAATCCCTTGGCAAATGTGAAATGTGCATCAAACCCTTAGCTTCCAAATGTTGATGCTTAGGTTTCAATGTACCATCCACACACAATTCCTTGAATGCTTCATTCATTTCTAGGGTTCCAATTTTTTGAATAAAATAGTGGTAAAATGAATAGATGTCATGCACAAGTAATACATTGGGCAAAATTTGAGATTGTGTACTAGCTAGGTCAAGTGACTCTATAATTGTTGGACTCAACTTGAAATAAGGTGCCTTGTAGTCAATTCCATGAACTAACATTTTAGAACCTTTCTTGACTTTGTTTCTTGAAGATGCCATTACTTGGTAGGGTTTTTGAAAACACAAGAAATATTTAACAAAAAATACTCAATTTTCTTAGGGGCTCTAAATTATCTCTTCACAAATAGCTCTAGAAATTCACAATGAAATAATGCAATTGATATCTTCAATTTAACAAAATTCCTCTTTGTGATTGCCATTAATGATTCATACTTCATACTAGCTTGGTGACAAGGTTGTCCTCCACTTGGTTTAGTTTTTAATGCTTGGGAGATATCTACAACTCAATAGAGTCACTAACACTTGATAAGAACAACCAACTTTGTTTCTATAACTAGAAACAATATGTATCCCAACCTTGCTCGATAAGGTCTTGTGACTCGACCTAGCTCAGTAAGGTCTCCTGCTTCTCATCATGCTAGGTGACCCCTGTGCATCTTGAATGTTGATATGAATTTTCTTCTTGCTGGCTGGAATTGATGTTTAGATAACTTCTTTTGAATCATAGTTTGAGTGATCTCCATGGGGAACTAAGTTGAAATGATTGAGCCATCCAACTCATTGACTTGGGTGTCATTCACTTCATGATTTTGGCTTGCATTCTCTAGAGATTTTGGTACCCATTGCTACCTCATTTATTTTTTGATATTTTTATCTTTGAATTTCTTTTCATCTTCAATTCTTCCTATGTTCATATAATTATTGGAAAGATGTCCAAGTTCTATAAAAATAAAAAATCTTTTTGTAGTGTCTCTTTTCCTCATGTGATGTTTCACATAGTTTTCTCCAATGTTCCCAAATTCACTATAGTGGTGACATCTACACCATGTGTTGTAATCCCATCCAAATATTTCTTTCACAATTTTTTCTACTAGGTTCCACTTCTTAGTTTTTCACTCTAAAGATTTGTGTCCTTGTTTCTCATAATTATGATATTTACCTTCAAACTTAGGTTTCTCTATACATTCACTTGCTCTATGCCGATGCTTGTTGCAATTGTAACACTTTCCATTGAATTTTTCTTTTCCATTACTCCAATTTTTTTTTTATGAATGACCTCTCTTACCAAAATGATTACAAGTAGGCCTCTTAATCTTTTGAGCTCCTTACTAAGATGATTCACCTTCTTTTATGTATCCTATTCCAAGTTTTCCTTTGTGCCTATACTGACTTTGTTCATTCAATAAATTCATGCTTTCTTGAGATTTCATCATTCTTTCATAGGTTTTCTTTTCAATTCTGAGATCATTTTGTAGTTTTTCATCCTCTGATCTTAGATTCATAAGTTCTTCATTTGCACTAGAGAGTTGATCAATGAAGTCTTCTTATTGAAGGGATAGTTGTTGAATTTCGTTGTTCTTTTATTCTATCTCTTCTTTAGATTTTTCTTTTTCTTCCACGACTTCACATAATATGACTACTTGGATTTATTTCTCTCTTTTCATCTATTTTAATTCTTCTTGAAGATTGGAATTCTTTTCTAATAGGTCTTTGATTGCTTCATCAACTTCATTTGAATTTATTTCTAGACATATATCTTCAATTATTTCTTCAATGTAGAGATTGTCATTCATTTGTACTACAAAATATTTCCTTCTTTTCAATGATTGAGAGAGTTGTTCCTTTGCTTTCTTTAGTTGTCCAAGGGCTAATTCTAGACCCAAATTTTCATTGTCAATAGCCTTATCTAGCTTGTATACCTCTATTACCTCTGATCTTTTCTCAAGCTACTAAACTTTTGATGTGAAAACCAAGAGCTTTGATACCAATTATTGGAAATGTAAGGTAAGCAAGGTTACTGAGAGGGAAGGGTTGAATTAGGAACCAATAAAACTTTATCTTATTTTACCAATTAATCCTTCATATTACATTCTAATCTAATTGCATGCATAGCATTAAAAAATTTATAACACTTTGACACAAGATATGGTGACCCAAAAACCTTCCAATTAGAAAGTAAAACTGGGGTGGGGATGATACCCACAAGCTTTAGTACTACAATATGAAGTTAACCTGTTAAGGCTTACAATTGACCACTTTTAGTGATCTGCCCTGTTAGGAGCAATAAGGACTGTGAGGTCCACCTTGTTAAAGGATTTACAAACATATAATGAAGTATGCACTTGGTTAAGAGATTTAGCAAAAGATTATTAATTATACCTTATTAAAGGACTTGATTGATGCACCTATTAGGATGAACTAGTGGCTAATCCCTAATTTTCTAAACAAGATTCCTTGAATTACAATGATCGCTTGACTGTGATTGATAAATCTTTGTTGTCCCTTATACTACTTGTAGCCTTCTTTAATTCACACTCTTGCTCATCATATTATTTTTTACATGATATATTTTGATATAATAAAATGTATTACATCTATACCAATACAAATCATTACCTTCTAGAGTTGACTACAATATCAATTTCATCATAATTCACATAGTTAGCCCAACTATTTTAACTTGAGTTTTGAAGACAAACTCAATAATACTCTAATATATGAAAAACACTGTCAATGCTTAGAAAGCTTTGGCACTTGATTGAACTTGAATCTCGATCCATACTAATCACTTCCAAGTAGCTCACACTTGGTCAACACTATGAGACTCGATGGACACTGAGAAACTCACTAGCTACTAAATCATGCAACTAACACTACATAGCTTGATCAACAATAGATTCACATTTGTTAACATTGCAAGCTTGGTAGACACTCTAGAACTTGGTTAACATACGATAGCTCACTTAACACTACGATCTTCTTCACTTCCTTTGAATAGCTTGGTAGCCTCTACTATGCTCGGTTTGCACTGTGTAGCTCGGCAAATACTACAAACTAACTTAGGTGCTCAGTAGACATTGTATTCTAACTACTTGGCTTGTGAATAAATGAATCACTTGGTTAACACTACAAACTAAATGATAAGCTCAGTAGCAACTTTAAAGCTTGGTAACAATGTAACCATTTTGACTAAGCGTTGAGTCATTGATAGACAAATTGACCTTAATGTAAATAGATCTATTTCATAGATAATGGAATTAGATTATAGAATACAAAAGATAAATACTTATAAAGGAGATCAAGACCTAAAAGTTAAATCCTAAAAGGTAATATTTAAATAATTAATATAATTACTAATTGTGAGAAAAACATAAAGTGAAATGTTAAGAAGGCATAAAAAGTAACCTAATAAAACAATTAAGTTCAACCTTTTTCTCTAACACACCCTTAAGATGAGTGCTAATGAAACTAAAAACAATGCATGAAAATAAGAGGAAACTATAATGTGGAAAGAAAACTTGGGTCCTAACAACAAGTACCAATGAGGTACCCAATCACAACAAAATCTCTGTGAAGAGGAGAAATAAAAAACCATATGGAAAAATAAATCTATTTTAGGAAGAGATGGAAATAATATTAAAAGACTAGTGAAAGAATATAGAAGCATCCAAACTAGAGAATTAGAAAATAGGAAAAAAAGGATGATCATGAAGAACACCACTAAAACATACATAAGCTACAAAATCTATCAAAAGATAATTTTTGATTTGAAGAGCCTCCACAAAATATAACTTGACTAGGTAGAGAAGATGATAATTTGCATGAGTGCCCTCAAATGGCACTACTTGAATTAGGAGTCAAACAAAGGAAAAAAAAAATTAAACTCAAAGATATAGATGCCATGAAAACACCAAAGATTGAAGAGATGATCAATCGAACATTGAAGGTTGCATCCAAAATAGGAATAAAAAAAAGTGTCCATATGGTAAGTGATCCATCTAACTGAAATGCATAGGTACCCTACAACTGCATGTTCCTAGTACATAGGAAAAAATATTGTATACATAGATTACTCCAATGAACCAAGAGAGCATAAGAACCAATAGGAGAAACCCCTAATGTAGATAGGGAAGATGTGACCGATGACTGAAAAAGGTGACAAATAAGAACCGCATTTCAAGGAACTATGATCAAGATGCATAGAAAAATACATAATTATGCAGTGCGAGGCCAAGTGAACTCTCAATAAAGGTGACCAAACCCCAAAAAAACAATCACATAGTGGAAACTCAACACAAGACACAAGATTTGATAGAAAATCTAACTCTTTATTCAACAAATAACTGATTACATGCAATGTGGAAGACTACAAGGCCTTCTTGATTACAACCAAATACAAAGAAATTATAGTAAATTTTTTGAAAGATCTCTCAAGATCTAAATAACTCTTAGCTAGCTTAGGTCTATAACAAAAATTCAATGTAGTAGAAACCCTAAGAAAGATCTAAATGTGTGCTCACAAGGCACCAAGTAATCATTTTGTTTCCTAAGCCCACACCTAGCTATGAGCTCTACTAAAATTTTCTCCTCTCAGCTACTCCTTTTTATCTAACTATCAACTTGCTATCTACTACTACCCAAACCCTCCTTTTATACTTACATGGCCACAACTTAGCTTTTTGCAAATATAATCATCTAGAACCCAAAACAAACACAATATGCCATAGCTAGCTTACAAAAATCATTACATGCACATAGAAGACCCAAATAGGTCCTCACCTATCCCATGAGTGATCTATGCCACAATCACATGCTACATAACTTAAATGCACCAAGTCAAATGATCAAATCTTCAATGAACACCTAGTTGGTGAACCAAACCACCAAGAATACCAAGTATACACCAAGAATATTGAATAAGTATGTCCACTGAGCTCCCACATGACCATTGGGCACTAGTTCCACTAAGAAGATCATCAACTAAGCACCACAAGCATAACCAAGTTCCTTTAATCACCAAGTCCATTAGGTGAAACTAAAACCAAGAACTACCCCAATAATGACCAATCACCACCTCCTTTCAACCGAGTTCTCCAACTTCAAGGTCAAAACTATTCCAACATGTAGGATTTTTGACTACCCTAGGATGGTCTTGCATTAGACACTCAAGGTCAAAAAATTATGTTCTTAGTAGCTAGAAGAATGTCTTCTAGGATTCAACACATAAACCTTGAACTAATTCTTTACATAAATTTCCTCCAAGTTATCAACTTGTATATTCTTTCCTTTATCCCACTTCAGAAAATCCTTTCCTACAACATACAACTTCACCTCTGTCCTCTATGTACTAGAGGTCTATTTCACATATTTCTCTCTAACCCATCAAGAATCCTTTAACTCAACTCACCCACCAAAACTCAAGTTCCTCTTACTGAATTTTTCATTTGACAAAGGAATCTTGGAAAAATTTCTACCACCCATCTCAATAGTAAACACATTCTTAAAAACAATCATGGGCTTCCCTACAATCATACTAACAAGGTCTACCAAGTAAAATGTGAAAAATACTAATGTCCACAATATCACAAAACACTTGATCAACATACTACCCAACTTGAATGAATGAGACACTACTCCCTCACTTCCAAAGCATGTCCATCTTGCAACCAACTAATCCTATAAGGAAAATAATTTCTCACTCTCTTCAAACCAAGTTTCTAAATCATCTCCTTAGCAACTAGGTTATTAGTAACTCCATTATCCAAAATCACATTCTAGCATTTACCTCCAAACTTGCATTGATTTCTAGACAAATTCCTCCTCTAAGAATGTTTCAAAACCTTCTTACTAAACAATACTCATTGAGCCAACAAGTTATCTTCCACCTCATGTTCTTCACCAAGTCCTCATTTTCATTTTCCACATCATTTCTTCTACCAGTGATCTTTCTATCAACATTGGTACATTCAAGTGATCTGTGTCCTTTTTCACTAAATATGTAGAAAGTTCCTCTGAATCCACCTCTACTTGTTCTTTTATTTTGTTCAATGGGTTCCAATTCATTCTTAACAATCTATTTATCTTTCACCAAGTGATCATGTTTCTCTTTCCCTCAGGAACTACTTTGACATCTTCTACATTCAGAGCATACATATAAGCATCCTCAACTAAATCAATCTCCAACATACCAATCTCATCTTGAATATTGATTCTCAAACCAATAATATACCTGGCAACCTTTTCCTTAGAAATTTCTCTATGCCTAGACCAAATTGTTAACCTATAAAACTCCTCTATACAACCCTTCACATATATATCCTTTTATTTCAGACTCTATAATCTCTTAAAAAAATCAAGTTGATAATTAATAGGAATGAACTTAGCCTTAAATTTTTCACCATCAATCTCCACCTAGTGATTTTGATTTCACCTTTTTCTTCTTCTTCTTCTTCTTCTTCTCTATCTTGCTGCAATTATTTTCACCATAAAGAAGCATGTCCTTTCAACTTAGTTAGTGACAATCTCACTATGTGTAGATCACCAAAATATTCTAACTCAAATTAGTCTTTTGACTCACCAATCTAATCAATTAGGTCTTTATAATTCAAAGTACTTTGAGAAATTAGAAACATCCATCTTATGCTTCATCTTCAATTGAGCTCTAGATCTATCCAACTAACCATTCTATCTTCTACAAATCCCTCAACGTGATCAGTTCTATCTCCCCCATTAGATTTAGCAACCTTAAAGTATTCAACAACTTCCTCATAACCATATTCTATACCCATGTTCCTTAGTACACCATCTATAGCTCTCATGATTTCAATGACAATATCATTCTTCATCAACTCCATCTTAGATATGAAATTTGATCTAACCTTCTTTGAAATCTTAGTCTGCACAACATCATAAAGATCATCAATCACCCTAGGGTCTAATATTCTTGGAGGCATCTTCCAAGATCTTTGAAAACCCAAAGAAAAAAATCACATACCATATCAAACTTTACTTTGATGCAGTGCAAGGTCATGTGAACCCTCAATGGAGGTGACCAAAATCCTGACAAACAACCACACAACATAAACTAATACACAATACAATATCTAATAGAAAATTCAACTCTTTATTCAAAAAATAACTGATTACATGCAATGAGCCAAGTTGTAAGGCCTTCTTGGTTACAACCATTTATAGAGCAATTATAGTAACAATTCTACAAGATCTCACAAGATCCAAATAACTCTTAGCTAACCTAGATCTATAACAACACATCAATTTGTTAGAAACCCCATGTAAGATCTAAACTTGTGCTCATAAGCCTCTAAGTAATCTTCCTATTTCCTAAGCCCACACTTAGCTACTAGCTCTACTAAACTTTTCTACTCTTGGATACTCCTCTCTAGCTAATTATCAACCCAAACCCTCCTTTTATACTTGTATAACCAGAAGTCATCCTATTGCAAAAAAATACAATATGCCATAGTCACCTTATAAAAATTATTAAATTTACTTAAGAGAAAGAACCAAGACCCTGCATAGATCATCACATATACCATGACCAATCCATGTCATGATCACACATTACACAAATTAAATGCACCAAGTCAGCCAATCAAATCTCCCAAGAACACCTAGTCAGTGAACCAAACTATCATGTATCAACAAAAACCATTGAACACAACAAGTATACACTAAGAACACTAAGCAAGAAAATCCACCA
This sequence comes from Cupressus sempervirens, assembly GCA_028749045.1. NCBI lineage: Eukaryota > Viridiplantae > Streptophyta > Pinopsida > Cupressales > Cupressaceae > Cupressus > Cupressus sempervirens. The sequence continues at coordinate 413,142,566 of CM053790.1, forward strand.
AGATACCATATGATCACTGAGAACTAGTTACACTAAGAAAATTTTTAAACTAGCACCACAAGCATAACTAAGTTCATTTAGTCACTAAGTTTGTTGCATGAAATTAAAACCAAGACCTACCCTAATAATGACTGAGCACCACCTCCTTTCAACTAAGACCTCCAACTCCAAGGTCAAAACCATTCCAACATAAGAGATTTCCAACTACCCCAAGATTCTCTTACATCAATAATAGGATCATGAGGTGATCAATCTCAAACACATCATCAAGCTAATGTGATTGAAGGAATACTCACTAACAAAGGTAGATGACTCACAAAGGAAAATATCAACCACCCCATGACACTTAAGTAGAGTGGTGCATGTATAATAGGGTAGAAGATATGGTAGATCCCAAGAATACAATAATCTATATGAGTGCCCTTAGATGACACTGATGGAATTAGAAGGTGAAAAAGGAAAAAACAACTAAAGTAAAAATATAGATATAAATATGGCATGTTATCTTAGTGCATTTGCAAAGATGCTTACAAAAGATGTAAATAAAGATGAGAAGAGACATAAGGCTTCTAAAATAGAAAGTACAACACAAGAGGATTCATCACATGCAACAAAAATAATCCCCAAACCTAAAATGACCAAGATATCCACCAAAGTTCAAAAATAAAAGAAAATGAATAGATTGTAGCTAGAGTAGAATTTGGATAACAACCAACATCATTGGAAAGAGCACATAACAATCTTTCTAATGATATAATTTTTTTTCCTAAAATAGAGATAAGATGCTCAGGATATGTCTCCCAAAGTTCAAAAAGAAGCCCTAACTTTGGAAATAGAAAATCCATACAAAATGAATCAAAACTCAAAAATACTTGTATCACTATGACGGACATGGAACCGTTAGCAAAAAAAAGTTCGTATGCTCAAGATATGAGCAAAATACCAAAGGTACAAGTTAGAAGGGCTAACAAGGATATTGATGTAGTATTGAAGTTAATAGATGATGAGCCCACATTTGATGATCAAATGGATGTCGAGGAAAAAAATAGTTGAAAAAATTATTTGCGGTTAGAAAAAGACCAGTTGTTAGAAAAACATATTGATTACTAGAAAATCACATGTATTGGAAAAAAAGTTTTTCAAAAAACCACCTAGCCATAATTAAAGACACTAATACCCATTCAAGCCAAAAAAAATTGGTCACATGTGCAAAAAAATATCGATGGAAGGTTAAAAAACCCACCAAACCTTTGTGAATAGTTGAAATCCACCAAAAAAAGGTAAAACAACTTCAAAAATAACAAAACTGGCTAGCCAACAACCAAAAAACACCTTTAAATTGTAGTAAAATCATAAATTTAAAAAACCACCAGAAAATATGAGAAGACATACCAAGAAAGCTGTATAGTGGGGCACTTGAAGACTCTAGAATGAGGTGGGCCACACGAGTTTGACATTCAACTGTTAGAGCGTGGAGGAAAAAGTCAATGTGTATGTGGCATGAAGATATAGTGTGTCATGCAGCGTTGATGTAGGTCTTCCAAAAAAGGTGCATTGACATGGACTTGTAATGCTAATGTGGGCAAGAATAGAGGCCCAAAATATATGCTACTCCCCAAAATAATGTGTGCTTTTGTAGGAAATGCATGGAGCTTGATGTTCCTGTCCTTAGTGAGCCTACTAGAGTTTGGGTCTCAGTGGGCCTGTCAACATCATAGAGGCTCACAAAAGTGAAATCCACCTAAAATTTTAAAAACTATCACCCAAAAATAACTAGGTCTAATAGTTCTTTATAAAGGTCTAGGATTAGGGCAGTAGTGATGAGATCAAGTCTGCATGTGCAAGCAAAAAGATTGGGTCCTGTTTTCTTTTTTGAAAAAAGGTTATCATTTTTATAATCCATGTGCTTTAAAGGCCATGCACTTTTTAATAAAGGCACACACTTTTTTATATTTCCAAAAAAATTACAATTTTTTTGGCAAATAAAAAAAAAAAATTGCTTGCCTCAAATTTTTTGGGCAAAATGATTTTTTCTTTAGATTTTAAGTATGTCAAAATTGGACACATTTTAAATGAAACTATGGGTTATTAGGCACTATAAATCCAACTATGAGGTTTTTTAGGGCCCAAGGTGCTCTAAAAAATAGCCCACCTCCAGATCCAATAAAAACCCTCTAAAATCATCAAACCCTTGAACCTCCAAAATTATTCAAAGAAAGAACAAGAAGCAACAGGTCAATGCTCTGATACCATGTGGAAATTAAGAAATACAACATTACAGAACCCAAAGAACACCTGCATGCAAAATAACTTGTCATAAGGAATAATGAAGCAAAATTCAAGAAGATGACTTTGAAAATAGGAAAGATCTATCTTATAGATAATGAAATTGGATGATAGAATACAAAGTATCAATTGTTATAAAAGGAGATCAATACCTAAAAGGTAAACATTTAATAACTAATATAATTATTAAATTCGAAAAATGCATAAAGTGAAATCTTAAGAAGGCATAAAAGGTAATTTAATAAAATAATTAAGTTAAACCTCTTACTATAATAGATCCCCCTTTATGGTTTTGTCCATTGGGACTTGGAGCCTCCATCCCTGCAAACTGACTCTCCTTATGGTCTAATTTCCAACACTTATGGTTTGACATATAATTTATTGTCCCCAAATGATGCTTAGGGTTTTCAACTTGAGGTCCTTTCAAATTATTTTTTGAGGAAGGATAGTCCTCCATTAAGGAAGAAAATTAATTTTGAATGAGAATATCCACAATGGGATCTCCATATATAAATTTAGAATTCCTAAATTTATCTAAACTGCCTTAAAGAGTCAAAGAATCCAAGGACCAAGAGCAGAAATGAACTTTCCAAAGATGCTGAAAAATTATAGAGTATTTTTGAGCCATATTATCACTTAGCTATATATTCCCTAAGTTTGTATAGGTTTAATAGGTTGACCTTCCATGAGATTAAGACCCTGAGTCTTAAGCCTAGGGTCCTCTTTGCTAAATTTGAAGAGAGAATGAAGTGGGGGGGGGGGGGGGGGGGGGGGGTGTAATACCATGGATTAGGAGATGGAGAGCTCCCTTTCAACTACTCAAGAAAAAAATTGATGCTCAACTCAATGGAGTTAGAAAGAAATATCGAAAGATTGTTGGAAAATAAGATTGACTCTCTCTCTCTCTCTCTCTCTCTCACACACACACACACACACACACACACACACACACACACACACACACACACACACACACACACACACACACACACACACACACACAGATAGGTCTAGAAAGATGAAGGAATCATTGGGGAAGATCTTGGAGTACAACCCTAAAATTGTGAAGGTCTCAAGATATGACAACATGAATACCCTCATTCAAAGACTAGAGAGGAATAGAGAGAGGTGTGTTATGATTATTGATGCTGATAAAGATTAGGATGACTATTTTGGGTTGGGAAAGTGTGCTAGATCCAATAAGAGGAAGATGAAGACCACAATTTTGGCTAATGATTTGGAGGATCTTAGGAAGCTGGTGAAGAGAATGAGTGAGATGGGGAGAAATATTTCTAAAAAAATTAAGAAGTTAGTCTAGCTTTAGTTGGATCTATGGTTTACTTCTGGTGTTTTGTTTTTCTATCTATTGCTTAGCGATGTTTGTTATATTGTTGGCCTATTGGCCTATTTTTGGTGCTTGTATGTTGCTTCTTCTAGAATATATGGTTTTATTGGATCTTACTGACATTTTATCTATCTTTGTGGTGGATTCTGGTCCCTATAAAATCTACTTTTCCCTTAAGAAAAAACTATGCGTAGATTAGAAAAGAAAGTTAATTGAACCATGCACAATCATGAAAAGGTGATAAGATATTAAATAAGCTTTATAAATTAGATCTATCTATTAACTCTCTTATCTTCTAAAACCACTCAAAATATGAAGTGTTAACTATGCTTCCACTTCTTAAAGAAACCACTCAACAAGAGGTGCATGATTGAACTCAACTTTAACTTCCCTTTGGATGAATCTCAACCATTCATCTCAATAAATCTTGAACATCCATTTTCCTAGAGTTTTATAAAATAAGAGATCCTTCTCTCATATCTCATGTGTAATTGAAGAGTAAAGCTAACATGTTATATTTTCTCTAGAGATATCATGCATCATGTTGAAAGAATTAATTTTTTAGTTCATTTAGATTACTAATTTTATCTTATTTAGATTGTCAATAATATTTTCCATCTTGATAATTATTTTCTCATCTAGATTAATTTCATATTATTGCACACAAAAATATAGATTAATTTGCATACATTTGAATTCTTCATTCTAGTGTTCACCTAGTCTTTGTAAGTGTGAAAAATATGAGAAATTCATACTCGAATTAGATAGGAGACAATATGTCAATCTATAATGGTTCTATGTGCTTGTTCATCTAATTATTCATTGATTTAACTATGAACATAATGACTTCATTTTGATCATGGTGCCGCATGACCAATTTTTGCACACACATTTCTAGTGCCTACCATGGGGCTCAAAAATTTGAATTCTGACTTCATTTTGATCAAAATGAATTTTTTTTTTGTACTATCTTTCTATACTATTGTCTAAATTCCATTTTTTTCATACAAGTGATTCATGCTTAAAAAATGTCTTACTGTATTGGATCTCATGTTGTATGAATCATTTCATCAATTTTTAAATTGTCATTTCATAGAAAAAGAGTATATTTAGACTTTCAAATTGATTTTCTAGAGTATTGCTAATGCTAACCCTTTTTTGGTTCACTATCCTATATTTTCTTTTGAACAACCTAACTGATTTTTGTAGAAAATTTGTTGAAGACCATTTGACATAAGACCACTGATGAACTGGTTTTGTAAATTTCCTAATATATTGGAGCAAAAATTATGTCCTCATTTATCATTTATCATTTTTAGGAATCTTAAGAGTTTATTGATTACACTTGATCCATTATGAGGGGATTATTCTCTAGGCCATTTGGGTCCAATTAGAAATGCAAATCCATTAGATCGAGTGTGTTTAATAAGTTGGTTAATTAGCAAGTCATTAGATTTGTCTAGTGTGTTTTGGAAAACTTGAAGGATAGGAAAGTATGCTCTTGGCCATTTGGGTCCAATAAAAAATCAAGACCCCTAAATATTTTCAAGTCTTGTTAAGTATATATTAGTGAGTTTCCCATTAAGGGAAAAATCTCATGGGAATGAATCAAGTGGAAATAAATTAACTTGGCCAATCCGATTCACTATAATCAAATATAACCTTTGAGACTAAAGCCTTGGGTGACATAATTAATTTACTTTATTTACTTTGGTGAGTGTGTGGGGCCTTTAGTTATTAATCTCATTAACGATACTACCCTCATCCTTGTACTCATAGAACTCTTTTGTGAAGTATGATGGAATACACCAATAAAAATTTGGGGCCTAGTAGTCTTAATCTTGTTTACAAGACTACCTTAAATATTTTAGTGTTTGTTGGGTTGTAAAAGGCTCTCATCATGCTTGCAGGACAACAATAAATATTTGTATACATAACACTTATGAAAGACTTTAGAATAAAAGCTACCCATAAAACCTTTGAAAGTATCCTAATTTGCATATAGGTGTTGACATTCTAGTCATGTTTGTTATTAGTGACATATACTTATTCAGATTATAAGTATCTACTGAGCTATTGTATAGTTAACAATGTTAACGAAGCATTTTAGTTGCTACCAAGTTCTACAGTTGCTACCATACTTTGGATAGACTTCAATTTGCACTGAGCAGTGACTACTATGGTGATGATTAGTAGTATAAACTGAGCATCTCAATGTATGCCAAGTTTACCAGTGCAAACTGAGTTGTGCAGTACTTACTGAGTTTGAAGTTTATGTGATATGAGTCTAGCATTAATCGAGCTACTTAGTGTTAACCAAGTGAGCCAATTTATACCAAGCTCATTGTAATAGCATTGACCAAGCTATGCAGTGTGAATCAAGTGATTCAATTTATATGTCAAGTTTCATAGTATTCACTAAGTCACTAGTGCATACCGAGTTCAAGACTAGTTGGAAGTGATCATTATGGACCTAGATTTTACATCTACCAAGTGCATGATGATGTTAAGCATTGACAATGGATGCAGAGTATTAGAACTTCATTGAGTTCATCTTCAAAACTTGAGTTCCTACACTTTAGCCGACTTTGTAATATTTGTGTAAACTTGTATTATGAACAACTTTGTAATTGGATTGGTATATATGTAATTTATTGTATCACATCCAAATCATGAATGGAAGTATTCTAATAATCAAAGAAGAGTGCAAATTACAAAGGCTACAATAGTATATGGAGCAAAAAAGATTTTTCTATAATAGCAAGGTGATTTGTACACTTAGAGGAATCTCATTCAACAAACCAAGTTGTAGATCAGAGATTAGATTTGCTTCATCCTAATAGGTGGATTAGTCAAATCCTTTAACAAGGTAGACCTAATAGTCTTGTGTAAATCTCTTTACCATGTGCATACTTCATTATATGTTTGTAAATCCTTTTGCAAGGTGGACCTAGCAATTCTTATTGCTCCTAATAGGGTAGATCATCAAAAGTGATCATTGTAAGCCTTAACAAGCTAACTTTATATTGCAGTAGTAAAGCTTGTGGGTATCATCTCCACCCCAGTTTTACTTTCTATTTGGAAGGTTTTTGGGTCATTAAATTCTATGTCAAAAGTGTTATGTATTCTTTAATGTTTTTAGTTTCTCATACATGCTATTAGATCAAAATTCACATGAAGGATTAATTGCTAATTAAGGATTTAAAGTTTTATAAGTTACTAATTCACCCCTCCCCTCTTAGTAACTTAGCTTGTCATAAAATGTCCAAGAATTGGTATCAGATCTTTGTGGTTCTTAGAGAAAAGTTTAACAACTTGAGAAAAGATCAAAGGCAATGGAGGTATTCAGACTTGATAAGGCTATTGACAATGAAAAGCTAGATTTGGAATTGGCTATTAGAAAAATCAAGAAAGCAAAAGAGTAGCTCTCTTAATATCTATAAAGAAGAAAAGATCTTGCAATCCAAATGAATGATCCACTCTACATTGAAGAAAGAATTGAAGACATCCATTGAAGTAATTTAGATGAAGTTGATGAAGCAATCAAAGAACTACTGGAAAAGAATAGTACTCTTTAAGAAGAAGTAAGAAAACTAAGAAGAGAGTAAGAAATTTAGTTAGTAAGATTGTGTGATGTCATGGAAGAGAAAAATAAGATAAGAGAAGAGATAGAAGGAAAGAACAATGAAATTCAACACCTATCCCTTCAACAAGAAGACTTCATTGATTAGCTCACCAATGAAAATGAAGAAATCATGAATTTAAGATCAAGGAATGAAAGATTGAAGAATTATCTAAACATTGAAAGACAAACCAATGAAAGAATGATGAAATCTCAAGCAGAAATGAATCAGTTGAATGAGCAAAGTCATTACAGACAAAAAGGAAAAGTAGGAATTAGATATATAGAAGAAGGTGAATAATCCAAGGAAGGAGCTCAAAAGAATAAACTTACTTGCAATCACTATGGTAAGATAGGTCATACATCAAAAAAATGTTGGAGCAATGGGAAAGTAAAATTCAAAAGAAAATGCTACAATTGTAATCAACATGGCCATAGTGCAAATCAATGCAAAGAAAAACTAAGCTATGAAGGAAAATGTCACAAATGTAAGAAGCATGGATACAAGTCATTAGAATGCAAAACCAAGATATTGAGTCCAAAAATAAAAGATTGTAAAAGCTATATTTGGTTGGGATTACAACACTTGATGCAGATGTCATTACTATGGAGAATTTGGACACATTGGAATGAATTGTGAGAAACATCACATGAGGAAAAGAGATACTACCAAAAGATGTTTCATTTATATAGAACTTTGTCATCTTGCCAAGAACTATATGAATATTAGAAGAATTGAAGATGAAAATAAGGAAAAAGTTGATAACATCAAAAAGCATATGAGACAACAATAGGTTCCAAAATATTTTGAGAATGCAAGTTCGAGCAATAATGATCAAGTCACTCAAGAATTGGGTGACTCCACCATTTCCACTTAATATCTCAAAGGAGAACTAGAACTAGGTGTAGTGCCTCTCCCATTTGACTTTTTAAGTCGTCCTGATGGATGCAACCTTGGTGATCTTTTGTGGTGATGGATCATGATTGTGACCCTAAGTGGTCTACACCATTGAGGTGTTTGGATTTATATTTGTGTATTTGTTGCTTTGTTTATGCTTTTGACTAATCTTTGATTATGATGTGATTTTTGGTTCACTGAGGTTTGTGCCAGTGGTTACCAAGATCGATGTGGTATCATGAGGTTGTTCCGTGATTACCTTGAGATGTGTGCAGAGATTGCACTGTGTACTTTTTACCATGCTACACGGGACTAGGTTCCTGTAGTAGTGGTTAGTCATGTTTTTGACTGTGTTTTCTTATGTGTTTTAAATGCATTTTTAATGCAGAGTAATCAATCATTATTAAATGCTTAAGTAATTAGAACGGATTGTTCTTGTTGGATTATTTGGTTATGTGCTGCAGACATTTACCTTGTTTTATTTTGATTTGAGAGATATCTGTTCTCATGTTATGTTTACATTTGAGATGACCTGAGGGTCAAATGTTACTCTTTGATTCCAGTATCATAGATATTAGACTACTATGCTATTCAGTTAATCATATTGCATGATGATGCCATTTTGAGATGACAGTGTGTTTTATGATGATATCTGGTTATCTGGTATTTGGACATACCTCTGATTATGTTATGTGTTGGATTTAATGCTATGGTTATTTACTTCATTCCTACGTTGTTATGCTTTATGCGAACGTGAGTGATGTAAATAGATTATTTTAATATAATTAATTAAATGGTTAAATGAGGTGATTTAATGCATTTATTGCTTCGGCTATGTTATTGTATGCAATTGCACTTGATCATGTTGTTTAGTGTGTAGGATTTATATCCCTGGCAGTGGCACATGGAGTTAGTGATTCAGCCTTTCATATTTTACCAATGTCGTCCTTGTATGGTCGATGTATCCTTAATTAAATATTTAATTTAAACCTTTCGATGATTATTAAATTCGAACTCATTGCATCATGTGATTAGACCAGTAAGCGTGTCTGTGCATTTAGAGGTTTGCATTATCGCGAAAGTTGTTTAAGGTGATTTTTGTGCTTTTGGGTTTTCGGGCTTTTTATTTGATTTATTTTAATTTTTGGTAGCTTTTCCATAGATGAATTCCTATTTATAGGAATAACCTATTTTCATTTGGGTCGATTTGGGGTTTAACTGGATTGGCTAGTTAAATGCCCTAATCGATTATTCACCCGAAAAGTGAATAAGTATCCAAAAAAGAATTTAATTCCTCACTTCTCACTTTCAAATTGGAAAGTTGGAGAGTAAAACCCAAAATCCTCTTCATGAAGATTTACTGTTTTGTTCGTTGTGGGAGCTACAGGCGTGGGATCGTCGCGAGGTTGGGCTCGTTGGATCTAGCTCGGGGAAACCTTGGATTGCCTTGATTTTCAGCTACTTCTGCGAGATATTTATTTTATGGTTCAGATTCCCGTTTTGCCCTTTTGGCTTTGAGGTAGGGCTTTCCTGTTTTATTGTTTCTGCTCCGTTTCTGCTTCTATTTTTGGTAGCCATTTGTTTGGAGGCTGAGAACTAGTGTTTCCCTCCGTTTCTATATGCTAGTTCTACCCAGTTGGGCGGGTATGAACATTTCCCTATTTTTTGGGATGAGGGTTTGGGATTTTGCATCGTTATGCTAGCTGTTTTTGCATATGGTGTCCGATTCCATTTATTTTTGGATTTTTGGGGTTTTTGAACCAAAAGGCCAAATGGGTTTTAATTTTGAAGTTTTCCAAAATTTTGGAGTTTTTACCTCCTTTTGTGTGCCGCCCTATTTTTCTCGAGTTTTCTTGGCACAATGTGGGTCGTGGACCTTGATGATCTATTTGGATATCAGTCAGACCACTTTTGCACTTTTATGTTGCATTGGGATGCATGTTGCATCTGTACTCCCGACGTTGTGTTCGATTGAGTGATTTTACACTTGTTATGGTTTTTGTTGGACCTTTGCCTTGTTTCATGGACATTGGGATTCGTGTAGAATCCATACTCTCGGATTGAGGCTAATTGAGTAAGTTCATGACTTTTGGTCTTGTTACATCATTGGGATTCGTGTAGAATCCATACTCTCGGATTGAGGCCGATTGAGTGATTTCATGATGTATGATTTTATGGGCTTTGGGATTTGTGTAGAATCTATCCTCTTGAGTTGCTTTCAGTTGGGTGCTTTGTTTTGCATTGTGTTCTCATTCCTGTCCTTGTGTTATGATCTTTGTGATGGTGGTGCGCCACACATGAGTATGTACACGTACATTTGTTGGGTGACTTGTGAGGCCCGATCTTTCGTGGATTTGCCAGAAGTTATGATCATTGGGGTTGGGATGGGAGTATGCATGCCCACGGGCACTTGTCGTAGGATGAGCATGGGTAGGGTAGGGTAGCATATGGAGGGGGCTTCTATCTCGTAGCTTGGTGACCTTAGTCCCATAGGGTTGGTAGAGGAAGTTTTAAATAAGTGATAATTAAAGAAAATGTGTGACTGATAATAAAACTTAAGATAATAAAATGTGTGTGCGGGGCCCTCCGTTGAGGAGTTGAAACACACGATCTGAGCTTGGGCTTGTCGATGCCAAGCAACTCTCCATGATGTCAGCCCCTACTTAGTAGCCTTTTGAGTGTTTGACTAGGACCTGTACTCCTTGCATTGTCTTAGGTTCTTGGTTGCAGCCATCATACTGTCTGGCATGAGTGTTAGCCATGGATGTTCTTCTGTGTGTTTTTTGGTTGGATCTTTATCTCCATCAGCATGATGGGTGTGGACCTATGGGTTCCACGTGGTTGGGAGGTGTAGCTACCTTTACCATTGCTAGGGATTGGTGTACAAAGACGATCTTTTGTCCTAGTGCGATCGTTGCTGGATGTCTTCACTTGGTACTTCGAGTTCCAAAGTATGCTTTCTTGTGATTTATGCTTTCTTTGGGATGCTTGTATATCATGTTTAGATGATATTATTTTATTTGATGCATTCCCTTATTATGATGTTTAGCATATGATTAGATGTTGTGAATTGTTGTATTAGCATATCTGTTGCTTACTGCTGTTTAGCATGTGATAGGTGATGTTATCTACTGTAGGATTATCTTATGCGTTATCACTAGCATGTTAGATTTTCTTATGCTGTTATTATGCATGTTTTAGTAGTGACATCCCTATTACGAAAAACTGACGATTTGGTCAGTGGCTTGGGATGTTACGCACGAGGGATGGCTAGGACCCACGATGGTCTTATGATGCTATTGACGGTTGGGAGGAATCGCGTACTTAGTTTGGTTGTTTTGTTCTTGAGATGTATTTATGTACATTGTGATGTTGCTTTTGTTCTCTGCAATGCTTATTTTCAGTGTGTTCTTTGCTGCTGTAGTTTAGATGGTTTGGTGTTCTTCATTCTGTGTTGTTCATGCACTCGAGTGTTCATTCCTCGAGCCTTGGTGGATCCAGTACTCCTTGGTGTGGAGGCTTTTTTTGATCTAATTTTGGTCCTTTCTTCTTCTGGGAGTGTTTTCGTGTTTCTATGGGCGACATTTGTTCAGCATGGTGCAACACTTTAAAAAGTATCGCACGCCCATGCAAACTATGTCGTACGACACTGTAAAGTATTGCACGCCTTCTTGAGAAATGTCGTACAACACTAGAAGAGTGTCACATGCCTTCTTGAGAAATTTCGTACGATGCTAACATATAAGTTGATGTATATTTAATTCCTTATACTTAAGATATATTTTTGACAAATCGTTTGAGATAGGTTTCAGACCTCTTAGAGATAAGTTATGGATTCTAGGAAATTTCAGGGTTTCAGAAATCCAGACTTAGCCAATTTTTAGGGCTTCAGGATTTTAGGCTTAGCCAAATTTTGGGATTCTGCATTTTACCCCAGCTTGGTGTTTTTTTGATGAGTGGTCATTTCTTTTGCCCTCATCTTGTTGTGATGGTTGTTGGCTTTTTTTTGGGTGTGTCAGTTAGGTAGTGGCATTTGTAGATTCGTTGGTTGCCAGGATTGTGTTGAAGTCTTCCATTATGATCTTTGTGATCCCTGTATGATGTTGTCTTGTGCATTCATACTTGTAAAAAAAAAAAAAAAATATCTTGGCTTGATTTGAATCCTTGTTTCCAAGGATCTCCGGGCGGGGCATTACATCAGGATACTAAAGAATACATCTAACATTAGTTCCAGTTGACAAGAAAAAAGATCCATATCAACATTCAAGATGCAAAGGGATCATTGAGTAAAAGATGGTAGTTACTACTAAGTTACTATCCTTACCAGGTTTGAAATAGCTAAATTTTATTTGGTTATTGAATCATAGAAGACTCTACCAAGTATTCAATGCAAGTGAAGTGGATGATAGTCTATCACTTGAGAAAACAATTGTACTATGAATTTATAGCAAAATTTGATAAAAAGGGTAAAATCAAAGTCAATTCTCACCATGAATTTTTGAGAGCTATTTGTGCAGAGTGATCTTTTGAGAAACCAAGCAATTTAAGTGAATTGTTACTAAAAGTTTTTGTATTCTCTCAAATCCTATTGAGTGAAGATGGCATCCACCAACAACAAAAAAAAAAAAAGGTTCAAACATGTTGGTTCGAGGTGTGGAATGGAAAGCACCAGATTTCAAGTTGACTCCTCCGTTGCAAAAACCCTAGATCCGAATGGAGCATAGTCACAAATCCCTCCCAAAGTACTATTGATTAATGATATCCATTCACATTTCAAATGTACTATACAAGATATAGGAATACTAGAGATGGATGAATGTTTGAAGGAGTTATTTATCAATGGTGTGTTGAAACCCAAACATCAACATCTTAAGGCAAAAGGTTTAACTCACATGCCTCACATGCCATGTCATGATTTACAAGTGAAATGGATAAGCTTTATCCTTAGTCATTTTCAAAATGGTTAGTTGTGGTCGGAGTAACCAATTATAATAACTACGAAGATGATCTAGAGGATCACTAGTCTCCCAATGTTGGCAAAAGCTAAAATGACCAAAACCCTAGGTCGGGTTGAACTGGAGAAGAAAACCCTTGCCAAGTGGGATGGAAGGGGAATGAAGATAAGTAGTGTCATTGACATGGAATTGAATTTTTTCATTCATGCCATTGCCCACAAAATCTATAGTTCAAGCAGATTGAATAGTGTATCCTACAAAGCAATTGATTTAGCGTATAAGGTAGTCAAGAATAACCTTTCTGTTGACCTTGCTAATTTACTATTGAACTAGTTCAAAAAAAATATGGAGAGAATTAGGAATTCCAAAAATAATCCATGTAAGTTTAGTTCACTCTTGATATGTTTATATTTTTATGTTCAAAAATTCTTCCCATCAAAAGGTACTGTTGTTTGGAGACTAGATGTACCAGTCCTTTATCAAATTAATGAGTACATTGCTGAAATGGGAGAGAATTATGCAAGCATTATGAACAAGTATTTTGATGCATTTAAGAATAAAATGAAAAATAGATTCAAGATCCAAAGAAGTTAGTTGAAGATTACAAAGATGATTTTTGTTTCATGGTTGATAGTGATACAATGTACATTCAGGTAGTTAGGCCAAGAACTGCATGGGTAAAACCTCTAAGGTATGAGGTAAACATTGATGAAACTAAAGACATAATTGAGGCATTGATAAATGAGTGTGTTGATCTCGAGGCTACTTAATTTGGCACCTATGATGAGGCAAAGGCTAGGATAGAACTAGAAATTAAACTTCCTTAGGTAGTTAACAAGGGCAAGAAGAGGATTGCTAAACTAAAAACTAGTTCCACTCTTTTGTTAACTAAAGGAAAAGGAGAGGATGAAGAAGTAAATGATAAATAAAAGTAAGAGGAAGAAGAGCCACTGAAGAAGAAGGGTAAGGTAATCATTACCAAACCTACCAAGACATCCACTACTATATTCATAAGGAGATCATCTAGGAAGAAAATAGATTAAGAAGGATGAGACACAATTTTTAAGAGTTCTCCACCCACATTTGAGGAAAGAATGAAAGAGTTAGAATTAGGTTCTAGAATTTCAAACTTCAAGGCATTGAAATATGAGTCTAGGACTATTGATGAGTAGAAGCAGATAGAAGTTATATTGATATCCAAGATGGGTAAGTGGAAATACTCACCTGACCAGCTTACTCAACAGATTCCTAAAGCTTTGATGGACAAGATTAAGCCAAGATGGGAGCATGCCATGAAAATTGAAAAAGATATACATGAGAAAATGCTAAGGAAATTCATGCCAAATTTGGATGACAAGGAGGTGAAAGAAACTTTGAAGAAAAATGAAGAAAAGTTATTTTAAAGATTTAATACTTGTCTTATACTATTGAAAGAAATTGAGCATGTTGTGAAGAATGCTACAAACACATGGAAGAATGTCTATCTTCTTCACAAACCAAGTTATTGTATAGTTAGTGTAAGTGATAAGGATGATGATGATGATTAGGAAGAGAAAGATGAAGAGAAAGATGATGAAGAGGTGACTCATTTTGATAATATAGATGATGACGAGGAATAGAGGTATGAAGCTACCAAGGAAGATGTGTAAGATACTAAGGAGACCAACCCAATGAAGATTTCTATAGCAGTCATAGCCTCAATTCCTCATTCTCCTTGCAAAATATTTATAACACCAAGCTTAGAGATAGCCTTAATAGGATTTGTTATGACCAATACTAAAAGCACAAAATCTCAACCAATCTCTGCACTAGTCTAGCTCAGTACTTCATTGGTAGTAGTGCCAAGCACTTCATCTACCGAGCTGCAAACTCTTCCCTCTACATCAAACATTCCTACTACTAGTATTTCAATGAGTGTAGTATCTATTTTTGCAGTGAGTCCTACCATTTCAACAATTGTTTCCATTCCTAGTATGCATGTAATAAGTGCAAGGATAGTTGAGACCAAGCCTTAACCAAGCACACATTTTTTTGGAAAAGGAAAAGAGGAGGAGGATATAGATCTTGATAAAGAAATTGTCATTCCTAAATGAGACATCTCAAATCTAAATCTAGATTAGATGCAAATTTTTGGTGAAATACTTCAAAAGAAAGCTAGGTAGTAAAGGCTAAGAGAAGAAAGAAAAAAGAGTTAAAAATAATTGAGGATGCTAAGAATATTCTAGCAGAGGTTCTAGGCATAGAGGTTGATACTTCTCAACCAAGTTTGTATCAATTGGTAGAGGTAGTCTAGAAATATAATGAAGATTTGGATGGATAGGAAAAATTATTGCATAAAGATGAGAAAAAGTTTAAGAATAAAGTTTTAGAGCTTATTACTTAACAAATTTCCATTCATCAAGTAGAGCTATCTACTATTTTAGGCTCTCTAGAAGCCTCTTGTATCAATGTATTTTTACTTGTTGGAAAATTATGTGATACATCAATTTGTACAAAAGAAATAAGAGATAAATTGACAAAACATGATGAGGATCTGAAGGCAAGTGCACAACAATTGTAGCGTGACCCAAGTTCTAGCTCCACCCACTTCAATAAGATTAGATTTTTGATAGAGATGAAGGTAGAATTGCTTAGAGAAGAAGCAAGAATCAGATCTACATTGATAGATATTCATAATATGATTCTCTCAAACATGGATGCACTAAAAAAGCACATTGCACATTAAAAAATGCTCACCCATGATAATAACTTCTCCATTGTAGACCACATGATTGAATTGGTAGTAGAAATGTAAATTACATTACACACATGCAAGGTCTTGCAAGAGAAATGGGACAAGACTTTGGCACTTATTTTGAAGGTACACTCATATTTCTTGTCACATTTTGGCATTACTCTGTAAATACATATTGCATAAATCTTTGGCATTAATGTCAAAAAGGGAGAGAATATGTAAGGAAAAGATAGGAGAAGATGTGAGAAGATGTAAGGAGAAAGAGGGAGAAAATTGAAAGAAAATTGTAGATTGTATACAAATTGTATGGTGTATAAAGATTGGAGAAGATGTATTTAGATGTATATTGTATGTATAATATACTATAAATTATGTATGGGGGAGAATTACCATGTGCACAAATGTATCTATTACAAAACCAAAATTTGAAAAATCTCAAAATATTATACTCTATCAAGATGGAGACATAAGGTGATGGACAAAGATATTTTTGAACATTCTTGAATTTAGTTTTGACTAATAACTGTTTTTGTCACTAATGCCAAAAGGGGAGATTGTTGACATTCCAGTCATGCTTGTTATTAGTGACATACATTTATTCAGATTGTAAGTATCTACTAAGCTTATTGTATAGTTAAAAATGTTAACCAAGCATTTTAGTTGCTACCAAATTCTACACTTGCTACCAAGTCCTTTGGATAGGTTTCATATTGCACTGAGTAGTTACTACTATGGTGATGATCAACAATATAAACTAAGCATCTTAGTGTATGATGAGTTTACTAGTACAAATTGAGTTGTGTAGTTCTTACTGAGTTTAGAATTGATGTGATATGAGTCTAATGTTAACCAAGCTACTCAATGTTAACCAAGTGACTCAGTTTATATCAAGCCTATAGTAATAGCATTGATTGAGCTATGCAGTGTGAATCAAGTGATTCAATTTATATGCTAAGTTTCATAGTATTTACTAAGTCACTAGTGTAGACCAAGTTCAAGACTACTTGGAAGTGATTAATATGGATCGAGCTTCTATATCTACTGAATGCATGACGATGTTGAGCATTGATATTGGATGTCGAGTATTAGAACTTCATCAAGTTGGTCTTCAACACCCGAGTTTTTGCACTTTGGCTAACTATGTAATATTTGTATAAACTTGTATTGTGGTGGACTTTGTAATTTTGTAACTGGATTGGTATATATGTAATGTATTATATCACATCCAAATCATTGAATGGAAGTAATGTAATAATTAGAGAAGAGTAGAAGAGCAAATTACAAAGGCTACAATAATAGAAGGAGCCACAAAGATTTATCTATCATAACAAGGTGATTTGTACACTCAGAGGAATCTCATTCAATAAACCAAGTTGCATATCAAAGATCAACTATTACTTCATCCTAATAGGTGGATCAGTCAAATCCATTAACAAGGTGGACCTAATAGTCTTGTGTAAATCTCTTTACTGAGTGTATGCTTCATAATATGTTTGTAAATCCTTTTGCAAGGTGGACCTAGCAATTCTTATTGCTCCTAACAGGGAAGATCATCAAAAGTGATCAATATAAGCCTTAACAGAAAAAACAATTATACTATAGTACTAAATCTTGTGGGTATCATCCCCACCCCAGTTTTACTTTCTATTTGGAAGGTTTCTAGGTTACCAAATTGTGTGTCAAAAGTGTTATTTATGCTTTAACATTTTTAGTTTCTCATGCATGAAATTAGATCAGAATTCATAGGAAGGATTAATTGCTAATTAAGGATTTAAAGTTTTATAAGTTATCGATTCACCCCTCCCCTCTTAGTAACTTAGCTTGTTATAATATTTCCAACAATAGGAAGGATCTAATGGATTACTTGGATCCTCTAAAGATTATTTGCATTCACCATTTGTACTTTGTAGTATGCAAAAATGCATGAGGTTTCTTTGAATGTGAGGTTTTCTCATTCCCCAACACATTAGTACTTGTAAGATACTTAGCATGGGAATGAGTATTAAGACTTGACCACTTTTTCTTAGGTAGATTTGTGATTGAAGTGTCTGTGTTGTGCTATACCAATGGAAATAATTTAGAACATAGAGATGTTCTAATAATTTTAGAGTAAGACCTCCCCATATTTTCATTCCAAAAATTTTCTTTATCCTCTATGGAATTCCTTGTGACTACTATTTTTACTGAAATCTATTATTAAACCTCTGTATTGATATTCTAGAAACCATATTTATAGCCTGTTTATGCCAAAATCAGCTTGAAAACTATGCAAAAACTAAGAAATTTGGTAAAATTTCATTTGAACCACTAAAAATTCCCATACAAGTCAATATTTTTCAAAATTTTGTCTCTAAAATTTCTTTTGGTGTCTGATAAATTATTGTTTGGTAACTATAACACTATTATATGAGCATATTTAAAACAAAGAATCTAGTTAAACACAACCAATGAAACAATTGAATAGAGAATGAACTAGATAAAGAAGATAATGATAGTAGAGAATAGATACCCATGACTATAGTAAAGCATTTCAATCTACCTCCTAAAAGTCAAATAGGTTCCCACAAGTATGAGATTGATTCACTATCCGAGGGTACTATAGATAAGGATATAGATGTTGTTAATAGCTATGAAAACTAACTTGAGGTAGAAGGGTTTGGTGTTAGGTGAGATAAGTTAGATTCAACTTAGGACAATGTATCCCTTTAATGTTGTTAGATCTTATACTAATTTGAACACCCCTTTGGATAAAATTTCTTTAGGAGTCAACTTATTAGTTTGATCTTTTGATGATCTTACCATGAATGCACTTGAACTAGCCAGTTAACTTCCCCTCATGCATCTCAAGATAATGGATTAGAACTCTAACAAGACATCCATTGAATTACCTAAATTCCAAAATTATTATGCTCTAGCCTATTACCTTAATACTATTGAGCACCCCATAACATCTTCCACCAATGAATCTAGTGTGAATATGATAGAGGAAAAAATCAAATATCTTAATCTCAAAATAAAGAAGAAAAATAACAAATGTTTTGATGAAAAAAACCACATTGTGGTGATATCATAATCCAAAATAGTAAACAAAAAGGACATATCTAAGGGTGAAAACCTTCTTGGGGTACCTAGACATGGGATGTTTGATGTCCTCCCATGTCACTTCTAGGAGTGGTCACCGATTCTAATAGAACTTACCCAACTAGTTAATCTGGGAATTGAAGAGAATACACAAACTATGCACTTGTATCAAACCATATTAGAGGAAGAGACAATATAATTCACAAAATTCTTCAAAGGGAAGAAGATCAATTTTTCATGGACATATTTTGATATGCAAGGTCTTGACCTTGATCTCATTATGCATCATTTATCTATTGCACCTAGATTTAAACTTATGAAACAAAAGATAAGGAAGATGCACCCTCACATAAAACTTCTAATAAAGAAAAAATTAGAAAATTAGTTGAAATAAGGATTCATTAGAGCAATATAGTATGCTAAATGGATCTCTAATATTGTGTCGGTATCTAAACTTTATAAGCTCTATAATTTTTTTAGAGATTTGAATAAGGAGTGTATGAAAGTTAATTTTCCATTTCATAATATTGACATGATAGTGGACATGACCAATAGGTATGAGATGTATTCAATTATGGACATACATTTTAGATACAACTAGATAAAAATAACACCAAAAGATTAGGAAAAAACAACCTTAATTTGTGCTTGGGCAGCATTTTGTTGGAACATAATGCCCTTTAGTCTAAAAAACGCAAGAGAAACATATCAATGTGCCATGAAAACTATCTTTCATGATATGATGCACAATACCATGGAGGACTACATTGATGATATTCTAGCTAAATCTATGCAAATAAGAATTCATCTAGTGTATTTGAGTCCAATTTTAGATCAAATATAACAATTCAAATTAAGAAGCAATCCATAGAATTGTGCATTCAAACTCACATGTAGAATTGTTTGTGATACATTGTATCAAATAAAGACATTAAAGTGGATCCTTAAAAAGTGAAATCTATAATAAACATGCTACCACCTAGAAATATTGGTTAGATGAGAGAACTAAAAGGAAGGCTTCAATCCATTAAGAGGTTCATATCACATCTAATAGACAAGTCACAACCATTTAAAGAAACTCTACAAAAAGGTGTCCCTTACAAATGGAATTAAATTGTGAAAAAAAAATTAAATCAACTAAAATAATATCTTAAAAATCCACCAATCCTGATGCCTCCCATTTAGAGGAAGCTATTGATATTGTATATTTCAGAAACTACGATTTCGTTGGGGGCACTATTAGCATAGGAAGGTGAAAACAAAAATGAATGAGCCATTTATTATATCAATGAAACCTTGGTCTCCTATGAAATGAAGTACACTATAACTAAGAAGAAATTCTTGGAAATTTTCTTTTCTTTCCACAAAATCATGCACTAGATGCTAGTTTAGTCTTTCAAGCTAGTGGAAAAGATTGAACCCTTAAAGTTTTTATTGAATAAAAAAATACTAATAAGGAGACAAGATAAATGGGTCACAATCCTCAACAAATTTGACATTGGATATGTTGGCTGAAAAGATCTTAAAGAATGAGTTATTGCTAATTAGTTGGCTAAAGAATCATTAAATGATGATGAACCTTTGAATATTGAGTTCCCTGACAAGTCCATATTAAATCTCAAGAAAAACACATATAAGATTTTCTTTGGTGACTCTTCATGCAATAAGGATATGCTGCTAGAACCCTATTTATCACACTTCAACAATATCACTACCAAAGGTGTACAAGATACTCTTTCCTTGTACTAACAACATTGCAAAATATGAAGCCTTTGTTAATGGTATGAAAATTTACATTGAAAAGAAAGTAGACAAACTACATATTTATGGGGATTTATGGCTAGTCATTGATCAGGTGAACAATGTCTACCAAAAAAAAGATAAAAAATTGCTACCTTATAAGAGGATGGTAGATGATATGAAGAAGTATTTTCTCTATGTAACTTTTCAACAAATTATATGAGTAGATAATAAAGTGGTATAGGCTATAGAAAATCTTGCCTCAATGCTATAGATGCCAAAGAATGAATTTTATTATGACTTCCCTATAGAGACATTATTCTACCCTTTTTGTGACTCACTTGATTCCTATATGCTCTATTATGTGATAGGACATGAGTCATCTCACTAGCATCATATTTATTCCTACCTACATGACCAAATAATCCTTGAAAATATTACTCAAAATGACAAACACAACATTATCCAAAATGCTTCATAGTATCTAATCATAGAGAAAAAATTATATAGATGAGGTCTAGATAGTACCTTACTTAGATGTCTAGAACACGATGATTCAAAATGCATGTTAGTTGATGTATATGAAGGCACTTGTGAATCTCACTCAAATGGCCTGACATTAGCTTAGAAACTACTTAGGGTGGGTTATCATTGGCCTAATATGAAAAATGATGCTATTGAATTTGCTAAATCTTGCAAGTAGTGCCATCTACATGGTAATCTAATCCATGATCCAACTAGGGAGCTAATACCATTTATCACATATTGGATTTTTTAACAATGGGCCTTTCATATAATAAGACACATTTACATGTCTTTTTTTTTTTTTTTTTTTTTTTAAATGCGCCTGGTAAACTTTTTAACGTGACCGGTAGCGCTGGCGCGACACGCCCACCGGTACCACCAACGCTTTGACCTGGAGCTATGAACCAGTGAGGCCACAAACGGGGGACCTCATCCCCATGAAATTTGAACCTGGATGGCAAGGATAACAACATAACAACTTAACCATCACAACATGCCACTATTGGAAAAAGGGTTTGTGGTAAACCTAGTGTGACTCGAACTGGAGTTGATGCGTAGCACCGGGATCATTAGCCTAACACTACGCCTCACGACTCACCTTCACACCAACTCAACTACTCACTCACCCTTCACATTTACATGTCTTCATTAAATAGACTTAAGTTCATTATTATAGCTACAAATTACTTTACAAAGTAGGTACATGTAGTACCTCTAACTGAAGCCACAAGAAATAAGTAGCGATACTCATCTTGAACTATATCTTTTGTAGGTATGACATTACCTCTTCTATTATCATAGATAATAAGGGACAATTTAAAAATAAGGACTTCAAAGAGATCTATCCTTGGGGAAATGGACAAGAAGAGACATCAAACGAGACCATACTGAAAATCCTACATCACACAATTAAAAAATATGGAAAGTAATGACACCTTCAACTTAATCCAATTTTATGGGCTTATCAAAATAGTATTATAAGACCTACTTGGGTAACACCCATCACTTTTGTGTATGGAGAAAATGTTGTACTATCAATTGAGGTCAATATTCCCACCCTTTGGTTTTCTTTGAGAGGTCTCATCAATGATAATGATTAAAAAATATATAGGCTACAAGAGCTTGAGCTACTAGATGATTGTCATCAAGTGGTATTTGATCACCTAAGAGATTACCAAAAGAGAATGCTTAAGAGGTATAATAAAAGGTAAGGCCTAAATAATTTCAAGTGGGTGATCTCACTCTGAGAGAGAATATAAGGAGCCACCTAAACATAGAACATAAGAGAAAATTTGAACAAAATTGGCTTGGTCCATTTATTGTTACTATGATCTTTGGATCATGTGCATATTGCTATTAACAACCAAATGAGAACAACTCTAGGAACCCATTAATACCCTTCATCTTAAGAAATTCTATAACTAGCACTATCAAAAGATTTTGTATATCTACACAAGTCTAGAAAAATCATTACCTAGTGAAAGCATAGCAATAGGCACCTTGATAATATTGAAATCACCAAAAGATCACAAGTATTAAAAAATAGAAAACAGAAAGGAAAGAAAAAAGAAATTTCTAGAAAACAAACACCCTAGTAGAAAAAGTAGAATCTCTTACAAGAAGGTGAAAATTTAGTAAACAAGTGCCTCTTGTACCAAAATGCATATCTTGGCTATTTATTGCTTCCATTTTCTTACAAGTTTTCCCTCTTTTGAGTGATTTTGATTTCATGCATTTCTTACTTTTATCTAATGATTTCGCTTGTTCTTATCCCTTGGTCACTTTCATGATGCTACTGGTCCTTCTTGGAGCCTTCATATCTTAAAACCCATCAATGTTGTAGTCTTGGGGCTATAAACCTATGATAGGGGGCAATGTGCTCGCATTTGAATCGAGTCATCCTTTATGTCAACAATCATCCATCCAATATGAGTTATCTTTCTATATCCTAACCACTAAAGGGTTTTATACACTAACACCTTGAACATCAATCATGATAGAAAATCAAACCTACAAACTAAAACATGCTTGAGCTATACTAAATTACATAATATTTTCTTTATATTATGCTTGTTGGTATAATTCTAGTGATTTTTATTGTCAAAATAAATTAGGTGTCTATGGTAAGAGCCTCTATCACAATTGGAACACCACATATACCTCAAATCATTTTATTTGGATGCTACAATGAGGTTGGATATTCTCATTGTCTATTTGAGTGATTTGTCATTACTATTGTAATCCAGATGACTAAACTAGTATATGAATGTATGTTCACTACAAGTAAACAAAGCTACATTTTGGCTCAATTTATGAATGATAATGAGTCATTGTAGATAGACTAATAACATTATGAAGCATGAAAATGATATCTCATGTGTTTGATATGCTTATATGAAAGAGATATTCTAGTCATCATGGAATTTATGCCTAGGTTTTTATGTTTGCTTGCTAAATAAAAAGGAAGGGGTATTATGGTCATCCAGGCTTCTTATGTCTTGATGCTTATTGCCACAAGTAAGAGAAATAAAAATCCCCCAAAGGGAAACCAAATATCCTTCCTAAGACCTACTCAAGCCTAGGGCAGATGTGAAATGGTCTTTTGCTCCAATCACCAACTTCACAACCTCAACTCACCCTACCTTACAAGTGGTCTAGAACATACACCCAATAGAAATCAACTTTACACCTCTCTTCACCTATAGTCTCCAAGATATTAAGTCTCCATACATCTTAACATATCATTCTCAAATCTTGTACAAGGTTTATTGGCCAACTGATAGGTCTAGCCCTTCCCAATATCTCAAATTCAAAAGTTGCACTAGGAGGCCTAAAAGGGGCTCATTCCCAACAACCCTATTTTGCCAAATTTACACTAAAATTCACAAATTTCCACACAATGAGTAAAAATATTTACAAAATATCTTAGCATGTAAGAAATCATATCTAAATCTCCAATATTTGGTTAAGATCACAAGTTTTTAGCTCTTTCCTACCAAGCCCTAATTTCAAGGCTTTTCTTGCAAAACAACATTATTTTGTCTTTTTATGGCTTAAATCATGACACCCACCATATTTTAATTTTGATATCTAATTGGAAACATTATTTATTCCTTTCCACTAAATTTCCACCTTCTAGTACTCACAAAATGACCTCTATGTTCTTTTCATAGATTGTTAGCCTGTGATCAGGAGGAAATACAAAGACCAAGGTTGTTGTTGCATTCTACACAATAAAGGAACCATAAAACTATCAACTAACCTAATAGGAGGTTTCCATGCATTAATATCCTCCTTTCCACTAAGCACTAGGAGTTCTCATCATTACTATTGAGAGAAACATAATTTTAATATTCAAACCCTATCACAATCTAGGATAAACAACAAGCATATACAAACAAAAAAACTTAAAATAATCTTCCCTTATTCAACCCCCACAATATTTCCTCCTTCACACAATGTAGAATCAAATTTCTAAAAACAATAATAGTTACTTATAGTCATCATTCTCCAAAATTAGAAACAAAGTTGCTAATCGTGTACATAATTGCTTTTCAAAAGAGATGTCCTTATTCATTCCACTTCCATACATGATATCATTAAAATATTTAAGATGCGAGATAAAAATATATATGTGCTTCCCCTATCCTTACAACTTCAACTACCTCAAATCTCATCAAGTAAAGCTTTGACTATTGAGCTTCCATATTTTGCAAGAAAAGTTGTATAAAAGTTGCATGACAACTTTTTTTGCAATTTTTGCAATTTTTACATTATTTCCAAAAACCTAACACAAGAACTTCACCAAGGTCACCTAACTATACCAAAACATGAATAAATTTTATGCAACATAATATTGTTGATTTTTTCTCAACTCCCATTTTTGACCACTTATTGATCACCCTTTGACTTTACTAGTAACCTTAGTAATCATGTAATCCAGGTGTCAAAAATGCACAAAAAGAAAATATAAACTAACTTGTGTCAATTTGGACACTTATTGACCTTTACACTCTTCTCTTAATGTTTGACCTAGGGCCCTTGCACCATACTCTCATCATTTGAGAAACTTAAGTCCCTTGATTTGCCAACTATTGAAGGTTTGTACCATGCTTGATGATGTCTTCTTCAGTCATCCATGTTTCTACGACTTTAGGTAAACCCTACCAGTTCACCAAATATTCTTTGTATGTCTTGTTCCTAGTCTTCTTGAATATCTTGGTAACTAAAATGCATTCCAAATTTAATGGGTTTTTCAATGGAAGATATTTTATCCAATCTACCTTGACATCTACCTTGTTGCTATCACAAGACTCTATGCTACTGATATCCCCTTTGTATAATTTTAGATCAAAAATATTAAAAATGGGTGATATGCCAATCCCTTGTGGCAGTTCTAACTCATAAGAATTATTCCCATATTTTTGTAAAATCTTATAAGGACCTATCTTTTTCATCTATAGCTTTTTGCTTGGTCCTTTAGGTAACCTATTCTTGTTTAGGAAAGCCATCACTATGTCACCCACCTTAAAATGAATCTCCTTCTTCTTCTAATCTACCTTATCCTTGTACTTAGTTATTTTTTTTTCCAAGTGATCTTTGACTTGGTCATGTACTATTTTCACCAATTCAACAAGTGTATCCCCTATGGAACTTCTAGACTTCATGTCTTGTAAATCCCTTAGTTCTAAAGGTCCTCTTGGATGGAAACCATATACTGCTTCAAAGGTGTTCTGCCAATTGATCTATTAAATGAATCATTATATGCATATTTAGCTTGACTGGTTACCTGATCCCAAACCAAACCATGTTTTTTTTTTGAGACACCCAATTAGATTTCCCAATGATCTATTCACCACCTCAGTTTGGTAATCAGTTTGATGGGATAAGCTGATGAATAAGCTAAGTGTGTGCCAAATTTCTTCCACAAGGTTCTCCAAAAATGTCCAATGAACTTGGTGTCTCTATTAGTCACTATAGTCATGGGAAGACCACGAATTCTGACTACTTCTCTAAAGAAAAATTTGGCAATCTAAGATGCATCATGTTTGCTCCTCCAAGGTATAAAATGAGCCATTTTTGTGAACCTATCAACTACTACAAAATCCATGTCTACTCCTTTAGTAGTTTTAGACAACCCAAGGACAAAGTCCATGCTTATGCTATCCCAAGGTTTGGTTGGTATAGGAAAGGGCTGATATAAACCTTCATTGGATGACATACCTTTGACTCTTTGGAAAATTTAACAACTTTGCACATACCTCCTAACTTTATTCTATAATCCAGGCTAATAATAGAACTTTGCAACTTGTTCCAATGTCTTATCTACTCCAAAATGTCCTCCAAGGGCCCCATTATTTTTTTCCTTGATGATATTCTCGCTCAATAATGACTTAGGTATACATAACCTACTACCCCTAAACAATAAACCATCTTGCAAAATATAATCAACAAATTCACTATGAAATGTGTTAGCATATTCCAAACAAATCTTGTAGGCCTCTTTGAAATTTGAATCCTCTTTATATAAATCTTTGATCTACTTCAATCCCATACTTTGAAATTTAACTTCCTTGATTGATAATACCCTCATACCCAAAGCATCTACCACTTTGTTGGTTGTTCCCTTTTTATGCTTGATTGAAAATGTAAATGCTTGAATATGCTCCACCCACTTAACATATCTATGGTTGAGTTTATCTTGACTATTCAAAATACCGAGGGCATGATTATTAGTATACAGAATTTCTTTGGGATGAGATAGTGTTTCCATTATTTTAATGCTTGAACCATGGAGTATAGTTCAAGGTCATAGGTAGAATATTTTTGTTTGGCCTCACTCATTTTTTTCTGAAAAAATGCAATGGGATGATTTTCTTGGCTAAGAAATACTCCTATGGAATACTTGCTAGCATCACACTCCATAGTAAACACTTTATCAAAATTAGGTAGCACTAAGCTAGGTAACTCTATCACCTTCTTCAAAAATTTAAAACTCTTCCCTGCATTTTTAGTTCACCTAAACTGACATTTGACTCCTCCTTTCATGATATCAATTATAGGAGCTAATATCCCACTAAAAACTTTAATAAATTTCCTATAGAAGGTAGCTAGGCCATGAAGACTTTTAACATCTCCTACTATCCTAGGGTTTGGCCAATTTAGAATAGCTTCTACCTTACTAGGATCCATTTTTAGGCATCCTTTGGAAATCACAAAACTAAGATACACTAATTCAAATTTAAAGAACTCAATTTTTTCCAAATTGATAAGTAGCTTCTCCTCATGCAACTTTTTCATCACCATTCCCATATGTTCTAAGTATTTTTCTCTACTAATAAATATAAAAATATCATATAAATATACTATAACAAATTTGCCAATAAATTGTACCAAAAATTCATTCATTAATCTCATGAATGTGCTGGGTGCATTACTCAAGCCAAATGGCATCACTAGCAACTCATATAGTCCCTCATTAGTCTTAAAGGTTGTTTTCCACTCATCTCATTATCTAATCCTAATTTTTGATATCCTAATTTCAAATCTAATTTAGAATAAACACATGAATCTCCTAGATAATCCATTAGATCTTCAATTTTGGGCATGGGAAACCTATACCTGATTGTGATCTTGCTAATTTACCTTGAATCACAAAGTATCCACTTACCATCCTTCTTAGATGCTAGCACCGATGGACATGCAAATGGACTCAAACTTTTCCTTACCAATCCTTTATTCAACAAATCTACAACTTGTCTACTTACTTCTGCATTCTATTATGGTGTAAGTTTGTAGGCAGGCTTGTTGGGCAAGGTTGCCCCAGGCACTGAGTCATTCTAATGACTGATGGTTCTAACTAGTGTTAAAGATTCTAGTTTCTCCTCTACAACTATGGAAGGGTACTGTCTTAACAATTCTACCACTTTTGAAAGTATTGGTTCTTATTTTGAATTCCTCTTTTGGCTTGGCAAACAATGCATATCCCTGAAAAATCACCATGTTTAGTTAGTTGTAGAAAATCTTTAACCCTAATTAGTTTGACTTCATTATCATCTTTTTCTTTCACCACATGATCAGGTAAAGGTTTGATCTTAAATTGTCTCTCATTCTTCTCTATCAGATATGTGTTTTTCTCACCGTTATTTTATGCCTTTACATCAAACTACCATGGTCTTCCTAGGATTAAATGACAAACATCCATAGGAATGATCTCACATAGTACCTTATATTTGTACTCTATAAGTTCAAACTCTACCCATGCTTGTTATTCAACTGTATAACTATGGTTCTTGTTTAACCATGAGATTTTATGGGAAGCCACATGAGTTAACCTCTTAAGCTTGCATTCTTCTTCCATCTCTAAGGATACAACATTTTCTGTTGATCCAAAATCCACAATTATCTTACACAATTCACCATAAGCCTTGCCTTGAGTTTTGAACAAATATTTTCCTTGTGGTGGCTCTATTTTCAAAGGTACTTTTAGCACAGTTCTAATTTCTCCATTAAACACTAGTGCTGCACTTCCAACTTGTGTCGAACTACTACTAAAACATGACTTATCAGTCCTTTTTATCTAATTTCTTCTATCTCTATTTTGATTAGAGGAATTTGTGTTCTTGAGTGGACATTGAACCATAGTGTGCCCTAGCTGCCCGCATGAGTAATACATGATAGCTCCATGACCCCTACTCTATTTAGATTCATAACCTTTGTCTCTATTGAATGGTCTCCTTTGCCCCCTAAATCCTTGGTTTCCCCTTTGTAAACTTTCACCGCTGCTGCTACTTTTACCATTTTTTTGATTATATTCTAGCCTCCTTTGAAAATTTCCTCTTCCCCTTTGTGGACTAGTTCTTCCTCCTCTACCCCTGGTAGAGTTTTCTTGCCTCCTCTTTATCTTCTCTTCCATCTTTACTGTCAATTGGAAACACTTTGCTATGGTGTTTGATAAAAGAATGGAAACTTCCTCCTAAATATTATATCTTAGGCCAACCAAATACCTAGCCACCTTTAAACTATGTGGCTCTACCATTCTAGATCTGATGCAAATCCTATGAAACACTTTTGTGTATGCACTTATAGTTAACTCCCTTTGTCTTAGATTTTGTCTCCTCATGTGCAATTGGACTTCATAGTCCTCTAGAATATAGGTGTCTTTGATCATGTTAGACATTACTTTCCAAGAGTTAATCCTCTTCTTACTTTCCTTGACTCTTTCTTCCTGCATAAAATTCCACCAGGTAAGTGCTACCCCATTCATCCTTGACTGAGCTAGCCTCACCTTCTTTCCTTTTGAAGTTCCATGACATGAAAAGTGACTCTTAAGAGCCTCCATCCAATCCATAATAGCATCTAGGTCTATCTTCCCTCCAAAAATAGGAGTATCAATTGATTTTCTAGTTCCAAAAGTCTCTAAAATTTTTACAAATGCTACTTGGTTTGTAGGCATGTTATTGTACTCATCATCAACATATTGTTTGTCCTCATCTATGTCTTCTTCAACTTTATTGAGGTCTTCCTCAATCTTCTCAATAACTCTCTCCACTACTAAAATCTTTCTTTCCAGCTACAACAACCTATCCTTCAACTTTTGATTCTCATCCTTCTACTCTTGTAATTCCTTGGCCAATTCTACATTTTTCACCATTTTGTCTATCCCTGATGTAGAACATTGATCAAATGAAAACATTCAACTGCAAACTCCAAGCTGAGCTCTGCTACCAATTATGATGCAATTAAGAGAAATCACAATCACCCAAAGGGAAAACCAACTATCCTTCCTAAGAGCTACTCAAGCCTATGATACATTTGAAATGGTATTTTTCTCCACTCACCAACTTCACAACCTCAACTCACCCTACCTTACAAGTGGTCTAGAACATACACCCAATAGAAATCACCCTTACACCTCTCTTCACCTACATCTTCTAGGATCTTAAGTCTCCATACATCTTAACATATCATTCTCCAACCTTCTACAAGGTTTATTAGCCAATTGATAGGTCTAGCCCTTCCCAATATCCCAAATTCAAAAGTTGCACTAGGAGGCCTAAAAAGGGCTCATTCCTAGTAGCCCTATTTTGCCAAATTTATATTAAACTTTACAAAATTCCACACAAAAACCAAAAATATTTATAGAATCTCTTAGAATATATAAAACCATATCTAAATCTCCAATATTGGGTTAAGATCACAAATTTTCAACCCTTTCCTACCAAGCCCAAGTTTCTAGGTTTTCTTACAAAACATCATAGTTTGGTCTTTTTAAGGCTTAGCTCATAATACTCATTAGAGTTTCCTTTTCATAGCTCATGGAAACATTATTTCTTCCTCACTACTAAATCTCCACCTTCCAACACTCACAAAATGACCTCTATGTTCTTTTCACAAACTTTCAACCCATGATCAATAGGAATACAATGACCAAGGTTACTGTTGTGTTCTACACAATCAAGGGAACATAGAGATAACCCAATAGGAGTTTTTTGTGCATCAATATCCTCCCTTCCATTGAGAACCATGATTTATCCTCATTAGTATTGAGAGAAATACAATTTTAATATTCAAACCCTATCACAATCTAGGTTAAAACAACAAGCATATACAAACACAAATAGTTAAAATAATCTTCAATTATTTGAACCCACACATATTTAATCTTTCATACAATGTAGAATCAAATTTCTAAAAACAATAATAGTTATTTATAGTCACCATTCTCCAAAATTAGAAACAAAGTTGCTTACAGTGTACAAAATTGCTTTTTGAAAGAGGTGTCCTTATTCATTCCACTTTCATACAGAGTTTCATTAAAATATTTAAGGTGGGAGATAAACAATTATATATGCTTCCCCTATCCTTACAACTTCAACTACCTAAAATCTCATAAAACAAAGCTTTGACTATTGAGCTTCCATATTTTGCAAGAAAAGTTGCAAAAAAGTTGCATGGCAACTTCTTTTGCAATTTTTGCAAATTTTACATTTTTTCTAAAAACATAACACAAGAACTTCACCAAGGTCACCTAACTATACCAAAATATGAATAAAGTTTATGCAACATAATATTGTTTATTTTTGGTCAACTCCCATGTTTGACCACTTGTTGACCACCCTTTGACTTTGCTAGTAACCTTAGAAATCATAAAATCTAGATGCCAAAAATGCACAAAAAGAAAATCTAAACTAACTTGTGTCAACTTGGACACTTATTGACCTTCGCACTCTTCTCCTTGGTGTTTGACTACCTTAATTAGGACCTAGGGCCACTACACCACTTATGTTTACTTTTGATAATAAATTGAAAAATGTCACATTCATATCCTCATAGTGGCATCACCAATGAGGGTTGTATCGATATTTTGTGTCCCTAAAAATTGCTCAAAGATGAAAATAAGCTATAAATTTTAGTGACTAAAGTCCTAGGATTACATTCATTCTAGTCTACCATTTAATGAGCTTAGCATAATAAAGTTATTATTTAAATTACATGTGAATAATCCGGAGAAGGGGTATTGAATTGTGTTACATTCTCATCACATTGCACAAGTGGTTGACTGCAAATCCTAACTTCACCAATATGATCGAGCACCTATCATGAACAAAATATATTACCCAAATGAAATTTTATTCATGTTCACACTACAGATACCTATAGTGTGCATTCACATTTTCATATCCATTAGTATACATATACACATTATGCTCATATGTTTGTATTTGCATTAACATCATCCATCACATGTAGAGAATCAGAAATCTTTTCATATCCATACATATCATATTGAGAGCATCAGTGATCACATGAAAGCATCATGTATAGTACATTTTGTACATCATGAAAAAATGCATTCATCCATAACATTGCATCATATAAAGAAAAAGTATCACATAAAAACAAAACACATCATGATATGGTGCAATGAGAATGAATTGAATATTGTAATCACCTAAAAATGGCCATCTATCATTTTTGCATAATTTATCTAATGCTTATACTTGATCAAATCTCCAAAAATCCATTTATTTAATTTTATCCTATAGTTTGACAACTTTATCCTAAGTTCATATTTAAGTAAAAGAACATGTCCCCTTTTAATTAAATAAAAGCCTCCATTCTTTTTATCCACTCAATGTGCACACATAAAGTCCTTTTTCTATTTACAAATTAAAAGAACATGCTTTTCTCTCACATGAAAAGCCAACTCCTTTTCTTGGTTGACTTGGTATTACACATGGATTATGCCAAAGGTCAACCCCCACCCTTGATTGTCCACATCTTGATCTTGATCTCAATTGTCCATCTACCTTTAAAAGAGAGCTCTCTCTCCTTCTCAAAGGATCCACATTTTTTAGTATTGTTACACTACAGGTTTCTTGATAGATCTATTTAAGCTTTGTGGAGAACTTCTACTTCTTATCTAAGTTCTCTCATTTATATTGCATATTAGCTTAGATTCATCTTGCATAGTAGCTTAGTTCATTTTATAGTAACTCAAATCACATAGTTTAACTAGCTTGGCTATTGTAACACTCTCAAATTAATTAATCTAGCTGCATTTTGCATATCATTCTAGCTTAATTTCATTCTTGGATTGCATATTTGAGAATTATTTTGGAGACTTGCACTCTTTCTCTTGTCTCAAGAATCTCCCATTGCATGGTTTACTAGCAAGGGTTATGTCTGTAAGGCTCAGCTGAGAGCTACTCATATTTCTCAAAACACACCTTTTCACTCCATGGATAGGGAGCTCTAGGACTCCAGTCAAGCATTCCAACTCATGGGATCACTTGAATAGAAGGGTTAATAGTAGTGCACATTTTCTAGTGTATATTTTTGGTGCCCACGTGGCTCGTGAATCAAGTTTCTAGCTATATTAATTTTTATTTTAGTTTCATTTCTCATTTTTGGTTCTTTACAACAACATATTTGATCTAATCAATTGGTTTTGTAGGGTTCTCACTTTGGTTTTAAGGCTAAGCCTTGTGTAGATTGGTTTGAAGGCTAAAACTCAAGATTTTTAAAGATTTGATCATATCTCCTAAACCAATTGGAGTTTGGTTTTGAATTTTTTTTGTAGGTGGATGATGCATCTGAAATGTCTCATTCAAATTTGCAAACCATTTTGAGTTTATTTGAATTAGTTATGATTTTTTATTTTTCTCCTCATAAAACATCATTTCTAATTGCAAATCAACAAATTTTTTAGGAAAAATTACATTTTTGGAAAGGTATGTGAATTATATAGGGGGTTAGCTCTTTGTATTTTGCACTTCAAGGTCATATTAGGGATCAAAAACTCAATTTGAAAAAAAATGGTCTATTATGGGAAAATGAGTCCCTAGGGCACCAATTAAGAGATATTGCTGAACAAGGTATTTTAGTGGCTAATATTCATAAATTGGCTAATTTTAGAATTTTTTGGCTAGTAATTTGGCTAATAATTTAAGATTCGATACAACCTAAATCGCCATAGTTTTATAAAATTTAGTTCTAAAATATTTAAAATCACTCAATAGTTTATTTTATTGAAAACTTTAAATTCAAATATTCGCCACAATATTTGTTACATGATTAGATTTGAGTCATCTAAATATAAAATATTAGTGGAGAAATTAAATTGAACTTACTAATAATTATCATAATTATTACTTAATAATTATTACTTACTTTAGGGATATATCACCAATACTTAGTCTTCACTATTGATTTAAAGTATATGTAACAATCCTCATAATATTCCACGAGGTAAGAAATGATCAATTTTGATTTGTAATATTCCATGGTGATTAATGAACTTCCTATTATTATTGAGATTCATCAATATTTTATACAAAAAAATTATGATCCAAAAATAATTGCCAATATTAATCATCTTTAGAATAAAAAATTAAGAGATTCGCTAGTAGAAATAAATAATTTTTTTCAAAATAATGAAATATTCACCAATATTTTTAATCTTTTTTTGGAGGCACCTATCTTAAAGTTTACCCTATTGTTGAATAACTTGCATTTTTGGAAATGTCTTTGGTTTTTAGCTGAGGTCTCTTGTTTTCATTTCTATTTTTGAATTTGAAATCATAGCAAACAAGTCCAATCTTGTTGACTAGGTCAAAAGAAAAGAGTAAAAATGAGAAAATTTGTGATTAGCTTGCACTTTCTTTGCATACACTTGGTTAAAAGATAACTTTAATTTTGAGGTAATTAATCACTTTGTCTTGTAGGTCTTACTTGGTTATTATGCCCTTACCTTGGTTGATTTTTAGGGAGTTTCTAATTTCATTTCCAAAAATAACTTTTGTCAAAGATAAAAATTGCAAAAATGGCTACTAACACTCGTTTGTAGGACTACCCAAAGAAAATAAAAAAACAAACCAAAAAACATTTTTGTGCTTTAGTTCTTTTTATATGTAGAATTAGAATAGTTTTTTTTCATTTCTAGGCACATAATTACTTTCTTTTCCAAAGTTTGTCACTTGGTAGGGGAATATGCTCTTCATCTTTGGGTGAATAAAATATCTTCACCCATTTGATATGCCAAGGTGGAGTAAGAGGTACATGAACATTCCTTGGTGTGTTTGGGGGAAGCAATTGGAATAAGAGAGTATGTTCTTCACCCTTGAGGTGAATCATAAATCTTGAACTCCAAAAGCGGATCCATTTTGTTTAGTCTAAAACACTTTAGTAGGCCTGCTCTTGAGAGATTAAGAGGAATGATCCAAGTGGGAACAAGAAAACTTGACTCTTTTTGTTAGAAATATAGGAGGATTAAATGAGAGGGGAGGGGTGAATCAATTACCACTAAAATAAATCCCAGATCCCTTAGATGTCAATACATAACATAAACTTCACTGAAAATAATGATGCTTGGTTAATACGCAAGAACTTGATTTACACTAGTAAATGTTGTAACTTGATAAACATTGAAATAGAAATAGTAACTCGGCAATGAAAATCTTATGATATTTTCTATGATTAGCCTTATTTAACTTAGTTGCATGCACATAAAAGAAATAGCATCAACACAAGTGACACCAAGATTTAATGTGGAAATCCAATTTGGGGAAAACCATCAATTTCAACTAGTTACTGATTTTCACCCTTCTGAAGTGAGCCCTATTAAGAGCCAACCTTGTTAAAGGTTAAAAAACACATTTTTAGGTGTGACCCTATTAGAAGATTTAATCACCCTATTAGGAGTGGCCTTGCTAGAGGTCTTTAGATAGTTCACTCTAGAAATACCACCTTGTTAGAGGATTTACAAATAGTTGTTAAGATAACTCTGTTAAGAGATTTAGATCATTGTAATAATGGTTAGAGAGAAACAATGAGATGACCTGATTTCTAATGCAACTAAATTTTTGATTACAAATCTTAATTTTGGCTTGTATACTTGATCCTTAATGATCAAATGTATCTTTGCAACTCAACAAGGATATTCTACTTATCCTTCTAACTCGCTTCCTCTAAGAATCTTCAAATCTTCTTTTTGTTATACACATTCTATCCTCAACTTGGCCTTATATTTATATCTTACACATTGTCAAGTTGGCTTGAATACACCTTAGAATACTTAATATTCATCTTCTCAGTCGTTTAGAACCAACAAAAAAATCAATAGAACTCAATATGCCAAAATAAGAAAATACTTCGTTAGCTGACCCTGCTTGATAGACACTAACTCAAAAATATTTTTTCTGTGTTAATAAAGTGAACTCAGTTAACATTGTGTTTCCACAAAGCTCTTTTAGTAATCATGTGAGCTCAGTTAATACTAGTTCCATCCAAAATTTCTTTCAATAACTGAGTGAGCTCAGTTAACACTCAACTTCTATGATTTCTCTTTGTCGCATGAGTGAACTTGGTAGACATTGTCTTCTGAACTTGGCAAACTCTAGAATGCTTGATAGATATAGGAAACTATCTTCATGACCTGAGCGAGATCAACTTACACTAATTGGTAATGATATGACATTTTGTGTAACGTTAAAGACAATACATAATTAATCAATTATTTTCAACAATCTCCCTCTTTGGCATTGATGGCAACACAACATGTCATGATACAATGGAATTTTAGGGAAAGAATAAAGTAAGGAACATATTCTCAGTTTCATTCTAATTCTCATCCATGAGAACTCCCTCTATTAGTGTAAACTCCCCTTGCTTTTAGTTTCTCCCTTAGTGAAAAATATATCTTCAACATCTTCTTCTAATAGCAGTTTCTCCCTTTCCGATATTAGACCAATTTCTACTTCATTGATATATTTAAACAAAATTTATGAAATATGACAAAAAAATCTCCCTCTTTGACATCTCATGCCAAAGACAATAGTTAGTAAATATTAGTGTACCTCACATATTAATTCATATGCAATGTGCCCTTTTCAATACTGCATAAACTGGTTGACCTTCAACATGCTTTGGCTGATGCATCACTAAACTTTATTTAGTGAGTTTTAGATAGGGGAATGAACCCTAACTTACCTATTAGATACAAAAATGCATCCTTAGGTAATCTCTTAGTGAATATGTGTGCAATTTATTCTTTATTATTCACATATTTCAGTCTTAAGATCTTGTACCAATTCTCTCAAAAAATGATATTTTATAACAATGTGCTTAGGTTTGGTATGCATCACATCATTCTTTGATATATTAATTGCACTAGTGTTATCATAGAATATAACCACTAGATCCTTGATTTCTATCTTCATACTTGCCAATTGTTGCCTGAAGCAAACAATTAACTACTACTACCACATATGCTGCCTTTTTTGTAGACTAAGAAATACAATTCTATTTCTTTCTTGTCCAAGACACTAGTCTTTTTCCAAGAAAGAACACTCCACCCTAGTGTTCTTTCTATCATCAACACAACCTGCCTAATCAACATCTATTAATGCTTTCAAATCCAGATTTCCTCCTTTCTTGTACCATAATCCATAGTCTTTAGTACCCTTTAGATACCTCATGATTCTCTTGATTTTCATCATGTGATTTTCTTTGGTATTTTTTGAGAATCTTGCCACCATACCAACTACTAACGCAAAATCAAGCCTTGTGTACACTACATATTGCAATTTTCCAATCATTGATTTCTATGTGGTTTGATCTACCTCTTTGGAATCCTTATTTTTTGAAAGCTATGTCTGGTAGACATAGGTGTTCCATTCTTGAATCTCCCATTGAAATTTTTTTTAGTATCTCCTTAATATATTTGGACTGAGTAATATAGATACTATTTTTCTTCTATTGGATATGCAATCCAACAAAGAATTTCATCTCTTCAAATATAGACATCTCAAATTCTTTACTCAATTCTTTTGAAAATTTCTTGCATAAATCATCATTTCCTATTAATAAAGTGTCATCCATAAAGATTACAGCCAACACAAACTTCTTGTCTGGTCCTTCTTTGATATAAAGGCTATTGTTATCATTTATGCTTTCAAAACTAATCTTTATCAGGTAGTTATGAAATCTTTGATACCAAGCTCTGGGAGCTTGCTTTAGACTATACAATTCTTTGTGCAATTTATAGACCATATCCCTTTTGCTAGGATCTACAAAACCTTTAGGTTTTTCTATGTAAACTTCCTCTTCAAGAGTTCCATTCAAGAATGTAGATTTAACATCCATTTGAAAAACTCTAAATCTTTTATGTGCAACATAAGCAAGAAAAGTTATAACACCTTCTAATTGACCAAGGGGAGGAAAAGATTCACCATAATTGATGCCTTCTTCTTGAGAATAACCTTTTCATACTAACCTTGCTTTGTTTCTGGAAACTTCTCCATCTTCATTCAACTTATTTTTGAAAAACCCACTTTGTGCCAATTAAATTTTTATCCGTGGGTCTAGGAACAAGAGTCCAAGTCTTATTCCTCTCTATCTATTCTATTTATTCATTCATAGCTTCAATCTATCTTTCATTATCCAAACAATCTTTCATTTATCTAGGTTCAAATTCAGCAAGAAAACATGTACCTTTCAATTTGTTTCTTGTCATTATTCCATCTAACTTGTCTCCAATGATCTAATTAGGTACATAGTACCTTGTTATATATCTTGCTAACATAGGTACTTTGACTTGGAATTTATTCCACTAACCTTGCCATGATCTTCTATATCAATCTCAGGTCCCATTATCTATGACTCAGGTCCATCAAACTCAATTTGATCTAACATCAACTCAGTAGCTTCTGACTATGACTTGGGTCCTTTAGACTATGACTTGAATTGCACTATTTGTAACTCAATAGCTTTTGGAGATTTTGGGGACTTGGGAGGTGAAGTTTACTAACTTATAATTTGATTTGGCAATGTATCAAGTTCATAGTAGAAAAACTTCCTATAATCCTTAGGTTCTTTGCTTCTATCTTCTTTACTCTTTTCTACAAACTCATCAATTCTTACATGTGCACTTTCTATGATTTTATGAGTTGATAAATTCAAACATTTATATGCTTTTCTTTTGGGGGAGTATCCTAGGAATATGCCTTCATCAACTTTGAAATCAAATTTACCTTTCCTAGATTCCTTCAAGATATAATATTTCCTACCAAATACTTTCAAGTAACTTACATTAGGTTTGTAGCCATACCATAGTTCATAAGGAGTTTGATTTGAGTATTTCTTAACCTATACTCTATTCAAGGTATGCACTATAATACTAATTGCTTCCTTCCTATATTTGATTGCAACATTCTTTTCTATCATTAAAGTTCTTGCACAATCCATGATGGATCTATTCCTTCTTTAGCTATACCATTCTATTATGGTTTACCAGGGGCTAATACTTTCTTCTTAATTCTTCTTTCAATACATAATTCATTGAAATCATTGGAAATGAATTCATTACCTATGTTTGATCTTAAACACTTCAACTTCTTTGCAGTTTCTTTCTCTACTCTAGCAAGATACCACTTAAATATTTGAAATGCTTCAGAATTTTCTTTTGCATAAATTACCTTTATTATTCTAGAATAATCATCAAAAATAATAATAAAATACTTATCTCCATTTTAGATCTCTATTACAATAACTCCACATTAGTTTTTTTGAAGTGGCTCCAAGACTTCTTTAGAATGATAGTCCTTGCTTTTGAAATTTTCCTTTCCCATCTTACCAATTTTACTATTTTTGCATAGGCCCATATCAAGTTTCCTCAGACTAGGAATACCTCTTACTCTTTTCTTCTTTCTTATCTTGATTAGATTATCAAAATTCACATGACATAACATTTTATGCCATAAGCAACTTTCTTCTAATTGAGAAATAAAACATAAAATTTCATTGAGGTCTAGATAGAATAGGTTACCTTTTGTTTGTTTTCCATACCCAACTAGATTTCCTTTTCTATCCAATAGTTTAGCCTTCCCATTCATAAATTCTACATTGAATCCAATGCTATTCAACTATACTACACTTAGTAGATTATGCTTTAGTCCTTCAACCCAATAAGCATTATCACATTTTAGTTCATTGGTTAGTGAGATACAACCTTTTCCCTTTATGTAGCATGATTCATTGTTTCCAAACCTCACACTTCCACCATCATAATGTTCCATATGTTCAAACTTTATTTTGTCACTAGTCATATAATGTGAGCAACCACTATCAATAATTCATGTAGCATTTTTTCTAACATGAGAGATAAGTGTCATTTTATATACTTTATCATCAAATTCATCTTTTACAAAAATATATACCATTTCATCATCTTCATTACTATTTGAATCTTTATCCATAAAACAATATTTCTTATCTTTTTCCTTGTAGTCTTTGTAGCTCTTGAAATCCTTCTTTCCTTTGTACTTTTTGTGCTTCTTTTCATCTTTGTCTTCTCTATTTTGACATCTTGCAACAATGTGTCCAAATTCTTCACAAGAGAAACAAATTAAAGGGATTTTACCTTTATGCTTTCCTTTTCCTTTGGGATACCTTCTTGCAAGAAATGATTCAATGGCTTCAAGATCACTGTTAGAACTATCTTCCTCTTCACTTTTAGATTGTTTACTTTTAGATCTTTTACTTTTCTTCTTGAGTGATACTTTGGCTTCAAATGTAGAGTCAAGATTGCTAGAACTAGGAGTATTATTGTAGTTTTCTAGTTTGAATGCAATGAATCTTCCAACAAGAGTATCCAAAGTTATCTTGTTATTTGGATCACATCTCATCTCTTGAAGTAGACACTCTAATTGCATATATAGGAAGAAGGGTTTTGAGTACCTTGCTTATCACCATTACAT
This sequence comes from Cupressus sempervirens, assembly GCA_028749045.1. NCBI lineage: Eukaryota > Viridiplantae > Streptophyta > Pinopsida > Cupressales > Cupressaceae > Cupressus > Cupressus sempervirens. The sequence goes on from CM053790.1 coordinate 413,183,011, forward strand.
CTTCAATTGTTCCTCTAGAGGCTTTGATAGCACTAAAAGTAGCTTTGATTCTCTCAATATATTTGGCAATGTTTTCATCTTCTCTCATTCTCATCTAGTCAATCTAGCTCTCAATCTTTCCACCTTAGCCCTTTTTACATTATCATCACCTCCATAGATATCCTTTAGTTTTGTTCACATGTCATGAGTAGTAGCACATCCCTTGACCTCATCAAACTCAACATACTTGAGAGTTGATGCAATGTTGATCATCATGATGTTATGATTTTTCTTTTCAACAATATCTTCTACAGTCAATGTTCTAGTAGGAGCCTTGTAAGAATTTTCTAATTATTTTAAACCTAAATCACTAATGGTTTCCAAGTCAAACTTCATAAGTAGAATTTATCTTTGTTCATCTTGGGAATCTCTCTCCTGTAAGACATCTTGATCTTTAGCTTAGGTCCTTGAAACCTTTCTCTACAAGCACCAAGAGGATTTGATACCAATTTTTGGAAATATAGGAGTAACTAAGAGGGGAGGGGTGAATTATTTTCCACTAAAATAAATCCTAGATCTCTTAGATGTCAATACATAACATAAACTTCACTAAAAATATTGATGCTCGGTTCATACATAGGCACTTAATTTACACTAGTAAATGTTGTAACTCGGTAAACACTAAAATAGCAATAGTAACTTGGCAAATGAAAATCTTAAGATATTTTTAGTGATTAGCCTTATTTAATTTAGTTGCATACACTTAAAAAAAATAAAATGAACACAAGTGACACCAAGATTTAGTGCGGAAACCCAATTTGGGAAAAACAACCAATTTCAACTAGTTATTGATTTTCACTCTTTTGAAGTGAGCCCTATTAAGAGCCAACCCTATTAAAGGTTAAAAAAGTCACTATTAGGTTTGACCATATTAGAGGATTTAATCACCCTATTAGGAGTGGCCTTGTTAGAGGTCTTTAGACACTTCACTCTAAAAATGCCACCTTGTTAGAGGATTTACAAATAATTGTTATGCCAACTCTATTAAGAGATTTAGATCACTACTACAATGGTTAGAGAGTAATAATGAGATGACCTGATTTCTAATGCAACTAAATTGCTGATTATAGATCTCAATTATGACTTGTATACTTGATCCTTTCTAATCAAATGTATCTTTGCAGCTCAACAAGGATATTCTACTCATCCTTCTAATTCACTATCTCTAAGCATCTTCAAATCTTCTTTGTTTTACACACATTCTATCCTCAACTTGGCCTTATATTTATATCTTACACATTGTCAAGTAAGCTTGAATACAACCTAGAATACTGAATATTCATCTCCTCAGTCAGGTAGAAACAAAAAATAAATTAATTGAACTTAATATGCCAAACCAAGAAAATCCTTCATTAGCTAACCCTGCTTAGTAGACACTAACTCAAAAACAATTTTCATGTGTTAACCAAGTGAACTTAGTTAACATTGCATTTCCACAAAGTTCCTTTGGTAATTGAGTGAGCTTGATTAACACTAGTTCCATCCAACATTTCTTTCATTAATTGAGTGAGCTCAGTTAACACTCAACTTCTATAATCTTCTCTTTATCACCTAAGTAAACACAATAGAAACTATCTTCTAAACTTGGAAAACTCTGAAATGCTCAATAGAAATAGGAAACTTTCTTCATCACCTGAGTGATCTTGGCATACACTAATTGGTAATGATATGACATTTTTTGTGGCATCAAAGACAATACATAATAAATCAATTATTTTCAACACTTCCAACCCACTATAAACTCAAGGTTATCATGGACACAAAACCTTGGTAGACATGGTGCTTTTCTTCATCTAGTGAGATTATTTGTGGAATTGGGAACATTAGGAAATCACTCAATAATAATGATTAAGGTACTCTTGTGGCCGTGAGGTCCATTACTTGTTGCAAGGTAAGGAGTCCTACATTGGGAGAAAGAGGAGTACTATGAATGAAATCCCTTTCTAAATGCCATAGAATTAGATGCTACTCTCTTTTTCTACTCAACAACTTGGTGCAAGGATCAATCCTAGTGGATTACCCAAACCACCCCAAAATTTTACACTCACCATTTGTATCCCTTTGGTTGTTTCATTGGAATTTCCACAAAAAATCCAACATCTATTATAGGATACCACTTTGTGTGAGGTGAGAGGGCATCAAGCTTGGGCATAGTTGTTGAGTAATTAACCATGACCTTAGGTAGTTTTTCTTGGAATGTGTCTTCAAACCTGAAAAGACTTGTGAAAATATTTTGAACATACACATGATGATAGTTCTAGGGATTTCTTTTGAGACCCCACATATGCTTGTATCATGTAAGGTATCTTTGTCCCTTGCTTGATTTTTTTAAGACTAATCCATGTGTCACATCTTGCTTTTAAAAATTGAACTTGCTATGCTATCAACTTTGTCAACCAAGTCAAAACACCAAGTCTAATTTTTTTTCTTGTGTTGCTTACTAGGGGGAATTTGGTCATTTGGATTTTCTTTTCTACATCTCTACTACTTGAACTTTCTTAAAATGGCTCTATGATCTATCTTCTCTTGGCCTCTTCCACTTTCTTGGTCCATGGAAACATACTAGGACCTTCTTATTGGCTGAAAATGTTACCTTTATCTCTTGACTACACTCTTTGATTGGGAAAGTGTTTCACTTTTCATCTCACTTTCTCTATGTACTTGGCTATTGGGCTTCTTTCCTAGTTCTTTACTTGATTCTCTAGTGTCATAAGTTGTTTGGACACTCTACTTGATAGGTCACTTTCTCTATCTTGAGAAGTGAGCACTTTACCTTTCTAGCTTGGACATCAAGATGTCTTGTGTCACCTTAGTCTCTTTAATTTTTGGCTTCTTGTATAAAACTATGTAATTCAAACCTTGTCCTACCAAATCTCAACCAAGTCTAGATGTTCTTGAGTTTCTCGATCTCTTTAGGAAATTTCAATTCCTATGCACTCAATATGATAAACTTGAAGAGACCCATGACCCCACTTACATTAGTCTCACTAAGGGCATGATAAAAAAATACTCTAGATTTGAGAAAATGGTAGAGGACCAAACAACATCATCATGCAATTATCTCTCTAGTTTTCCATATGTGCATAAGTCACCTTCTTTAATGTCATTGTCTTCTTCTATGCTCTACTCCAAGACATCAATTCTCTTCATCAACTATATCTAAAGACCTCTTTAGAGAGCTAGAAACTATAAATTCCTTTGAGTCTATGCAAAATTTTCATTACATGCCTATCTTTGACCATTATGATGAAGACATGGATGCATAATATGCACACAAAGATCCTAGTCATACTTTTGAGATAAATTGTACTCCATTGAATGATTATTATGATGCTAGTTTTCAAATGCTTCTTGCTAATGAGCTCATCGCATTTCCTAAATATAGATCTTATGGAAACCCATTCTTGAACACCTATTGTGCTTATCATTGAAATAGTGAGCACAATACTTTAGATTTCATTGAGATGAAACATAAAATCCAAGATCCTATTTATGATGGAATTGTTGATACCTCTAAAGAATCATGTGGTGAGGGTACTTCTCTTAAGAAAGATCATGTCGATGAACCTATTTCTAGTGATGGATTCCTTGATACTTCCACTTCTTCCAATACTCATCAACTTTCTAAAAATTTAAATCTTTCCATCATGCCTCCATCAAACAAAGAATCTAATACTTTCCTCACTAGCTATGCCTATCCTCAAGGGATGCCTTTAAAAGAAACTCAATGTAATCTTCACTTGGCTGCAAACCTTTTTCATACTACTAAGGCTAAATATATTCAACCTTCATGTGATGCAATTCATCCTTCAACTAGAATTTTATTACCTCTTGAAGAGCATATAATGAAAAAACCACATTCTCTCTTGTCCTTATAAGTGGATCCATGTCAAGAGAAGTCCCAAAAAGATAAAGCTATAAATGTACAAAATGATAAAGATCAAGCACCCTTTCATCTCCTTCATATCCTATGTATTATCCACCTCCTAAGTATGATGAAGGTACCACTTCCATTATCTCCCTTGAGCTTAATAAAAATTATGAAAAAACTTCTATGCTTGTGCTATCTAAAGAAACTTGTCAAGATCAAAGTCTCCCTTCTTGTTATACTTCTCCATATGCACTTCAAAACTATGATCAAGCTTCAAATGATCCTACTAAATTTTTTTCTCCTATCAAAGATACTTATGAGTCTATTGATGGCCATGGTCACATTTCTCACTCTAAAGATGTTGATATCCCTAATCACTACCCATTTACATCTCCCAAATTTATCCTTGGTCCTCATCCATTTAAGCTAAAGCCTTCCAACCTTTCATCCATATTGGGACCATATTTTCCTCCATCTCCTATATTCACTCCTAGCTCATCCCCTAGCTCTCCCATTATGCCTCAAGATCAACAAAGACACTCATCCATGATGAATTTACATCCATCTATCCATATAAGCGATTCATATTAGCCATATTCATCCACAAATCATAAGTCTTTTGGAAGCAATTTAAATGATCAACATAAGAAGAAACATAAGAATCCATTTACAAATGAAGATCACTATGTCTCATCTAATTGACATGTGAATGTAAAGAAATAAAATATTCAAAAGACCACAAAGGTCTTCTAATCAAAAAGGGAAATCAAAGAAAATATGGGTTCCTAAACCCATTATTGAAGAAATATGTTCTAAAGTATTAAAAGGAAAATCCAAAGCTATATGGATTCCCAAGTCTTTCTTAAAAGACTTGAATATTGAACATAAATCTAAGTTGTTATTCAAGCTTAATAAGTCTTCAAATCCATTTTCTTTCAAACATATGCCTCAAAATATTTCAAAGGCCTCCACTCAATATTTTTCCAAACATATTCATAAGAATATTCTTCAAAAATTGCTCTACTACCTCATACACCCAAACCTAAATCTATTTCATCCATGATTCCTCCATTATTCCAACACCCTTCAAGGTGTGTGTCAATATTGATCTTGCATAATATTTCACCTACCCTCACAAAATCCTCTAAAGCTTACACTTGTTATTCATGCATATTCATTTCTTTCAAGGCATGAACTCTTATCCTCTACATATTTATCCTACTACCATCTCTCTTCCTTCACCCTATCAACATATTTGAGAAAAATTATCTATGGTCTTGTATTATCATGAATTATCTTTCCTATAGGAGTACTATCTAGCTTTAAAAAGCTTGACCTATTTCTAAAAAATAAAAAAGGAAAAAAAGAAAAAAAATGTGCCATTGTGAAAACCACTTCTTATGGTACCTTGGTAGAAAAATTAAAGAGAAATACATTTTTACTATAGTGAAAACCAATTATTTTGGCACCTTGGATAAGTACCATGATGAAAACCTAGAAAAAAGGCATCATGTGTAATTCTTCCACTATCCATCTATCCCCTTTTCTCCCTTTTTGATCTTGACACAAGGAGGAATAATGGAACTAGGGACAAAGGCACACCCAACTACCAAAGCAACCTACACAAGTAAACACAATGAAACCACAACATGAAGAACAAAAACCAAAGGAGAGATAAAAGAAAAACACTTTATAGATTCATAAAATTATCAAATACATGCCCAAGTGTGAGGCGTTCTGGGTTACGACCAACATTACAATTCAAACTTTGATCTTCAATGATGATCTTTGTATTCTAACCCTCCTTCTTTCTATTTCTCCTTGAATCCTCCTTAAGACTCTACCCAAGAATCCCTTAAGTACTTGCATGGACACAAGTAAACTTGTTACAAATTAGCAACTAAATAAACCCTTACATTAAATACATCAACTACAAACTTGAAATCAACTACAAACTTGACAACAATAGAAAACTTGAGAGTAACAAAGTGGTCCAAGAGCACCTAAAGTATAAGCTTATTTGAGATATCAAAATCTATTTGAGTCATTTATATTGTATTTGGGCCAAGTTGTAAAGGCTATGAAACCATTTTGTCAAAAATGTAAAAGTTGCATAAAATGTTGTAAAATGCAACATTAAGAAAGTTGCCAACAATACAAAAATGATGTAAAAATGTATATGGTTGGTCTTGGGGGTAGTTAAGAAGGTTTATAACTATAAAAGTGGTATAAAAACCATTGTATGGTCAAACCAAATCAATTTGGAGAAGAGGAAATACTTTGATACATTTTTGGTGCATTCTATTGTTGTTGTTTTGATTGGTTTTTTAGTTTTAGTGTTGTTTCCAGGCCTTTTATTTCTATGTACAGCCTAGAAACCATATAATATAGTAATGAATAGATATAATTATGAATCCTCCTTCTCATGTTTTTTTTTTTGTTCAAATTTATGAAGAAATGAATAAGTTATGATCATTTTGGTGAAAATGGGTATTTGCAGATTTGAGATTCCTTGAATATAGTCATATTGCAGTGCATTATATGTAGTGCCTACCCCTAGGTCTCATTTTTGTTATCATTGTTGAACTCTTTTAGGATAGTTTTATGATGATAATTAGTATCATTATTTTGAGATTATTTGATATTGTTTCAGATTCAGTTTATTATATGATGAGATTATTTTCTACTCTATATTTCATGTATGCATGATGATTATTGTAGTGTTTGCAGTTATTAATGATGACTAGTTAGATGATTTATTGTCATATGTGTTTTCTTATGTATATTTACCCCATACTTGCATGTGTATGGTGTGCGTGTTTGTTTTCTTTCTATATGGCATTTTTGATGTGGTTAAGGAAGGGAGTCATAGTCACCTACTAGTCAGGATCTACATGATGCACCACTTTCTACCATTGACTATTTAGCTTAGTATATATTGTGCTTGTACATGCATGGATTTTATGAAGGTTACAGGTACTGGGTATCGACTTCCCTGAATTGCCAGGATGAGCATACCCTATCGCATTATCTCAATGGTAAGAGAGGGGAGATAAATTCTCAAGTCCAAATCCCAACCCTTTAAGCCATTTCTTCTAATTGAAAATCAAGACAAGTATCTAAGTTGAGTACCCTCTGAATACGTCAAATGACGTAATTCATGATATTAACCCTTTTGGTTTGATTTTGTATGTGTTTTGCTATGATGGGTTTTTGTATTTCACTTTATGAGTCTTTAGTGTGTTTTCTATTAATTAAGCCTAATTAAAAGATTTAATTAATGGTTTAATTTAATGGAAAATTAATATGATATTTATTTTATTTAATTAATTGGGAAATTAATTAAATAAAATAATTAAATTTGAAGATAAAAGTTATAAGTTTAAATTTAAAACGTGATAATATTTATTAATTTAATAATAATATATTTAGAGCTCATTTTTTATTTTATCAATTAAGTTTGGAAAATAAATTTAAAAGTGGAAAAGATATTAAAAATATTAAAAGATTCTAGATCACATGATGCATGGATGTGATTAAAATATATTAAGATAAAACAAGTGGATTTATAAAAGTGAGTGCTTGAGATTTAAAATTTATCAATTAATAAAATTAAATAAAGGGAATATTAAATAAATTAATGTGCATTATGTTTATTCACATAGGAGTATGCGAGCTCTTTGGAGTTGTCATGTTGATAACACAAGAGTTTGCACTCTAATTATGCACATGTTGTCTACACTTAGGAGTTAGCGCATTTTTTGAGCACACAGTGTCTACAACATTCTAGACACCTCATCATCTTTATCTTCTTGTCGTGGAAGTTACGTGCTTAGTAGTCATGCTTATCTCCTAGTTCTTTCTAGACACATTCTAGATGCATCTTAGAGGGCTTTAAATAGAGGCTCTTCTAGTGTGTATAAACAAGCTTACATGCATTCGAGAAGCTCATATGCTGCTACATGCTCATATGCTTCTACAAGCACTTGGGGGTTTCGGTTGGTTTGATTCTTGGAGGAATGGCGACTGTTGGAGAAGGAAGGTATTTTTCTATGGATTTCTGAGGCATTGCAAATTAGCATCAGTATCCAGGTGCACTTGTGATTTTCACATATTTTATTGCACTCTTTCTCTTCCTGTCTTCATCATCTTTGTTATGTGTGTTTGAATATTCTTTGTGATTGAATCTTCAATCTTGTAATTGGAATTTAAATATGCATGCTAATTCTATCTACGTGCAAAAAAAAGATCAATAGGGAACTCAATTAGAAAACCCTAGCTTCCATTCATGAAAAGAAATTAGTTCTAAATCGGGTTCGGGTTTGAATTAAAATTGTGAATTTAGATTGACAAGGATTTGAATTTGAAAATGGAAAGAAGGTTGAAATGGAAATTCTAGTTTAAAATTTGAATGATTGGTTGTAATCTCTCCATTAGATTATATTGGCAAATTATATATATATTAGGATTTCATTATTATTATTTTGTGAGGTTTATTTTAATTAAACAAAACCATAATCAAAATTATGGATTTAATACAATGATGTAATTTTTAAGGGGAGTTGCAAAAAATGTGCATGTCAAAATGATTTTATAAAAATTATTTTAAATAAATAAATAAATTAAAATAATAATAATAATAAAAATAAAAATAAAAAAATAAAAATAAAATTAAATTCTTTTTAAAAAATTTAAAAAAAAATTATATAAAAAAAAATAAAAATATATATATATATATAATGTTAGGGGGGCAGTGACCTCACCCCACCGACCCCTTTTTAATAACCTTTGTTGCCGGTGCTTCCATCAGTGGCACTGTGTAGTTGCAGTGTACCTGCGACGCGATAGGGTCGTGTGGCTTATAAAAGCCCGACAGCAATTTCAAATCGCTTTCCATGATACGTTTATTTTATATTAAGTTTTAATAATATAAATTTTATTTATCACTTCTTTTTAATAATTTATATTTATTAAATATTATTTAATAAACATTAATAATTGTTATTTCATAAATATTATATGTTAATAAAATATAATTGTTATTATTATATTTACAATATTAAATATAGTTTATTAATTTAATAATAATTTGTTAATTATTATTAAATTGGAAAGAGATATTAGTATCTATTAAAAAGAATGACGAATGTGGTCATTATAGATTTATTAATAAGACTTCCAATATAACTTGTTATTAAATATTAACAAGTCATTGTTGAACTATTAATATTAGAGAATTGGGTTATGGTTGACCTTTAACTTACAAATTATGGCTAGTTATTAATTGGGTCATTGATATGGATATGTAATTATTAATTAAATTAATTAATTAGAGTTAATTAGATTTAATTAATAATTAAGTTATGTAATAGAGTTTTAATTGATATGCTAATATCGATTCTTTTAACAAAGTTGTAAAGTATTTACATCGAAGTTGATAAGTCTTACTCTAATGACTTAAATAATGACCTCGGATATTTTAATGGTTGTTAGTGATGATTTAATTATTATAATGATTAAAATTAAGAGACTTAAATTTTAGTAATATTTAATTGAGTTTTAATTAAGTATTATTAGAATGATAAAGAGTCATGGTTTGTGAACCTATGTTCATTATTAATTGATTTAATTAAGATTAATTAATAAAGCATGGCATTCAAAGTAAGTTTTAAGTTTATTTAATTTTGTTGATTTTTTTTAATAAAGTTATAATCTTCTTATTTAAAGATTGATAACTGGCTTTCTTATAATTTAAACAAATAATAATCTTTTGATTATGTTGAGAAGTTGAAGTAACATTAAGGAAGAGTTATTTAATTAGTAACATGGATCTTAGCAAAATAAAGAGAATAATTTAATTAAGGGTCATTGAATATTAGTTTAATGAATAAATACTTATCCTTCAGTTGTTCTTAGAATATTATTTTCAATAATGGAAGGATAATGCTATTGAGGGAAAAAAGGGGTTAACTGGTAGGTCAAATGATAAATCTTATACACTTGAGATAAACCTAAAACCAAAATTGAAACCTTATACTTAGCATCACCATGTGGTGTCTAAAGCAATCAGGACATGAGTTTCTATCTTGTTCTTTATGCTATTTGTGTTTGGGGTTTGGGTGGTCCTAGAGTGTTGACTAGTTAGGATGTTTACTAGAGGCTTGAGAGTTATGCGAATGTGATGACATGTTGATGTTATTTGGTCTTGATCTTTTTAAACCCCAACCATGGTAATGTGATGGCATGCTCTATGAGATGTTTGTATTTACTGATTGTTATTGCTTTCTAGTATTCTTGTGTGAAGTTGAGGTGTATGTATTTGAGACATTTGACTTAACCATTTTTGAGTCATTGATCAGTTATACTTGGATTACTTTTCAGTTGCCTTGATGGAACTGAAGTGTTGATTTATTCTTGATGTTGTCATGTTTTGACATGTTTTGACTTGACCATTTTGGAGTCTTCGATCAGTATTATTTATTTCGAGATGCTTTTTGGTTGCTTGTTGAGAACCAATGGATATTGTGATCATCAGTGATACCTTCAGTTGCAAATAGAGAACTGTTGTCGTCATGATTATTAATGGATGCTTTCTAGTTGCTCATGGAGATTTGATGTTCTTATTGTGGATTATCTTTTGGCATTTTTCCAGTCGCTTGTATAAGACTGAGGTGATTTTGTGATTTATGATTCCATGAGCCTAGGGTAGGTTATCTACTTGTAGTGTCGAGAATTGGCTTGCAATAGGAGCCAAGGCCCTAAGTGGCTGCCAGGGTAACTCATTGTAAGTTTTATTAAAAAGTGAAAACATTTACACTAAATGGGGATTAAATGAACCTAATAAGATAATTGTATGTTCTCGTCCATGCGTTGAGTGTTAGTACAAACTAGGATAGGAGTAGAGAGAATGCTTGGTTGTGACCTTACATTCTATAGTATGCCTCGTCAGTACGAGAGGATACTAGTTGCTTCATAGGGATCACTAGGGGGCCAGGGTCTATTGAGAGACTACCAAGGTAACTCTAGCATGATCTATATGATGACACTTTCTTGCTTGCATAGTAGGTTTCCTACATGTCTTTGTTGTGCCTCTGGGAACTAGATGTCAGTCTGTATGATGGAACCTTTGAGTTAGTATACTTTTAGGATTCCTAGACTTAGAGAGTACTTATGTTATGTGATTTTTTATCTTGTGATATGTGATTTAATATCTTGTTTGGGACTTGATACTATCTCCTCAGCATGGTGGGAGTGGGCCATTCAGGTTCCACCCGATCAGGTGGTAGTGCATTTTCACTCTTGCCATTTGAGATTCATCTAAGACACCATGGCTAGAGCATTCTTTGTTGGAATTTACTTTCATTATAGTCACGGATATTATGATGGATGTTATTTACTGCTATGTTTCTTTATATTGATGATTAGCACGTGATAGATGATGTTATCTATTTTGTAGGATCATCTTATGCTTTATTCTTGCATGTTAGAATTCCTTTCTGCATATGGTATAGTATGTTTTAGGAGTGATGTCCCTACTATGATAATACCAATGATCTCTTTGGTGACCTGGGATGTTATGCATGGAGGGATGGCTAGAGCCCACGATGGTCTAATGATGCTATGTATGGTTGGGAGGAACCATGTATTTAGATAATTATGTGTTGTGTTTATGATTTATGGTTATCTTTTACCATGGATGTTTATATTTTCTATGATGATGTATCATGTATGGAAATTGGTTTCATTTACTTTATTGCACTTGTATCATAGATTTGATGAGGATTATGTATCTTTATTTCTACATATGTTTATTCTTTTACGCCTTTCATACCCTGTGTCATGTACAGTGGATGATTGAGCATTCCAAATTTAATTACCAAGAGGCATTCAGAACAAATGTGTAATATGAACATTGGACTTTCTATTTATTCTTTCATGTGGATGTGGTAGTGGTTAGACTTAGTATTAATTGAATTAAATGTGACTCAATGTCTTGGTATCCTTAAGGAATGTAACCTATTATGTATGCTTATAGATCAGTGTATGTTATTACTTCCACTACTATGTGTTTGATATGAATGGTTTATCTTTTTTGTTTAAAAAAAAAATGTTTGGAAAATTTAGTAAAAATTTAGGTTAATTCTTTTGGATCCCTTGGCGGGGCGTTACATTATACACACACACATTTTGGAGACTCAGGACCTCTAATAATATTCATTGGAAAGATATGTGAACTATATTTCATTTCAAATTTGTTTGAATCATTTTCATTTAGATTTGTGAAAGTTATGAAGATTTGAGGGAAAACTAGTTTTTAAATGCCTTCAATGGTGTTGTAAACAAAGATTTGATCTTATACAATGATTTATGAATGAGAAAAATAAATGGCTTATAGATTTGGAAACTAGACTAAAAAATGGGTACTTTGGAATTATTTTTTGTGTTATTTGAATTTGTTTTGTGAAATATATTTGATGTCCTAAATAGGGTTACTATTTTTACTTTTGGTTTATGACAGAGAAAATGGGTCTTGATACAAAGACCATAACTTGTAATTGGTTTATTGGATGGGTATCATCTTTGATTATGTTTTATTATTCCTAATTTGGAACAATTCCTCCAAAGGTTTTGGCAAGAAAAGTTTAAGAATGAAATTTAAAAATAATGTAATCAGACATACAAATCTGATTGTGTGAATATAGATGTTGTCTTTATTGGTGTATAATGTTAGGGGTCTTTGTTGAAATCTTTGAGATGTTCTTGGTTTCTTGAGGGTGTAGCAACCTATTGAAAATCCCTTGAGTTGAACTAAGATTCCTTGAAGATATATATAGAGGGCTCTGCATCAAAAAGAACCTGACAACAACTAAGAGCTGGACAACAACAAGGAACTTAGAAACAACTAAGAAACAAGAAAAAGAATTGCAGGATAGCAATGTAACCCAGGATGCTCCTACATTAGAAAACTATGGTTGAAAGAAATTATTCTCCTAAATTATGCAAATATCACAACTTAAGCTAAATCTAACTTAGATTGAGAATTCCATGTAGCATCTTCAACTAGGTTGTTCTTCCACTTCACCAAATACTTATAGTAATCTTTTCCTCTTGTGCTTTCACCAACTCTCTGATTCAATACTTGTTTAACCTCCTCAATATACTTCTTAGGATAATCATCTAATAAAACCACTTCATCATCCAACTCATGATACTTATACAAATCAGCAACATTGAATATATGAGATATATCTATGTCATCAGGTATCTCAACTTCATAAGCATTACCACTATCAAAATTCCTGAAGATCTTACAAGGTCCAAACTTCTTCATCTTTAGTTTACTGTATGTTCTACTAGGAAATCTACCTTTCTTCAAATGAACATCACCTCATCACGATTTGGTTCACCTAAAATTTGATTAGAAATATGTTAATCATGTGTTTGGTTGTACAAAAATGAAATTGGAATAAAGATTAAATTTATATGTTTATGAGAAAAATTATATATAAGTAAAAAAAATCTATGCTTAGGACCTTAGGAAATCACAGTTCTATGAGGATGGATGTGCCTAGAAGACCAGATAAGGCATGTGGATTCAATGATTCATTTTCATTTTCTTTAAAATTATTACTATTTTTAAAAAAATGTTTATATTTTTATAATTTCTAGTTTCTAATTGGGGTTCACTTGATCGAATAACTATGTTGGGTGGATGTTTTTGTAGTAAGTTAATCAAGATAGTTGAACAAGTTCTCACCAAGATAGAGAAGTAGTTTTGGTTTTAACAAATGACATGGTTATTCAAACCTAGCATGAGTTGTGTGGTAATGATGGCTAATTCACTACATTCCATGTATTAATTTACTGCAAAGTTCACAAATCCTATGAAAAATTCCATCCTAAGTCTATTTCTCAAACAAATTAGCTAAACTAGATATTGTTGCAAAGATTATTGATTTGAGGATATTTGCGATCCAAATTGGATGTAGAAATTATCACCCCAAAGAGAATGAATGTAGATAGAGTTTCAAAAGGCATTTAAAGTGATTCTTTGTCAAAATATATAACATCAGATAAGGGAGATAGGAATCTTGAACAAAAACTTGTAGAGTTTTGTGGTCATGCACTTTTAGCTTTTGGGTCACTCTTCATCCATAGAAACTTCAACTTGAATGTCCCATCTATAGTCATGATTATCGATACAACATTAGGAAGGAAGTCCATTTTAATTAATAGCAAAAGTCTAAGTAGAGAGCTAGTAAAGGCCCGAATGGTAATTGGGAAACCAAATTGACCTACACAAAAAAAATGGAGAAAAATGACCTAGACGGTAAGTCATATGCCAAAAACCTTATGAAATTTAATTGCATTCCAAAAATCTAACAATCCAACTCACAGACTTGAAAATTTAATCAACTATCAAAAAGAAGAATGAGAATAGGAATGACCTATTCTAATAACATGTATTTTGGTGGAATCAACAAGTGCTTATTTTGGGGCAAAATGAGAGTACAAATTTCCATTCCAATTCTAATTTGACACACCCAAATGAAGAGTTATTTTTTTAATAAATTTTTTAATTCCTATTCTAGGTCAATTCTAGCAACCAAATGAGCCCTTAGGGCCCATTTGGTTGCAAGCATATGAATTAAAAAATTAGAATTGACAATGGGAATGAGGGATGGAAATTGGAAATGACAATCTTAATGTTGTTTGGTTCACCTGAAATTTGATTGGGAATATATTAATTTTTTGTTTGGTTGTAAAAAATAGGAATTGGAACAAAGCTAGATTTATATTTTTTGTCTTTAGTTTACTTGCATCCATCTTAGAGGCACCTGTTTTTCAAAAGTGAGGTTTTTCCATTTGAAAGTAGGATCATTATAATCTATGTACATCTCCAAAATCTCATTATCACTCACAACACCAGGGTTTGTGAAATTCCATATGCCCTTGCAATTTCCTTTTTCCATCTTAATAGATAGTGGTAGCAACTCATCAAGGACTGTCATTCTATTTGATATGTTGACAACTTTGTTATATTGGGCAATCTTTGTAATGGAATTGCAATAGTTATTTTTTTGACAAGATTGGAATTTGAATATAGAGAATGCAAACATTCTCATAATACCACTAAAATGACAAATAATGAGTGTGCAATACCAAAATCTAATTAGATCAGCTGATAATAGTCTTATGAGCAAATGGATAAAAATATAAGAGTCCATGAGGAGTTCTATTAGATAATCTAGTATATTACAATCTGCAACAAATATTAGCAAAGCTACATAGAATAATGCACTGAATTTGATTTAACTACTTGACCAGAATTTTGTTGAAAATGGAATCACACAAGTGAAAAATTATACCATTACCTTCTTTTTGGAATAGAAAGAGGAAACCCAAATTAGGTCTTTCTTCCTCCTTGAATCCAATACCGATGCCCTTAGGTGAGCTTCATCGTAATCATAAATGCAACCACTTGCAAAATTCACAAGAAAAAGACCATACTCCTTGCAAATACCAGCTAAATTCAAAGTATATACCATAGTCTAGTACTTGTGAGATTCAGACTAGTTATGTGTGACAACTGCTCCATTTATCACATGCATATGCTTAACATTCTCTATATTTGTATGGAGTTGAGACCAATTCTATAATTTTTTGTATAAGGGAATTGCATACCTTTCAAACTTTTCAACAATGTCATTGTAAATCACTTTAGTAAAATTTTTCACCTATCTTGAATGATATGAGCAAGAGTTCTATTTCAGCCAAAGACCCAACAAAATTATTAACTTTGTAAAAGTGAGATTTAGAATAGGAATAGTCATACCAATAACAAGTATTTTTGGGAATGGATAAAAGCTTATTTTGGGGCTAAAATGGGAATACATATTCCTATTCCCCATTCCAATTCCACACACCAAACAAAGAATAAAAATCATATTCTAATTTTCAATGACCATTCTGGTTGTATTCCAACAACCAAATGGGTAGTTAATGTGATGCATTTGTTTGTGTGAGTCTTAAGGAGATTTTAATATTTGTTTTATGGGTTTGTATTTCGTATATTTTGTAATAATTTCAAAAATTATGTTTTTGTTGTACTTTCACCTTGACATCTAAACATTTTTCTTGTAGTGTTCTCATTTGTGCTTAAGATGTGTAAACAACCCTATCCATTGCTGGTGGTAATTGTGCAAGATCATCACCTACCAAGATTAGGGAAACATCTCCAAAGCTTAGGTGTTGACTATGAGGAAACACTTGGCATAGCCTACTATCTATTTATAGTAATAGATTTGGCCCAATGAAACTAATTTCATCAATAAGAATGTATTTGATTCCTTCATATCCTCTTGGAATTATGCCAATCCATGTTCTTGTAGTAACAATATTTATTTAATAGGAATTCTAAGCTTTTAATGTATGGTCATTCCATGTATATTGAGTGTAGCTATTAATGTTAGAGCTTGTTTAAGGATTTTTTTACCTCATTGTAGTGGTTTATAGTTAAGTGCATTCCTTATGCACACTATTAAGTAGGATTTTTCTATTCCATTTGTTCCTTGAATGATCATGTATAATGGGTTAGCTAAAGGGATTTCACTATGGTTTGTAATTACTTCGACTGTCACCTCTTCCTCTACCGGTAATTTATATTTTAGGATGTCATTTATAGACACCATTGCCTCATCATGATAACATGTTTTATTTTCATATATGAATTGCATTTCACTTTCCTACAAGCATTGCATTACCTTTCTCTATTCCCATATGTAGCTCGTATCAAACTCACACTTTCCAAACATGTCAACTTCATCTAGGTTGATATTTCTTGAGTATCTTGTTTGTGAAAATAGTTCCCATTCATTTATTTCTTCTATGTCTCTCATGTTTTGTCTTCTTCTCCTCCTCATCCTTGTCCTCTTCCTGCTGCTACTGTTACACCTGTTTCTTCTTCCTCTTTCTCCTCCTCCTCCTCATCCCTCTTCCTCTTCCTCCTTTTCCTCTTCCTCTTCCTCCTCCTCCTCCTCTCCCCCCTCCTCCTCCTCCTCCTCCTCCTACTCATGCTCCTACTCCTACTCTTTCTCTTACTTCTACTCTTGCTCCTACTCCTTCTAGTTCTCCTTCTCCTTCTCCTTCTCCTTCTCCTTCTCTTTCTCCTTCTCCTTCTTCTTCTACTTCTTCTTTTTATCCACTTTCCTTACAGATGATGCAATTAACATGCCATAAATTATAAACAACAAGGGGCAATTTTTGGAACATATGACATATTTCTTTTGTCTTTATATCACACTCTTTCACAATATTTGTCATGAATTTGTAGTATTTGTGAGTGTTGACTTGTCCACCTGTTGTCTTGCATATTCATACAAATATATTAAGGAAGGTCTCTGACTTTCTCTCTTCTTTTTCAGTGTACTTGGCTGTGTATTTGGGAACAAGGTCTCAAGAGATAACATGCCACTATCTATATTAACCCTCTATATCAATGACATTTCTTGATTATGTATGTTTGACCTCTCATCATTTCTTTTAGGTTCAAAATTTTTTTTCCCATCATTTTCATATGCTAGAGTAGAGAGAAATTATATTCTCACCATGAAACTTTGTATTGACATTCATCCTTTTTCCCCTTCTTTCGTAAGCATGTACCATCTTTACACTTTTTTTTCCTTTTGACATGGTTAACTAACTCTTCATACTCTCTACTAAGTCCTGCAAAGAATATTTCATCAATTTTGAGCAAGCATGGATCATCTTGTGAAGCTCTAAACATTGTATCATTTTTTTTTTGTATCATGAGGATTCCAAATAGTCACATTCATATCAAAAAATCCAATTTCTCTTTTGAGCTTTGTCTCATTTTCCTAGTCAAGTTTTTCCATATCTGGTGCATTTGAGAGCCAAATAAATTTATGTACATGTGTGGTGCCCCTATACTCACTCATATATATAACAATAACCATTTTCTCTAACAAGTTTTTCAATAACTTCTTCAAAAAATATTGTGAATCACTTATGCAAGTATATTGTTAATGTATGGGGGTTGTTGACTACACTTTTGAATCTCTATTTTCTTGATTTTATTTTAGTGAGTAGACCTTGCATCTATAGTTTGAGTAGATTTGGCCACTTCAATTCCATTGCACTTAAGGTGGAGAATAGTGTGGGTAATCCTAGTTGATTTATTATATTTTTAAATTTGGGAAACACAAATTTCAGTATGGTCATGTCCCTCTAATTGAATATCCAAAGTACATGGGGGGTGAGTGCACCAAGATGGTGTACAAAAAGGGGGTATAAGTGGACACCTTTTCTTATGAAATTAGGTAAAATTGAACTTGCATGAGACATTTGAGGGTCATCCATTAAAAATGACAAGATGTTTAAAACATTTAAATTGTAGTACTCTAAATCTACTTTATAAACTACTAGAGTTTTTACAAAATGGATATGATTAGGTAGGTCAAATCTTGTGCACACAAAATAATAGTTCTTGATTTTCTTAGAAAATATAACATAGTTATTTTTGTGTGCAATACAAAAGACATAGATGTATTTAGTATTTTGCATATCTCTTTCGTAGGATGATAGTTAAGAGTCATATCTAGAAGTTGTGCATTTTTTTGTAATTTTATGATGAGTATTTTTTTTTATAAATTATTAAACATACTACATCCTAAAATTTTGGTACTTGTTCCTATGCTAAGAATAACTTGCATCAAAATAATTGAAAATGGACTATTTTTTAATGTGTATACAATTAAGTATAGAACAATAATATTTAATTTATTTTGAATTTGGTTAATTATATCAAAAGTTATTAAAAAAATGGTAGATATATGTATGTGAGGAATGTCAAGGCATTGAAAAGAGTAATTAAACTTTACAATGTTCATGTTGTCCAAAAATAGAAAAAAATATATGGTTAGATAGTTGAGAAGACATGTAAGTTTATGGTGGTGATTTTAGAGATACCCACTTCACCATTAGCATACCTAATGAAGACATAGATGAGAATTAATATTAGAAGATGAAAAAAGTCTAAAGGGAAAAAAATGGAGGGAAAATAGTTTCCCAAGCCTTTGGGTCATTTCCCTAGACTATCAACAAGCCATAACCTGATCAGGTTTTTTGGATTCAAATAACCTAATCGGGTTATAAAAATAAAAAATGCATTTAGAAATCGGTTGGGTTATGTATTACTACTACACAAGGGTAGAGAGAGAGAGAGAGAGAGAGAGAGAGAGAGAGAGAGATATTATGGGATAGGATCGAAAGAGTGAGAGGAGTTGAGATAATGAGAGAGAGAGGATGGGAAATATAGAGAGAGAAAGAGATTAAGGGATAGCATAAAGAGAAAGAGAGTGAGAATGAGAATGAGGGAAAGTGAAGAGAGAGAGAGAGAGAGAGAGAGAGAGAGAGAGAGAGAGAGAGAGAGAGAGAGAGAGGATGGGATGGAGAGAAGGATCTGGATCTGTCTCTTTCTCATACATATCCCTTCTCTCTCTTTCTCAGATCCCCTCCCTCTTTCTCCTATCCCCTTCGGTCTCTCTCTCTCTCTCTCTCTCTCTCTCTCTCTCTCTCTCTCTCTCTCTCCATGTCTCTCATTCTCTCTATCTATCCTTATCCTCCCCCCCCCCCCCCCCCCCCCTCTCTCTCTCTCTCTCTCTCTCTCTCTGTCCCTCTGTCCCTCTGTCCCTCTCCCTCCCTCTCCTATCCCCTATCCCTCTTTTTATCCAATTCTCTCTCTTTATCCTATGCCCACCCTATGTATCATTCTCTCCATCACACCCTACCTCCTTTAATCTACCTTTGTGTATTAGTAATACATAACCAAATTGGGTTTTACAAAACCTGATCAATTTTTACAAAACTCAATTGGGTTATGTAAAACTTGATTGGGTTATTAGTTCATATAGATTATACAGTCATAACTCAATAACCCAATCTTGAAAACTATAAATAAAATAGTATGTCAATAATTATTATGCTATTTTAGTGTAGTCCACTAGATTCTACCATTGTTTCACATGTATTTCTATACTAGGTATGCAAGTATAAGGTTTTTCTGCTTGGAAATGCTAAATTTAATATTTTTCATGTGCTAACATCTTATTTTATGTTAGTATCTTGTGATTGAGCATAAAATATTAATGCAATTTTGTGTAGTTTTGTATCTTATTCATGTTATTGTTTTTAGGGCAATTTCCATCTAAAATCATGGGAAAGAACAAGAGAGGAACGATTAAAAAATGAGAGGCAAAAAAGGAAATAAACACGTGAGTATATAAGGAGATTACATGAAGGTACATCATCAAATTCCTCCAATGTAAGTAATGAAAACCTACCTATTGATATTAATGTCGAAACGACACCTAATTTGACAAACCAAAATGTTCAACATAACCCAATTGAAATGATTATGACAAATGCACTTATGACACCTCATGCCCCTAATGCGACATCTCAAGTTGAAATGATGAATGAACATAATGTAAGTAATGAAAATATAGAGCATGCACACACATCAACATCTCCTAGAATAATTTGTAGAAAACCAAAGTTTCTAATTTATATTGATGAAAATATTTTGAAGCCAATGCATGATAAACTGGCAAAAAGAAATTGTAGGAGAATTTTTCAAAAGATTTGGAATAACTTTTTTGAAAATTTAAATTAAAGTGGAAGATGCCAATTTGTCATTGAAATGGTCAAAAATCTAAAATTTAGAGAGACAATGAGAATTTTGGGGTTAAGAACATCTAAAAATAGTAGTGAAAGAAGCATTATTAGAAATCTCTTTGATGCATATCAATCTATTGGTTCAGAAGAACACACTAAAAATGCTAATACGAGTTGAAGGGTCATTGCATCAACCATAATGAGAAAGGAAATGGTAAAAACTCATATGGTAAGAGAAAAAAGTAAACCATTAAGGATAAGTAGAACAATGTTAGTCAAAGCCTTAGTGAGGTGAGAGAAAGTTAAGAATTCTAACAAGACTTCTTTTTGGTCATTCCAAGGTAGACTCCCACATAAGAATAAAGTTATTGTTGATGCACTAAGAAGATGCACTAAGAACATTAATAGAAAACTTTTGGCATGACAATGCAAGGGCTTCACCAAACCAAAAAGATTTTGTCAATAGATGAATTGGAAAAAAAAACCATGAGTCATATGCAAATTTTTTTTGGATATGACTTAGACACAATTTTATGAAATGTTTCTTCAAATATTTTCTCAAATTAATATCAACCAAAGGTTTTTTGAGATGAAAAAACCATTCTATGTTAAGATAAATTATACATGCACTACATGTTGTTGTAGGGTTCATGTTGAGTTGTTTATTCATTATGATGCTTATTGTTATATATGTTTTACTTTGCATACTAATGAAATATTGTAGGAATGTGGTCTAAAATTACCTCCTAAGTCACTGAGAGAATTTATTGCAAGTGTACTATGTAAACAAGACGATGGGTGCATTTATTATAAGACCATGTGTTTGAAAGGTTTTTTTCCCTCAATGTGGTGGATTTCAAAATTTTCATAGATGCCTACATCTAGATAGCACACATGAAATTGGTAAGGCACTAGTTTCTCTTGGAAAGTACAAGTTAGCTATATATGATGTTAAAGATGGAAAAGAATTAAAGAGTTGTAATTAGTGAAAAGTGATTTATGTGTAGCTGATTTTATAAAATTATTTCAAAAGAAAATATTTTATGAATACATAGGTTATACACATTGAGCTAGATGGTTAGATGAGAAATTCAAGTTGTGTAAGGATACTTTTCCCTTGGGTATGATTGTGTTAGTTGTTGACTTTTATGAAAAAAATACACTAAAACCTCAAAATGAAGTGTAACCAATGTAATTACAACTCTATACAAGTGTAAATTTTTGTAGACATAGCATTTTTTCATGCACATGATAGATAGAGGATGATAGAAAGGTATAAAGAAAGTATCACTTCTGTATCAATGATGATTAAACTCATTCATTAGAGTTTGTACAAGGATGTTTTAGAGTTTTCTATGACAATTTGAGGGAAAGTGATGTAAGATACAATCAACACATTATATGGTTAGACAATTGCACCACACAATTCAAGAATGCAAGGATGTTCTATTGGTTGAGTAGGATGTAGGTGACAAGTGGAGTGCAACATTTTTGGAATTTCATTGAGGTGGGATATGGAAAGGGAGAGAATGATGGTATTGGATAGGGTAAACTTTAATAAACCCTCCTCAAGAAAAGCATATAAAATATTGGCAAATCTATCATTATTTTTATTGGTGAATCTCTCAATTTTTTACTTTTAAATATTATTTCCATTGGCAATTATTTTGGAATCATTTGGCAAATGTCAATAATAATGAGTTCACTAATCATCATGGAATATTAAAAATCAAAAGTGAACATGTTTTATCTCATGAAAATTATAAGGATAATTCATTATATTTTAAATCAATAGTGAAAACTAAATATTGGGGATATAACCTTAAAGTAACTAATAATTATGATAATTATTGGTAAGCTTATTTTAATTTCTTCAATAATATATAATATTTAGGTGAATCAAATCTAATTATGTATCAAATATTGTGGTGAATCTTTGAGTTTAAATATTTAAACAAAATAAATTATTGAGCAATTTCAAATATTTTAGAACTAAATTTAATAAAAATGTGGCGATTCAAGTTGCATTAAATCTTAAATCATTAACAAAATTACTAGCAAAAAATTTCTAAAATTATCCAATTTACAAATATTATCCACTAAAAAATACCTTGATCACCAACATCAAAATCATGATGTCTTCTAGATTTATCAACATTATCCTTATACTTCTAATTACTTTGTTCCAACCTCAACTTCACTTCCTTAAGCAAAGACTCAATAAAATATGCAAATTCTACCCTTGTAGCATTTCTCTTTTCTTCACTAGCAACATCCCTCAAATCCAATATCCCTCTAGGCTACATTCCAGTGACAATCTCAAAAGGTTTTTTCCTTGTACTCCTATTAACATAATTATTATATGAAAACTTAGCTTGTGTCAACACCAACTCCCACTTATGCGGTTTGTCTCCAACTAAACTTCTCAGCAAGTTACCCAAGCTTCTATTCACAACCTCTGTCTATGGATGAAATGTAGAACTAAACTTCAACTTATTACCCATATTCTTCCACAAAGTCTTCTAAAAGTAACCAATAAACTTATTGTCTCTGTTATAAAAATATTTCCTGGTAATCCATGCAATCTAACAATCTCTTTGAAGAAAATCTTAGCAACATGCTCGACATCTGATGTCTTCTTAGATGGTATGAAATGAGCCATCTTAGAAAATCTATCGACAACAACAAGTATAGAATCATGCCCCTTTGTTGTCTTAGGTAATCCAAGAACAAAATCCATACTGATGTCACTCCAAGGTTTCTTCGAAACAAATATAGGTGTATACAAACCAATGTTATAACTTCTCTTTTGCAACTTGAAAAACTCCAAAACTCTTTACAAATTTATGAACATTCTTATACATCTATGGCCAATAATACTTGTCCTTCAGTAGACTCAATGTCTTATCTATAAAATGTCCAGCCAATCCACCACTATGCTTTTCCTTAATAATATTAATTCGCATAGCACTTGTAGGTATAGACAATTGAAGTCCTTTGAAATACATACCTAATTGAATGAAATACTCATCATAATTATTGATATAATCTGATAGATTTGGTGCTTTGCACTCTCTCTATGCCTCATAAAAATCATGGTCAATATCATACAACTCTTTCATTTCATCAAAATCAAGAACTTCAACCTTTATCTCATTCAACAAAGAACATCTTTTGCTCAATGCATCAACAACTTGGTTAGTGGCTCCACTCTTATGCTTAATCACAAATGTAAAACTCTACAAGTACTCAACTGACTTCATATTTCTCTAATTCAATTTCTATTTACTTCCCAAATACTGTAAAGCTTTATGATTAATATATAACACAAAATTCTTAGGAATCAAATATTGTCTCCACTTCTTCAAGGCTTGAAAAATTGCATAAAACTTTTGATCATACACAAAATAATTCCTTCTAGCATCATTCAACTTCTCACTAAGGAAAGAAATAGGTTTACCTTCTTGACTCAATACAATTCCTATTGCACTACCACTTGCATCACACTCAACTTGAAATACCTTATTGAAATTAGGCAAAGGCAATATAGGTAACTCAACAACCTTTTCTTTCAAAGTCTCAAAACTATTACTAGCCACATGTGTCCACTTGAAATCCTTTTTATCCCCTCTCATTATCTCATAGCATTACAAATAGAATTGAAATTATTTATAAACTTCCTGTAAAAACTAGCTAAACAATGAAATGATCCTACCTTAGCCACATACTTAGTTGCATGCCATTCCAAAATTGCTTTAACCTTCTTAGTATCCATTCTCAAATCATCAACTGAAATCACAAATCCCAAATACACAATCTCCTCTTGCATAAAAGAACAATTTTTCAAGTTAATCATCAACTTCTTATCTTTCAATCTTTGGAATACTTTTCTAACATGCTCAATATGTTATTCCTTAGTCATATTGAATATCACAATATCATCCAAATAAACAATCACAAACCTATAAAAAAATCTCTTGAGAACCTCATTCATTAACCTCATGTAAGTAATAGGTGCATTAGTCAAACCAAAAGGCATTACTAACCATTCATACAAACCATCTTTTGTGTTGAAAGAAATAGTCTTCCATTCACCACCTTCTTTGATTTTGATATGATGATAATCAATCTTGGTAAAATGCTTTTCTCCACTCAAACAATCCATTATGTCATCCATTCTTGGCATAGGAAATATATTTTTACTGTACTGATCTTGTTAATAGCTCTATAATTAGTACACATTCTCCATTCTCTATTCTTCTTAGGTGCTAATAAAATAGGTACAACATATGGACTCAAGCATTCTCTGATCAAACCTTTCTGTAACAACTCATATACTTGTTTATTAAGTTTTTCATTCTCTATAGGTGTCAATCTATATGGCGCTTTATTTGGAAGACTAGCTCCAAGAATTAGATCCATACAATGACTTATACTTCTTACTGGTGGTAAACCAATGATAATATCCTCTGCAACAATTTCTTTATATTTATTCAACAAATTTTTAATTTCTTTTGGTGCTCAACTTCTACTAGTTTCTATTGCTTGACTATCACTAGTTGTTACTTGATCACCACTATTTTTTGTCACTCAGCTACTATTGGTACAACTTAGCTTCCTAAGAATTATTAAAAAAAATACTTGATTCTTCTTCATTTCTTTTTTGAATTGCTTTCCATTAACCATGCAAATTCTCATAGTAATATAATTAACCCTATCTGAAATTTCAATCAAAGGCAACAATATTTGCTTTCTCCCATTCACTCAAAGAGTATATTGATTTAATATTCCATCATGTATATCCTATCTATCATATTTACAACGTCCACCCAACAAAATATGACAACAATCCATAGGCATAATATCACACAAAACTTCATCAAAATAATGTCAAATCTTGAACTTCATAATACATTGTTCACTTACAAATATCTTATGCTCATCTTTGATTCATGAAACATGATATGGTTTATGATACTTTAGCCTCCACAATTGCAACTTTGTAACCAACTCCTTAGATTCCAAATTTGTAGAACTCCCACTATCAATGATCACCTTGCAATATTTTCTAGCCATCTTACATCTAGTCTTGAAAATACTTCTCCTAAGGATAGGTTCTTCATCACTTCCCTTATTACATAAGGTTCTTCTCAACATAAGATTTTCTCTAGTTTTAGGTTAACAGGGTGAACCCTTAGTGTCTCCTTGAACCATAGCATTTATGTTACCTTGCCCACTTTTAGAGGATCTACACTCAAAGGATCTAAGCCCTTCTTTACTACATCTGGAATAATTACCACAAAATCTACCTGAATAGGAATTAATTCTTCCTCAATAAGAATCACTATGTTTCCACTTGGTATTTCTTTTTTCATCATTCTTTTATTAATATTTTCCCTTATCTTGCACAAAATTGTTAGATCTACTACCTTCTCCATAAGATCTACCTCTGCCTCTCTAGAACCTACCACCTCTACCTCTATCTTTGTTCATGCTTCTTTGTCAAGATCTCCTTAGCTTTCAAGGCATATTGATATGCTTCCTCCATAGTTTCCCATTTTACAAAACTATCTCATCTTGAATCCTAGATCTCAAGCCATTTATGTATCTTGCAATTTTCTCAACATCATCATTCACACGTCCAGATCTAATGTCCAATCTATAAAATTCCTCAATATACTCCATAATCATGTCTCTTTGTCTTAAATTTTGCATCTTTCTAAACAAGCTAACTTGGTAATCAACACGAAGGAACTTGTTCTTCAACTTTTTCACCATTTGGGCCATGTTCTAATATTCTCCTTTGCTCTCCTTTGTCTATAGTGAAGCATTTCCCTTCAACATAGTAACTACAATTTTGACCTTCCAATTATCAGGAGTCTTTCCATACTAAAATAACTTCTTCATAGTAGAGATTCAATACAACACAACATTGGTGCCCAATTTCACATCATAAGGAACAAATTCTACAATAGGATTTGAATTTTCCCTAGATAATACTCTCAATAATCTTGCCTAATCTTGATCTTCTTCAAGTTCTAGGTTAGGGTTTGGTGCTACTGCTTCATCATCACTCACATCATCAAGGTGTACTCCTCTCCTCTGGGTTGTCTCTTCAAAATTTAATATAGCTACAATTTGTCTCAATTGATCCAATATGACATTGTTAGTAGTTCCTCTACATTGAACCATCTCTACAATCAGGTTCCTCCAAGATCATAACCATCTAAAAATTGTAGGTCAAATCCTTATATTTTCTACCCTACAACCAAATCCACTTAGGGTTCTACATGATTTGACCTCCACAAGGATGAACCTCAAGCTCTAATACCACCTAACGTAGCAAGGAACAATGGAACTAGGGCTAAAGGCACACCCAGTTACCCAAGTCACCTACAAGGGTAAACACAATAGAAACAAAACATGAAGAACATCAACCAAAGGAGATAGAAGAGAAAAATACTTTATAGATTCATAAAATTACCAAATATATGCCCAAGTGTCAGGCCTTCTAGGTTATGATCAAAGTTACAATTTTGAATTTAATCTTCAATGATGATCTTCACATTCTAACCCTCCTTCTTACTCTTCCTCATTGAATCCCCCTTAAGAGTCTATCCAATACCCCCTTAAATACTTGTATGACCACAAGTTGACCTATTACAAATTACCAACTAAATAGATCCTTACATTAAATGCATAACCAAGCCACAAGTCAGCTCTCAAAAAATATTAAATGCAAAAATGAAATTAATGTGCAAGGTTGGCTCAAACTAGAACCGGACATAGACATTTTAGCCAAAGAAGGACCAAGGAAAACACTAGCACTTAAAAATGATTGGCACATACATGAACTTAGCACCAATAGGCACTTGACATCAACCATGAACTCAAAAACCACAGAGAACTCAACATCAAACATGAACTCAACATCAACTATGAAATCAACATCAACTAAAAACTCAAAAGCAACAAAGAACTCGATAGTAATAGAGAAAATGACAATAACTAAGAGCTTGACAACACAAGGAACTTGGAAATAACTAAGAAACAAGTAAAAAACATGCAAGGTAGCAATGCAATCTAGGATGCTCCTGCATCAAATCTTGATAATGTAGAATTATTCTAGCATATTGGCTATCTTATCCACGAGATTCTCCATCGTGCTTTCTCGTTCACTTATATCCTTCATATCTAGCTTCATTCTTATTTTTCTATCCCATCACTATCCTATCTAGTTGATCTCTTTGGTCTTGATCAAAATAAACAAAAAACATGTTTCTTATAGGCCTCTTGACATGTCTATTCTTTTAGATTACATGCTTTGATGTTATCTCTCTTATTGTCTTCCACTACTTATCCCATATTCTACCTCTCTTATTGTCTTCCACTGCTTATCCTACATGCTATCTTGTTCATTGCTTCAATTTTTTTATTATCAAAAACCTACTTCATATGGCTATCATTCCCTAGCTTGGGTACCCTTGAGGAGCTAGTCCTTAAGGATAACTTTCACTTGCTTCATACAGTCCTTGCTTATCCATCTTATTTATCAACTTGCTACTACATCATGTCCTACACCTTGCTTGACAATGGAACAAAATGATGTTGAAATTATTTAGAATAAATGAGGGGGCAGGGGTGAATCAATTATCCAAGGTTCAAATGAAAAATTAAAACTTTTTACAATTTAGTAAACCCATATCCATAAAATATTTTCATCATGCATGCATCCATTAGATCATAAAATCACTTGGAACTTGTAGGTTACTATCAAATCAACTTTGCAAAAATGTAAACATGAAACGTAATAGATTCAATAACACATTTGACACAATGATTTAATGTGGAAACCCAGTTTGTGAAAAACCACTAGTAACGTGTTACTCATTCTCACTCTTCTAAAGTGATGCCCTATGAAAGGCCAACCTTGTTTTAGGTTACAATGCACATTGTTAAATGTGACCTAATTAAATGATTTCAATCACCCTATTAGGAGTGAGCCTTGTTAGAGGACTTTAGATCATTCACTTGGAGTATAACCCTATTAAAATATTTATAAATAACTATTAGGTCAACCTTAATCCGAAGGATTTAACCCAGACTAGTATAATGATTAGAAAGTAACAATAAGGCTTGATCTAATAAAAATTTATAATGCACTTGCACATTACATATCTCTATTTTTAGTCCTCCATTTTTCTTGGCTTTTAAACACTTCATCTCTAATAGCTTGTTCACCCTTCAAGAATCCATACTCTTAAGCCTTCTTTCTTTGCTTGCCAATATAGTCTCTTCTCTTAGGTCACTGAATGAAGCAATACCCTAGACTCCTTGTCTTCCTTAGATTCTCACACATGAAAACCTTTTCTTTTGATGAACAATCTCTATAAATAGAAGATTAAGATCCCTTTTTTTTTTCATTCTCTATGATCCATTTAGGGTTAGGTTATATTAGGTAGGATCCAATGAATCTACCCATCATTTCATTTCATTCCTTTCTAGAAACTTATCTTTCAATCCTCTTTGAATTTGTCTCTAAATGTTTTATCATGAATTATGTGCTACCAACTCATCAAGCTTATCTTCCACATGGTTCACACAATCCAAGAAATCAAACTTGTTAGTTTAGATTCCTCAAATTCTTGATCTTTCTCATAATGCTAACACTTGGCATTAACTTACTTCTAATGCTCAACACATACTACATTGCTTGACATCCAATATCAAAATACTTGGTACAAACTAAAGTTTATTGGTGCCCAACATCAAATAAACTTTACTCGACTTATACTAAAATTTATTTTTCTTTGCTCAAACAATTTTTTTCTTGGCTTACACTAACTTTTCTCAGCATCCATTATACAAATTGTTAAACTTGGCAAAGATACTTTGTTTAACTTGTTTTTTTGAACTTAATCAGTGTATCCATCCTTTGTGACCTTTAGTAGATTAACAATATACTATAATATCACTATCCTAATTGATCCTTGTACTCCTTTTCCATATCATAACTCAACCTTTCCTCTAGGTGCTATTGTTACCTCATTTGATCAAATCATCTTCATCAATCAAACAAATGATAGTACTCAAATCATCTAAGAAATTATCTTACCAACAAGTAACAAGTTTGACATCAGTGACTGAACAATTATTGAAACACATATTCCTACTTGTATCAATTTATTTTGAACAATCTCCCTCTTTGGCATTGATGGAAAACCAAACTGACTAAACTTAATAAGCACAACCAACAAAATACCAAAAAGAAGATAATTCCTTATATTGAGATCTGTCCATCTATCAACAACTTTCATCTTTTGAATAGGTTACAAAATTCTATTTCGATCAATAGAAAATCAATTAACTCATCCTTATGACTCCCTCTGGATCACTTCTTATATCTCCTTTTACATTAACTCCCTCTTACTAGGTATTCATATTTCTTCTACGTTTACTTTCATCTCCCTTAGTAGTCAAGAATTCTCCCTCAATAGGATCGAGTAGATTATGATTTCTCCCTCATTTCCCCCTTAGCAATATTTCTCCTTCTTTGAAAATAATGCCAGAAATTTTTCATCTTAATATGAAGATATGAACATTTTAGTTTCTCCCTTGGTCACCTAGCTTGCGACTGATTTGTAATTCTACACCTCTAATTACTTTAGGTAGCTCCTAAAGTAAGATCCACTGCATCAATGTGTAATATATGTCAATCAACTTGTTTGATGTGAGACACTCCTCATGCTTTTTAGATAGACTTTGATAGGGGTATCACCCCTAGTTTACCTCTTACATAATCATGAACATCCTTAGGTAATGCTTTTGTGAAGATATCAACTATTTTCTCTTTTGTGTTAACATATTCCATCTTCACCTTTTTATCTTGAACTAACTCTCTCAAGTAATGATGTTGGATTACAATTTTCTTAGTATTTGTATACATCACATGATTCTTTGATATATTTATAGAATTTGTATAATCATAATAAAGTATCACAAGTTCAGTGATTTCCTCCTTCATACCTTTGAGTAGCTATTTGATCCATACAATGTTTGTACATTTATTATAACGACAACATATTTATCTTGAACAGTAGATTGAGAGATGTACTTTTGTTTCTTGTTAGTCCATGTAACTAGCCTTTTGCCTAAGAAAAGTACTCCTCCACTAGTGCTCTTTTTTGTCATCAATATTTCTAGACCAATTAGCATCAATGCACACTCTAAATTCAATTTTATTTTTCTTATAGTATAGACCATAGTCTTCTTTTCTTTTTAGATATCTCATTAATCTATTAACTACCATCAAACAATTCTCCCTAGGATTAGTAGAGACTCTTACAACTATCCCATCAGATAATTCAATATAAGGTCTATTGTGTACTACATATTGTAATTTTCCAATTATGGACCTATACAATGTTCAATTCACCTCAATTG
The DNA here is from genome assembly GCA_028749045.1 of Cupressus sempervirens. Classification (NCBI taxonomy): domain Eukaryota; kingdom Viridiplantae; phylum Streptophyta; class Pinopsida; order Cupressales; family Cupressaceae; genus Cupressus; species Cupressus sempervirens. The sequence continues at coordinate 413,214,059 of CM053790.1, forward strand.
AATCATCATTCTTTAACTATTTATGTCCTATCACCATAGGTGTGCTTATTGACTTGGAATCCTCCAATCCAAAAGTTTTCACTATCTCCTTTACATGCTTTGACTGAGTGATGTATATACCATATTTTATTTGATATACTTACAAACCTACAAAGAACTTGATCTCTCTAAATATAGATATCTCAATTTCTTTCTTCATTTCATTTTCAAAAGCCTTACATAAAGTATCTTAACCTCCAAATATGATATCATTAAAAAAAATTTAGATTGTAAAATACCTTTTCCTTTCTATGTCTTCAAGTACAAATTTTTGTTATCACCATTCCTCTAAAATCCAATCTTCATAAGATAATTATGAAGCCTTTCATACCATGCTTTTGGTGCTTACTTCAAACCATATAGAGCTTTGTGTAGTCTACATACCATGTCTTTGTTGTAAACATCAATAAATCCTTCTAGCTCTTCTATATAAACCTCTTCCTCCAATATACCATTAAAAAATGTAGACTTAACATCCATTTGATAAACTTTGAAACCTTTGTATGTAGGGTAAGAAAGTAGATTTTTTACTCCTTCCAATCTTGCAACAGGGGCGAATGTTTCTCCACAGTCTATCCCTTCTTCTTGTGTATATCTTTTACAAACTAATCTTGGCTTGTTCCTTGCGACTTCACCATTTTCATCTAACTTGTCTCTATATACCCACTTGGTACCAATCATATTTTTATCTTATGGTCTAGGAACTAGAGTCCCTGTCTTATTTTTCTCAATTTGTTCAATATCGTCTTCCATGGCTTTACTCTAGTACATATCTTCTAAGGCATCTTTCACTATTTTAGGTTCTTGCATGCTCAACAAACATGTATCATTTCTCAACTTTTTCCTTGTCATTGGTCTAGCATCTTTATCTCTAATGATTTGTATAGCAGGGTGATGTCTCTTAACATACTTAGACAATCTTGGTTCTACTTTGTTTTCTTCACTTGGTCTCTCAACTTTTGAATCACTATGTATATCTTTGTTAGGTAGTTTAATGTCTCTTTCATGTATAGTAATCTTAGAATAAAAAATGTGCCTCAAATTCACTCTATAACTGGGCACCTAAGTGCAACTCGATTCCTAAATGCAACTCGACATTCATAGTATGTGACTCGATAGTCACTAAAAATTGATGTTGGTTTGCAACTTGATTTACAACATCTTTATCAGTAGATGTACCTTTATGAAAGTATATAAATTTTTTATATTCTTCTAGATCCTTCATAGGTTCAGCCTCATGTACTTTTGTATATTCATTAGATTTTACATTTGTACTTTCCACAACTTTTTTAGTGTTAGTACTTAAACACTTATAATCTTTACTTCTTATGGAATAACTAAAGAATATACCTTCTTCACTTTTTGCATCTAGTTTACCATTTCGAAAATCCTTCAGAATATAACACTTGCTTCCAAATACCTCAAAATTTTTTACATTGGGTGAGTATCCATACCATAGTTCAAAAGGTGTTGAATGAGTACCTTTCTTGACTTGCACATGGTTCAAGGTATAGACAACTATACTTATAGCTTCTCTCCAATATTTCAAAGTAACATTTTTCTCCATCATGATTATCCTAGCATATAGTTCATTATAGACATATTCCTCCTTTCAACAATTCCATTTTGTGGAGGGGTCCTAGGAGCATATGTTTGTATTTTGATTCCTCTATCATTACCAAAAATCTCAAAATCATTTGACATAAATTCTTCTCCTTTGTTAGATCTCAAGAATTTCATATTTTTACCTATTTCCTTCTCAACTCTCGCTAAGTACCACTTAAAAATTTGGAAAGCATCAAATATCTATTTCATAAGCATAACCATCATCATTCTAGAATAATCATTAACAAGTAGCATAATGTACTTATATCCTTTGTAGCTTTGCAGTTCAATTGGTCCACACAAGTCAGTATGAATAATCTCTAATATTCCTTTAGAGGTATGAGTCTTATTCTTAAAACTTGAATTTGTCATTTTTCCTAATTGACATTGTTTGTAAATTATATTTTCAGGTTTCTTCAACTTAGGAAAACCTTTGATTCTTCTCATGTTACTGATACTAACCAAGTTATCAAAATTAACATGACATAACCTTTTGTACCATAGCCACACATCATCAAATTCTATAATTAAACAAGTAGCATCCTCTATATCAAGGTAGAATAGATTACCTCTAGTTTGATCACCTTTTCCAATTAGTTTTCCATCAATATCATATATCTTAGTAATCTTGTTTTCAAACTCAAAAAATTATAGTTAAGCCCTTCAACATAATAAGCATTATCACATAAAATATTTTATATAAGTTTGATAGAACCTTTTCCTTTTATCAGACAAGGTGCGTCATTACCAAACCTTACACTATTTCCATCATAATAATTCAAGGTAATGAACTTACTTTTATCTCCAATTATGTGATATGAACACCCACTATCAATGATCCATCTATCATTCTTGTTCACACATTACACTAGTGTAGTTGCCTCACCCTCATCAGATTCATCCTTCATTGAAACATATACCACTTCATCATCATGATCGTCAGATCCATCTTTTGTTTCTTCTTCATCAATGTAGCAAGACTTCTTGCCTTTGTCTTTGTAATATTTGATGTCTTCATGCCTTCTAATTTTGTACTTTTCTCCACCTCTCTATTTCTTCTTCTTTGGACATCTAATAGCAATATGACCAACCTCATTGTAATTGAAACACGTGATAGGTTAATTATCTTTGAACTTGCATTTACCTCTATGAAATCTCCTTGCTAGTAGTGCTTCAAGTTGATCTACATCTTGCTCATTTGTATCATTGTTATTGAACATATATTTTACCTTTTACTTCATCTTCTCATTAGGTTCCTTCAATGACATCTTAGCTTTGAAAGAAAACTCAACGTTGTCAAGTTTTTAATTATCAAAATTAGATAGCTCAAAAGTAGTGAGCCTACCTACTAGATCTTCAAGAGTTAGATTAGTGCCTAGTATAAATCTCATTTCTTGTATTGCAAAAAATCTAATAGCATAAGTGGACAACAATGTTTTCAAAATTTTCTTAGTACAGTCTCATCATCTATCTTACCAAAAGCTCCTCTTATTGCATTAGCACAATCTTCTATCCTAGAGCAATATTGAGCAATATTCTCACCTTCTTGCATTCTCTTTAGCAGATGGCTTTGATACCAATTGTTGGAATTCTTTAGAATAACTTGGGGGGGGGGAGGGGTGTGAATCAATTATCCAAGGTCTAAATGTACAATTAAAACTTTTCACAATTTAGTGAACCATATCCATAAAACATTTTCATCATGCATGTATTCATTAGATCATACAATCACTTAAACTTGTGGGTTACTATCAAATCAACTTGCACAAATGTAAACATGAAACATCACAGATTCAATAACACATTTGACACAATGATTTAATGTGAAAACCTAATTTTGGAAAAACCACCAGTAACATGTTACTCATTCTCACTCTTTTGAAGCGATGCCTTGTGAAAGGCCAACCTTGTTAAAGGTTACAATGCACACTATTAAATGTGACCTGGTTAAATGATTTTAATCACCCTATTAGGAGTGAACCCTATTAGAGGATTTTAGATAATTCATTTGGAATTTCACCCTATTAAAAGAATTACAAATGACTGTTAGGTCAACCTTAATCCAGAGGATTTACCTTAGACTAGTATAATGATTAGAAAGTAACGATAAGGCTTGATTTGATAAGAACTTACAACATACCTGCAGATTACAGATCTCTATTTTCAGTCCTCCATTCTTCTTGGCTTTCACACACTTCATCTTTGATATCTTGTTCACACTTCAAGCATCCATACCCTTAAGCCTTCTTGCTTTGCTTTCCAATGTAATCTCTTCTATTTGGGCCCATTTTGTTGGTGGAATACGATGTCAATAGGATTAGAAAATTAGAATATGTTTCTAATTATTTTTTTGATGCATGTAATGGGATTGGAGAATAGGATTTTGAATTCCTATTTTAGCCCAAAATGGGCTTTTATCCATTATATAAAAACTTGTAATTGGAATGGCCCAATCCCATTCCCAATCTCACTTTCCCAACATATGGAAAAATGTATAATTCGTCAGGTTTGCCAATCTCACTTTCCCAACATATGGAAAAATGTATATTTCATCGAGTCCACAAAAGAACTCCCACTCATAATACTTCCACAATTTCACACCACCATTTCATGAGATCAATTGCATTGAGCAGTGATAGAGTGAGAAGGTCTTGCATTTCGTTATTGAAAGGTATGGTATATTGGACTTGTAGTAGTTTTTTTGGGTTCTATATATGCTCATATAGCTCTTGACAATTTATAGCTCACACATAGTCTTTCTGTTCAAGAGAAGTAGTTTGGGTTTTTGCTTTTTTGCCTTAGGAAGCTATTTTTGTTTGCAGGGTTTGGGTAACTTCTTTGCTTTTCACCAAAAAAAATCAAAATTGCATCTAATTCCAAGGATGTCATTTCATGCTAGCCAAAACAAGTAGTTATGATGTAAAATTTCATACAATTTCAACTAGAGGGCTGATGAATTTAAAGGCTAGGGTTGAAAGCATTTTCAATGTGGTCTACAAAGGAGGGTGCAAGAGTTGTATATGACTTAGCAATCCTCAAGATTGGATTTTTTTCCTTTCAACCATATGCTATGGAATTGTTGCACTTGTTGGTGTATTAGATTTTTTTTGAGAGATATTTTTTCATCGAAGTTTTAGATCATTTTGTGATTGCACGAGTTTTCTTTCTTTCTTTCCTTTATTCTTCAAACCATGTATGCTTCTTGAACGTATTCTTTTGGGCAGCTAGAATTTGTTTAGCAGTATTTGGGTAGATAGAATTTTGATGATTCATAAATTGTAGCTATAAGCATTTGGATAAAAAATGCGTGTGTTGCTTCTTCTGGATGATGAATCAGGAAGAATGTATTTTGCATTTGCTTCTTTTTCATGATGAATCTCTAAGAGTGGTTTGAAAGTCAAATTTTCTTCTTTATAATGATGAATCCTGTAAGATTCTTAGTAATGAATCATTAAAGTGTAAACCTCTACTAGTTTTTTGATTCTCTACATATATTTCAATGACAATCCGCATACCCTGTTGTCAAATGAAGAAAATGAGTGACTCAAATATCTAGGGTGGGAAACAATGAATACCATGGTTTGGTGGGAGATCTCTCAAATTTATTATTTAAATAAATCATGGATACCATCACCTTTTGTTTCCTTTGAATTGATCATTGAAGTATTGTATACAATCAACTTTGCCAATGTATCTTTTGAATGTCAAAGAATAGTACAGCTCATGTTCTATTGTTTCTATTCCTCTCAAATTGTGTTATCCTTCCTCTAATACACATTCACACATTAGGTGCTTCATGCTTATCCAACAAACATTTCTTAATACCTCGATGAACCACGTGCTTCTTCAAACAACCCTAGAAAGCCCTTATATATTGTAGCCTCTCTAGTCACAATCCATTCTATGTATGTTGTTTGAAATTTCATTTTGTTTGTGGTGAGGTTTCAACATGAGTTTCATGTTCAATTTCACTTGGCTCTGCTACTTTTTCTCTACTTAGGTATGCTTCAACACCTATTTATTTGCTTGAGGAGCCCACTTTAGGTTTATGGGATCCATATTCAAAGCTTATGCACTCTTGTATTAAAGACATAATTATGTTAAGATTTCTTTTGTAGTAAAACTATTTTCATTAGGAGCTTACTTCTGGCTTGTTTTGTTCTATACCCATTTCTACTAGAAGCACTCTCTTCTTTACTTTAGACCCATCTCCATTAGGAGCTCTCTTATGAGGTGTGAGGTCCATTCTCATAGCTAGTGAAATTTCATGATGAGTAATGTTTATGTAAAGATTGTTTTTGCATTAGGCCCATTTCCATAAGAATCCCACTTGTTGATTCTGAGGCCAATGTTTATAGCTATTGGATTTTCAAGTTATAGAAATGTCTATGTTAAGATTCCTTTCCATAGGCCCATTTTTTGTAAGATTCCTTTTCATTAGGCCCATTTTCATTAGAAGGGTTCTAAGGTCCATGTTCATAGCTATTGAAATCCCATGTTGGATCTATATTTATACCAAGGTTTTTTGCATTAGACACATTTCTATTAGGAGATCACTTGTATTAGACCCATTTTCGTCAAGACCTCACATGTTGTTTCTGAGGCCTTATTCACAACTACTAGAATTTCATGTTGGGGAATTTTTTTTGTCAAGATCTAATTCATTTCTTGAATATTGTAGTGTATTTTTACAATGATTAAAATGTAATACTTATGATTCTACCATAATTTATATTTACTTCAAATAGCCTTGATGCACGGGCCATTTTTTATGTGTGTGTTGTGCAAAAGACCCATTTTCTTGAGGAACTCACTTGTGGGCTCTAAGGTCTATTGGAACAGTATTTGTATCATATTGGAGTTGTATTTATATCATATTGGAGCAATATTTGTGTCTAGATTTAATTATTTTTTGAATATTGTATTGTATTTTGATAATAATTTTAAAAATTAACTGTAACATATTTTCACAATCCATGATATCATATTCATGCTTTTGGGTAAGAGTAGGTGTAAGTTAATTAGCATCAACCTTTTGTCCATATTTAATGATCCATCACCATGATGTTTGACTTTGATTGATGATGGATCATTGAGTATGGACAAAAAGTTGATACAACACACATCTTACCCCAGAAGTAGGAATAGTGTCTAAAATGCAATCATACTATCACTACATGTATGTTTATAGTAGTTATTGCTTCAAATAGACTTGACACAAGTTCCATTTTCTTAATTTGCTTGTTAAATTTTAGATGTCTCATTTATTTGAAGATCAAAAGACAATATAACTTCGTTTAATTTTGACATAGATCAAAAGACAATATAACTCTTTAGGTTCAATATCTTGTAAAATTCTAAAAAAGAAGCAGTGTCATTTATGTCTAAGATGATATTACTTCAATTATTTTGAATCCAAAAAATATTTGCACAAAAATAATACCCAAAACAAGTATCACCACCAGAAGAAAGACAATGTACCATGGCCTTGAGAAATACTCTTCTTTGAACTGTCTGATCCACAAATTCAATAGACTGTGATAATTATCTGTTATTTGTTTCACAACCACCTAAAATTATTCAATTGGTTGTATAGAAACTTCCCTATCTAGATCATGGAACATGACACCTATTTCATTTTCTCTCCCCATCAGACTTATGATGATTTCTTGATTCCAAAGCAAACCAACATCTTTCTTAAAATAAGTCATCAATTAACTCTAGAATAAAGCATGCACCCATTGTTACCATCTAGGCCATTGTTTCTCTATCATATTCAACTGCTAAATCTTGGTAGCACTCCTTAATTCTTTTCTCCAACTTCTCAATTTCCATTGTCAACATATAGATGTCCATATTATTGAGCCTTTTCAATGTTCTCTCTACTACTTCTAGCTTGTGGTCATCCATTATAGATAGTTGTTCCCCTTTCTTATGATGATAAAATCCAAAGGACACTACTAGAGGAACATAATTAATCTTTTGGTTTTAAAGCCACCATGGATTTAGGCACCTCATAAATACACACATTCAAATATGGTTGTAATAGTTTATATTGATGGGATTCAGCTCCATCTTTTTGGCACTATGACTATGAGGGATATTTGGTTTTGTTATTTCTTTTTTCTATCTATTATCTGCACGTATGAGAAATTACTACTAGCTATTTATTGGAAAAAAGAGGAAAAGAATAGAAACAAATTATATTACATGCTCTTACATACAATTAAGTGTAATAGAAAGTTTAAGGAAAACTAGTTGTTGAATGCTACAATTTGTCCACATAGGAATTTAATTTTCTACTTTCATCCTTATTTTTCATGTTTGTAATGCTACCTTTTATCATTTAATAGCACTAGAAATGTTTATGAAATGTACCCTTTCAATTTTAGGTTAATGGTTTTAGATTTATGTTATGCACTTTTTCATATTTGATCTACTTGTTTTTATGTCTATTAATATTTGGCTCATTTTGTGTGTATTTTGAAGAATTGTTTATATCTTGTATAGTGGCCATAAGTGACCAAGATTCTTGTGGAGTTTGAACATGTTTTTTAATGTAAAGGGAGGACTTACATATTCTTCTTGTGGCTCAATCCATTAAGGTAGGATATCATCAGTACTGGGTAGGTCCAACTACAGTGTCAGATTCACATTATCCTTCTCACAACTCTTCCAACAAGGCATCCTTAATTTACTCCTTATTTCAATTACAAAAATATCTGTACTTAATTTTTGTGTTTCTAAATTTTTCCTATATGTTCTTGCTCTTTTGATTATTATTTTTTTATGATATTTTTATTTTGTTAGTCATCCCTCAATCCTAATAAATAGTGCATTTCTGCATATTTGAAAAAGCCTTCATTTTTCAGGGTTTGATATCATAAGTTTTCAGGCCACTTCTTTTATATTAAGTATTATTCACATTTAAATTTATTTCCACCACATTTGGGTTTCTTGCCACTTTCTTGCTTACTCAAAATATAAAAGTCCAAGGAGCCATAGTTAGGAAAGATCACATGGGAAAAAGAAGATAAAAAATGAAAACTAGGAAAGATAAACAAGGAGGATTGGGAAGGTCCCATTATACTTAGCTTTCAATCAAATACATCTCAAAATTCTTCTACTAAAATAATTAATTTTTTCAAGCCTCACGTGAAAAGTTCAATTCTTTTATGATCAATATTTAAAAACTATGCGAGAGACATTATAGATAAAGATCTTGACTATTTCTTAGAGTAGTCATGGTTTATGCAACAATAATAATAGACATTTTGTCAAATTCAAAAAAAAAAATCATGGATGTGGTACTTTGAGTAAGCTAGATCATGAACTTGTTACTATCGAGCTAGCTAAAACACATAGCACATAAGGAGAGTTAAAAAAAAATCAAGTGTCTCATTTGCATGTCATGTGTTTTAGTTTTTTCTTTGTTAGTAAACTATCTCTCAATCAATTGCTGCACAAAATATCTAATTCCCTTTTTTTTTCATCATGTAGAGAACTTGCTTAAAAAATGCTTGAGTTTACAAGAGGCAATTGTTCTTCTACTTCAATGAGTTAGCATGCATTTTTGGAAATGACATAGTCGAGGAAATGTAGCAACAACAGCTATAGAGATTGAACATGGGCATATTTTTGAAGAGGCTGTTGATCTTGACAATGAGGCAGGCTTTAATGTGCCTATGGATGGAGGCTTCAATACTCCCAATTTTGATGAAGAGTTCCTCTTATCAAATAATTCTAATACATCCATAAGAAAAAATCCTTCTATGCCAACAAAAAGGAGGTAGAAGAGAAAGAAGCCAAGCATAGCTACTTGTTTGAATGTCATATGTGAGAGCATTCAAAACATAGATCAGGGTATAAATAAGGTTCACAATATAAATGTTGATCAAAGAGAAATCAAGAAAGATATATCAAGTGCATTTGGTGCCCTAAAGGCCATGCCCATAATTAGTAAGGAAACATTGATTGTGGCCTATGACTATTTTACTTCTGAACCTATGAAAGCCTAGGGGTTCATAGAGATGTTTGTGTAGGAGAGGCAAGAGTACATTAGGTTTAAGTTCAAAGGATATTTGTGATAAATTAAAATCTTTATGAACTTATAATCTTGTTTAAGACTATGTATGAACTTACAATATTTTTGAAGCAATGGATAAACAATACATGTTGTTTTCTTTCATTTTGTCCAACATAATTATATTTAATGGCATACTTGCAATAGTTGTTTGTATGTGTTTATAGTTGCACTCTTGTATGCACATAATATGCACAATTGTATCCACTGTTGTATGCACTGCTCTATGTACTATTGTATGCACATAATATGCACTGCTATACACACATAATATGGACTACTATATGTATTTTTCTTTATGTACATAATAACTCTTTCAAATGCCTTTTGATATGTAAATGGTTGTTGTTTATGTCAAAATCAAGCAATTGATAAGGGCATATTTTTATGGCATTGTCAAATGATAGCAAGTAATCAAATCTTGTCTACCATACAACTATATATATGTTAGTTGATTCCATCCATTTTTATAATATAATGTAGAAACTTTTATGCACTACTATATCTACATAATATGCACTGCTATATGCACATAATATCCACTGTTGTATGCACATAATAGGGAGTACTATATGCACTCTGTTGTATATACATAATAACTCTTTTAAATGGTTTTTGATATGCAGATGGTTGTTGCTTATGTCAATCCATGTAAAGCCATAAAATCAATTATATCCACTTTTCAAAAAAATAGCACAAGAGATTACTTTCTTAGACAATATTTTTTACATCTCTACGAAAAAAGATTGGAATAGCAATATTTGATAAACATGGAGGCGTTACATTGTAGTAATCATGTTTTGATTAGGAAAATGCTTTGATATGAATTTGTTCTTTTTTGAATAGGACATTAATTAATTGCCATGAGGTGGCACTACAACTTTTGTTTATGGGTGCAACTTCAACATGTTCAAAGTTAGGAATTGCACAACATGGATGATTAGTAGGAATTTTCTAATATAGTTTATAAAAAGAAAATATAACTTTATCCAACTGGGTCATTCAGGCTAATACAAAGATGATTTAAGAAAGAAGCCAAAACAAGAAGCCACAACTATCAAACTACTTATACTTTGTATGCAATTTCAAGCCAGAATACATTCATTCTTGTATTCTAGAATTACATATTAACATTTGGCTTATAATTTTTTTTAATTTTAGTCTATATTTGTGATTTGATTTTTGTAAATCTTCATGAGAAGTTACACTCAAGTACTATCATATAGAGAAATAAATTGTAGTTTGTAGACTCTGATTCTCATATTTTGATGCTAGAATTTTACATCTGACTTTGTAATGTGTTTAATGGTACTAACATATTTGATATTGGTACTTCTTGTACAAGAAGTCATGTAATTCATAAAAATATATTGGACAATATTTGCAGATTTTTTTTTCCCAGATGATACTATTTTCTATAAGGATGATACTATTTACTATCAGCTGACCTAATTACATATATGTGCAAAATAATTATTAGAGAGTGGTGTGGTATTGAAATTTCACCTTTCCTTCATGAACATTGCAAATATTGGCAGTTATCTTTTGTTATGGCTAACTTGTATGGTCCCAGGTAAATTTGCCTACTTTTGGTAAATTCTAGCAACAAAAAAACCCCATTCATGCCTTCTACATGTACATTCATTTTTTTTTGTACTTACTACCAATCGTAGCATGGATTTCATGGTAAGGCTTTATTAACTTTATCAAGCTATCTTGTTTTAGGGGGGTGTTCTTTGTAGTAATTTCTCATTATATTTGTTCATTATTTATATTATAGGGTCAATGGTTTTGACAACTTTTCCAATGTGTCAATGTGGTGCTAGACCTATAGTAATGAAGATGTCATGTACATAGAATAATCTTGGGCATAGGTTTTTGTGTTATCTAGATAAAAGAAAGGTTGTTACTTATCTTTTATATGTTTATTTTTTAATGTAGTTTTAGAATGTAGGGGACAATGGCTACAATTTCTTTGAGTGGGTCAAAGATGTCTCATCTACATCAACCACATCAAAATCTATAGAAGAAGAAGGGAAGGATTGCAATTTTTGTATTGTGTGGGAGTTAGGTACTAGGGAGATTGGTTCCATGGTGAAAGATGAAATAGAATTTCAATGTAGACTTAATTCTATTCTAGTTTTTATAAACACACTATTGGTTATGGTGATTCTAATTTTAGTAATGAAATGACCATTTTGTTGTAAAGAGCTTAATTATGATCATACAGACTAAATCTTTTATGATTTTGTATCGATGAGAAAATTTTACTAATTTCATGAGTATATTATTGTGTATAACATTTTTATGTTTATATCCATTCATTTTAAAAATATTTCATTAAATAGAATAGAATAAAAAAAAATTTTGTTTACAATAAATTGAAATAATTAACCAAAAATAATAATATATTAAAATAAATAAAATATTAAAATATATACTTAACTATAATGAAATGACCATTTTGTTTTAAAGTGCTTAATTATGATCATGGAGAATAAATCTTTTATGATTTTGTATATAAATGATGAGCAATTTTTAAGACTAATTTCAAGAGTATATTTTTTTGTATAATTTTTTTATTTTTTCATTCATTCATTTGAAGAATGTTGAAATAAATTAATTTCTTATTAATTTCATTAAATAAATTAGAATTAAAAAATAAAAATTCTTTACAATAAATTGAAATAATTAACTAAATATAATATATATTAAAATAAATAAAATATATTGAAATATAAACTTAACTATGTTCCAATTCCAATTTTGTACAAACAAACAAGGGAATAACATATTCTTAATCAAATACCAGGAGAACCAAACAAGAATGGGATTACTCTTTTCCAATTTCATTCCCCATTCCCATTCCCATTCCCATTCTAATTTTCCATTCTAAATTGTCCATTCCTATGCCTACAACCAAATAGGCCCTTAGGTCATTGAATGAAGCAATACCCTACTCCTTCTCTTCCTTAGATTCTCGCACATGACAACTTTTCTTCTAACCAACAATCTCTATAAATAGAAAATTAAAATATTTTATCATTCATCCTCCATAATCCATTTTAGGGTTAGATTAGATTAGGTAGGACTCAATGAATCTATCCATCATTTCATTTCATTTCTTTCTAGAAACTTATCCTTCAATCCTCTTTGAATTCACCTCAAAATGATTCATCATGAATTATGTGGCACCATCTCATCAAGCTTATCTTCCAATGGTTCACAGAATCCAAGAAATCAAACTTGTTAGCTTAGATTCATCAAATTCTTGATCTTTCTCATAATGCTAACACTCAAAATTAACTTACTTTTGATGCTTGGTACATATTGTGTTGCTCTACATCCACTATCAAAACACTTGGTACAAACTAAAGTTTTCTAGTGCTTGGCTTCAACTATACTTTACTCAACATACACTGAAATTGAATTTTCTTGGCTTCAACTAATTTTTTGCTCAACTTACACTAAGTTTTCTTGACACCTACTGAATAGATTGTTAAGCTTGGGAGATATAATTTATTTAACTTGTTCTTCTAAACTTAATCAGTGTATCCATCCTTTGCAACCTTAAGTAGATTAATAATGCACTCTAATATCACTATCTTAAATGATCCTTGTACTCCATTTCCATATCATAACTTAATCTTTCCTCTAGGTGCTATTGTTACCACATTTGATCAAATCCTCTTCATAAATCAAATAAATAATAATACTAAAATCATCTAAGTAATTATCTTACCAGTAAGTAGTAGGTTTAACATCAATGGAAAAACAATGATTGAAACACATATTCATACTTGTATCAATGTGATCTTGCTTAAGAACTAGTAATCTCTAAATCATTCTAAAAAATCCAAAAAGAAATCATTTATGATGCTGAAAAAATACAAAAAACAAAATGAAAATAGTCTTCAAAAAATATACCAAGTGGTGAAAACCTGGAAACAAGTGCTACTTGAGACCCTTGCACCTATGTCTATTAGTCTTGTTCATTTTAAAACAAATTTCCTAGCTTGGAATTGTCTCTTGTCCTCATCTAGGGGGCACAATTTTTTAGCTTATTAGGGTCTTCATGTGTATTAGGGTTTCTTTGGAAACTTATGCAAAATAGTATTTCTCAACACTTACTCACCCCCCCTTCTTGATATTGAATGTTTATTAACAGTTTTCATATACTCTACTTGCAGTCTGGCATGCTACAATATTTCTCACTATCAGATGCAAGTCTTGAAAAAATGGCCATGTGACTCACATGTACATACTTAAACATTAACCTTTCTAAGACATGATTAACTTTATCTTCTTCGTGTGTTGTCTATGGCAATTTATTTGCTGAGTGTTCTATCCTTAATAGTCTTTCAAGGATGTCATGGACTAGAAGATTGTGGGCATGGGGCATGTTTCACTTGTTTTCTACTTGTGGGTATACTTTGTTAGTATAAGGTGTTGAGAGACTTTGCACTTGTCCTACATGACACTTTGAACCTACAACGTGTCATCATTTTATGTTTTTGCAAGACCATGTTGATCTTAGATTGGTTTTGACAATGAGTGTCAACACACTTAAGATTTTTACTAAGTTCATGCCGAGCTAGTAACATATGTCAAGTATAATGTGTATAGATGCCAAGTTGCAATGAGTGTTGAGTCACTCATGTGTCAATCAGATCAAGTGTCAAGTGAATAGTATATGTCGAACAAGTTCAAGTGCTAAGCCAGACAAGATTATAGTATGTGCTAAGCATCAGTATTAACAAGTGTCGAGTAACACATAATTGACCTAGTTGTTTGTGATGGCACAAACAACTATGTAAACCATTTTTGAGCTAACATATGGATAGATCTTGAATATTTAAAGATAAGATCGAATCTATTTGGATTCCCTATGTGATCAACATGCAACCAATCAAAAAAATGGAAGGAATTGAGCAGGAAAAATGGATGAATCTCAATCATAGATTCATAGCTAACCCTAAGCCATCAAAGTCTTTTGAAAGGAAGAAGAAACCACATAATTTAGTATATGTGAGAGAGAGCATTAGAGAATGCATGCGAGGAGGTGATACTAGAGAAAAAAATTGAAGGAAGTGAAAGGGGTGAATTGATTAGTTGTAGAATTAGTTTGTAAAATAGAGGATCAAGGATACAATAATTTCATATTAGAATAGAAAGGATCAAGATCGACTGAATTGAGATTTGAAATTAGAAATACTAGATTGTAAGTGTATTAGATCAAACATTTTGCTATACTTTCTAAGAACTGTATAAGTAGGATAAAATCCTTTATATTAAGGTTGACTTAACAGTCATTGTGAAATCCTTTAACAGGGTGACATTCCAAGTGAGTGTTCTAAAGTCCTTTAGCTAGGCACACTTTTAAAAGGGTGTTAAAATCCTTTAATAGGGTGGGATCTAATAATACTTTGTAAGCCTTTAACAGGGTAGATCATGAGAATGGTCAAATTATGTAACCTTAACAGGTGAACTTTATTGTTACAGTAGTGAAGAATTATGGGTGTCATGCCCATGCCAATTTTTACTTTCTCATTAGAGGGTTATTGGGTAATCATATCTGGTGTCAAGTGTTTATGTGGATGCATTTACTTTACATGTTATTTCAATATGTTTATACATGCATTGTTTAAAAGTTAAAAGTTTTATTGGTTAGAGATTAGTACTTTTGATTCACTCCCCCTCTAAAAAATATACATTTCCCATTTGTATTTCCAACAATTGCTATCAAAGCTGACTTCTCATCAGGACTAGTCTTATAGCTTGGTGAAAAGATCTTGAGATGGAATTTTACAATTTGGGAAAAACCATTGAAAATTAGAAGATTGAGATACATCTCATACTACAACAACTGAACGAAACTAGAGATGCCTTGAGAAGTTCACTAAAGAGAAGGAAAGAGATTGCTATAGCAGAAAATGGCACTCAATACAAAGAGATTGACAGTACAAAGTTATTTGTAGATGTTAACTCCTATGAATTTGATGCAACAATTGTAGATCTCATGGACAAGAATAGAGAACAACCCAAGGAGATGAGAAATATCAAGTTGGAACAAGAATCACAAGCAATATTACTATGTGAGGTGACTGAGCAAAAGAAGAAAGCTATAGAAGATAAGACCATGATTGAAGGAGATGAAAGAATTTTGTCAAATAGATTGGAAGAAAAATTAGCAAAGTTGTCCAAGATCTCAAACATGAAATTAGACACCCTAAGTCAAATGATGAATGCTCATCATGAGTTGAATGTCAAGGACATTGAGATATCTACATTGAAGTTGTAGAATGAACAATTACATAATGGCCTAAAAAGAGAAAAGGAGTTTGCAAAAAGTTTCAACAATTACTGAAATCCCCTAGATCTTGTAAAGACACATCAAGATTAGGCTACAAAAGTAGTAAAGAAGGAGAATCATCCACAATTGTTGAGGAAAGAAACAATAAAGGTAAGAATTCTAAACCTACTTTTCATCATTGTGGAAAGAAAGGACACACAACTAATGTTTATAGAAGCAATAATGCTAGTCAAAATGCTATGCCAAAGAACCTGACTCATTGTCACAAGTGCAGAAAACAAGGTCATATCAGCAGGCATTGCCCAACAAGGACAAAGGTACCTAACTCAAAGTTCAACAAGAGAAAAGGCAAATTAGATGTTGAACACATCAAAGGAGAGATGAAAAAAACATGGAGGAAGAAATATGGATGCAACACATCAAATAAAGAGATCACTTCACCCAAAAGGTCAAGTGATCACATCTCATCAAACAAAGCAAAAAGAGGTATGTGGCATTGATATTTAATGCTTCATCATATATTAGTTCCAAGATAAGTTAGTGCTAAAAAGGATAAAATAGCATGAATAAAGATTCAAGTCAAGAAGGAAAAACCAAGATCAAAACTTTAAGTCTTCATCTTACTATCGAGTGTGAAAAATCCTCTTTAATTGCTGAGTAAAATTCCAGTGTGTGGCGAGTTATTTGTTGGTCTGACTTTTTGTGTGATAGAAGTCTTTTGTCCAATTGTAGAAAAGTCAAATTTTTTTCCATTCTAAGTGAAACATAGGGTTTCTAGATAATCCATCCATTGGCTAGCCTTTGAAAAAACCTTGTGAAAACCCTACGTTCTTTCTATTCATAAATTGTCAGCTGCAAAATATTTGAATTTTCAAATAAGGTGAATATTCTGTCATCTTTTATCTTCTGTGCCCCCGAGATACCTTTCCTCTCATATTCCCGCAACCATCTGATCTAAGTAGATCTATCATTGTTGTTACCTTGCTATACAAACATGGGCACTTTTTATGTATGGCGAGGTAGCGAGTGCTGAATAGTTTATAAAATGGGACTGCAAAATGAAGATAGATGGTCGAAGCTTTGTTTTTTTGACTAATTTATTATTCAAGTACACATTGAAATTACCATCAAAATAGGAAAGGGGACCTAGCAGAAGTAGTCTGAAGTCAGAGCCAGAATGATGATTTTTCTGATGCTTCGCTACCTCGCTATCGAAAAAATTTGAGATCTCACCGTTAGCGAAGTAGCAAGGCCCCGTGAAATTGAAGAGCCGGTGACATTGTAATTCGTCAGTACCATGACTAAACTAGGTGGCATGACAAGTAATAATTGTCGTTGTCAGAAGCAATTTAATAGCAGAAATAATTATCTGATGGACCCTTACATTTCATGGTGTTGAAATTCATTAAAGTTGCTGGAGCTCGCTACCTTGCTATCGGAAAAAATTGACATCTCGCCGTTAGCGAAGTAGCGAGGCCCCATGAAATTGAAGAGCCGGTGGGACCTTTGGTGACGTGGGATGATGATTAGGACTGAAGTAAAATCTTAAAGGGTGCCAACTATGTAGAATTCTATATTTTATCAATGCCCTTTTGATCAAATGTGCAAAGAGATCATGAGCGTCAGATTAGAACAGAATCAACAGTCCTCACTACAGCGCTTTGAAAAGTTGGATGTTTTTAAAGCTATGAGACATAGTGAATATGAATCAAAAGACTGCGTGCAGTTTCCTCACTTTTGATTAGACCTATGATCAATGGTCATCATCTTCTCGATATGAAGAGTTGCGAGGGAGATATGTATAGTGACATAGCAAATAGGGCCCACCGCCTTCTTTCTGAGCAAGCCCAGTAACATATCATCTGCCAAATTAAGATCAGAATCAATGGTTGTCACTGCTTCACTATGGCAAGGTGCTCATTCTTTATGCATAATGAAGTAGCGACCTGCTAACACCTGTCCTCAGTTGCCAATGGGTCCAAATATAAGCACCATCAAGGAAAGAGTTATGTACGTGGTAAGTTTTCATTGGATGAATTGACCAACATGTCAAGTGCAACACCTAGTTGTTCTCTCTGTATCACATGATCGTAGGATTTTTGAAGATAGACGGTGCAGTTTTAAACATAGAATGTGGTGCCACTCTCTATATTAATTAGACATGAAAGCATCGCGCGTGAAAAAATAGAGTATAACACAGAAGATTTCATCAGTTCATCTAATGCGAGAAAAGATTTTGAGCCATTCTTGTGTAGAAGCAATTACTGAAGGAAAGTGTACTGAAGTCTGGCAAAATTTGTAAAATTGTCTATTCGCGAAAAGATTGCAGAAATACAGAGGAAAACAAAGATAGAATTCAAGTAAGTAGTACTACCATAATCCTTGTAGGTTTTTCCAGTTCTAAAAAAATAGTCCAAGATGCCTCCGAAGAAGAGATTTTCAGGTCAAATAAACTATTTAGATAGAAATGTGCATGATGACTTGCTTGAGTTGCTCCCTGAGTCTACTGTAGAGACAGTGCAAGTTAAAAGGTTAACCTCTTTGAACCCTAGGCTAAGCATAGCTGATGGATTGTATGATAAGGGTAATTGGGTCTAGGATGCTCAAACTTCTCAAACTAGTTTGAGTTTGTTTAAGAAATGGTTTGCAGAAAGGAAATTATATGCCCCTCATGCCAATATATGGAATTTTGATCTGGGAAAGCTAGTTGTTCCCAGTGTGTTTATGGATTATGTGTAATGCCCTGCCCAGAGATCCTTGGAAACAAGGATTCAAATCAAGCCAAGATTTTTCTTTTTTTACAAGTATGAATGCACATGACAACATCATACAGGGATCACAATGATCGCAATGGAAGACTTCAACACAATCCCAGCAACCAACGAATCTCCGAACGCCACTACCAAACTGACACACACAAACAAAGCCAACAAAGACAATGCACATGATGAGGGCACAAGAAACAACCACTCATCAACAAAATACCAAGCTGGGGTAAAATGCAGAATCTCAAAATTTGGCTAAGCCTAAAATCTTGAAGCCCTAAAAATTGGCTAAGTCTGGATTTTTGAAGCCCTGAAATTTCCTAGAATCCATAACTTATCTCTGAGAGGTTTGAAACCTATCTCAAACGATATATTTTAAACCCCTAGGAAATCTATTTTGAACCAAGAAGGTGTAAAAACCAAAAGGGTGTCCAAAACCAACTTCTGAACTTTCATCTGACAAGCCTAGATAGCCCCTGTTTCTCGCGCAAGAAAGAAAATTGGTCTCGAGTCTCGCACGAGATCTTTCACCGCTTCATGCGAGAAAGTATGCACTTTGCACGAGGACTAATGAGCTTCGCGCGAGGATTCCTATGCGCCACGTAAAGATTTACATTCTCACGTGGGAAGTGTATTCTTTCACGTGAGGAAGAAACAGTCTCGTGCGAGGAAGAAATAGTCTCACGCGAGGAAGAAACAGTCTCGCGCGAGGAAAATACAATCTTGCATGAGGAAAAAAATCAGCATGACACAAAACACAAATTAAAGGCTAAACAAACAAGGAAACCTCCACACCGCGGAGTACCGGATCCACGAAAATCGAGGAATGAACACTTGAGAGCACTAACAGCAAGGAAAGAGGAACATCTAACCATCTAAAACATAAAAGCAAAGCACATACTGAAATAAACTTCGCAATGAAAAAAATACATTTCAGAACTAAACAACCAAATAAATGCGTGGTTCCTCCCAACCGTCAATAGCATCATAAGACCATCGTGGGTCCTAGCCATCCCCCGCGCATAACATCCCAAGCCACCGACCAAATCGTCGGTACTGTCGTAATAGGGACATAACTACTAAAACATGCATAATAATAGCATAATAAAATCTAACATGCTAGTGATAACGCATAAGATAATTTTGCAGTAGATAACATCACCTATCACATGCTAAACAACAGTAAGCAATAGATATACTACTAAAGCAAATCACATCATCTAATCATATGCTAAACATCATAATAAGGGAATGCGCAAAATAAAATAACATCATCTAAACATGATAAACAAGCATCCCAATGAAAGCATAAATCACAAGAAAGCATACTCTGGAACCCGAAGTACCAAGTGAAGACATCCAGCAACGGTCGCACTAGGACAAAAGATCATCTCTGTACACTGATCCCTAGCAGTGGTAAAGGTAGCTACGCCTCCCAACCACGTGGCACCCATAGGTCCACACCCACCGTGCTGATGGAGATAAAGATCCAACCACAAACACACATAAAGCACAACATCCAAGGCTAACACTCACGCCAGACAGTATGATGGCTGCAACCAAGAACCTAAGACAATGCAAGGAGTACAGGTCCTGGTTAGACACTCAATAGGCTACTAAGTAGGGGCTGACATCATGGAGAGTCGCTTGGCATCGACAAGCCCAAGCTAGTATAGGCAGCTACTCTTCTCAACAGAAGGCGCACAACCTAGGGCAGCTACTCTTTACGACAGAAGGCGCACAACCCACACATTTTAATTATCTTGTATTTATTACCACCCAAAGTTTTAATTTAATTATCACTTATATAAAACTTCCTCTGCCAATTGGGAAGTAGTCACAAGGTTACAGGATAGAAGCCCCCTCCATATGCTACCCTACCCTACCCATGCTCATCCTACGACAAGTTCCCGTTGGCATGCATACTCCCATCCCAATCCCAATGATCATAACTTCTGGCAAATCCACAGAAGATCGGGCCTCGCAAGTCACCCAACAAATGTACGTGTATGTACTCATGTGTGGTGCACCACCATCACGAAGATCATAACACAAGGATAGGAATGAGAACACAATGCAAAGAAAACACCCAACTGAAAGCAACACGGGAAGGACGGATTCTACAGGAATCCCAAAGCCAATAAAATCATACATCATGAAATCACTCAACTGGCCTCAATCTAAGAGTATGGATTCTACACGAATCCCAGTGATGAACAAGACCAAAAGACATGAACTTACTCAACCCGCCTCAATCCAAGAGTATGGATTCTACACGAATCCCAATGTCCATGAAACAAGGCAAAGGTCCAAAAGAAAACCATAACAGGAATAAAATCACTCAACCGAACACAATGTTGGGAGTATGGATGAAACACGCATCTCAATGCAACATAAAAGTGCAAAAGTGGTCTGACTGATATCCAAACAGATCATCCAAGTCCACGACCCACATTGTGCCTAGAAAACTCGAGAAAATAGGGCGGCACACAAAATGAGGTAAAAATCCCAAATTTTGGAAAAACTTCAAAATTAAAACCCATTTGGCCTCTGGGTTCAAAAACTCCAAAAATCCAAAAATAAATGAAATCGGACACCGTATGCAAAAATGGCCAGCATAACGGTGCAAAACTCCAAACCGTCATCCCAACAAACAAGGAAATGTTCATACCCGCCCAACCGGGTAGAACTAGCATACAAAAATGGAGGGGAACACTAGTTCTCAGTCTCCAAACAAATGGCTACCAAAAACAGAAGCAGAAACAATAAAACAGGAAAGCCCTACCTCACAGCCAAAAGGGCAAAACCGAAATCTGAACTGTAAAATAAATATCTTGCAGAAGTAGCTAAAAATCGCGACAATCCAAGGTTTCCCCAAGCTGGATCCAACGAGCCCAAACTCGCGACGATCCCACGCCCGTAGCTCCCACAACGAACAAAACAGTAAATCCTCATGAAGAGGATTTTGGGTTTTACTCTCCAACTTACCAATTTGAAAGTGAGAAGTGAGGAATTAAATTCCTTTTTGGATATTTATTCACTTTTCGAGTGAATAATCGATTAGGGCAAATAACCAGCCAACCTAGTTAAATCTCGAATCGACCCAAACGAAAATAGGCTATTCCTATAAATAGGAATTCATCTATGGAAAAGCTGCCAGAAATATAAAATAAATCAATTAAGAAGCCCGAAAACTCAAAAACACATAAATCTCCTGAACAACTTTCGCGACAAAGCGAAACTCTAAATGCACAGACACGCTTACTGGTCTAATCACATAATGCAAATGAGTTTGGATTTAATAATCACAGAAAGGTTTAAATTAAACATTTAATTAAGGATACGTCGACCATACAAGGATGACATTGGTAAAATATGAACGACTAAATCACTAACTCCATGCGCCACTGCCAGGGATATAAATCCTGCACACTAAACAACACAATCAAGTGCAATTGCATATAATAACATAGCCGAAGCAATAAATGCATTAAATCACCTAATTTAACCATTTATTTAATTATATTAAAATAATCTATTTACATCACTCACGTTCGCAAAAGCCATAGCAATGCAAGAATGAAGTAAATAACCATAGCATTAAATCCATCACATAACATAATCAGAGGTATGTCCAAATACCAGATAATCAGATAACATCATAAAACACACTGTCATCTCAAAATGGCATCATCATGCAATATGATTAACTGAACAACATAGTAGTCTAATATCTATGATACTGGAATCAAAGAGTAACATTTGACCCTCAGGTCATCTCAAATGTAAACATAACATGAGTAACAAATATCTCTCTAATCAGAATGTAACAAGGTAAATGTTCGCAGCACATAACCCAATAATCTCACAGAAAAATCCATTTAATTACTTGCACATTTAATAATGATTGATTACTCTGCATTAAAAAGGCATTTAAAACACAATCATAAACATGACTAACCACTGCTATAGGAACCTAGTCCAGTGTAGTAAAAAGTACACAGTGCAATCTTTGCACACATCTCAAGGTAATCACGGAACAACCTCATGATACCACATTGATCCTGGTAACCACTGGCACAAACCTCAGTGAACCAAAAATCACATCATAATCTCAAAGATCAGTCAAAAGCATAATCAATGCAACTGATAGAGAAACATAAATCTAAACACCTGAACGGTGTCGACCACTCAGGGTCACAATCATGATCCATCACAACAAAAGATCATCAAGGTCGCATCCAATAGGATGACTTACAAAAGTCAAATGGGAGAGGCACTACATTATGACCTTCTTGAATCCGTGGCAAAAATTTATGATCAAGCCACTAAGGTAGTGAGAAGAATGGATAGTGAGGTTTTAATTACCATCAGTCCAAAAGAAATTAGGGAAGTTTTTAGTCTGGGACATCTCACTAGGTATCATGTGCCCATTGATTTGATAGAGTTAGAAAAAGAATATATGTCCAAAAGGGATGTAGTTAGACAAGGTGCATTGAAGGCCCACATAGGCAGAATTGGAAACTTACCAACAATAACATCATCTTCTAAAGAACCTTTCAAGAAATCATGCTTTAATGCTAGGGCAGCAGAGATATACAGGACCCTGTGCAGAGTCTTCGGAGAGGGCAAAGAAGATTTTATTCCTATGAGCTTCATGTATATGATCACCCAAATCTCCTCTTTTGGTGTAGAAATAATTTTTGATTTTGCATCTTACTTGGCTAATGAGATTCATAGTGGATTGGTGGGGATTGCAAAGGGAAAGGTGGAAAAGGTTTGGGGTCAGTACTCCCTATTGATGCATATGTTTCTATTTAAAGGGGTTACATATTTCGGTAAAAAAATGGTTTTAAATAGGGAACAAGAGGGGGAAGCACTACCAGTTCAATTATGGAGTGCAGACATGACTAGGGAAGCAGAAAATGCTAGTTTTGTTAGATTTGATAGGCACTTTGCTTCTAAACTAAGATGCCTCATATTGAGTGACAATCCTAGAATTCCTAAGGCACTAATGCACCTTGTTAGGCCTATGGAAAGACCCCATAGTCTAAAAGTTTCACATAATTGGGGAGATATCATCCCATATCTGGTCTCAACTGTCATAAGGGTTTATGGATTCAAAGGGATACCCCATGTACTACCCTATCAGGTGCCTTTAAAGGTAGGAGTAGCTGAATTTTTATGGCAGTTGGGAGGAGTGGAGGAGACCTTTTTGCACAAAAGGGAAACAGGATCAATTTTTCCTACTTGCACTGTAGCTCACTAGTTTGTAATAACTAAAGAGGGGTGGATCTTCCTCTACAAATTTTTGGATTAGTATAAGATGGTAGTATCTCACTCTCATTTTTGTGACATAGAAGATTTCTTTAATTTTGCTCTTAGAAATAGGATCAAGCTGCGTCCATGTTAGCATGAATTATATTTCCTTGAAGATGTAATAAGGAATGAATATTCTCTCCAGGAGCAAGAAAAAAAGAAAGAGAAACAGAGAGTCTATTCAAAAGTTTTGGAGTTTATTAATTTTTTTGACAAGGATTGCAGTCCTCTTAGTAATGCTGCAACTAATGTAGATAGAATAAATAAGCTCATGAATACATTCCCCAAAATAATGGAGGTAATGAATGAGAAGAAACAACATTCTATTGATTCTTTTCCAGATAAAGCTAGGGAAGTTATGAGAAAATTGGGTTTCACCCCTAACATAGGGGCAAGTCCACTGGTTGTGCGAAAGAGGACAAGATATACTGTTATTCAGGATCAGATGCCCACTGTAAACAAAGGAAAGTAGATAATTGAATCTACTAGTACTATTTTTGAAGAAATACCCCCTAAACCTTCTCCTAAAAGAAGAAAAATAATAAGGGAAGAGGAATCCCATGATGAAGGTTACTCACCTTCCACAACTCCAATGAGAATTAAGGAGGAGCAGCTCACCAATGAGCAAATTGAAAAAATGGGGTCACAAGGAGGAGTTTTTTTTACTCAAGAAAAAATTGATGAAGGGAACCCCCAGGAGCCTTCTGTGCTAAGTTTTGAATTAATTGTAGCAGATTTCAGGGGAAGGGAATTAGACCCTTTTCTGGAACAAGCTAGTCAGCAATTTTTGTCTGATAACAGTTTTATAAAATCTAGGGCTTTCCACCAGTTTGCATGGAGGGAAAACATGCACATTTTTGAGAAAAGATGTAGGAATATGAAAATAGAGAATCCAAAAATGGATGAAGCCTCTAATTAGAGTCAAATAAAGGAACAAATGATACAAGAGTTCCAGAATATAACCCCTGAAGAGGGTAGAAAGATGGTGAAAGATGCAAATATTTTATTATTGCCCAATTGGGATATTGCTGATGCCTTAATTTTTAATTTTGTGTCAAATAATTTAGGATTATAGGATCTAGATAAAAAGGTATTCTTGGGAACAACATTCAGTAATGACCAAGTTGCCCTTGTTATGGGGTCATTAAGAAGAGGATCCAAGACTACTCCATTACAGCCTAATGATTCAAGACTAACAGGGAGTATCATTGTGAGGAGGGTCGCTGATACTTCACATGTACAGGCAGCCCACATGAATGTGGACTATTCTAAATTTGCCTTGGCCATTGCAGAAAAAGAAGAAAAGGAAATGATTGATCTCCAGAGTAAGTATGAAATAGTGGTGGATGCGTACAATAAAGAAGTAAAAAGGAGAATTGAGCTTGAAAACAAGATGTCTCAAATGGAGAAGATACTCGAGAAAAGAAAGGTGGGAGAATCCAGTACACTTAGAATTGCATACCCTTCATAGCCATTTCTTGGAGCAACCCCTATTATTGAAATACCAGAGACCCCTGAAAGGCCCCAATTCTATACTGCAGAAGATTTTGAAGAAGAAAAAACCAAATTACATGAGTTGCAGGTAGAATTAAAAAATCAGTATGAAGGAAAATTAAAGCAAGGTGTAATGTATTTAAGGAATAAAATACAATGGTCAACCTTCTTTGATCAGTTAACAAGAATTGCAACCCTTATGGATGAGTTGAACAGAGATAAGGATAAATTGACTCCCCTAGCATAGAAGTGGAGGGAGAGGAATAATGATATTACAATTATATGTATATCTGCCGTCCAAATGCCATATCATCAAGTAGAGAAAAAAAATTATTTGTTAAATAAACTAGAAGATTTTGATGATAAAAGGGATTCTTTACAAAAAAGATTAACACTCTATTTAGAAGAAAAGAGCTTGATGATTTAGAAGAAATTGAAAATTCTTTACTGGTTATACAAAGAGAGGCTCTAAATTTTGATTGGCCAGATGATGTTGCCTATAATAAATGGAAAAATTAGTTTATAGAACAGATGTTAGGAGAAGATGAGGAGGAAGATGCAAAAGTAACAGTTACCCTTGTAGTTAGTAATGAAGACATGTAAAATCTCCAGGTTAAAGTAAGTTTGCAGGTAACTAAAGATGATACATCACATTCAGACCTCATGACTATGTACTCCAAGGATGAAGAATGATTGTAAAATTAAATCATATTTTCTTGTCTCAACAACTGAGAAGCATAATAGAAAGGGACCCACCAAGGAATGTTTGATGTAATAAGCATTTCTGTTATTTGTTTTTGTCTTTCTGACAGAAGTGTATGTGAGTGCCTTTTAAAGGACACCTGTCATTTGTCTTTAGCCTGAAACTTGTTGCATCTCACACTATTTAAGTGAGATCCCAAGGCTAAAGAAGGGTCTGAATTCTATGGCTCTAAGTATTATGCTTAGTCTATTTTTGGTCCAAATTTTGAAAGCAAGTTTAAGATGCATTTTCTTTGTCAATTCTCTGAGAATACATGAATATAAAATGAGTTGTGCTTCTTTCTGAAGGTCATTCTGAGTCTATTGTAAAGGATATACAATTTTCAAAGAAGATGAATACAAATTATGAATTGTCCCCATATTATTCTTTCTC
Organism: Cupressus sempervirens; assembly: GCA_028749045.1. Classification (NCBI taxonomy): domain Eukaryota; kingdom Viridiplantae; phylum Streptophyta; class Pinopsida; order Cupressales; family Cupressaceae; genus Cupressus; species Cupressus sempervirens. Next base: position 413,240,812 of record CM053790.1, read on the forward strand.
AATCTTGTCTCCTTTCAATTACTTGGTTGTCTTGATATTGTATGAGTGAAGGCTTGTGCAATTGAATGCAATCTAGTTAGGTTATATATCTATTTATCATTGCTATTAATTCAATGGATTAAATAGAAGCTTTGATGAATGTGATAAGGTTTCTTTAGTAGTGGAAAGGATTTTGAATGATGAATTCTGATAAGAATTACTGATAGAATTTGTTGTAAGGCAACAAACTAGATCTAAGAACTTGCTATAGACTTTGAACCCCAATGGATTAGGCACTGATCAAATTGATTCGGCTGAAGGAGGGATATATCATAAATGGTTATCAAAATGCAACATTAAATCAAACTTTACTTTTATTTCTTGTAGATCTTCAAAGTTGGCCAGCACTTGTCTACATGGAATGTTTTACCTTCAGTTAGCCACTATTGTTAAAAACATTTGCAGATCTATAGAAGAATTCTTGGCCATATCTGTTTTATGGGATGTGTTCACCAACTTAGTAAGAATTGTGTATATGTTTGAGGATCTTGAAATGAGAATTAGAGTGAAACTAAGAATAATCCTCATACAGTTGTTCCAGTTTTCAATCATCCTTGGGTATACCCACCCTAGTTTTGCAGAGCCAAAAGAGTAGAAAACCATCTGTGGTTTTGTTGAAGTTGGGTCAAAATACTTTACATATGCAATTGTTAATAAGAATAGGCTATTCTTTAGATTGTGTATGTACTGTCATTCTGGTATTAAGCGTTTTGTCGCTTAGTAGTTCTAGTACATTTTAAAACACCAACAAAATGGCGACTCTGCCGGGGAGTTATCCAACACATCTGTGAAAAGTATTGCAATTTTTTTGGTCCTTCTGTGTACATGCGTGTCATGTGATGTAAGTTTTTCCTGTGGTTATAAGGGAATATTTTAGTTTCAAACCTTGAGAATTTAAAGAAGATAGAGCCCAAGTACCATTGCTACACACTGACGTATCCAGCCTATCCAAGTGTTTTATCTAACAAGAAAGAGTTGCAGTCTTACGACATTAGTGATTGGTTTGCCTATGCCAGATATTTTTGTTTCTACTTGTGTATTGTTTTCCTTCAGTCAACAAAAGTTTCATTACATATTTTCCCAAAATTAGGTGGTGACTCAGTCAATGTTTCGAAGCTAGTGCTTATTGTAACAAAAGGTGAATATGGCTGACAAGAGAAAAAAAAAAAGAGCTTACATGAGAGCCAATCCCAATGTATCAATGTATACTGATCTACCCCAAGGTAGGAAGAACCAAAATAAGAAAAAGATAGATCCAAATCCCACTTGGAAACCTAGAGGTAATGCATCCGTCAATTCCCATTATCAACCAATAATAGGAAGAGAGTCTTCTTCATTTAGCTTTGAATCTGAAACTACAGGACTTTTAGGAGGCATTTTCAGTACCCCATTACTAGATGAGAGAGTCTTTTAGGATAAAGATGCATCCACTATAGGAATTGCTTCATCAAGACTAGATCATGTAGCAGATATGAACTATAGGCTAGGATTCAGGAGTTCATTTGATAATCCTTTTAATCCCAGAGTAGCCCCATATGTAGAACCAAATCTTATAGATCTGGATGACCCTGCTGATTCAAAGGCAACTTCTGCAGATCTTAAAGAAGTGCACTTTGAAATAGAATTTTTGAAGAAATGGATTGCTAAGGAAGAAGCTGAATGCATTCATCTTGAAACAGAGAAGGAGCAAGCCATCTTGGATGCCATAATAGAAAGAGATGCTTTGCTAAGAAGGATGGATGCTTTGAAGGAGCAAAATAAAAAATTAGAAGAAAATACCACAACTCTCCATAAGGATGTTTTTGGAGATGTTGATAATCTAAGAGCTACAGTTCAAGAATAGGAGAAACGCCTAAATCAAAGGCAAGAACCAGTTATTGCTCAAGTCTAAGCCTATAAACTTGTTGAAGTGGATCCTGTAGAACCCATTGCAAAAGCTCCAGATAAAGGTAAAGGAAAGGCTATAGGAATCCAGATAAATGAGCCTCAAGCTATACCAAGAAAACCTATAGAACCCTCCATGTCAAAACTAGATCTAGATCTTAAGAAGGCTCGAAAAGAGAGGGAAGATCTTGCAAAAGAACTTGAGAAGGTTGAGAATGAAGCTCAAGCTGTAGAAACTAGAAGAAAAATCCAATTCATAAAGTCTAATTCTGCATTGGCTTCATGGCCCAATTTGTCTATCCCACCTACAAATCTTGCACCAGTTAGTGGTCCAATAATCTCGACTTAAGGAGTACCCCAATCTAATCCTACCTCATCTTCCACTATTGGCACCCAAGTCCCATTTGTACCACCTCAAAAATCCCAAGCTACTCCCCTGAGTCAAGCTAATATAGCTAGTACTTCAAATGTTCCTGGTTTCCAGAAGAAACCTCTATACCTGGAGAAGTATAGACAAATATCATTTGTTGTTATTCCTGGTGCTCCAAATCCCATATCGTTTGATTTAAGAGATAAAGTGGTTAAGTTCTCTGGGATTCATGTTGAATGAGTTCAACAATATCAAGAAGAATCCAAATGAGTCTACATTTGATTTCAATGTAAGATTCCAGAAAGGTATGTACAGACATTTTCAAGTTATGAGGTTAAATGAAGATGTTTGTCTCACAATGTATTTCAATGCTTTTGATAGCAAAATGGCTTATCAATTGAGGGATAAGGATCCTAAGACTTTAAGAGATGCCTATAAAATTGCAATAAATATAGAGAATAATAGGAAGGCATCTAGAAAACTAGTTAGGAGGGATGATCCTAAGATTTTTAATCCTAAGAACAATAATAAAAGGGAGGGTGACAAAACTCCTATAGGAAAGAAGCCCGAAGAACCTACTATAGGCCAGGTTTTAGAAATGCTCAAGAAGATGAATCCCACTAATTTCAATAAGCCAAATGTTTCTGAAAGACCCTTTGTGAATAACAAAAATTTCAATAGGTAGCCTAAAATGCAAAATTACCCTTACACCACTCAGTGGAAAGATGGTAAACCAGTTCCCAACCAAACCCACAATGTGAAGGATAAGGGTACTCCAAATCCCCTGCAAAGGAACATTGTAAATATGAATGATGATGTACCATGGTGCATTATATGTCAATCACCTCATTCTACTAATTATTGTGTTGTAGCTTAGTCATTTGCCCAAGGTCAAGGAGTGCAACCTGAAGAAGAAACTGAAGAGAAAAGCCATGATGATATAAGCTGCAATATGGTGAGTATGTGTGATGATTTAATAGATTCTGATTCAGAAGAGCCTAAAAATGATATTACTAGCCAGAGAATTTCTTACTAGCTACATCATCAGCAAGTTCTTTCAGATGATGAAGGGTATGATACAGATAAGGTATGTAGTACATTTTTTGATATAGGTCTCACAAGTTTAAGAATGCACTCCAAGGAGGAAATTGACAGAATTACAGCAGAAATGATTTCACAAGTCCATAGTAATTACAATTTGAGAAATAGAGCAATAAATAATGATGTAAGAAATCCATCTAGTGTATTCATCAAAGACATCACTCATAAGATGAATGATCAAAACAAGAAAGTCAATGTAGATGTGCCTAAGATCAAGGAAAACAAGGGTAAGAAATGGGAACCAAAGAAGAAGGTTCAATTTCAGATAAGTGAAGCAACAAAACCAGTTGTGCAACCAAAGAAATCAAAACCTGGTGTTATCAAGAAAAATGTGGTGCCTACTACTCAAAAGATTCTGACTCTAGGTACTATTGTAAAACCTACTGTGGTTGAACTTGTTGATATGATATCCATGTTATCTCAAATTACTATAAAAGTGCCCTTGTTTGAGCTTTTTAGAATTGAAGAGCATAAGAATAAGGCTTTGTCATGGTTGGGTGGAATAGCAAACAATAATATTGTTGTAGATCAAACTGTGTCCCAACAGACCCCATTAGTAATAGAGGATAGTGGTATCATATCCCAGATTCCTCAAATGTTTCTAGATGATTCCTTAGTGGCATTCATAGAAGATATTGATCCTTTTTCCTTAGTCTAATAATAAAGGAGAAGACCTTAAAAAATTGCATGATAGACTCAGTAGCTTCCAACACTATAATGCCTTTCAAAGTAATGGAAGCCTTAGGATTGAAGGTGGATACCAAGCAGTGCAAATGCAGAGGGATGGATGCTAGGGAAGTCCCAGTCATAGGTACCATAAATGCCTTACCATTCAAACTGGATGCATATCTTGAAGTAGAATTAACCATGTCTGTCCTTGTGGTAGATATACCTCCACACTATGGAATGTTACTCTCCAAAAAATGGAGTGCTACCATGGGGGGAAGCCTGCAATGTGATCTTACTTATGCCACTTTTCATATAGGGGACAAAGCTGTCAGGGTAAATAGGGAACCAAGGGTTAACCACATTTTAGGTGAAGAAATTGACAAAGATACCACTTGTTTCCTAGATACTGGGATTAATGCTTTTAGGGCTAAATTAATTATTCAGGAAGTTGAAAACTTACCTGCTATCATTGAACATGAAGTTGAATGTTGCATGAATTCACCAAAATTATGGACAATGTTCTTTGATGGGGCTAGTTCTAAAGAGGGTGCAGGGGCAGGTGTAGTTTTTGTGTCCCCTGAAAATAACACTTTTAGGTATTCATTCACCTTGAAGTTTACTTGCACTAATAATATTGTAGAATATGAAGCATTTCTGCAAGGACTCAAAGTGGCCATACATCATAGAATTAAGAAATTATGTGTCATAGGGGATTCTGAACTAATTATCTCTTAGATCAAAGGAACCTACTCATCAAAGAATAAGAGATTGAAACAATATAGAAATGTAGTATGGGATTAGATAGAATTCTTTGATGCATTTGGGATCTCATGGAGAGATAGGACCCAAAATAAGATGGCTGATCTGTTAGCAAATGTAGCAATCAAGCCAAAAGAGATATCATTTGCAGGAATCTCTCAGATTGAGGTGCAAAATAGACCTTCCATACCTGACAACATTGAAAATTGGTAGGTTTTTGAAGATGACAAAGATATTAAATTTTTTTTGTTAAATGAAGAAAAGTACCACGGTCAGGAGATGGATTGCAGTGGACTGATTGAAACCATAAATGGGAAGGAAACCATTTTTGGTCAAGAGATAATGCAATTGAAAACAAATAAGATGCCGAAGCAGTTAGTAGTCTTGGAAAATATTTTTGATAGCCAAGACAGAGTAAAATTAGGAGTTAATGACCCCAAACCTCAAGAGTTAGAAGAAATAAACTCGGGTACTGATGAAGTTCCTAAAAGGGTTTATATTGGCCAAAATCTCCTTGTTAAAATCAGGAAAACATTCATTGACCTACTTAGAAAATACAAACATTTTTTTGCTTGGTCATATGATGACTTTAAGGCTTACAGGGAGGATCTTTTTTGGCATGTCATACCATTGAAGGAAAGTGTAAGACCTTTCAGGCAAAAAAAGAGACCAATCAATCCTACCCTTGCCCAAAAAATGCAAGAAGAACTGACAAAACTAAGAGATGGTGGGATAATCAAGCCAATCGGGCATTCCACTTGGGTTTCAAACTTGGTTCCTTTTAGGAAGAAGAATGGAGATATTAGGCTATGTATTGATTTTTGAAACTTAAACATTGCATATCTAAAAGATAATTAGGGCTTACCTAATATGGAAGCCATGTTGCAACAAGTGACTGGCTCTGAATTAATGTCAACGGTGGATTTTTTCTAGATATAATCAGGTTCTAGTAAAGGAAAGTGAACAGTTCAAGACAACCTTCACAACCCCATGGGGAATATATGTATATGTGAGGATTCCTTTTGGCCTGATTAATGTAGGAACTACCTTCCAAAGAGCCATGGATGTAGCATTTCAAGATTATATTGATAAATTTATGGTTGTGTACCAAGATGATCTTACATCATATTCTAATAAGGATGAAGATCACTGCAAACATTTGGAAAAAATCTTTATCAAAGCTCTAGAATATGGGGTTTCTGTAAACCCAAAGAAATGCACATTCGGGCTCATAGAGGGTAAACTATTAGGACATATAGTGTCTAAGGATGGGGTGAAAATAGACCCTGAGAGAGTAGCGACTATTGACAAAGTCCCTAAGCCTAAAAATGTAAAAGGAATTCAATCCTTCTTTGGCCAAGTTAATTTCCTTAGGAGATTTGTTACAAATTTTTCTGAGATCAGTAGACCTATCTCCAAAATGCTAAAAAAGGGAGCCACTATAGATTGGAATGGTAAGCCTTCACAAGCATTCCAAGAGATCAAAATTGCAATAAAAAATGCTCCAGTATTGAGAACCCCTGATTATTCAAAACCCATGCATATTTTTTTTTGCATACTTCCACACTATGGCTGCAGTCTTATTACAGAAAAATCAAGAAGGATATGAGCAGCCTATTGCCTTTTTCAGTAAGTCACTATAGCCTGCTGAACTTAAGTATGAAATAAATGAAAAGCAAGCATATGCTTTAGTAAAGGCTGTAAAAGCTTTCAGATGTTACTTGGTAGGTGCTACTGTTATCACTTTTGTACCTAGTGCTGCAGTCAAGGATATATTTTCTCAACAGGAAGTATTAGGCAGGAGGTGCAGATGGATCAATAGAATCTAGGAATCCAACATTGATATACAGATAACAAAGTTATTAAGGGGCCAAGGTTTGGCCAAACTCATGACTAAAGCTAATCTAGAGGCTAATCAGATAAGTTTGGTAAATGAAAATCTCAAAGCTGACTTGTGTGACATGGACCAGTGTGATTGGTACACCAATGTCATATATTAATTGCAACACATGGAAGCTCCTCCCCATTTGCCTAAAAATGAAAAGAGGAATACTAAATTGCAAGCCATCAGGTATGTAATTGTCCAAAGCAACCTATGGTGGAGAAATTTTGAGGGAGTATTATTGAAATGTGTTGATAAGAAAAAGGCAAAAGAGGTTTTGAAATAAATGCATGCTAGAGTGTGTGGGGGGCACTATATGGCCAAAAATACTGCACATAAGATAATGAGGGCTAGATTCTGGTGGCCTTCCCTTTTCAAGGATGCTCAAGTTATGGTTAGGAAATGTGATCCTTGTTAGAGGTTTGCTGGAAAGCTAAATTTTTCAGGAAATACTCCATTGAAGCCAATGGAGATTTAAGCACCTTTTCAACAATGGGGTCTAGACTTCATAGGAGAGATTTTCCCCAAGTCTAGCACTAGCTATACTTGGATTCTGGTTGCTACTGACTACTTTAGAAAATGGGTAGAGGCTATCCCCACAAGAAATGAAACAAGTAAAGTGGTCAATAATTTCCTATTGAATAATATTATTTCTAGATTTGGATGTCTACAGAGAATTGTAATAGATAATGCTATGTGCTTCAGATCTGAGTAGTTCATCAAGTTTTGTGATAAATATGGAATGACAAGGTCATCATCTGCTCCATATCATCCACAAGGGAATGGACAAGCTGAGTCCACAAATAAGAGCCTGTTGAAGGTCATTAAGAGAACCTTGGATGATAATAAAAAGGCATGGGATTCCAAGTTACAGTTGGCAATATGGGCTGACAGAGTAACTGTAAAGAAAGCAATTGGTGTAGCTCCATTTGATTTAGTGTATGGGATTCAAGCTAGAATGCCTCAAAATAACTTGATGGGACTATACAATTACATCCAGTTATATGATGAAGATACTATAGATGAAATGCAAGAAAGAATGGATGAATTGGTAGGACTAACCGAAACCAAAAGAGAAGCATCTTTAAAGAACCAAAAGTTGCAATTGCAAGTCAAGAAACTCTATGATAAAAGAACTATGAGCAAAAAATTTGAAAATGGAGATTTAGTCTTAATGTGGAATGCCAAAATTGAAGATAAAGGAAAACATGGAAAATTTGATCCTATTTGGCTAGGCCCATATCTCATTGAAAATACGTGGGGTGAAGATTCTTATATACTCAAAGATGTATTTGACAATATTCTTGAATTGCCAGTTCATGGACAGTTCTTGAAGAGGTATTTTTCTTGAAAAATACTTATTTTCTTCCATGAATAGTAGTTTTAGGGTTTCCTATTGTTTTGTACATTTTGTATTTTTTGTAAATCCTTGTAAGTATCCCTGTGCAGTTTGGTTGTTTGTTTCTGTGTGTTGTTTTGTGCTCTCTGAAGAAGTTGTCATTTTTGCACCAAGTATGTGGTCTTCTCTCCCATATATTCTGAATTCTTGCATAGACTCAAGTAGTCTATCATCCCCAGACAGAGCCACTGTTGGTCTGACTTTTTGTGTGATAGAAGTCTTTTGTCCAATTGTAGAAAAGTCAAATTTTTTTCATTCTAAGTGAAACATAGGGTTTCTAGATAATCCATCCATTGGCTAGCCTTTGAAAAAACCTTGTGAAAACCCTACATTCTTTCTATTCATAAATTGTCAGGTGTGAAATATTTGAATTTTCAAACAAGGCAAATATTTTGTCATCTTTTATCTTTTGTGCCCCCAAGATACCTTTCCTCTAATATTCCCCCAGTCATCCGATCTAAATAGATCTACTGTTGTCATTACCTCACTATGAAAACATGGGCACTTTTTATGTATGGCGAGGTAGCGAGTGCTGAATAGTTTATAAAACGGGACCGCAAAATGATGATATGGCGGTCGGAGCTTTGTTTTCTAGCTGATTTATTATTCAAGTACACATTGCAATTACCGTCAAAACAAGAAAGGGGACCCAACAGAAGCAGTCTGAAGTTAGAGTGCCAGAATGATGATTTTTTCGATGCTTCGCTACCTTGCTATCAAAAAAATTTGACATCTCACCGTTAGCAAAGTAGCGAGGCCTTGTGAAATTGAAGAGTCGCTGACATTGCAATTCGTTAGTACCATGAATAAACTAGGTGGCATGGCAAGTAATAACTACCATTGTCAGAAGCAGTTTAATAGAAGAAATAATTATCTGATGGACCCTTGCATTTTATGGTGCCAAAATACATTAAATTTGTCAGAGCTCGCTACCTCGCTATCAAAAAAAATTGACATCTCACCGTTAGTGAAGTAGCGAGGCCTTGTGAAATTGAAGAGCCGGTGGGACCTTTGGTGACATGTGATGATGATTAGGACTAAAGTAAAATCTTAAAGGGCACCAACTATGCAGAATTATGTATTTCATCAATGCCCTTCTGATCAAATGTGCAAAGAAATCTTGAGCATCAGATTAGAACAGAATCAACAGTCCTCGCTACCTCACTTTGAAAAGTTGCATGTTTTTTAAGCTATGCGAAATAGCGAGTATGAATCAAAAGACTGCGTGTAGTTTCCTCACTTTTGATTAGACCTATGATCAACGATCGTCATCTTCTCGATATGAAGAGTTGTGAGGGAGATATGTATAGCAACATAGAAAATAGGGCCCACCGCCTTCTTTTTGAGCAAGCCCAATAACATATCATCTATCAAATTTAGATCAGAATCAATCGTTGTCACTGCTTCGTAGGTGCAAGGTGCTCGTTCTTTATGCATAATGAATTAGCAACCTGTTGACATGTGTCCTCACTTGCCAGTGGGTCCGGATATAAGTACCATCAAGGAAAGAGTTATGTACATGGTAAGTTTTCATTGGATGAATTGACCAACATGTCAAGTGCAATGCCTAGTTGTTCTCTCTGTATCACATGATCGTAGGATTTTTGAAAATCGATGGTGCAGTTTTAAACACAGAATGTGGTGCCACTCTCTATATTAATTAGACATGAAAGCATCGTGCATGAAAAAATAGAGTATAATATAGAAGATTTCATCAGTTCATCTTACACGAGCAAAGATTTTGAGCCATTCTTGTGCAGAAGCAATTACTAAAGGAAAGTGTGCTAAAGTTTGGTAGAATTTGTAAAATTGTCTGTTCACAAAAAGATTGCCGAAATACAGAGGAAAACAATGACAAAATTCAAGTAGTACTACCATAATCTTTGTAGGTTTTTCCAGTTCTAAAAAAATAGTCCAAGATGCCTTCGAAGAAGGGATTTTCAGGTCAAATAAACTATTTGGATAGAAATGTGCATGATGACTTGCTTGAGTTGCTCCCTGAGTCTACTATAGAGACAGTGCAAGTTAAAAGGTTAACCTCTTTGAACCTTAGGCTAAGGATAGTTGATGGATTGTATGATAAGGGTAATTGGGTCCAGGATGCTCAAACTTCTCAAACTAGTTTGAGTTTGTTCAAGAAATGGTTTGCAAAAAGGAAATTATATGCCCCTCATGCCAACATATGAAATTTTGATCTGGGAAAGCTAGTTGTTCCCAATGTGTTTATGGATTATGACCTTCTTGAAGCCATGGAAAAAAGTTATGATCAAGCCACTAAGGTAGTGAGAAGAATGGATGGTGAGGTTTTAATTACCATCAATCTAGAAGAAATTAGGGAAGCTTTTAGTTTGGGACCTCTCACTAGGTATCATGTGCCCATTGATTTGATAGAGTTAGAAAAAGAATATATGTCACAAAGGGATGTAGTTAGACAAGGTGCACTGAAGGCCCACATAGGCAAAATTGGAAACCTACTAGCAAGAACATCATCTTCTAAAGAACCTTTCAAGAAATCATGCTTTAATGCCAAGGCAGTAGAGATATACAAGACCCTGTGTAGAGTCTTCGGAGAGGGTGAAGAAGATTTTATTCTTGTGAGCTTCATATATATGATCACACAAATCTACTCATTCGGTGTAGAAATAATTTTTGATTTTGCATCTTACCTGGCTAATGAGATTCAGAGTGGATTGGTGGGGATTGCAAAGGGCAAGGTGGAAAAGGTTTGGGGTCAGCACTCCCTATTGATGCATATGTTTCTATTTAAAGGGGTTACATATTTTGGTAAAGAAATAGTTTTAAATAGGGAACAAGAGGGGGAAGCACTACTAGTTCAATTATGGAGTGCAGACATGACTGGAGAAGCAGAAAATGCTAGTTTTGTTAGATTTGATAGGCACTTTGCTTCTAAACTAAGATGCCTCATATTGAGTGACAATTCCAGAATTCCTAAGGCACTAATGCACCTTGTTAGGCCTATGGACAGACCCCATAGTCTAACAGTTTCACATAATTGGGGAGATATCATCCCATATTCGGTCTCAACTGTCATTAGGGTTTATGGATTCAAAGGGACACCCCATGTACTACCCTATCAGGTGCCTTTAAAGTTAGGAGTAGTTAAATTTTTATGGCAGTTGGGAGGAGTGGAGGAGACCTTTTTGCACAAAAGGGGAACAGGATCAATTTTTCCTACTTGCACTGTAGCTCACCAGTTTTTAATAACTAAAGAGGGGTGGATCTTCCTCTAAAATTTTTAGGATCAGTATAAGATGGTAGTATCTCACTCTTGTTTTTGTGACACAGAAGATTTCTTTAATTTTGCTCTTAGACATAGGATCAAGCTATGTCCATGTCAGCGTGAATTCTATTTACCTGAAGATGTAATAAGGAATGAATATTCTCTCCAGGAGCAAGAAACAAAGAAAGAGAAACAGAGAGTCTATTCAAAAGTTTTGGAGTTTATTAATTGTTTTCACAAGGATTACGGTCCTCTTAGTAATGTTGCAACTAATACAGATAGAATAAATAAGCTCATTAATACATTCCTCGAAATAATGGAGGTAATGAATGAGAAGAAACAACATTTTATTGATTCTTTTCCAGATAAAGCTAGGGAAGTTATGAGAAAATTGGGTTTCACCCCTAACATAGGGGCAGGTCCACTGGTTGTGTGAAAGAGGATAGGATATACTGTTATTCAAGATCAGATGCCCACTGTAAACAAAGGAAAGCAGATAATTGAATCTACTAGTACTATTTTTGAAGAAAGACCCCCTGAACCTTCTCCCAAAAGAAGAAAAATAATAAGGGAAGAGGAATCCCATGATGAAGGTTACTCACCTTCCCAAATTCCAATGAGAATTGAGGAGGAGTAGCTCACCAATGAGAAAATTGAAAAAATGGGGTCACAAGGAGGAGTTTTTGTTACTCAAGCAGAAATTGATGAAGGGAACACCCAGGAGCCTCCTATGCCGAGTTTTGAATTAACTGTAGCAAATTTCAATGGAAGGGAATTCGACCCTATTCTGGAACAAGCCAGTTAGCAATTTTTGTTTGATAACAGTTTTCTAAAATCTAGGGCTTTCCATCAGTTTTCATGGAGGGAAAACATGCACATTTTTGAGAAAAGATGTAGGAATATGAAAATAGAGCATCCAAAGATGGATGAAGCCTCTTTTTAGAATCAAATAAAGGAACAAATGATACAAGAGTTCCAGAATATAACCCCTAAAGAGGGTAGATAGATAGTGAAAGATGCAAATATTTTATTATTTCCCAATTGGGATATTACTGATGCTTTAATTTTTAATTTCTTGTCAAATAATTTAGGATTACAGGATCCAGATAAAGAGGAATTCTTCGAAACAACATTCAATAATGACCAAGCTGCCCTTTTTATATGGTCATTAAGAAGAGGATCCAGGACTAAACAGCCTGATGATTCAGGACTAGCAGGGAGTATCATTGTGAGGAAGGTCACTGATACTTCAAATGTACAGGCAGCCCACATGAATGTGGACTATTCTAAATTTTCCTTGGCCACTGCAGAAAAAGAAGAAAAGGAAATGACTGATCTCTAGAGTAAGTATGAAATAGTGGTGGATGCCTACAATAAAGAAGTAAAAAGGGGAAAGAGCTTGAAAACAAGATGTCTCAAATGGAGAAGATACTCGAGAAAAGAAAGGTGGAAGAATCCAGTACACTTAGAATTGGATACTCTTCACAGCCATTTCTTGGAGCAACCCCTATTATTGAAATACCAGAGACCCCTGAAAGGCCCCAATTCTATACTGCAGAAGATTTTGAAGAAGAAAAAACCAAATTACATGAGTTGCAGTTAGAATTAAAAAATCAGTATGAAGGAAAATTAAAGTAAGGTGTAATGTATTTAAGGAATAAAATAAAATGGTCAACCTTCTTTGATCAGTTGAAAAGAATTGCAACCCTTATGGATGAGTTGAACAGAGATAAGGATAAATTGACTCCCCTAGCACAGAAGTGGAGGGAGAGGAATAATGATATTACAATTATATGTATATCTATCGCCCAAATGCCATATCATCAAGTAGAGAAATTTTTTGATTTGTTAAATAAACTAGAAGATTTTAATGATAAAAGGGATTCTTTACACAAAAGATTAACACTCTATTTTCCAAATATATTGCTAAAAAAATCACTTTATTTCTTTGTGCTTTAGAATCTATTGATACAATAAATGAAAAAGAAAAGTGGAAAATGGAGTTAGATGAAATATTTGATGAAAGGATCAGGTACATCATGAGTGAAACTAGCCACTGGTTTTGGGCAAGAACAAATGAAGAATTGGTAAAGATACAGTTATATTATGATGACATTAGAAAAGAGCTTGATGATTTAGAAGAAATTGCAAATTCTTTACTGGTTATACAAAGAGAGGCTCTAAATTTTGATTGGCCAGATGATGCTGCCTATAATAAATGGAAAACCAGTTTATAGAATAGATGTCAGCAGAAGATGAGGAGGAAGATGCAAAAGTAAGAGTTACCCTTGTAGTTAGTAATGAAGACATGGAAAATCCCCAAGTTAAAGTAATTTTGTAGGTAACTATAGATGATACATCACTTTTAGAGCTCATGACTATGTACTCCAAGGATGAAGAATGATTGTAAAATCAGATCATATTTTCTTGTCTCAACAACTGAGAAGCATAACAGAAAGGTACCCACCAAGGAATGTTTGATGTAATAATCCTTTCTTTTATTTGTTTTTGTCTTTTTGACAAAAGTGTATGTGAGTGCCTTCTAAAGGACACCTTTCATTTGTCTTTAGCCTGAAGATTGTTGCATCTCACACTATTTAAGTGAGATCCCAAGGCTAAAGAAGGGTCTGAATTCTATTGTTCTAAGTATTATGCTTAGTCTATTTTTGGTCCAAATTTTGAAAGCAAGTTTAAGATGTATTTTCTCTGTCAATTCTCTGAGAATACATGAATATAGAATGAGTTGTGCTTCTTTCTGAAGGTCATTCTGAGTCTATTGTAAAGGATATACCATTTTCAAAGAAGATGAATACAAATTATGAATTGTCCCCATATTATTCTTTCTCAATCTTGTCTCCTTTCAATTACTTGGTTGTCTTGATATTGTATGAGTAAAGGCTTGTGCAATTGAATGCAATCTAGTTAGGTTGTATATCTATTTATCACCGCTATTAATTCAATGGATTAAATAGAAGCTTTGATGAATGTGATAAGGTTTCTTTAGTAGTGGAAAGGATTTTGAATGATGAATTCTGATAAGAATTACTGATAGAATTTGTTGTAAGGGAACAAACTAGATCTGAGAACTTGCTATAGACTCTGAACCCCAATGGATTAGGCACTAATCAAATTGATTTAGCTAAAGGAGGGATATATCATAAATGGTTATCAAAATGAAACATTAAATCAAACTTTACTTTTATTTCTTGTAGATCTTCAAAGTTGGCCAGCACTTGTCTGCATGGAATGTTTTAGCTTCAGTTAGCCACTATTGTTAAAAACATCTGCATATCTATAGAAGAATTCTTGGCCATATCTGTTTTATGGGATATGTTCACCAAGTTAGTAAGAATTGTGTATATGTTTGAGGATCTTGAAATGAGAATCAGAGTGAAACTAAGAATAATCCTCATACAGTTATTCCAGTTTTGAATCATCCCTGGGTATACCCACCTTGGTTTTTCAGAGCCAAAAGAGTAGAAAACCATCTATGGTCTTGTTGAAGTTGGGTCCAAATACTTTACATATGAAATTGTTAATAAGAATAGGCTAGTCTTTAGATTGTGTATGTACTGTCATCTTGGTATTAAGTGTTTTGTCATTTAGTAGTTCTAGTACATTTTAAAACACCAACAAAATGGTGACTCTGCTGGGGAGTTGTCCAACACATCTGTGAAAAGTACTGCAGTTTATTTGGTCCTACTGTGCACATGTGTGTCATGTGATCTAAGTTTTTCCCGTGGTTATAAGGGAATCTTTTATTGTCAAACCTTGAGAATTTAAAGAAGATAGAGCCCAAGTACCATTGCTACACACTGACATATCCAACCTATCCAAGTTTCTTATCTAACAAGAAAGAGTTGCAGTCTTACGACATCAGTGATTGGTCTATCTGTGCCAGGTATTTTTGTTTCTACTTGTGTATTGTTTTCCTTCAGTTAGCAAAAGTGTCATTACATATTTTCCCAAAATAGGGTGGCGACTCAGTCAAGGTTTTGAAGCTAGTTCTTATTGTAACAAAAGGTAAATATGGGTGACAAGAGAAAAAACACAAGAGCTTACATGAGAGCCAATCCTAATGTATCAATGTATACTGATCTACCCCAAGGTAGGAAGAACCAAAATAAGAAAAAGACAGATCCAAATCCCACTTGGAAACCTAGAGGTAACGCATCCGTCAATTCCCATTATCAACCAGTAATAGGAAGAGAGTCTTCTTTGCTTAGTTCTGAATCCAAAACTACAAGACTCTTAGGAGGCATTTTTAGTACCCCATTACTAGATGAGAGATTATTTTAGGATAAAGATGTATCCACTATAGGAATGACTTCATCAAGACCAGATCTTGTAGCAGATATGAACTATAGGATAGGATTTAGGAGTTCATTTAATAATCCTTTTAATCCCAGAGCAGCCCCATATGTAGAACCAAATCTTATAGATCTGGATGACCCTACTGATTCAAAGGCAACTTCTGTAGATCCTAAAGAAGTGCACTCTGAAATAGAATTTTTGAAGAAATGGATTGCTGAGGAAGAAGCTAAACGCATTCATCTTGAAAAAGAGAAGGAGCAAGCCACCTTGGATGCCATAATAGAAAGAGATGTTTTGCTAAGAAGGATGGCTGCTTTGAAGGAGCAAAATAAAAAATTAGAATAAAATACCACAACTCTCCATAAGGATGTTTTTGGAGATGTTGATAATTTGAGAACTAAAGTTCAAGAATAGAAGAAATGCCTAAATCAAAGGAAAGAACCAGTTATTGCTCAAGTCCAAGCCTATAAACCTGTTGAAGTGGATCCTGTAGAACCCACTACAAAAGCTCCAAATAAAGGGAAAGGCAAGGCTATAGGAATCGAGATAAATGAGCCTCAAGCTATACCAAGAAAAATATAGGGGCAAAGTGGAACAAGAGAGGAATTACCATTGATACTATCAAAGATCCACTTCTTGAATTTGTAGTAAGGGTCATATCACACAAATTCTATTAGTCAAGCCAACCAAATAGTGTCCCATGTATTGTAGTTGATGTAGGATACAAGATTGTGAAGAAAGATCATACTTATGATCTTTCAGAGCTACAGTTGTAGCAAATAATGGAGAACTTAGGAGCAATAAGGAGATCTAAAAGTGCTCAATGTAAATTTGGTTCCATATTGATATGCATATTTTTTAATGTTCAAAATGAATTCCCATATCTTTTTAAGGTAGGATGGAAGACCAATAGGTTAATGGCTTTGCAAATAAATGAGTACATTGAACAAATGGGAGACAATTTTGAGTCATTAATGACTAGTTACTTTGCAGACTTTAAGCAGTCAATGAAATAGAGGCTCTGAATTCTTGTTTCCATTGTTGAGAAGTATTATAATGACATTTGTTTCTTAGTAGACATTGATTACACCTTTATCTAGGTTGTAGTACCTAGAGTGAGTTGGCTAAGGCCTTTGGATTATGAAATGAACATAGATGAAGCATTAGCTTCCATCACTGTACTACTTGTAGAAGAAGTTGATAAGTCAGCAAAAATCTTTTGTAATTATGATGTTGTCAAATCTAAGGTTGAAATGGAGTTGAAAACTACCTCAACTTTGAATAAGAAGGATAAAATGGTGAAGAAGTTGAAAGCTAATTTTGGGGAGGGAGCTGAAGGCAATGATGAAGATGACGATGATGAAGAAGAAGAAGAAAAAGAAGAGCAAGGCCAAGAACCTCTTTCCCTAACCCAAGGTATAGGTGAAGACACTGAAAAAGAAGGTGCTGAGGATGAATAAGCTGAGGAAGCACTAACAAAACAAGAACCAAAGAAGAGAAAGACTAAGACACAACTTGTAGCTTAGCCAAAGGATAAGAAAATTTCAAAACTAAGGCCTGTGAAGCCTATTGCTCTAGCCACAAGGGCCACCACAAGGGCCACCTCTCAAAAGGCTAAGGAGAATGTAAAAGAGAAGAAGAAGGTTACTAAACAACAAGGTCCTATGTAGGATAAATTAAGGAGAAAATATGTTGCACAACTACAATTTGATGATGAAAGGACTGAGTCAGAAGAGACAAGACAATTTAGAGTGGAAAGTCATGCTCCCAAGTCTAATATTGAAAAAAATTGTGATAATGTTAGGTATAATGTAGACTTAACTAGTTTGAAAAATATTGAATTTAATAAATTGAGTAGAGAAGATCAAAATAAGGTTGAAGAATTAGTGTATGCCATGATGGAAAAATTCAAGAATACCCCACTCGAATTTGATAATACAATGCCCAAAGATTCATATTCAATTGTTGAGAATAAAAAGCACTATTGCCTAAATATGGAGAAGGAAATAAGAGAGTCTACATTGGCACAAGTGATGCCAGAATTGTCAAAAGGGAAAATAACAACGGAAAACAAGAAACATGGTAGCAAATTTGCACCCAAGTATAAAGCATTCAACACACTTCAAAACAAGATTAAAGATGTTGTAAAGAAATCAACTCAAATGTGGAAGTTGATATATGGCTTGACTACTATTAGGGAAGGAGAGGAGGATCCCTTTGAGGGAAGGAACAATGGAGAAGATGAGGAAACTAATAAGGAAGGTGAAATTGAGAAAGAAAAGGAAGGTAATGTAATAACCCAAAATTGGCTCATTGCCATGACAACCAATTCTGGTCTATTTTGATCAACTCCTAAGTCCTATTTTAATAAGAAATTCTTATTCTGATATTTGCTACTTGACTTAAGCGTCAAATGTAGAAAACCCTAATCTGCATTAATCAGGCTACCTATTTAATTCCTAAAGTATTGACTCAAATTAGTCACATTAAACCTATTGATTAAGATTTAATTTAATTTGAAGTATTTATACTTTAATTTAATTAAATTTTATCCTAAGGATAATGTACTAAGGAATTAAAAATATTCAATCTAATAATTATGCTCACTTTAGTTAATTGAATAAGATTATTCAATTAAATGAAAAAGGCATTTATGAGGTCATATCTCATTTTATTAAATTAAATAATATCTTCAACATCTTCTCTTTAGTTCCAAAATGGAAAATCTAAGTGAACTATCTCTTGAATTGGAATTAATTTAGTTAACTTGTTCTTACACTCATGAAAATCTTAGTTAACTACTCATCACACTCAGATTTGAAACAGTTAACTTCACTTGCACAATGAAGTTTCCATTTTAACTGAATCTTCTCTTTGATGAAAACCATCCATCCAAATTGATCTTGACCGTTGATCAATTATTGGATCCTTTTTAAAGGCCCCCAAATCCCTCATTACAGAGGTTAGAATTTGAATCATATTGAATTGCTATTGAACTAAGTACACATTTGTTTTCTAGCTTTCACATTGCTATCATTTTTAAACTCTTATTTAGATTAAAGATCCATACATTTAGCTTAAATATCTTTTGTTTCTTAGATTAATGTATGCATTTCATATAGATTAATTTCATAATCATACTTTGCATAAAAATCCTTCATTCTAGATAGGTTTGGTTACCTGCTTCTTAGTCTAAGAGCATATAGGAAAAATCCTTCTAGTTAGAAGGCAATAGGTTGCATTTTTGGACTTCTTGGATAAATGAATCCATGTTTATTCCAAGATGATTCCACATATAATGACCATGTTGAAGTGTAAGTGAAAGATCTGAGGTCACATTTTCGCATATACATTTCTAGCACTCATCATGGGGCCAAGAAAGATAATTTTTTTGGCCTCATCTATCTTGTTTTCAGACATTTTAATCATTCTGTCATACTTGTTCGTACAGTCTTCCAAATTTTTGTGTGGAAAATCTCATTTTCGCATGAAGATTTGAGGGTTTTGCTAGTTTCTATCCTCTTCGTCATGCCAAAAAGTGCCCTATTGTGTAGATTCTTGCATGACACCTCATTTTCTTGCATGCATAAGTTGAAGAGCTCATGCAAACTCACACAAGATTTCACACAAAATTTTGAAACAACACAATTAAGATGCAATTTTTTAGTATGCTACGTATCATTTTTCTCTAACATGTTTTCTCTGAAGCATCTTTATTTTGGTTTTTCTAGTTTTCTATAGCCTAGCAATTATATACAGAACATTTGGTGAAGACTCCTTTATACAAACTTTCCCAAACATGAACTAACTATGTGTTTGCAAAATGTTCTCAAAGATACGATTGTCAAAGACCAATCTTAAAACTCACTAAAACAATGTGTCTTTTTCTTGCTTTCTAAACATAATCTAATTAGGGCTTGTGAACTTTTTAGGGTGTAAGATAGAGGAATAGGAGACTGTGCTCTTCACCACTTGGAGGTCATGACCAAGGGTGAATAAGAAACCTAGAAGCCTCTTAAAGATGGAATTTGAGGGAGGCAAACAACTTAGTGGTTCTCTAGTCTGAATCCTCTTCTATGATGAGATGATGATTTCCTTTTAAGGGATCAAAATATTTAGAAAGGATGAGTCTAGATTGATTAAGCTAAGTTGATTATTAACATGTTTTGTGTGTTTGGGTGAGGAAATAAGGTAGAGGAGTATGCTCTTTCCCCTTGAGGGAAATTAGAAACTTTGACCCTTATGTTCAAACAACTAGTCTGAGTCAATCCTTTAGAGGGCATGCCAGAGTGATCCAACCTTTGAGAATGACCCAAAAAGATTCTAACTCACTATAATAAGGAAGCTTTGTAGAGAGAAAGACTCCAAAGCCATGTTAATTTCTTCCTCTTGATTCTTGATATCACATATCAAGGGGAGGCTCTATTTGTTGCACTGGTTGGTGCCAACCCCAATCTTGCTAAGCAAGTGTGTACACTTTAAGATGCTTGTGTGGGCTGCTAGTTTGAACATTTATTGTGGAGCCATTGGGGATTAATATGAATGGAAGCCAAGTTAAAAACTTTAGCTAGAGGCTACTCGGTTCACCTTTGAAAGGAGGCATAATTTTTGTGCAAGGAGGGGGAAGAATCTCTACTATAGAACTCACCATAGGCATGCTACTAGGGATTGGAAGGTGGTATACATGCTTGACCCCTACCACAAAGGTGTTCATTCAATGTATATGTTATTGATCCCTTTGAATACACCAAAAACACATGCATCTTCTAGGAGGTGACATAGCTATGTGAGGTGCACACATGTGCATAAGTTGTGGGAAAAAGGTTTTTCCTTCTCTACTATTTTTTCATTTTAGGGATAAAGCATGTTTGTTATCGAGTCTTAAACATGTCCAAACCTATCTAAACAAACTAAAGGTCAAGACTCCCCCATCCCTCTGAGTTGCTTTGTCCTTAGTTGGAGTGTATTTGACTACTGCTTGCTTCCCGTGTCATGTTGAAAACACTTTTTCTTATTTGAAACCCAACACTATTTCACAATTGAAAAGTCAATCTTGTAATCTATTTGTCATCTGTCAAACGAACCAACAATCTATCCAAAATAGTCTAAATTTTTTCAAATCCAATTTAGTTGTCAGTCTAGTCCCAATTTTTGCATGAGTACTTTTGGTCCTATCACTTCTTCATGTAGTTTTTTCTAGATCCTTGCACAAGTACTTGCACATCCCTATGTGAGATCTTGCTGACAACTTTCTCTTTTATCTACCAAATCCTAGCACTTCTTTACGTGGCTTATAACACATCTTTACATGAGGTTAGATTGTTTTTCTAAGACTTCACTTGTGCCTATGTATTTTCTCCCATGCCTCCTAGAGGGACTTCACATGAGGTCTTGAGTCAAAACTATCCAATCAATCTATTTGAGCTATCTATGCTCTAAGTCTAGTCTATTTCCTACATTACTTTACCTCTTCTCTATTTATAAATAGTCCCCAAATAGTAGCATCTTGCCTAGCTGATGACATGTGATCTATACTTTAACTAGTCTCATCTCTTAGTTGTTTTATTCTCATCCTCTAGTGTTAATTATACTCCATGTAATGATAGTCATAATCTTTGGTTGTTCTAGCCTTTACTCAAACTACTCGTACCTTAGTGTACAACACTCTTCATTACTTTTTGAGACTACGTTTTAGTGTGACCCTTATCTCAATTTTTGCATCTTGTCCTTGTCTATGAATCTCAAAACAAGGAGTGGAAATGTGTTTAATCCCCTTAAACTTAGGTGAGGTTGTGCTAGGGGTCATAATCATAGTAGAGGGAACCTTCCATTTTATACATGATCTGTGTCTAGTTGATCTAGTGAGGAATCTTCATGATTTCCCTCGCCTGTTAGATCATCTCGAGTCTAGAAAATATTCTCCATAAAATTACAACCAAGAAACCCTTGTATCAAGAGGATCCAGAGACTAGAAGAGGTCCCATATATCCAAACAAAACTTCTAAATTATTTTTCAAAGGACATTTCCAATCACAACATACTGAAATTGAACATGTTCCTACGATGGCTGATTATGAACTTGAACATGGTAATCATAGAAGAAACAAGGATCACCCTAGTAATGACAAAGAAAAAGACCATGACACTAATGAGGAATAGGAAGAGGTGGAAATAATTCTTGAACACATAGCAAAGTGTTGTAAAGACAAAAACTTTCAAAAGGTCATGGAAATCCTACTCAACAAAGAGAAAGAAAAATACATTCTCAAACTTGACCAAGAGGGAGCAAAGCTACCCCATCATTTTAATGTGGAAAAAATAATCATGCATGAAGAGGAAAAAAAGACTCCCAAACTCCAAAAAAAACTAAAAATTATTCAAGACCAACTAGCTCAGATGATGTGTGATAAAGACAAACTTGCAAAAAATACACCTTAGATGCTCTTTGTCCATTTCCATTTGACAAGAGCATAGACATGCCTCCTTTTCCAAGAGGGGTAGAGCTACCTAAGTATGATAAATACTTTGGAACTATCGATCCCTAAGATCATTTGTGAGAATTCAGTGCCTTTTATATGGAAGTTATGCATTATCAAACATATCTCATGCACTTATTCCCAAGAAGTCTAGGTGGTTAGACTATGGAGTGGTATTCACACTTCTCTCCTAGTATCAAAATGTTTGATGAAATTGCTAACTTGTTTGTTCAAAAATATTTTCATAACATTCAACACCCTATTAATATTCAAGATTTATGTAACTTTTAGTAGAAGGCTGGGGAACCTTTTCTCACATTCCTTTAGAGGTCGAGACAACTTTACACTAAACATTCATGCAAGATTCCTAAAATGGATAAGCTTGACATCTTCACTAATAATATCCTACCTGATCTTGGGTATAGAGTCCAACTTCAACGTCCATGCACCTTTGAAGACACAAAACAAGGATCCACCTCTAACAAGGAAAAACCCAAGTATGTCAACAAGAACTGAGAAATTGCACATGATGGGGTTGTTTTCAATGTCACTCCTAAAGTTGCTAAGGCAGAATTTAATCTCATAGATGCTCTCAACATGGCTAAGAATGTTGAGAAACCTCTCGTGAGAATAAGACATCCAAGAATAGACTAAGAAAATCATGGGCTACACACCCTAAATGAGAGTATACTCTTCTAGGTGAACCTTTGGATGTGGTTTACAAGACCTTGCTACAAAACAAGCTCATTTTACCATTGGACAATTCTCGCCCTTACGATTTGCAACCATGCCCACCATGGTGGAATGAAACCACATTCTACAAGTACCACCAAAATAAGGGGCAAAAAAATAGCAACTACATAAAATTTTGTCACAAAGTCTAGGACATGATTGATGATGGTGACATTGTGGTAGATGGACATAAAAAAGAACTCAGATCACAAGGCTTTCAAAGAGCCCTTTCTGAGTTATGAAAAAGGAGAGAGCTCAAAACCAAAACCTAACAATAAGGTCAACTATACATACTCTAATGACAACAATGTGATCAACATGGTTAAACCTATGGATTTTGAGTATTGTGACGTAATTTCTATCAAGGGCAGGCAACATAACAATAAACCCAAGACACCATTTTTCTTGAGGGGCCTTACTTCTTACACAAAAGAAAACACATCTTCACTATACTATGCCAATGTTGTTACACACTCTCACACCAAGTTAGTTCTCAAAAACCCTATGCCTTTTACTCCTGATCTTGAACAACATAAAGATAAAACCCTTGCTATTTCATCTTGTAGAGGTACAAAAAGCACAACAAATTCAGCAGCCACTAGCTACAATGATCTCAATCAATTAAAATGAACTAATTCTCAAATCACAATCTTTGAGCTACTTAAAATCTTGCTTGCTCATAGGAAGATTCTAGAAAAAGTCCTCACTGATGCAAATGTTCCTTAAGATCTTGATCTTGAGCGATGATAATTCATTGAGTCACCCCCACAATCAACCTCTACACATTGAGGTCATGATACATTAGACATGTGTCCATCACGTACTCATCAATAATGGCACTAGGTTGAACATTGTCTCTATTGCTCTACATAGAAAATTAAATTATTCTAAGGACTCTATTGATCCTTGTTGCAAGATCACTATCAAAGCATATGAAAAAGTCAAGCAAAAGTCTCCAGGTCTTGTGGTATTTCCCCTTCATGTTAGTCTTGTCAAAAGGGGTGTCACTTGTCAGGTCCTTGACATTCCCTTGGCTTATAACATTCTGCTAGGAAGGCCATGGATACATGAGATGTGTTTTGTGCCATCTACATACCATCAATGCATCAAATGTTTGTTTCATGGATTTGAAGTCACTATTCCTACCAGTACTAGCTACACCTATAATATGCTCAAAGCTACTGAGAATTTTGTCCCTGCTAATAGGGAATCTATTGATTATCATGATAACAAGCTGGAAAAAATTGAGTAGTCATTCAAGCTAAAAGAAACTAGTATGGGTGAATACCATATTGAACTGGTGCTATCTGAAAGAAACTAGTATGGGTGAATACCATATTAAACCAGTGCTATCTGAAAGAAAGTAGTATGGGTGAATACCATATTGAACCAGTGGTATCATTATTATGGAAGAACATATAAGGCAAAGAAGCCATTTGTGTTGATGCCTCAAACCAAGTATAATGGCACTTTTGTCAAAGCTACAGTTCCCTTAGAGGATGAAAGCAAAAATAGAGCCATTGTTGCATGGTTTTACAAAGAGGAGACTCTAGTTGACCTAATAGAATAAGCTTGTGAGATCACTCTTGAGAAATATGGCCCTGGTCTTAGACTCATGAAGCACTTTGGTCCTATTGGATGCAATAACAATGGTCTAGTTGATCCTATCAAAGAAATAGCTCAAAGAAACATATATACATCTAGTCTAGACTTTAAGAAGGTTCCCTTTTGTAGACACCTAAATTTGATTACATCAATAGGTAATCATATTTAGTCATCTCCTAAGACATTATTGATTAAATATTTACTATTTAATTAATTAATCATCATCCCCTAGTTAATTAATTTATTTAATTAACTATAGTCCAACTGATAAAATCAAATGATAACCCAAAATCAATTTATCAATTAATTCCCTATTGCCTCTATTAAATTGGATAATTTATCAAATTTATTCAATTTAATTCCATACTCCTATTTCATTGAATAAATCATTTAATAAAATATCTAAAATCATAAAACCCTATCCTAACCCCTAATCCAACCATTCACCCGTACTAACCTCATTTAGCCTCCTAACTAACCCATCCCATCAAAGCTAAATCACTTACCCACTAGCCCCCCTACCCCCCCTTCTAAGTTAAACATAACCTCTATCCTAAACATGTGACAACTTTAAGCAAGGGTTAAGACTTGCTAACCCAAGCCAAAGACTCTCACCCTCCAACATTTATGACTCTTACAGCTCTTACACCTCCCTTAATGACTCTTACAAGGCATTTATGGAGCCTTTATCTCTTGAGGCTCCTTTTTTGACCATCCACCTTGCCTTCCCTTCATCCAATCACCCTTTAACAAGTGTCACCTCTCTATTGGTGCTAAACAAGCACAATCCATGTGCTCCCTTTTGAGTGCATCTTGACCATCCCTTATCATTTCATCATCTTGACATCTTGGCCCTCCATTTATCCAACCCTTGGCCTATAAATTGAACCTCCTCCCTTAACAAAATAAATCCACCTTTTCATGCAAAGTTATAATACTATTTTGAGAGCTTAGAAACTACCAAAATACCATTATAATGCTGAAATACCTCCATGACTCCCTTGTTTGAAACCCTCACCCATGCACACACTTGGTAAAAGACCCCATCCATTGGAAGTTTGAGTGCAACATGAGCATACACCCCTTCTCATCAAGGACAAATCCATTGCATCATATGTTATACCATTAGGAGCCTACCATTCTTGGTTTGCTTCCTTTTGTGGTGATAATAATCAGTCCTATAATAAGTGTTTTCCATGTTTAGTATGGTTAAAGCTTTAATTTAATAGTTAATTTTTAATTTGTGCTACTAAACTAGGCGATACATTTTGGCACGCCTAGTGGGACCCCACAGTTGGGTCAATCTAATCGATTTTTGGGTTTTTTGTGTTAACTAATCAAATTAACCTTGTTTTCTTGTGTGTTTTTGTGATAAGTTTTCTGATCTTGTTGCAGGTATGCAGGTCATCATTTGGAAATTGCACCCTCAACGATCTAACCATTTTTCATTTTTGAACACCTAAAAAATTAGCTTGTTTTGCGATCTTGTGACCCCAGGAACATGAACCTGTGATCGCGGGATCACTGTCATAAACATGCGAGAATGCAAACCTACAAAGGTGGGATCATTGTTTTCCTAATCATTGTTATCACGTGTCATTAAAAATAACCTCTACATTCTTGCTAACAAATCCTTCTATGAGAATGCAATTTTTTACCAGTGGGATCGCTGTAAAAACTTGTAGGAATGCTTGTCCAAAATAGCCATGCCCAAAAAACCAATTTTAACCTTTCACCTTCAATCCCACCGACCTATTTATCTATGGAAACTCATTCCATAAACTTTTTGGATTGCTATTTTGCGGGATCGCTCTACAACCTTTTAACCCGCGGCTTCAGTTCCTGCACTATTTTTACACCAATCCTGTGTCACGTTCCTACGATTTTTTCCTATGTTCCCACACTTGCGAGATCGCTGCCTAAACCTACAAGTTCACACTGTTAGTTGATTTGCTCACAATTCTAACAGTTTTCCATTTACTTTTTTTATTCTAACTTGTTTTCTGCAGGTTTTATCATCATATCTTTAAGCTCATAATCATAATCATATATTTAAGCTCATAATCAAATCAAAATTTGACTTTTAGTTGTTCCATAGGATATGGACTATTCTAAGTTGATTTATGCATATAAAAAATAACAAAAAAAGTTAAAAAAAATTTCCACCATAGTTAAGCTTTCATTTTGGAAGATTTTGGGTGACTAATCAAATTGCTTTTTTGTAGCATTGCAGGTTGGAGCATCTTAAAAACCTAATCATGTTTTTTGTAGGTTTTTCTTCGAATGAACTTGCATGTTTAAACACATCTTTGATTGAATGAATGTTTCTCAAATCACTCTTGAATGCCATGGACTAAAATCAAGCTTTTATTGGAATGCATGATTAAAACAACAACTACAATCTTGAATGCTAAGGATCAAATAATCATTGTAATACCTCACACTTCAAATTTGGGCATAAAATACTTAAACACAATCTTGAATGACTAAAAATCCATGAACATTTCATGATTTTGACACATTTCAATGACACTCGCATTTCTTATGTTGGCAAACTCTCGTTTTCCATTATGTTGACGACGTTGTCAAGTTGGAATGAACATTGTATGTTATAAACATGAGTTTCTTCAATCATAGCTTACAAAATCTAAATCATCAATCAAAAAATAATGAGTGTCTTTTTAACCCAAGATCACTTATGTGGTCTTGTTTTACACTTTTTAGGAGGCCTTCTTGGGGATTTCATCACCCCTTGGGACAACCTCAATTCTAGTGTTCTGGTAGAGTATAAATATCGAGAGGTGAATCAAAAGACACCTCTCTTGGAAGCATAATCTTGTCACTCTTGGCTAAGCCCCAAATAAATTTATACCTTGGGAAGTGAAGGTGGAGATTTGGGTAACCGTCTCCTCCCGGTTGAGTGGCATTATTTTCTTTCATCTACAAATTTGGGCATCACGTACCTTGCATATATTGAGCACACCCCTAGCTAATCTTTTATATCCTAGAAAACATCTTATAGGGCTATTGGTGTATTTGACTTGCTTGCATATTCAACATCCTCCCCATGTTTCAGAAAAAATCAAATTAGTTTGCTAAAGAGATCACTTGTCTATCCTTTGAAATGGTTGTTAGCAAGTCCATTTGCAACAACCCAACCATTGGTCAATCATTCAACCCAAATAAAGGACATACTTAGCGTAGTCATTGCCTCATCCAAGATTCATCCAAACTTCCAAGCTTTCCTCTAGTATCATCATTCTTGAGGTCTTCCATAGAATCTTCCTGTATCTCTCCATGTCTTAACTATGCAACATCCCATCCCTACCCAATTCATCATCCAAATCCAAATCTAAGCTTACCAACTTATCCTAATTTGCATTTCCATATTCATCCTTCATCCCCAAAAAATCATGTCGCAATCCTATTACAATAAGTTTGGTCATCCCACCTTTTTTCCCACCCCATCCTATTCCAATGATGATGATGATCTTGTTGACTATGATGGGTATATTGAAAGCTTTAGAGATATTCCTCCAAACATCCTCCAAAATCCAAACATTCCTCCCAATTACTCCATCCTTCCTCCAAACATACCCACTAGTACTCTTTACCATGTCTTTGACAAGGGAAATCCATGATTATCCTCATCCTTACCTCCTCCTTATATTGTTCCCACATATTCCTCTTATACATCAATTATACCTCCATCTTCCTGCACCTTCATCTCCTAGTCTCCACCATTCCAGAATAATTCTAATAGCTACATACCTAGTCCAAACCCCTTTCCAAATCCTCCAACCAATCCTAGTCATACAATAGATCACCTTAATCCCCTTACTCCTCCCAGTCCAACACACCCATCTCCAAGGAATTTTACAAGGAAACCCAAAGCAATTCCCTCTCACACCCCCATCACTCCTCTTACAGCGTCCTATCGCTACCATCCTTATCGTATCCACCCCACTTATAAAACCCCTTCCATCTCCTACCTCCCATCCATCAAATCCCTCCAAATCCCATCCAACATCTCCTCCTCCTAGCATTACCCAAATCCCATATAATGAACCTAATGAGTCCCTCCCCCATCAGCTCATCCCCATTGAAGAAACTCCTACCCATCCATCTACCTCACTTAAAAAGACCATCCATACTTCTTCTATCATACCATCCACTCCAACCCATTCCTGTCAAGATTTTGTCCAAAAGCATGTTGAAATATCCCTTGCCACAAAAGAATATCCCACCATCCCTCTTATTCCCCTACATGATCCACTTTTACCATCCCCTCCATCTCTAAATCCTACCATCTTACCTACTTTGTCTCAAGATCCATTCCCATCACTCCATCCAAATCAAGATCATATCCTTCCATCCCCTCTACTCCATGATCATACATCTCCCATAATCCATTATGATAGATCCATCAAAGAAGAACTAACTATCATATATGAAGCTTTGACTCCTTTAGCTAATAATGGAATCACATCTTCTGTTCCAAATAATGAACATTATATTGAAGAAATAAATAAAAGTTTATCTCTAGATGTTGGTATCCCCTCTATCTCTGCATCATCCTAAGTCCTTCCATCTTCACCCCAAAGTTTCCCTCCATCTTTTTCTACACCTATCTTGGGCCCCTCTCTTGGTACTTCATTTAAACTATCCATTTTGGGTCCATATATCCCTTATCTAAATCCCACACCCTTTCTATCCATTTTGGGTCCTTATATACCTGATATGAATCCTTTATCTCCTCCATCTTTCTTGGGACCTACTCCTTCCCCATTTCCATTTATTTTGGGCCCATATCCTTCATTCCCACAATCCATTTTGGGAAATTATATCCATCCATATCCTATGTTCCAATCTATCCTTCCATCCCCTCAAATCCACTAGCTCGATCATCAAAGGAACTCATCCTTGAATCCCTTCCAACCTTCAAACCCTATCACTCCATCCTATATCCCTCCATCTCAATCATGCTCTTGTTCCCATACCATGCCTAATCAAAGCATATTGGATGCCAAAATAAAAAATTATAAATCCAAGAATCCACAAAAATCCAAGTTTCAACATGTCCCTTCTAAAATACATGCTCGAAACAAGAAACATTTAATCCCAATCAAAGAAAAGGTCAAGAGGCCAGAAAGGCCTAAGCTCCAAAAGTCAAAAATCATGTAGATACCCAAGATGCTCATAAAAGCAATGCATCTCAAAGAAAAATCTCAATCGACATCCATTCCTGCTACTCAAAAAGCCTCATCCATCCATCCTTCATCCAAATCCCCATATATACATCCTTCATCCCCCCAACCCTCTCTTAGTCCATATACTTATTATCCTAAATTTCCAATCCTCCATCTTTCAACTTTACTTTTAGTCCTTATCTTTCTCTTCCTCCATTTTCTCCTCAACCTCACTCAATACCATCTTTCCCACTACTTTATCACCTCTCAAGGTGTGTGCCAATGATGATCTTTCCATTTTCCTCATCCATTTACCCACAAGCCTTATGTCTTCACATCCATTATCTACCAAACTCCCACCCACCATTCCACTTGTTCAGTCCAATCCTTTTCCATCCATCCTACCAACATCTATGAGCAAAAATGCATCAAAAAATTCAAAAAGAAATAAAATAAAATAAAAATCAAATCAAATCATCCACTGGTGAAAACTTTGCAATTCAGGCACCTTGGATAAGTACCATGATGAAAACTTGGCAAACAAGCATCATGCATAATCCCTCCATCCAAATGCTCTGTACACTTGGGGGCACATTCCATTACCCATCATACCCATATCATCCCACCATACCAACCACATCCTATCCATTTCACCCACCATCTTCATTTGGATCTTGATAGAAATAAAGTCCACCACTAGATACATGCTTTTGGTCATCCCTTTGATATCCATTTTCCATCAAAATTTGTATCCTCCTATCCTTTATCTACCCATTCTTTCATCCATCCAATCCATCCATTGGCCTCATCCACCCATCCTACTTATCCTCTACCTTATTAACCTTTCACATCCTAGCTTCCATCTATCTCCCTCATCCTCTTGTTGACTAATATTCAATCCTACAACATCCCTCATAAAAAATCTTCTTGAATAGCATATTATAACTGGGGGCACTCTGTTCCTTGGAGACTGTGGCATGCCCATCATTCCATCAATCCTTATCTTTTTGCATTCCTCTACCCAAATTTGTCTATCCATTGTTTCCTTTTTCATCTATCCTTGCATCTCACAACATTACCTCCATATTTCCATCACCTGGTACATCCCTTGTCATTGGTATCTAGCCCTCAGCTATCCCTCATCTTGAGCTTCCATTCACTATCCTCTCATCCTAAGCTTTTCATCCACTCTCTTCTCATCTTGAGCCTTCTTACTCCCACTATCTCAATCTTTTCACAAACCATCTTCTCTTTTTGATCTTTTCACCCCCTTTATCCCCTCATCTCAAGCTTTAGCTCTATCTTCTCATCCCAAACCTTTCATCCACTATCTCTTCATCTTTATCTTTCCTACCGCTATCCTATCATGTTGCACTTTTTTTTGGTAATCCCTTGTACATATTTGGATCTGTTAGCTATCTATTCCTTATGCATAGTCCTTAGCTTGGTCCCATTGTATACCTCTCATCTCTTCGCATCAGTTCCTATTTGATCACAACTTGCAATTCTCTTGGTTAGCTGCTTTAAGGAATCCTCATACGAGATCCCTTGTCATCAAAATGTTATCTTAAATAGTTCTGATTGCCTAGCTCATCCTAGTCCTTGATATTATTGATAGATCCTTGTAGGATGCATCCTTCCTCTCATCTGATCTTGGTCTATCAGTATCTAGTCCTATCTGTCTCTTTGGAAAAAGGTTAACTTTTTTATGGATTTACATTTTCTTTCGATTTATTTTCTTTTTGGGATTTCTGGCTTGGTTCTTAAAGTATCTCTTCCAAGTGATTTTGGTTGTTCCCTCCTCAAGGTTTCCACAATATTTTATATCATGGTGTGCTATGAATGGGGCAATTCAAGTGCAAGGTCTTGATTCGGTCTTTCATCTTTTCTTTTTTCTGCTTGTGGGTTCCCCAGTATCGTTCCCACTCTGACTCTTCCCAGATTCATGTGTGATGTTGGGGCAATCGTTGCATGTTTTTTTGTGTTAGTCCTATGTAATATTGGTACAAAGGTCTTGATTTTCTTAGTCGCCTTGGCATATCTCCAATATTCCTATATCAAAATATGTGCTCAACTACATGGTGGTGTTCCCCTTTGGAACACCCCCACACTCAAGCTTCAATCAATTACATCAAAACATCCCATCCTATTAGTGCAACCCATCCTTATCCAGGCATCCCATCTCACCCAAGACTCCCATCTTATCCAAGAATCCCACCCTATCCAAGAATCCTATCCTATCCAAGCATCCCATCCAATCAATCTCACCATCATGATCCAACCAATCTCTTAATCTCATCATATTTCCTGCATTAATCATAATCATAGCTCCTACATCAATTATAATCATAGCTCCAAAATTCATCATAATCATATCTCCTGCATTAATCATAATCATAGCTCCTACATCAATCATAATTATAGCTCCAACATTCATCATAATCATATCTCCTGCATTAATCATAATCATAGCTCCTACATCAATCATAAGCATAGCTCCAACATTCATCATAATCATATCTCCTGCCTTAATCATAATCATATCTATGACATCAATTGTAATCATTGTCATCCCCAATCCTAATCCTAGAGTAAAAATCTCCCCAACCTTACCCTCTCCTCTCCTACTCAAAACTGGGGCAACTATGTTGCTTTAAAACATCTTCTTCGTGTCGTTTATGTTTGAACTTCTTTGAAATAGTGTTGTTTCAACACTATGTCAAAGAGGGGCAAAATGTAGACACCTAAATCTGATTACATCAATAGGTAATCATATTTAGTCATCTCCTAGGACATTATTGACTAAATATTTACTATTTAATTAATTAATTATCATACCCTAGTTAATTAATTAATTTAATTAACTATAGTCCAATTAATAAAATCAAATGATAACCCAAAATCAATTTATCAATTAATTCCCTATTGCCTCTATTAAATTGGATAATTCATCAAATCTATTCAATTTAATTCCATACTCCCATTTCATTGAATAAATCATTTAATAAAATATCTAAAATCCTAAAACCCTATCCTAAACCCTAATCCAACCCATTCACCCATACTAACCTCACTTAGCCTCCTAACTAACACATCCCATCAAAGCTAAATCACTTACCCCCTACCCCCCCTTCTAAGTTAATCCTAACCTCCCTCCTAAAAATGTGACAACTTTAAGCAAGGGTTCAGACTTGCTAACCCAAGCCAAAGTCAACAATCTCACCCTCACCCTCACCCTCCAACATTTATGACTCTTACAGCTCTTACACCTCCCTTAATGACTCTTACAAGGCATTTATGGAGCCCTTATATCTTGAGCCTTCTTTTTTGACCATCTACCTTGCCTTACCTTCATCCAATCACACTTTGACAAGTGTCACCTCCCTATTGGTGCTAAATAAGCACAATTCATGTGCTCCCTTTTGAGTGCATCCTGACCATCCCTTATCATTTCATCATCTTGAAATCTTGGCCCTCCGTTCCTCCAACCCTTGGCCCATAAATTGAACCTCCTCCCTTCACAAAATAAATCCACCTTTTCATGTAAAGTTATAATGCTATTTTGAGAGCTTAGAAACTACCAAAATACCATTATAATGTTGAAATACCTCCATGACTCCCTTGTTTGAAACCCTCACCCCTCCACACACTTGGTAAAAATCCCCATCCATTGGAAGCTTGAGTACAACATGAGCATACACCCCCTCTCATTAGCGAAAAATCCATTGCATAATATGTTATACCATTAGGAGCCTACCATTCTTGGTTTGCTGCCTTTTGTGGTGATAGCAATCAGTACTATCATAAGTGTTTTCCATGTTTAGTATGGTTAAAGTTTTCATTTAATAGTTAGTTTTCAATTTGCACTACTAAACTAGGTGATACACCTTCCATTTAGGGGCTAACAAATTCATACCAAAACTTGAGAGTTCATCCAGAAAAGACTCACAAGCTAATTCAAATACTCAAGAAGATAATTTGGATGATGAGGATCCTTATCCTTATCCTTATTTTCATGATCTTGCTAAATTCTTTGCTAAGACAAATGACTTTGTGCCATGTTTTAGCACTATAGATGGTACTAGTGATTCTTCTAAGGATAATACTAATCCACACTATGATCATTTAGAATAGGGAGAGTCTAGTCATACATTACGTATTGAGTACCTATGTAAAAATCTAGATGATGAAGGAGAGTATGTCCCTATCATTGTTGGGGAATTCTATAGCCTATTGCCTTGCAAAACTAATTCTAAAGAATATGAATTTGACTCCCTTTCAAAAGTGACTATAGATAAAGACATTGACCAAGTTCATGTCTATGAAAACCAACTCAAAGTGGGTGAAACATCTAGGGTTAGGTTAGATGGGTCTGATCCAACTAGTGTTCTCAAGTCTTTAGTTGATGTTGTTAGTACTCAGAGGCATTCAAACACACTTTTAGACGAAGCCACTCTAGGTCTTGAATTGCTAGTGCAAGCATTTAATGACTATACTATGAATGCAATCAAACCCACCACTACTCTTTCACTCACATATCCTGAGCTTATAGACTAGAATCCTAATACATCTAGTGAAGTCCCCACATTCTAGAATGACTATGCTCTTGCCTCCTGCTTGCATTTTGTCAAACTAGTAACATCTTCCACTAGCAAACAAAGTGTCAACATGACTAAAGCTGACATAAAATATCTCATTCATACAATTAAAAATAAAAAACATAGAAGGTCTGATGGTGAAAACTACATTGTGGGAGTGTTGGAACCCAAAAAAGTAAAAACAAAAGATGCATCCAAGGGTGAAGACCTCTCTAAGGCACCAGTGAATGAGATATTTGATGCACTTCCAAGTCACTTTTAGGAGAGATCATTACTGTTGATAGAGAAACACAGCCAATCAACCTAGGCACAAAAGAACATCCTCATATGATACATCTGGCATAGTCACTGTCTCTAGAAGAAGAGGAGGAATTCATTGCCTTCTTCTAAGAGAAGAAGATAAATTTTGCTTGGAAATATTCTGACATGCTAGGACTAGATCCTGATCTCATTATGCATCATTAGTCCATCACACTAGGCATTAAACCAGTTAAACAAAAACTTTAGAAAATGCATCCTCATGTTGCATTGCTCATCAAAGTTGAATTGGAGAAGCTTCTAAAAGCTAGTTTCATCCATGCAATTGATTATGCTAAATGGATATCCAATACTATTATAGTCTACAAGCATGATAAATCTATCAAAGTTTCTACTAAATTCTGTGATCTCAACTTAACATGTCCTAAGGATGATTTTCCACTTCCCAACATAAATATGATAGTGGACATGACAACAAGATATGAGATTTAATCACTCATGGATGAGTTTTTTGATTATAATTAGATCAAAATTTTGCTAGAAGATCAGGTGAAGATTGCTTTTACATATGCATGGGGAACCTTCTATTAGAACGTAATGCCATTCGGCTTGAAAAGTCCTAGTGTTACCTATTAGAGAGCAGTCACTACAATTTTCCATGATATGATGTATAAGACCATGGATGACTATGTGGATGATACTTTGGTCAAGAGTGCAAAACAC
This sequence comes from Cupressus sempervirens, assembly GCA_028749045.1. Taxonomy (NCBI): domain Eukaryota; kingdom Viridiplantae; phylum Streptophyta; class Pinopsida; order Cupressales; family Cupressaceae; genus Cupressus; species Cupressus sempervirens. Next base: position 413,276,051 of record CM053790.1, read on the forward strand.
AATACTCATTTGCAAGATTTGGGACCTATCCTAGATTGCATGGAAAAGTTTAGTCTTAGGCTCAATCCTAAGAAATGTGCATTTGGTGTCATATCCAAGAAACTATTGATATATATTATGTCTATGAAAGGAATCAAGGTGGATCCAAAGAAATTTCAAGCAATTATGGATATGCCTCTACCCCATAACATCAGCCAGATGAGAGGTCTACAAGGAAGACTCTAATCTATTTGCAAGTTCATCTCATAGTTGGCAGATAGATCACAACTTTTTACAAAGACTTTACATAAGGGTGTTAAATTCAACTAGAGTCAAGATTGTTAGAAAAATTTGAGACAGATAAAACAATATCTTGCTAATCAACCAATCTTAATGTCTCCTGTCTGTGGGAAGGCTTTGATCTTGTACATCTCAGCAACTAAAACATCTTTGGAAATATTATTAGCTCAAGAGGATGACAATAACAAGGAAAGACCTATTTACTATTTGAGTCACATGCTAATCTCATATGAGATGAGTTAAAACATTATTGAGAAAGTTTGCTTGGCATTTGTCTTTGCTTCCCAAAAGTTGAGACACTACATGCTTGCCCACACTACCCAGGTGGTCGATAAAATTGATCCACTAAAGTACTTGCTTGGCAAAGTGGCTCTAATAAGAAGATTGGCTAAGTGGGTCATGATACTCAACAAGTTTGAAATTTAGTATGTCAAACAAAAGGCTATTAAGTGACAAGCAATTGTAGAATCTTCTCCCAGTGAACATCGATTTTGTTGATGAGTCAATTCTAACACTCACCCGACAAACATGGGTTATGTTCTTTAGTGGGTCCTTCACACAATAGGGATCTAGTGCTGGGTTACTATTCATATCACCATGAAGATATTCATTGCCCAAATCATACAAGATTTTGTTTCCTTGTACAAACAACATTGCAGAATACAAGGCTTTAATTAATGGCATGAAGATTGCAGCTGAATGGAGAGTGGATTTGTTAGATATCTTTGGGGACTCTTAGCTCATAATCAACTAGGTTAATGATGTGTATCAGATGAAGAATGAGAAATTGATCCCTTACAAATGCATGGTTGATGACATGAAGAAATTTTTTTCTCACATCACCTTCCAGAAAATTCTTCAAGTAGATAAAAAAGTGGCTAATGCTATGGCTACTCTAGCCTCCTTGCTATAGATGCCCGAACATGATCTCTGACATGAGTTCTTGGTGGAAGCATTACTCTACCCTACCTATGATACTCTTGATTCTAGCATGATCTATTCTATTGTAGGACAAGACTCATCTCGCTACCATTACATCTACTCCTATCTCCATAACCAAACCATTTCAGATAGTCTAACCCATAATGAAAAACATTGCCTTATCCATAATGCTTTGCGATATATCATTATTGTTGAGGACTTGTTTAGGAGAGGTCTTGATGAAACACTCCTTAGGTGTCTAGAACCTAAAGAGTCCAAATGTGGATTGATTGATGTTCACAAGGGAATTTTTGGATGTCACTCAAATGGTTTGATACTAGCTTGCAAACACATTAGAGCCAAAAATGGAGCAAGAGGAAATCAAGTATGCCAAGTCCTACAATTAGTGCCATGGGAATCTAATTCACACTCTAGCCAGGGAGTTGATTCCATCTACCACACTATGGCCATTTGAAAAATGGACCTTTGATCTTTTGGATCAGATTCACCATCTTCTTCTAATGGACATAAGTTCATTATTATGGCTACAAACTACATCACACAGTGGGTAGAGGCAGCACCTCTCAAAATAGCAAATGGCAAGACTATAGCTCTTTTTATCACAAACTAAATCATCTATAGGTATGGTGTACTATCCTCCATCATTACTAACAATGGAGGATAGTTTAAAAACAAAGACCTCAAGGAGCTATGCAAAAGATTCAAAATCATGCAACATTGGTCTTCAATTTACTACCCCCAGGGTAATGGCTAGGTAGAGGCATCCAACAAGGTGATCCTCAAGATCCTCCTTCACACAGTCAGAAAATCTAGGAGGGACTGGCACCTCTAGATTAATCTAGCTTTGTGGGCATATAGGAAAAGCATCAGGACTCTAATAGGTACAATGCGCTTTGCTTTAGTTTATGGAGCAGATATTATGCTTCCAATAGAGGTTGAGAGTCCTACTTTGAGAATCTCTATGAAAGGCCTCATTACTAATGAAGATTATAGAATAGATTGGCTTCAAGAGCTAGTACTATTAGATGAATGTTAACAAGTGGCATGCAATCATTTGTGAACTTATTAGTAGCGAATGTCTAGAAGTTATAATAAGAAAGTTAAGCCACATGACTTTCAACTTGGTGATCTTGTCTTGAGAGAAAATCCTAAGAATCAACAACAACAGGTCCAAAAAGGAAAGTTCAAACCAAACTAGCTTGGTCCTTACATAATCACTACAGTGTATGGATTTGGTGCTTACTAGCTTTCTACAGCCAAGGGGGAACACTAGTACATTTAACCCTAAATTTTGACCAAAATTTTTGACTAAGTCTTTTAAATGGGTTGGTTGGTCGATTTGTAAAGCAATTTTTTATTTTTTTTAATAACATGCCCATGTTGGTCGCAATTACAACCAATTATTTTGGTCTCAATTGCAATGCACACATCATCATAAAATAAAAACAAAAAAAATAGCAAAAATCACATTTCATTTGTGCGCAAGTCGATGTTGAGGGTTCCAAAGCATTCTAGCATTTCACATGAGGGCATAGTGTGATCTTCAAGGGGGGTTCTAGAAGAGAGGACTCGTGTTAGCATATGTTGATATAGCCTTCACCAAGGATGACTAGCTTCACTAAAAATGACATTGTGTAGGGACCATTGTAATAGATAAAATTTTAGTTGCATATATGATAATAGGTTTTCTTTACCACAACATTGTGTAGGGACCATTGTAATAGGTAAAATTTTAGTGGCATATATGATAATATTTTTTCTTTACCATGGCATTGTGTAGGGACCATTGTAATAGATAAAATTTTAGTGGCATATATGATAATAGGTTTTCTTTACCATGACATTGTGTAGGGACCATTGTAAAAGGTAAAATTTTAGTGGATTATGTGTTTGTGTTTGATTTGAATGGAGATGGCATTGTCAAGAATATTTTGATTCTAGTGGGGAGGCAAGGTATATGGCACAAGACCTTGGGAATTTTTATGTATAGGGGCAAAATTATATTGGTTTTATAAAGGTGAGCCACCAGTGCATACAGATGCTTTCATTTTTAATGAGCTTGTTGAGCTTGATGGGAACTTGAGATTTAAATATGAAACAGTTGTATTGCCTAAAAAATTGTTTCTTAGAGTAACTTGTGTCAACAAGGATTGTATTTGGGCAATTAAAAAAAGAAAGGGTTATGGTGGCCATATAATTTGTTTAGATTTTGATAGTAATGGTCAGTAGAAGATTACCTATTTATGTTGACAGACAAAAAATAGTTATCCATGTATTGGTTGCCCCCCTCCTTAAGGGATAGCATAATTCATACACTATGAAGGAGGGTGATCTTCCCTTCCTAAAAATTTGACTTGCTAAGGGATATCTTACTACCTAATGCTTTGCAAAAGAAGTCAAGTTCGGTCATAAGACAACTCAATTTTCCCTCAATCAACTCAAACAAAATTGTTGTATCATCTACAAACTACACATTGGAGACTTCTTATTCATTGGGAAAACTTATACCTCTCGCTTTAGGGCAAAGAGTGTTGTCCCTATCAAGTAGTGAAGTGAGTCTACTATGAGAATAATAAGAAATGGTGAAAAGGGACAACATTGTCTAATGGGTCCAGTTAATTCAAATTTACATAATTGAGACCATTGATCTAAACTATGACCATAATACCATTCAACAGAGTGGATACCATCCTAGAGAACATAGTATGAAAACCCATTTCCTCCAGCATCATAAGCAGAAAGCTCCATTGACCCTATTATATGCCTTTTCATAGTCAATGAATAATATCCCCTACTAATCAGATTCTCTTGCCCAACTGATTGCTTCTCAACTAGTGATAAGGTTCTCTAGATAGTACCTTCCTTTAACAAATTTTATTTGGGTGAAAATGATGGTATTAGGGAGGATAGTTTTTAGCCTTATGAATAATAGTTTAGCTAGTATCTTGTAAGATACATTAAGAAGATTAATAAGCCTCTAATTTTTAATCAGGGTCTTGTCCTTCTCCTTAGGGATGAGCTTGATGAGACATTCAATGATTTCCTAGCCTAGGGACCCTTTCTCAAAGGTGTCCTCATATATTGCCAATAGCTCTGCTCCAGTCCAGTCAATATTTTGCTTATAAAATTTAGCTAGAATCCCATTTGGACTAGGTGCCTTATCATTCTCTAGTTTCAAAATAGCATTCTTGATTTCAAGACACGTAATCTCCTTAGTGAGGTTAGCTACATCTACTTTTCTAACCTTACTTGGAATGATATTTTCAGATTGGCCCTTGCTATCAACATATCTAGATCTTTATCTTATTCTCCTCTCCCCAAACAAAATCATTCCTAGCCCTTGATTCATTAGATTCAAGAGCTTAGAAGAAAAACTTAGAACCCTTTATCTCCTAACCGCATCCAGTTCACCCTTGCTCATTCCCTAAGAATCAAATAAGTAGGAGATTCTTTGATTGCTACTAATGTCAAAGTTAAAAAAACCTAAGTCAACTAAAAAATATAAAATTTGGTATGTTTTAGGAAGAAAATGATGAAAAAATTTGGCATATTCATTCAAAATTTGGTATGATTTAACAAGAAAATGATATTAAAATTTGACATATTCGTTCAATACTTTAGATATAAGAGAAACAAAAATTTAAGAAAGCTAATTTTTAAAAAAAGCATGAGGAATGTTTGCAGGTTGATACTTAATTGGATAAAGAATGGACTTCTTCTAATGTAGTCATACATCCTCTCATGAGGACATATCTTATGGATACTCTTAAGGAGCTCAATAAAGCTGGAATGGGATTAATATCCATTCCTTTTAATTTCCTTTGTAAATTTCATTTAAATGTACATTTTTTTGTTTGTAGTTCTTTTTTTAGTATTTTCTAGTTTTGATGGTTGACTTTACTTTTCATGAATTTATTTCATTTTGTCTTAAGGCTTCATGTTATTCTAGTTTAGACCCTTTCTTTATTACTATAATTTTGATATATTTCTTTATTGGGAAAATGATGTTTTGTGTTATTTCTTTGAGGTGACCCCATTAATGTAGCAAGTTTTTAAATGAGTATTAGTTATTTTTTAAAAGAGAATCATCTATCTATTATTCTAATGGCTTGAATTTTTTAGACATCTCTCAAACAATTAAATCAGTGACCCTATTGCAAGAAGAAAATCTCTCTCAAGATTTGGATAATTTGTTTGTTTTTTTGTTTTATCACTGAGCTTTTACCCATGCACTTAGACTTTTTGAATCTATTCTTCTAGATGATTTCAGAATGTTATAGGGTATTGGAAATTACTTTATGCGAATATTGCTATAGAAAAAAGTGTTGTGAGGTTATATACAGCCAAATAAATCTACGTTAAAACAGTTGAATAAACTTTCTTTAGACATTGAAAAGAGGTTAAGAGGTTTCATGAAAATGCTATATCAATGAAAATAAAACCCGATTATCTAACTTTTGTCAAAGTTTCTTCAAGCATGTGTTATATATGTTAGGCATTTCATATTTTTCTCAAGAAAATGAGTGTGTGTCAAAATATGTCAGCAAAATATGAGTAAAATAATCTTTTGATGGGGTAAACTAAGAAATAGTCAGCAAAATGTGTTTCTTATATTGTGAAACAATCATTTGGATATAATTTGCTAGTATTCATATTCAAGCAAAATTTAATTTGTTATCAACTTGACATCATAAACATAATGTAATAGACTGAAAAAATAAGTAGTTTGTGGTTAGTTCAAGGGTAGTTAAGGTTGGTTGTCGATTTTAGGAGTTAGTATAAGTTTATAAAATTTTCAATGATCGATGACATGAGGAGAATGAATGTAAACCTATTTTGAACAAATAAAGTATTGAATTTCTTGCATAATTCCTATATATTGACATTTTTGACAGTCTAATTCTTTTTTCATAGTTTTGTATTGTGTTGCTAAAGATCCATTAGTATAGATGGTGGAGTATTGATTATCCATTGCTTTGGCATTTGCAGGGATTAAGACCCTGTGATATTTGTAGAGATCAAATCATTTTCCTAGGAATTGTCAAAACCTTAATATAGGTTAAGTAAGAACATTAAGAAATGTATTTTAACATTATCTTGCATGCAATAAGACCTAGCATTTGAGAAATAATATGGGGAAAGGTATATGATATCTATCCACTAGGATGCAGAATGTCATGCACAAAGAAACATGTGCAAAAGGTGCAAGAAGGGTCTAAGAAAATCATCTAACTACTAAGAGGATGGAGACAAGAGCGAGTAGATGTGGATTTGTCCATACAAGACAATAGGTAAGCATTGTGAGGCATATCAAAAGAAGAATGTGGAGTCTAGAAGATGTCCAAATATATGTGTGTTCAAATCATGTTCGATTCAAAGACTATTTGGAGGAGTAATCAACTACTTGCTTTGATAATAAAGAACATTCAACATTTTTCTTGGGTCAGAGATTTGTGATAGGGTAGGTTAATAAATATTGAGGTTAGTGTGAAAAAAGTCTTGAAGTTGCAAGGGTTGAGTTGCCAAGGGCAAGTGGAAGAATACCATCTATGAGGATTAAAGGGCATAAGATCACAATTATTCAATATATCAACACTTGATGCATTATCTGAAGAATTTTCTTTTGTGTGACCTTGTTTATGATGATGATAAATATTCCTTTAAAGTGTATGACATTATGGTGGTTTCCACTACTTGTAAATCTATTCTTGTTTAGTTAAGCCTATGCTAGATCAATCAAATGCAACTCTACTTGTCTAGTTCTCTTAACTAAGATTTCCAAATCCAATATAGAAATTGGCCATGGAAAAAATGGGAGCTTGAGAAGCTTAAGCCTATTCAAATTCAATTAGATGCAACATCACTTGTTCTAGTTTCTTGACTGAGATTTCAAAATTCAATAGTGCGAAAAAATTGACCATGGCCAAAGTGGGAGCTTTAGATGATTTATCCAAGTATCCATCCTTAGGTCCTCAAGATGTAGTAGAAGAGGTTGTGAGAGTGCTTAGGGTTTAGGGTACTATGACTAAAGCAATAAGTGTTATTGTCAAGTTCATAAGGCATAATCACCTGTACAAAATTAATATGGCCAGTGATCAATTGGAAGGCATAATCTCCATTTTCTCATTGGAATCTAGATACATATTAACTATAGAACTTAGAAGGCATTAAGCTGGTATCTAAATTTTAGATTCATATAGGCATCAAATTTAATGAACTTTGACTACAAACCATCTTTGGGAAGGATCTCCAATAAATATATCTGAGGGAATTAGTACTATAGTGTAATGTTCCAAGGTGATGTATTAGCTTATTTTGCTAAATTTTTAGAAATAGAATACAAATGATAACACATTTTTTTTGTTTTGTTCATTGAGATCCTAGTATGAGAAAATTGAGAATATACAGTAGCTAGGATGTGAATAGTAAACAATTTATTTCACTTACCCAGTTTGAACAAGTTAAGAGTGCATGTTAGTTGGGGTGTAAACAAGAAGCAATTTATTTTGCTTATTGGTGTTAAGCTACATAGTATATAGGATAATCTAGAGAGTCAGAGATAACTAGTGGTGCACTAAAATGTTGAACTTATGATAATGCAAGAAACAAACTAGAGTTGTCTCTCTCTCAATTTTTAGAAAAAGTTTGTCCACACATGCTTAGAAGAGAAATAGTTCATTAATTAGTGTGTAGTTTATAGGTAACCAACATAGATATATGGGTAGGAAAAGGCAATGAATGAGAGAAATAAGAATGTTAAATGATTACTAAAGATCATAATGATGTAGTAAACAAAATGCAATGGCATTTCACAATTTATACACTTAATGTATTTATATATCTTTATATACAAGTATAGACCAAAACCTGATGCTCTCAATGAAATAGGCTATGGAAAGTAGGGGTTTCCCATATAGTAACAAAGAGAAAGCTATATCACACACACACAGTTAGTTAGTTAGTTTCTAGCATCACGATGGATATATCTAGTTTCTTTCATCAAACAGTGGATGTTTAATATAGCTATCGACAATATACATGTATGAATTAGTATAATAAAAGTGATGAATAAATATTGGAGAATATTATGATGCATAAAAAAATTATAGTCACCTCTCATCAAACAATTTTCCTTGTCTAAGTGTGCAGGCATGCACACTGCACACACATCATGACACAATTTTGTGAGAGATGGTTGTAGTTTGTTTTATGCATCATCGTGATCTTTAATGGTCAATCAAATTTTTATTGCATTCACAAATTTCTTGATGCTTATTTATTTTTGATAACTAAGTTCTTATAACCAACCATTGTTTGGTAAATTGCTACATTTTTGAAAACATATTTAGGCAATAGGCATAGACTTTCTTGATAGAAGACTTTGCACATTACAACGTTCTCATGTATTGATGAAACTTTCTTTCCTTAGGCACATGTTGTAGGTTAAATTGGTTATTATTTTTATGTATTATACATATTTATGCATAATTGTTGGTAGTTTATATTATATATTTCATAATACGTTATCAAGTGTTGATAGTCTACACATCTTATAAACCACTCATTGTTTGAGCCATTTCTCTTGCTGAAGCATTTTAAGGAAATAATGATAGAATTTCTTGAGGCAAGACTTTGCATATTATAAAATTTTCTTTCGATCTTTCAAATTTGAGCCTAAGGATTGATGACTTTTCTCTTCTTAGGTACATCAAGCAGGTTTAATTGACTATTCTATTTATATGCACTTTTAAGGTGGTTTTGTGATACATTTTTTAATGTATAATCATTGATAGTCTAAAAATGTATGTGTAGACTATCAAATTTGGAAGCACCATGCAAAAAAAAATAGATAAATTTTCTAAAAATGTGTATATAAAGATGTATGAGATAATCAATTATTGATCAAATAGAAGTAAGATGTCAAGAAAATTGTTATTTTAAGGACAACATTTTAGGTAAACTTCAGCAACATAACAAGCATTTGTAAAAGAAAAGTGAGGTTTTCAAATCACTGATAAGAGAGATTCATGACATTGACTACAATATTAGGAAGTATTGATGGCATCATTCTTAGAGTCACAACTAACACTAAAATAGAAAAGTGTATTTGAACCCTAATTGAATCTGAACACAAAAAAAATCAACAAAAAATAGAAGCATAGGGCTACAGAAAGGTTTTCTATCATCTCTTGAAGTTTTTACTGCTAATTGGTGAAGGGTTTTATATTGTCGAATATTATTTCTATATTGTATCAATCAAATATATAACTTTAAATCAATTTGGAAGTAGTGCACTCATCACTGCTTCTAATGTTCATCAATTTTGTGTATGTGATGATCCATTTTTTTATCCAAATGATGGCTTGATATAATGGCTAGTCTAAAGTTTTTTATTGTTGTTTTTGATATTTAATCTTATTTCTTATGTGATTTTCTTGTTAAGATCATCCCCTTTGATTGAGCCTATATGCACATGCAATCTTTATTTCTTAACAATGGTGGATTACTTCCACCCTTGTTGGTTGTTGTAAGGTTCTTGGAGTCCTCAGTATGCTACTAAAATAAGGTTTGATAACTAAGTCCAAATGTTCATGTTTCTTTGGGTTTCAATTTAAATGTTTCAAAAATTTCCAATAATTAATGAAAGTTTCTAAAGCCAATTTTTCTATGGTCATTTAAACTTGTTCTATTTTATGTTAATATTAGGATTAAATGGAATTTATAGAAGCAGAAAGTACCATATGAATTTCTATTTCTTTGTTTTTTTTGAAGTGTAACTTGCATTTCTTGGAAGTTTTCCACAACATAGATCTCCTTCAACAAAATTATCTAGGCTGGGCAATTGGTAACTTCTTTTCTTTCTATGGAAGATTGTAATTGACAAAACTTAAGACTTTGTTTGTTTTTAATCATCCATGTGAAGCATGTGAAAAAAACTTTGTTTGTGTTGGATGCTTCCCTATAATGTTTGGACTTTTAGGTTCTCTAAGACATATCAAAGTGGTTGTTTGATGTTACAAGTGATTTTAGATCTCATTTATTACTTAAAGATCTAACTGTTCCATACACTTCTTTGGTTTTGACTGTTCAAACATAGTGACCTTCAAAATGACTTAAAAACCATGAGCTTACAAAGAAACTACACTCTATTTGTATCCTTATCACTCCAAATCATCAACAGGGTCATGATCAATCTCATCTATGAAGCATATTAAAAGCTAAGGATTTAGAGTGACTCTGTCATTTCATTTTTTTCCACATCTTGTTTGAACCATATAATGCAAATCTCATCTATGAAGCATATTAAAAGAAAAGGATTTGGAGTGACTCGTATACAATTCATTTTTTGTCATTCATTATATGGTTTGAACAAGTGTGGAAAAAAATTAGATTTTTATTATGAATTTTCTGTTCATCAGTCTATGTTAAACTAATCAACAAAGATTTGGTACTCTGAGTTATGGAAGTTCAACTAAGTATTTGTTTATTTTCATTTTTTATATTTCTTTATCTCTTTATCAATCTATCTCTCTATCTATACCTCTTTCTAACTATCTCACTTTAGTATTCATTTCTATATGTGTCTTCCTCTTACTACTCCATCTGCAGGTCGCAAAAAAATCATCCTTCTTCCACCAATGAGTCATTCCATTCAAGAAAGACCATGTCTGACGATATCAATGTACACAAAAATAGGGAGACAATTGCTAGACTGTGGTCTAACTTAAAAAGAAAAGGTGATGGAAAATTTTATTGTCCTTGCAAAATTTGTAAGAGCTTAAAGACTAGAAGATATCTAATCACAATAGCTGAGCAACACTGTAGGCAACATGGTCACATTGAAGGGGGAAATGATAATTTTCCATTGTTATATGTTTTAATAGTTTATAAATTACATAACACATGATTTGATGATGACATCATGATCATGGTTAATATAAGGTCATCATTTTTATATAGGTCAACATCCCTAAGTTTCATGTTATGGACCATGACAATTCAGAGAATGTGGATTTCACAATGAGGAAACATGGAGGTGTGAATATTGAAGTAGAAGGTAATGATACCATGGAAGAAGACCATGATGATGAAGATCACGATGATCAAAATGATCATGATGATCAAGATGATCACAATGATCAAGAAGATGATGATGATGTTGATGTAGAGCTTGATGTACCTATACTTGAGAAGGCACACAAGTCCCTATATAAAGGCTCCAAAAGAACTCTTCTTACCACTATATTGTTGTTGGTGAACTTGAAAGTTATGAATGGTTTATCCAATGTAGCAATGACATGTATATTAAGGCATGCCATCTTCTTTCATTATTTTACTCGTAGTTCCCTTACAATTAACATTGGGTTTGTGTAGCAATTAATATTCTCTAAATTAACAAATTATATTTTTGGTCATAGGTTGATAAGTGAGTGTTTGTTACCAACATCAAACATTCTACCTCGGTCATACTAAGAATTATCTCGCATCATGAAATATATTGGAATGGAGTATCAAACAATACATGCATGTTTGAACAATCGTATTATATATCATAAACAACATGAATTTTCAACACAATGCCCTATTTGTCATATTAGTAGATATCAATCAAATTGATTAACAAAAAAGGTGCATCGCAAGGTTCTTTGGCATATTTCCATTATTCCACGTCTGCAATGATTATTTAGGTGCAATAGCTTGGCAAAATTTATGGATTACCATGCACGCAATAGAAGTCAAGATGACATTATGTGAATTCCTACAAATGGTTTGGCATTTAATGAAATAGAGGAAAAATGGCCACACTTTAAAGAAGAACCTCATAATCTCAAGCTTTCATTGGTAGCAAACAATGTCAATCCTTTTGGAGAGATGAGATCTACTAAATCGGTGTGGCCTATTTCTGTTATCAACAATAACATACCTCCTTGGTTGTCCATAAAGAGAGAGCACATAATGTTGACACTAATTGTTCTAGGTATTTTTTGATTTAGTAGTCATCTAAATTAATTTATTATTACTAATCCATCAAAATAGTCATAATAATTATCTAATGTTTTCGTTCATTCAACTAGGTAAGTACCAAGTTAAAGATATCAATGTATATATTGAACCCCTTATCGACAAGTTGATGGTGTTATGGAATGGGGTAACTATGTATGACATCTATAGACCACTAGGAAAAAGACAATTTCAATTTCATGCAATTCTTGTATGAACAATACATGATGCTCCTTGGCTAACACATTTTTGTGGTATGTTCCCTTCTTAACACCTCTTTTTTGGTATGTCAAAGTTAACACATTTAATCCAATTATACATGATCTTGTAGGTCTTTAGACAAAGGGAAAATTTGCATGTCCAGTTTGTGGTCCAAAGATGAAATCTCATCATTCAAAAAGTTTAAGAAATTAATTGTTTGATGAGAATAGACACTTTCAGCACATAACTCATAAGTATCGAATTACCGAAAAACATCTTTTCAATGGGAAAGAAAAGACTATGTCAAAGCCACAAAGAATGACACCTCACCTATGGAAGTTGACATATAATAAAATAAATCATTGAGGTAATGTCATTCCATCTTATGGTTTTTGTTTCAAATTTATATTTTGATATTGTGTTTTGTTTACTGATGATGTGATTGATGCTTGTGAAGGCCATCAAGGCATCAATGACCAACTTCAAAAAGGACTAAAAAATTATCCTACACAATTTACTAGGTTTCCATACTACAAGCAACTCCCAATCATGCATTTGTTTGATCCTATGCATATTGAAAAGAATGTAACAGAGACATTATGAAAAATGTTTGATGGAAGGCGTGACAAAGACCAAATTGTCAAAATTGGTAGTGACATTGAAGAATCCAAGCATGCAATGAAAATTGGCATTCGATCAGATAACAATGGAGACCAGATTAATACAAGATCCCTTAGTTGGTTATTGTCAAAGAAGAAGAGCAATGATATAAAAGAAGTCATTAAAAAAAAATACAATTTCCCATAGGATTTTCTACAAACATAAACAATCTCATATCAAAGAAAAGTGAATTTGGGCCAGGGTTGAAAACACATGATTGGCATACATTTATTAAGGTAATTCATGTTATTTTGTATTCACTATATATTTATATACTACATGTAGTTTTAATTTCATTCTTTTATAAAATATTGACAAGATCATTTTACAAATATTGTAGTATGTTCTACCTCTATCTCTCCCACACCACTTCACCAACAATGTCAAATAGGTTATATATGATCTTGAAAAATACATGAGGTGGTTGTCATCTAAAGAAGTCAATAAAGAAGATATAAAATATTGGAAGAGAAAAATTCCTCTTTTGATGTGTGAAATGCAAAAGTGTCTACCTCCAAGTTTTTTAATGCACAACAACACTACCTCATACATCAAGTTGAGGAGATTGAATTGTGTGGACCTGTACCAACCAGGTCAATGTGTATGGTTGAGACGCACTTGAAATTTTTGAAAGGCTTGGTTTGATAAAGAGCACATCTTGAGGATTCTATGGTGGAGGGATATATGGTATACCAAACCATGGTGTACATTAGTGAATATCTTCCTAAGTTTGCAGTAAAGATCCATGTAGATCATATTTGGGATCCCAACTCAATTATAAAATTTGAAGGGGAGTACTTGATGGACAAAGATAGATCAAGGAAAGTGAGAGGTAAATCTAAGATGTTATTTTAGTTAATTAATCCTTATAAATATTCAATATAAGTTATTTATAATTGGTGTATTTTTTTTGAAATAGGTGGTCAAGAATGAGATGCAATACATTTGTATACTGTGAACAATCTTGATTGGATGACGGAATCGATTGAACAATGTCAACAAAAAGGTTGCTTGTTGACATGGGAAGGTGTTGTTTCATTGGTTACAGAAGCTCATTGTAATGGAGATTCCAATGTTATGTCAATGGTAGTTGATCTAGTAAAGGGTTTAAGAGGTGGAGAGGTGGCCACAAATTTCACATGAAAAAGTTGGATCACATAAAGAAAACTTGTGATTCTGGGATAACTGCAGTTATTGAGGTCACCAATATATCATCTAGAAATGACATACATCCTCAACAATCTCAAAATCAATACTATAGCATCTTGGATGATATAATTGAGTGTGAATTTACCACCTTCAAAGTAGTTCTATTCATCGTCAAATAGTATAGGTTATGACTAAATCAAAATGATCCAAATAGAACAGTTATTCAACATGATAATGGATTTACAATGATTAATATAAGGTTGTTTGAGCTAGTTGGAGATGAGCCCTATGTTCTTCCAAGCCAATTCAATCAAGTGTTTTACTCAGAGGTTCCACATAAATAGGTTGGTCATTTTTTGTTAGACATGATCCAAGAGGAAGGCTGATAAAGTATAATGTTATGGAAGAAGAAGATATTGAAGATGATGAAGAAGCAGATGATGAAGATCAAGATGATGGTGATGACGATGATGGTGATGACAATGATGGTGATGGTGATGATGACGATGATGATGATGATGATGGTGGTGGTGGTGATGGTGATGGTGATGGTGATGGTGATGATGGTGATGGTGATGATGGAGATGATGATGGTGATGATGGCTATGATGATGGTGATGATGATGGCAATGATGGCGATGATGATGGTGCTGATGGTGATGATGATGATGATGATGATGATGATGATGATGATGATGATGAAGATAATCGATGACTATAAATGTCTTCACCCCTTCTATTGATGATCTTGCATTCCATATATAAGGTAAATTTGTTCATGTTTACGATGTTGCATATTGTTCATGTTGTCTTCTAAGTTATTTTTAGCATACACATATCATGTAATTTTTATCTAACTTAAGATAAATAATTAACATATGCAGGAAATTTGATTACATATTTATTGTGTTCATTTCTAATGATTACAACATATGTTATTTATAATTACCAATGTTTATGGTGTGTCTTATTATCACCCTTTTTGCAAATAGTCAATTGACTATAGGTACATCATCACCCCTTCCATTGACGATCTTGCATTCCATATATAAGGGAAATTTGTTCATGTTTACAATGTTTCTTATTGTTCATGTTGTCTTCTAAGTTATTTGTAGCAAATGTGTATCATGTAATTTTTAGCTAACTTAAGGTAAATGATTAACATATGTAGGAAATTTGATTACATATTTATTGTGTTCATTTCTAATGATTACTACATATGTTATTTATAATTACCAATGTTTATATTGTGTCTACTTATCACCCTTTTTGCAAATAGTGAATTCACTATAGGTACATTGTCACCCCTTCTATTGACGATCTTGCATTCCATATATAAGGTAAATTTGTTCATGTTTATGCATATTATGTAATGTTTAGCTAACTTAAGATAAATGATTAACATATGCAGGAAATTTGACCACTTTGGCATGGATCATGCACGGTGACATGGATAAGCAGGTATAAGTCAATAAATAGACATAATTTTCTTATATTCTTCTTGTTTATCATTGAGCACATATGTTATAAATAGACATATTATATAATCATATAATATGTATATATAGACAAAGAAGGTCCATATAGAAATATAATTGTATAATCACTTTCAATGTACTACATTTTATATTTGTCACTTTCACTTTCCATTTGATGGATTGCAAGACCCACCAAATAGGTACTTGTTAGATCTATCTACATTGAATGAGGCAATTGAGGAAATGGTAGATGAATGCTCTATATGTAGTACGGCTAAAATAGGGAGATCAACCAAAGGTCAAAAGATTAGAAAAAAATATGATAAATGCATGCAATTTTTCCTTGCTAATGGGGGGTCATGTTCTTATGTTAATGAGACCAAAGGCAACATCAAGGTGCCCTTTTGGTACACACACATTGAGAAAGAATGGGTACCCAATGAGCTAGCTCCAATTAACATATATTTTTGTGTTAATGAGAGGATATATCGCATTGCTCCATCTTTATTACATGGTTTGGGCCTATTTTCCATGGATGGGATAAATGTATGTTGCAACAAAGTTGTCAAATTGTTCAAGTATGTTGGTCCATATTACAATTACAATGATTAGATGCAGATAGTTTGATATAAAAAAGTATGCGTAGGTATGCACTATCAGCTAATTATATACAATGGAAAGAAAATGGTCAAAGTAAAAGATTTTCTATGTACATTGATGGGAGACCAAAAGCAATAAGTAATATTACAAGTTTTATAAATAGTATGAAACCTTCCTCAACTAGTAAGCAACCCAATTGCATATTTGAGGGGCATGAGGGGAATGAAGTTTTTGTTTGTGCAATAAAATCAATAAGTGCAGGGGAAGAACTACTAATAGATTACCATTTAAATTGCATAAATACAAACAAAGTTACTATCATGAGGGTTGTAAGTACTATATACCATTTTGTTAATAAGTTTTTTTTTGTTGTCTATTGCTTTCAGTTAACTGAATTTTTTATGTTTAATCTTTGTGACAAGACGATATGGATCCGACAAATGATAGAGGCCACTAGGATGCTACTCCCACCCCTTCTTCAGTGAGGGTAAACCTTATTGAAATTGTACAAATTAGATAGTTGAAATTTTTTATATTATTACGTTATTTTATTTATGTTTTTTGAGTATTTATGATAGTTTTACTGATATTCCTCTCACAATTTGATGTTTAGGATAAGGGTAAAGCACTAGCAGTAAGTACAAAGCCACTAGCTATGCCTTCTGATGAGGATATTGCTGAAACTCCAATTGTAACAACAATGTTGAAGAAAAAAAATTTTAAAAATAAATTTAGAAATAACGAAAATTTTGGATGATGCAAATATGGAATCCAAGGAGATGATGAAGAGGCTATCAGATTTGAGAGCGCAAGCTTGTCATTATGACGTAAGCAGTAATTTATCTTTAGTTATGACAAAAGTTCAATAAATATTTATATTTTATAATCTTTTATGTTGTGAAGTAAAATATTTAATATGTGCAAAAATACTTTATTGATGCAATTTTTTTAAAGAGTGGTAAGAAACTTTAACTACTAAATTCTTGTTATATAGGATTTTTTGGCAACTGATCCACAACCTAGTCAAGGACAATGCGGTGAGGCTGGTAGTAGTAGAGCTCCGACTGCCATAGGTAAAATAATCTTTTAGTTGACAAGTTAGAAGGAATTTTTTATTTCAACATTCAAAACTTCTTAACTTAACTCTTACCTTTATTATTTCAGAATGTCTTTGCTAACAATATATTGTTAAGGTCATCTAGTACAGGAGAGTCTTACAAGGTTGATAGACACCCATACGAGATTGTCGACTGCAATGTCAACAACAAGGGGACATCCAGCTGGTAAATCTTTGTTTTGAAATATTTGGTTTTGTGTTAATTATGAGTTGATAATTTGTACTTTAATCTTGGGTGCATCACATAGTGTATTTTTTTTTTGTGGTAGGAGATGCACCATCTGGTATGCCACTAGATGCGGATCATGGTGCATGTATTGGTGATAATTCACCATCATTTCTTGGAGCTACCCATGTTTTGAGCACAGGAGCTACCCAAACATCTTTGTTGATTGACGATGATGAATCAATGCCTTTGAAATGTCCTTAGATTTCAGGTACTTTAAATGATTATTTTTTATATTGTAATAAGAATTTTCTTGCAAGATGTAATAATGATAGGAAGTGGTGAATGCAAGGGCTTTTGATTTGGAGTGGTGCCTCATGACCTTCTTTAGTATGTCATATTGTTCAAGTTGTTTAATTATTCTAGAATTCCTTTTTATTAGGGGTTTGGTAGGATCATTTGAATTATCAATGTCCTTTTGTCTATACTAGTAATTCTCTAGTTTAGTAGTTCAATTTGAGCTATGAAGTATTTGATTCAGTACCCATGGTGGTTTTAATTTGGATTACTCAAATGGTAATATTGTAGGTACATTGATGGGAGATCAAAAGCAACATGTACATTTATATCACTTGTAATTTAGAGTTCATGATTTCCTCTATTGATATTTAACAAGTCTATTATGCTATGGCACAACCCTACACAAGTCTATTTTGCATTTTAATGTTTTTGAACTTAATATTTTTGAACTAGATCTGTGAGTTCCAAATTTGATCTAAATATTTCTACTGACACTATATGATCTAAATAGTGGAAGTGTGTGTACCATTGAGATGTGCCATTCGGTACATTGCAATAGCATGCTTTCAGTAGAAGATACTAACCAATTTTTCTACAAAGAACCAAAAGTGGGAGTCTTCTTTCATATTCAATGTTCAGTTTTCAATGATTTCCAACATCATTTCTATTTCTTGTTAGAGTTTTAGAGTGCTCACTTTCAAATTCATTTTAATTGTTCTTACTATTAATTATCACATGACATTTTTTGCAGGAAACGATACATTTTATAGGAAGCTTTATGATCTCATGCTATGAAGATTCGGTCCCACCATACATACAAGGTGGAACATCATAACTGAACTAAATTTACCCCACTTTTTTTTTTTCATATCATTAATTGGTGCAACATTTTTCCTTTCATTTGGGTCTTTTCTTATACTAGCTATATCTAACAATTTTGTGTTTTTTCTTAAAAGGTGCAACTTCCAAGATAAAGAAAAAAACATGAGCTCATCAAAGATATAGAGCATGAGTTTGGTAGTAATATTTTTTATCATAAGAAATTGTTACAAAAGGCTTCCAAACATCTTAAGGTTGTGAGGGACTCATATAGAAAGAGTCTTTTCCTAAACCCAAACTATGAGCGTCCTCCCTTTGTTTCAGTGAGGGACTAGAATGAGTTCATTTTGGATGCAAAGGAGAAAAGGGAATGTCCAAAATAAAGTACACCAGAAAATCAAATAAGGTATGCAATAGTATTAACTATTGGTACATTAATGTAATAATCCACTAATTAGTATTGATCTTTATATCTATATCATCTAACATATTTCAAACTTTTCATAGGTTGCAGGACACATAAAAGACAACAAAGGCCACGCTAGAAAAGGTTGAGTAGCACAGACTTGGCTCTAGGGGATATTTGAAAATCAAAGCACGCCTTGTAAGTAGCAATAAATTAATTGTAGAGAAAAATTATTTATAAAATGAAAATAATTTTGTTAATTAATAAAAAAATGTAGGGTGTTAATTTTAATCTGGAGGCCACGGAAGAACACAAAAAAATTGCCTTCAAGCAAGGCTATGTAGCCATGGCTGAACGCCTATGACAAGCTTCCATTTCCCTAATTGAACAGTCTCCTGCATCATGTGCACAGGTAAATATGCCAAAAAAAATTAGAAATTGAATACTTGAGCAACAATCTATTTGATAATAATGGGCATGACATTTCAATGTAGCCCGTTAATCATGACATGGATCATACATAGCATCATGAAGCCCTTGATGTACATTGTACTGTTGATGGAGGTTCTCATTTGCTATTTAAAACTAATTATGTAATTATTAATACAATTTAAAATCTTTAATTTAACTTGTTGTAACCTTTTTGTGTTGAGGATATAGAAACATGTCGTGTTGAACAAGTGCCAAAGGATCATGTCTAGACTGATCAACCGGTAGGTCATGTCACACATTCAGGTAAAGAAAATTTATGTTTTTTTCTTTTAAATTAATTTTTTGATTTATAGTTCTTTTACTTAAATAAAAAATTGTAATTAACTAATATAAAATGGTGTGAATTTAACTCATGAAGTACGTGTTATTGCAGCAGACCCCCCTTTGGTGCAGTGGCCTCATGATGTTCCTGAATGAATGAGGAGGAGACATGTGTTACAACCAATAGAGGGAGGGGATGATGAGGAAATTGATATTCCTCTTAGAAATTATATGAAAAAAATAGAAATAATACCAAAAATAAATGATTATTCATGAATGACTTACTCTTGATTGTTGTGTGTTAATGAATTATTCATGAATGTTGTGTGTTAATGAATTTTATGTGTTAATGAATGTTATCATGTGATTATAATGATTGAATGTTATATTTTAGAAATGGATGGATGAATGAATGTTATTAAATCTTAAAGGGGAATTTAGAGTGATGTTAGGGTCAAGGGGGGAGGGGCCAAATGAGCTTCCACCTTCACGTGGTTCGCCCTGTTTAGTAGAGAATATTTAACTATTCTCAAAACCAAGTGAAGCTCAAACTTTAAAGATAAGCTTATAGTTAATAGTGACAACCAATTAGCAAGTTGAAATGAAGTTCTTCATTACAGGTACCTTTTTAGTTTTTAAAGCATGATGTCATGTTTTAATATTGTGTAGTTTTTTTCTTAAGTTAAAGTATTCTTTTACTATAACAACATAATTTATGACAATTTTAGTAACTATTCTAACATTGCTTTATGAAAAATCCTATTTTAGAAAAGATGGAGATAAGTGGTGATGTCTATTCCTTGGGAGATTGGATTGCAGAAGTTTGTATCTCAAAATCGTTTGCATGTGGTAGAAATGCATACTTAAAACCATTTCATTCTATATTTAAAAACATTGATGATAATATTTCTTGTTTTAATTTATATTTTTGTCTATAGTCATTATAAAAATTGCAACCTTAGCCAACTTTTATAGGCTATGAAGAACATAGTTGAATACTACAATAATTTTGTGGTTAAGCATTTGTGTTTTCCCTACTCATAGTCCAATTATTTACAGTTTGGAAGGGTACGATTAGCACACAATCTACAATTTTATACTCATTCATATATTTATTTCATAATCAATTTTGTCATTAATTTTTCTTGAACTAATTTATAATATTATCTTTATTCTAGGGGCCTCTAATTTCAACTTCAATGGAAGAAAGAAGTTCAATACAAGAATATATCAGAAAGTCAAATCTATGAGTGTTGAAGATTCCTCCAATGTATTTAATTATATTACCTACTGTACTCTTTAGATTTAACTATATATTTTGTTCTTTGATAACCACTCATCTCGTTATATGGCAGGCAGAGAAAGAGAACAAAGAGAACAAATCATTTGGTTCAATGTGCATAGATGATAATATTACAAGGATAAATATGTTGTTCTTGGAAATTAAGAGAAGATATTCATCTCTTTCTACTTATGATACAGGTTGGTCTTTAAATATTCTTTTATATAGTTTGATGATATTTTTATAATGATCATGTAAATGTAAGAGACATTTGTTTGTTGGTGAAGTGCTCGATGCTTATCCTATCAACTTGATTCTTGGCCTCTCAATGGTAAATAATTTGGAGAGCTTTTTTATAGCAAGACATTTCAAACATGAGATAAAAGAGGTTCTAGATGATGTCTATAGGTAATTGGGAGATATTTTTTCTGACTAATTGTAGTACATTTTATGAATTGATTTGCATATTGTTTGAAATAAATGTTCTTCTTGGGTAGATTTTGGATAGAGAATGAAATGGGTGAAGTAATGCCATCAGCATTAGACATAATAACCATTTCTAATAGTTAAGTCTTAATTTCACATAATTCTTATTTCTAGTATATTTTATTCTATTTTTTAAGTTGTTAAGAATTTTTGTTTATTTGTATAGAATTAGGTTTTTTTGGTAAAGTCAATTAGATTCTTATTTATTTTCTTAGTTTATATATATAATATGAATTATGTTCAATTTAGAAGACCATGCCACTAGAAGAACATGTTCAATTTATATAACTAGTAAGTACTGAGCCACTAGCCACTAGTACTGAGCTGTTAGCTACCCCTAAGACCATGCCTGTGTAAATGATTGGTAAAATAGTAAATATATACAATTTCTAGGCTCAAGTTCCTATTCATCACTGGGAGATTAACTTATATATAGAGATTTCAATTTATTAGAATAGGTTAGCAATCTATGCTTTCTAGTTGATGGAGCATTCTAACAGCCTTTCAACCAATAGTTATCTCTAGTTGGTTGATTGGAATCAATTAAGGTTTTAAATGCTCAACTATTCAATACAAACAAGCTCAAATTTGGGAATGATTCATTCAAAGCTAACTATCTATTATTTCAATACATTTTGGAAACATGTTCAGCTACTTGTTGCTTTGTCCTTTGTTGTTACCTCCCATGATGAGAAAAATCACATTCTTAGGTATTTCCAAGATAAAATGAGTAAAAAAATATGACAGTGCATTGATAGAGATAATAGGGATGTAGTTTGAAAGGAATTAAGAATATTTACTAAGCATCTCAATAATCAACCTATTCTTATACACCTACATAACATCATTAGAAAAGAGGAGAAGTTCTAGAGGCAAAGATCTAGGGTTAACTAGCTCAAAGATGGTGATCAGAATTCAAAGTTCTTTCATCTAACCACCCTCAAGCATAGAGCTAATAATAGAATTGATGGTATCATGAAAGGGTGGGATCTGATGACTAAGGAAAAGGAAATATCAGCTGAAGCTGTCTCCTTCTTCTCATCTCTCTTGTCTTGGGATCCTCTTCTGTCTAAGGTGGACCAGGAAGACTTGGTTGTTTCTATTCCTCAGATTATCCAACCTCATCATAACTTTATGCTTCATGCCATTCCTTCTACTATTGAAGTTCATGAAGCTCTCTTTTCCTTGCCTATAGATAAATCCCCTAGCCCTGATGGGTTCCCTACCTTCTTTTTTTAGATGTATTGGTAGGTGGTTATGGAAGATGTGGTGAAGGTGGTTCAAGAATTATTTGGAGCTAAGAGAATTCTTAAATAGATTAACTCCACTTTTTTAGTCCTCATCCCTAAGCAACAAATGGGTTTTGTCCTAGGCAGATAGATTTTAGACTCAGTCATGATGGTGCATGAAGTGATCCACTCTTTGGAAGCTGGCAAACGAGAAGGGATGTTGCTTATACTAGACCTTTCTAAAGCCTATGATCGAGTTGACTAGACTTTTCTTGATATGGTGCTCAAGGTTTTTGGTTTTGATATCAAAGTTTGCAAACTAATTTCTCAGCTTGTCACTACTTCCTCTCTTGTTGTGTTGGTTAATGGAGCCCTTTCAAAAAATTTCAAACCCTCAAGAGGGCTATGGTAGGGGGATCCTCTCTCACCTATTCTCTTCATTATCCTAGCTAAATGTATGGGAAGGCTTATTGAGAGAAAAAAAAGAAAGAAGGTAGAATCAAAGGGTTAAAACCTTCCTCCAAAAGTAATCCTTTTTCACATCAGCACTTTGTTGATGATACTATCATGGGGGGAGAGGCTTCTGTGCAGGAGGCCAAATCCATGAAGGATGTGTTGGATATCTACTCCAAAGGGTTAGGTCAACTAATTAATTGGGATAGGAGCTCCTTATATTTTACTAACACTCCAGAGGATAGATAGAGGAAAATATCTAGGATTCTAGGTTGTAATGTGGGAAATTTTCTCTCTACCTATCTTGGGCTTCCTTTGGTTTTGACTCCTCCTGACTCCTTTTGGAATGCATTATGGACAAGTTTAGTAAAAAGCTTGTAGGCTAGAAACGAGCTATCCTCAGTCAAGCTGGCAAATGTCAGCTAGTGAAATCCACCCTTCAAAATTTTCCAATGTACGCCTTAAGCCTCTTTGTGATCCTAGTTAAATTTGTAGAGAGGATGGAGAAAAATTAGAGGGGTTTCTTATGGTCAAGTGTTGAAGGGAAAAAAAGATACCCACTAGTTGCCTAGGACAAAGTCTTCCTTCCTAAGCACTATGGAGGTCTTGGCATAAGGAAGCTTTCTCACCTTAATAAGGCTCTTTTGGAAAATCAATTATGGCATATCTTCAACAATACTGGGGAATGGAGAGACACATTGGTCAACAAGTACATTAAGAGGCTTTCTATCCAGTTCTCCCTCTTTAGTGAGGACATTCTTAAAGGTTCTACTATCTGGAAATGTTTACTTAAAGCTAGGGACTTGGTAAAGGCCAAAGTTTCTTGGAAATTGGGAAATGGGGAGGATATCCAGTTTTGGTCTGATAATTGGCTTTTTCAGGGCCCCCTAATGAACAATTTGGTCTATGATGTTTGGGTGAACCATTGTATCCAAATTTTTGGGCTGAAAGTCAGTAATTATAGGAACGACTAGGGTTGGATAGATCTATCTATAATCTTTGAAGATCTAATTCCAATCATGTTAATTTTAAATTCAATGGTTCTCAGCAATGAGAAGGATGAAATGATTTGGGGGGATAACTCTAGTGGTAATTACTCTGTTGCTTCTGGGTATATGGCTCTTTGGAGCTCTAAAGAGATACCTAATTGGTTGAAATCTTAGATCCTAGGCCTCACTCTAAAAATCAATATATTTTATTGGTTGGCCTTACAGAAAAAAATTCTCACTCAAGAAAACTTATTAAAAAGAGGTCAAATTCTACCAAGCAGATGTAGTTTATGTAAGAACCAGCTAGAAACTAGCAATCACTTATTCATTCACTGTACCTTCTCTAGGGAGGTCTAAGAATTCCTAACCCAAGACTTCAGGATTAGCTCGTGCATGCCAAATAATCTCCTAGATTTTTTCTACCAATGGAAATCCTTGTTCTATTCCCCTTTTTTGTAGGATTTAGGTACCTGGATCTTACCCCACTTCTGTTGGAGCATATGGAAGGAGAGAAATAATAGAATCTTTAGAGACAAAGAGAAACCTGCCATTTTCCTCAAGAAAAAGATTAACAAAAATATAAAGGAAAACTACCTAGTAAGGAAGGGAGGAGATATCAAAATGGGCAGTAGGAAAATGGAGAAGGAAAAAGAAAGATTGTTAAAAAGATAGGAAGCCAAGTGGCTTTTCCCCCTAGAAGGATAGCATAAGGCCAATTTTGACAAGGCCTCGAAGGGAAATCCTGGCCCTTTGGGATGTGAAGGCATTATAAGGAATGAATTTAGGGATGAAGTTGTGGCCTTCTCTCTCCCGCTTGGATTCCAAGCTAATCACTTCACGAAAGCAAGTGCGGCTTGTCATGTGGTGAAATTGGCTTTTAAAGTTGGAGTTACCAATTTATGGCTTGAAGGGAACTTGAATAATATTATTAAAAGTTTAAATGGAAAATCTCATTATTCTTGGTCGATTACAAATCTTATTAATGAGACACGTGAGAATCTTGCTAAATTTTAAAGAGTCCATGTCACTCATGTATTCCAAGAAGCAAACCTGGTGGTAGATTGGTTTACAAATAATGGTGTCCAATCCAACCAAAAAATGACCTAGAAACTGGGAAAGAGTTTTCCAACAAATGTTAAGAGTCTGATTGAGCTGGATAAGATCTAAGGGAGTACGAAGGAGATCAAACTGATATTATGAATAGGAAAGGATTATGGGGAAAGGATACAACTCATAAAGGTTGCATTGATAAATGTTAGGAAGTGGGAATTATTACATTTTATTCGGCATGCTTCATGGGTCTCTTGTTGCATTTGTAATTTGAGCAAAGACAAGAACTATTTATTCAACTGCCCTTAAAAAATGGAGAACTCTATTAGGTGGTGAGGTTTTAGAGAGCTATGCTTATGAGAATTGTGGGAGAGAAAAGTATCAAAATGGTTGGAGAAAGGTGCAAAAAATAACTGGTAGGAAAAATGGAGAAATAGAGAAGCAGGGAGAAAGTTAGGGAGCACCTGGTTCAGGGTGGGATTTCAAGGTATATCACGAAGCTGCATAGCTACAACCAAAATGTGATTGAAAACATGGTCAATTCATGAAAGGATGGTAGAGTCAAGGTGAATGGGATAGCTTTTTTGATAATGGAGGAGGCGATCTCAGCTATGACTGAGATTCCAATGGTGGGCTTTAAGTTCTTTAGGGATAAAAAGCTTTTGGCCAATGTTGTGGAGGACTTTGCTGGCAATCCTAAGGAGTTCAATGCCTTGAAAAAAAGTGATACATTTTATGATCTAGAGTCTATAATGAAGATTTGGAGGTATGTTCTACGTGTTTTCATTGAGTACATTACTCTTGACCCTAGGTTTGATCATGTTCACAACCACCATTTTGTTCTTCTGAATCATTTTCATCATGATAGAAAAGTTTCTTTCCCTTTCTATTTGTTGAATTCTATGAGCAAGGTGGTGTCAAGCTTCAAAAAGAAACCCTCTGCTAACCCTACTCTACATGAGGGTCTATTACTGCTCATCTATGAGCACTTTAAGGCTTAGACAATTAATAACATCTCGTTGCAGGCTAGGAATGAGGAAATCAATAGCTCTAGCTATTCCTCTGACTTAGATGATATTCAAAGCATTAGTTCTAAGGAAGGAAGGCTTACCTTTGTGGGTAAAAAAGCTTCATCAAATGTTAAGAAGTCTCCCTCCCCCATCATCCCTAGAAGAGTTAGCCCTAGAGATCATGGTTAGAAGAAGACTAAGAAGGAGGAATAGGAAACCTATGATGAAAAGGAGGCGATGGAGTTTGAAGATGAGGAAAAGGAAAGGAAGGAGGAAAAAATGGATTCCTAGGGTGAGAAGAAATGCGCGCAGGACCTAGACTCTTCCCCAATCCCTCTCTCCCTTGTCCATCCCCAAGCCCATCCAGATGAGTAGACTTAGGATAGTTTTGATATTGAGTGTGGGGAGGTGTTGGCCAAAGATAGAAGGAAAGCATGGAGAAATTTAAATGTGAGGACCTCAAAAGTGGGTATTTTTAGGGAAGTGATGAACCCCCAGATCTTGGTGGACAATTAGGAGGAACTACATCTTGAAGAGCTCATTAACCCTATGATAGTGGCTATCTTTGATAATGCCAGGGAATCTGGGATGAACCTCTTGAACAATACCCACAATAGCATGGTTGATAATTTCAGGTCAATCAAGTGGCTTTTTCACAAGCTAGAGGAGGTTAAGGAGAAGGAGATTATGATGATAGGCATAGCCTGGTGGAAATGAGGATCCACAATCTAGAAAATTATAATCACAATCTATCGATCCAGATGATCTCACTGCTCAACTCGATCAATAACAACATTTTATCTTTAATTGAGTGGCTTAAAGATAGAGGCATATAGGGGGATGTGGAAGGAAAAGACAGGGGTAAAGCCAGATCTGATGAAGACAATACCACTGGTATCACCTTTTCTACTTTGAACTAGGAAGATATCAGGACTCACCAACAGGAGGCTGAGGAGAACAAGATGGTATAGGAGGCTGCACAGGTCATGCAAGAGCTAGAAAGAAAGATTGAGGAGTAGTTCTTGTTATTTTCCATTTTGGCTGGCTTTTCATTCTAGCTTTTAGCTATTTCATTTTGTCCTTTTAGTTTGGCCTTTTCTTTGGCCTTTATTTATTTGGCTGGGCCTTGTGCTACTTTAGCCTTTAGACTTATTTCTTTTGTGGCTAGGCTTCTAACGCTTATTTTTAGCTTGATTTGTATTAACTCTCAAGTTTTAGGATCCTTGTAAAACCTATTTATCTAATAAAAACAATCAGTAATAGATGATATAAAGAATAAACCTTTGTTCTAAACCTTACAAATTTTTCAGAAGAAGTGGTCTCTTCTTCTAATGGTGCATCTAATGAGGATTTTGAAACCATATTTACTCTAGAGATCTACATTATACAACTTGACTATGGTTGGGCCTTTCTATTTTAAAAGAGAAATTATAGTTCTACAAGTGAAATGATTCTTTATTTAGGGATGTGTGATAATCTACCTAGCTCTAACATTTGTGACTTTGAACCTAATCCCTTTGGATACTCCATGAAGGAGATGATGTTTCTACACATCATTTGTGAGCAGTTGCATCTTACAACCATGCTCCTTGATCAATTTTTGCTGATACTATTTTATCCAACACCATGAGTAAGTCATAGATGGATCATTGGCAACAAGCAAAATAGATTTTGATAAATGTAATGGGTACAATAGATTCTTATATTTAGTATTATCTGTGGAAATTTTTTTTGTTCGTTGGTTTCAAAATTTCACCAATGCCAATTGGGAAAATTCAATAGATAATGTAAAAACCATAGTAGTGGCTACTTTTGGCCTTAGAGCATGAATTGTTTCATGGACTAACAAGAAACAACAAACATTAACTCTTTCTTCCACTGAGCATGTCACAACTCCTATTCTCAAAGCTTAGTTTGGTTGAAAAAGTCAGTTGCTTAAATACATGCCATTAAAATAGGGGAAGCAGTAGCTCACTGTGACAACCAACATCCACTAATATAAGCATGTTCCAATCTCTCGGTGCACACAATGCATAATTTTCATTAAACCAAATGAATCAACCAAATTGATGATAGAATTACTCCTTCTCAACTCAATATAACAGACATTCCCTAAACATATAAGTACATTTTCTAATTGCATGTTCATTTTGCACATCACTTTGTTAAGTGCATTAACCATATATTGCATTCATTACATTTTCATTGCACATATTTCATTTACATCACAGTTTCATTACATTACTATATCTCATCAGCGTTTCATATATCAATCACATAACATATAGTGCATAAATAAAAATATTATATTACATACATCACATATCATAAAGCATGTTATTGTAGTCCATAATATACATCAAATATATCATATCCATATCATCAATCATGGTTTAATTTGCAATTACATCCTATCATCACATATACCCATACATTAATGTCATCATCCACATATTTCTATTTCATAAATCATTATAATTTTAATTATAACTATTTCATATCATATGCATCACATAACACATATCCTACATCACAAAAATAAGTACCATTAACATATACATCATAACAACATATACACATAGGTACATACATGCATCAACATAAGAATCATGTAAAACTAATTGTATCATCATATAGAAAATCAAATAAAATATATGTGAAGTCCAATAATATCCATAAAATGACCCATCAAAGTGCCAAATCATATATAATTGTATAAATATCACAATAACAAATTGAATACTACATCTAAAAATATATCAAAATGCATAAGTATTGACATAAATATCTTCCCATGGAGTCAAAATTATTTGTCACATGATTAGGTGATATTAATATAGATAGCTAGGATGGACCCCCATCATGTATTTTTGTTGGCATTGGTGGAATGCCCAATGAACCCTAGGATGCCTTGCTTATTCTTTGTAACTATATCTTCTTAGAGGATGGAGGATTCCTCTAATTATTTGTCACTTCTTGGTGGTAGATTCTCATACAATATGTTTCCTTTGATCTTTCTATACCTTCCTCTCATAGTGAAACAAAGGCATTGACCACCACCTATCTCACCTCTATAATTGTGGCTTCCTATTTGGTGCTTTATTTCTCTTCTCTATAGGTATCTTTATTGTCTCTTCTATTCATCTCACTCTACCATCAGTATCTAGATCTTATTTCCAAAATCCTCATCCTCATCCTCTAGACATACAATCACAATGTTATCCCGCCCTAATAAAACTCTAACTCATCCACCCTCCTCTATAGATTTGGTAATGAAATCTCTAAACACACACTCTACATTTTCTTTACTTGCACACTGAAATACAATTTTGTCAAGTTTTTGAGAGATGTTTTTCTTGTGCCACGGCTTGCCATTGAAGTTACATATATATATATATATATATATATATATATATATATATATATATATATATATATATATATATATATATATATATATATATATATATATATATATATATATATATATATATATATATATATATATATATATATATATATATATATATATATATATATATATATAGTAGTTTAACCAAGCCATTTTCTTGCTGGCCTAAAATTTTTCCTCAATGGAAAGAGACAATACCCTACCACATCCCTAGTAAGTGAAATAAGAGTGTTTCAATTTCTCAATGCACACACAATGCATACTGACATACATTTGCATCAGATCAAATGTATCACCCAAATTGACAATAGGATTACTATTGCTCAACTCAAAATAACTCATTCACAAAACCACATTGACCAGAAAAGTTTGTCAAGTTCAGAGATGTTTTTCTTGTGCAATGGCTCACCACTAAAGGAATCAATTTAAATATACATATTGGGTATAGCCATTTAACTTCACATTAACCAAGACATTTTCATGTTGTCCTAAAGTTGGCCTCTATGGGAGGAAACAATACCCTGCCACATTCTTAGTAGTGTACATGTACAACCCATTGGCCAAACCAATTTGAAACAAATGCCTTCTCAATGCATCAATAATAGTAGACATTACCATGAGAAGTACAATGAATAGCGTCAAGAATATTCAACAATATGAAAACATTATCATCAGTTCTAAGTACCATCAACAATATTTGGAACATGGCTAGTAATGGCAGGCATTTACAACATCAAAATCAATCAAAATAACCATAAAATTAAAATCAGTGGGTAATGCATCAATGCCACACCCTTC
Organism: Cupressus sempervirens; assembly: GCA_028749045.1. Taxonomy (NCBI): domain Eukaryota; kingdom Viridiplantae; phylum Streptophyta; class Pinopsida; order Cupressales; family Cupressaceae; genus Cupressus; species Cupressus sempervirens. Next base: position 413,306,631 of record CM053790.1, read on the forward strand.
ATATCTAATAGTGTGCTCCAAAAGCCTTGGATTGTCTTCAAATGCTCAGTCTTTACCCTAGACTCTACACCATTATCCTTTCTAGAAGGAAAATATCCATTATGAAATTAGTCCTATATGCTTGATAGGATTAATCAAAGTAGAAGTAAAATGGTGAAGATGAATGTCAATATAAATGTATATGAGCAATGTTAGTATGCTAATAGAAACCAAATTTAAATAAACCTTCTACAAACTAAACAAAATTCATAAACTTCAAGATAGACTAAGATGAGCTCTCAATTGAGAATAATGAGCCATTAATGGGCTCTCTCAATGAGAAGCTCTCTTGTTGAGTAGCTTTATCTAAATAGATAGGATGTATGCTCAAGCTTTATGCTTCAAAAAGGGCTTCAAATGGAGTTGGAATTTGGGTGTGAGTGTATGGTTTTGATGTAAAATGGCTTCTTAAAATGGCATTATGACTTTACTTCATGGATTGTGTTAAAATGGCTTGGGAGAGGATTCCTTAAATAGGCAAAGGGCTCGAGGGATCAAGGGCTAGGATGCAAGGATGGGAAAAAGCTTATGGAAGGCTTAGATTGCATGAGAGGAGAGCACATGGATTGTGCTTCCTTACAGCCAATCAGGGAGTGACACATGTCATAGGGTGAGAGGATGGAGGAAAGGGGAAGGATGAGTCAACAAAGGAGGCTCAAGGGATAAAATCTTCATAAAGACCCTCATAATGGCTTGTAAGAGCAATGAAGGGGCTTTGGAAGAGTCATTTATGGCCTAGTGGGCTTCATAAAGTTTTATGGTTGGGATATTTTGAGGGAGATGAGAGGAATTTCGACTTGGGCTTGATTAGGAAGGTTTTAAGCTTTCTTAGGCTTGTGCAAATGATTAGAGGATGGATTAGGATGGTTTAGGATTAGCTTAGGGATAGGCAAGTGGATGGCATTTAATGAGGGTGGGTGAAGGAGGAGATATTTGTTAACTTTGGCTTGGGTTAGTAAGTCTTAACCCATGTTTAGGGAATGTGACAAGGTTAGGAGGGGATAAGGATTAGGTTTAAAGACATCTTCTAGAAGAGTCTAGACTTTGGATGAGGATAAAGAATTTCTAGAATAGTCTAGAACTTCCTAGGATGAGGATGAAGACTTTCTAGAAGAGTCTAGAACTTCTTAGGATGAGGATAAATTAGATTTTTAGGAAATAAATAAAGTTTTATTTATTTCAAGGGTTTGGGTTGAGGAGATATTTATTAAAACTTTTTTAATAAATATGAGGATTAATATTTAATCTTAATTAAATATTTTGAGTTGGGATTAGGGGTAGGAAATGATGGGATTAGCCTTTAATCAAAATTAAAGAAGGATTAGAAGATTTTGGAAGAGGTTAGTGGTCTTAAGGAAATTGGCCAAGTTTTGGGAAAAAAATAAATTTTTTATTTATTTTGGGTTTTTTGTTCAATTTATTAATTAAATAATTAATAAATAAGGAAATAATGTTTAAATAAGATTTAAACATTTTTGGGAGGGATTCCTTAATTAAATATTTTTAATTAAGATAAAGGGATTTAATGGCATAAAAATAAATAAATTAATTAAATAAATAAATAATTAATAAATGATGATGTCATCAAGAATTTTTTAGAAAATAAAAATACTTTATTTTCTAAAGGTTTTTAGGTGTCTACAATAAAGACCACAAGTCAATAGGCCAATTCTACATGGTTCAATAGTTAATAAGTTTCTCATAGTCATCGGGAAACTAGGCTTCACTAGAATCTGCCACAAGTGGTTTGATCATGAAAGCCATCTACATAGGCTTAGGCTAATCATGGTTATTCTATTTTGCAAGCATCAAAATATTATAAGGTATCCAATATGACAATCTGAGTTCAAATGTCCAAATTTGGAATAGTATTGAACATGAGTGTGGATCCAAAACCTAATTTTGAAAAATGTGATGTGTCTTGCATGTCGACATGCCTTGTTGATTTCTTATATGGCAATCAAGTCAATTTTTGGCAAGTCAACCTTTTTGTTTGGATAACAATTAAGAAATATTTAAGTTATTTTTCTAGTTTTGTAACTTGACTACATTAATTAAGATGAATCAATGATCAATTTAATATGTAGATGTATGATTATAAAATCATATTTTATTTCTTATATGATTACATCATGTGATGTATGCCACTCATGATTATATTAATGTTTATATCTAGTCATATTATCTTGGTTACTGAGTTGATATTTGTTATGAGTCTTTGAGTGGTTGTAGGACCTAATATGATGAGAGTGTGGTCAAAGTAGATAGGGTTAGCCTCTTAGAAGGGGATGAACTAGATGATCTCATACTCCACACAACATTTAGGATTTGATGCAAGTAATTGATGTTGCATTTTACTCTAACCCAGTTCTTGTATGTTCTATGAGATGTCATGAAATTGGTAATAATGTAGCATTTATAATAAGTAAATTGTTAGCATATTAATCTTTTGCTTAACTAAATAAGTTATTCATGGAAATGAAAATGTGGGATTTCATCTTGAAGACAACTTAAATGCATTTAGATTTAAAATTCAATAATAATCTTCACACATTATATACTTTTTTTTATAGCCTTTCCTAACATAATAATAATAACAAATGACACTAACTTGTTCATTTTTTTCACATATAACTCTTTAGTTTTTCTTATGGAATTACAATTGGGTCAGTTATTTTCTCCCAATGTTTATAAAACAAAAAAAAGGTGCATTCAAGGGTAACAATGGTTGGAGAAGGGAAGGTGCTTGTTCAAGCTGTGAACAACATTGTTTTTAGGTTCTTCTTTCTCTTCCATGTGAAAACTTAAAAATGAGTCTTTGCTTTGACATAAAACTATGTAAATGTTAAGGTGCAAGTTTAATCTAAATTTGGTATTTTTCTCTATTAAAGCTTCTTGAAAGAAATTGTTGCTTGATTAATTCTCTACCCTAGCCATTCATGCATAAAACATCCCAAAAATAGTGTGGTTTGAGTATGAAACACACAAAAGGAAGATTAAAAAGAAAACATATGAAGATCCACTGCATCAATTGACTTTCTATCACTTGATTTTGAAATCAATTGCAACTGCTTAAGAATCATGAGATTGAACTAAGGTGTCTCTTTTATAGTGAATTGAATTACTTCATCCTATTTTCTTCCTTTTCTCTTGACAATTCCCTGACCAAACATCTCTAATTTCCTCATACAAGCATAACACTGAAACAAGTATTGGATGCACACTAGATTTTTTTATTGAGACAATGTTGCAAAAGGTAAACTTTTAAAGGTATTGTTGAGATGTCACCCAAATGATACCACAAGTTGTTGCCCATCCAAAAACACAAATATTTATGCTAGCAAAAATATAGGTACACTTTCAAAGTTATTCTAGAGAGGTTCATCAATACCTTTCAAATGCTTCAAAAATGGTTCAAATGGAATTTTCATTGGGCATTCATATGCTTAATTTCCTCCAAAGATGCCAAAATGTTGTCCTAGCTACATACAATAATAGCATAGCTTAAAGAAAGTAATTGAAATTCCTATAGAAAAATTAATGCATTGTGAAGTTTGGAAATATGTGCAAATGCCCCAAAGCCAACAAAAATAATAGATTATATAAATTAATAATTTGAAACCTAGCAAGAAAATACCAAATTAGATAAAGTGAACAATCACCAACATATGCTCATTTCTCTTTGTAGGTTCTCTTTGCTGAAATAACACATGGTAATATCTAACAAAATTTAGATGTTGGTGATAAGTACACCCCAATCATCCTAGAAATCTACAACAAATATGTCCAAGTTCATGACCTATTATTATTATGAGCTTTATAAGTTTATATAATTCATTTTTTGTTAAAAATTGCTATTAGATTTTGGTTTTCTTTGTGTTGTACATAATCAAAATTAAACCTATTTATTTCTTATTACAAGGTTGCATCAGCCTTATGATCGAAAAAAGAAGAGGAAGTCTCATGTTATAAGATTAGAACCACAAGAGCCATAGGAGAATGTCAAAGATAGTCACCATGTGCCTATTAGAAATAGGCACATCATGACTATCATTGGCCAATAGGTACATCGTGACTATCTTTGGCATTCTTCAATCAAGAATTCTCTTTTAGTTGAGCTCGCAAGGGAGATCAGCTAGTGAAGATGCACTATTAGTGCCTTTAGAATTAGTAGGAAAGTGGGGTATGGGACCTCCTCCAGATAATGGTACCATTGGATCAAATCCAACATTAAGCAATCAAGGTTTATAAGAACAAGCTCCAAGGTAGTTCATCATATTAGAACATGGCAAATGGTGCCTTGTACTACCTTTTTATGTTTATTTCTTACCTATTTGCAACTCCACAATCGATATTGGTAGTCTCTTTCCCTCACCATACACCTGAACTACTTTACTTTTATTGATGCAATTGAACTACGAGTGCCTTTTGTCTTCTTGACAAATCGTAAGCTTTCAAATTTTGTGAAGCCATTATGGATGCAAATGAACAACTACTGAGGTGTCAATTTGAAGGAAATTTGTTTCTTCTATAATGTACAGGCGTCGATTAATATATTGTTAACTTTGGTTGGGTAGTTCTCCTTGCATTTGTAAATCTTGTTGCAGTCTTTAGCCTAATGACAATTTGGTATTACATCTAGGGTGATAGCATAGTTGACTTAAAACTTTGCATTAAAGAAAACATCAAGGGATAATATTTGAATTGTGGATATTTGTAAATTATGTTGGTTTCAGAGATAGTTATAGTTATAGTTATAGTTATATATGCACTCTTATGATGATGTGATTGGGACTGTAATTTTTTTTTGTCCCATTTATCTGTTTGAAAAATAGAGATTAGTTAGTGAAATTATTGGCTTTCATTCCTGATAAATAATTCTTTCCTAATTTTATTTTTCTTTGCAGTATTCACAAGCAATGGTGTCTCTAGAACCAAAATCTAGACAGGTTGTGCCAATTATTGCAAAGGTTTTTCTCTCATAGGAACCTTTTAAACTGCACAAAATTTGAGTTGTAAAGCATAATTGCTTGTTAGAGACTCAAGATATCGTACACATTTCTTCCTCCTTTCCATTTTTTTGTATGAAATAAATCATGTGATGAATGAAGAAATGGTGTGGAGGTAGAAATGTGCATGATACCTTTACTCTCATGCACCAAGGAATTACGCTTTAGAATCAAATTTTTTGTTCAATTTAGAAGGCTCCTGTGAGAGCAAAACTTTTACAATAATTTGCATAGCTCGTTGAAATTTCTACCTATCATTGGTCTCAATTTTGATGCACATCTCTTCACTTTGACATCAAATGTATGGTACCAGCATAGAAAATTAAGGGGTTTTGGTCGTAATCAAATCAGTTGGGGCTTACGTCAAAATTTTGACTAGTGATGCCCACAAATGGGAAAATAATAGTTCAGGTTGAACTAAGCAAATCGACTAAATTCATGTTGGTAAGTCCACCTTTATGAAGTCAAAATTTTGACACAAAATGTCCACATTGAAAAAATTGACTAAAAAAGAGTGACAACAAGTTTAGTCACCAATTTGACCAACTATGGTCGCAATTTTGACCTTTTCGTGTAAAAATTTAGGCCTAAATTTACTACTAGAAGTACTCAAGGAGCCTGTCAACACTCTCCACCTAAAGCAGTTCTGTAGCTAATCTAATTTCAAAAGCTCTCTGTAGATATCTAAATGTCCTGAAAAAAATCAAAAAAATTGCAAAAAGTCCTGAAAAAAATCATTACCCTGGTGAAAACCTAGTAACAAGTGCCTTGGTAATACCAAAAAAAATTCAAAAATTCAAAAATTCTATAAAAAAAAAATAGAAAGAAAAATACAAAAAAGATTGAAAAAAAAAAAGAAAAGTGCCATTGATGAAAACCTGGAAATAGGCATCATGGTAGCAAAAAAAAATAACTCTACCAAGAAGGTGAAAACCTAGCAAACATGTGTCTCTTGTTCCCAATGCTTCATCTTGTTGCACATCTTCTGACTTCTTATAAAGTTGCATTCTTGCTTTAGTTCCCTACTTTTTTTCACTCATGTATCCATGGATTGAATCTTGTCACAGCTCGGGGGGCATTGGCATTTAGTGTCCTATAATCTCTTTCATGATAGTCACCAGTTGTTTCAACTACATCTGCCTATTGTCATTAGTCTCACCCTTTGTTGTGATTTTCCACATAAAATCTCTTTCGTGATAGTCACCATCTATTTCAACTACATCTGCCTACTTTTGCTAGTGTCACTCTTTGTCAAGATTCTGCTCATAGAATCACTTTTACGATAGTCACCAATTGTTTCAATTGAATCTATCTACTATCTCTCATGTCATTTTTCAAGATTCCTCTCATCAAAATCTCTCTTGCATCAATCACTAGTCATTCTAGCTATGTCTATCTACTATTGCTTAGTTCTCCTTAGGTTCTTCATCTTGAAGATTCCTCTTTGACCTCAGTCACTAGTGATTTTGGTTGTGTCTATCTACTATTATCACCCTGCTGAAGATATTTCTTTCATCCATGTTCTAGACATTGATACTTGACATCAATCCTACAACACAAAACTTAAACTCAAAATGATATACTTATTTGGATATGCTGAGCATTTTCTTTGTTTATTTTTCTTTCGCTTCATCATGTCTCCTCGAACAACTCGATGATGTCATTTTTGACTAGAGAAGTAATGATTGGGGGCATGGTCTTTCCTTTCCTTTCTATCTATGGTTTAGTTCAAATAATTTGAAACATCCATATAAGAGGGGTGTCTACTATAAGAGCCTCCATCTTGTATTGGATGGCTAGATGTACCTTAACTCCTTTTATATGGATACATCAATAACATTGGTTCTTTTCCTTGCTTGTTGGAGTGAACTCTTCATGCTGTAGTAAATACTAACACTCATTCTACTAAGTGAATGTATAGATCACTGTGAGTATATCTAGCACACTTCTATCTTGGGTTATGAATGTAAGGGTTATTATGGATAGAATATTTATGGGATACTTAGTATAAGATGGATCTCTTATGTGTCTAGTGTATCTGCATGCAATCAGCATTTTGGTCATCCTAGCATTCATGCTTTGATGCTTATATTAACTTCCTACATCAAAAGGGATGAATGTTCTGGTCATTCTAGCTTCTTGTGCCTTGAATGCTTACATTTTATCCCAAAAAAACTAGAATATATGTCATGTTCATATTCTCATAATTGCAATGACAATGAGAATTGTATGACATCTAGAGTTTTTCTATATGCTCAGTGATGATAATAGTCAAATCTTGGTAACCATACTTAGGGTTGCCTCTAGTTTTAGGTTGCATCTACCATAGGATGACATTGCATACATTACTTGGTTCAACATATAATTTGATTGCAAATCTACTTTTTTTTTATGATGAGGGATTGCTGGTCTCTTCAAAGTATCATGATTCTTCATGGGTGCACAAGCATTTGGTTCTTTGGTTCATACTCTTGTGCTCTTTGATGGAATACCTATCACTGTCAAGCAAAAACATGAAACACTACATGAGATGTCAATCCATTTACCTATGCATTTCATCCATAAATCCATAAATTCATCTCATCTATAGGTACAAATCAAATCAAAAAGGTGTCCATACATCACATCATGTTTTGCATCTCATAATCACAGCATAAAACATCTCATGTACATAAAATTAAAAGGCAGACAATGACATGTACACATGATACTTGACTCAAAATCTCATATATATATATATATATCAATGAATGTGTTAGTACAAAAAATGGGTGCTACTCGAGCACTATCGATCAAAAATGATACAAAATGGTGTTGTTACACCAATCAATACATAGCCAAGATGAAACTTAGAGGCAAAATATATCATGTCTAACTCTATTGAGGACCCTCACATCCTAGAGGAGGGGGAGGAGGAGGCAACAACATGTCTTGCCTAGCTGGTGGTCATGCACCCCCTGACTCTCACTCATACTGAGAAAATATAGGCACCTGTTCAGCCTCATTGGGCACCATTGTGGAGTACACTACAAAATAATAGACTGCTTAAGCTACCTGTAGTCAAACCTCATCCTGTAGCATCTCTACTCTTTACTCAGCTGCCTGGACCTACTTTCATAATCTCAAGATCTCATGATCCTACTTTGCTATCTGAGTGTCTTATATGGCCACTTGTATTTGGAGCTCTCCTAGTCATTGGGAGGTCTTTCATATCTTCTCTCTTGCTCTCTTTAGAGAATCCTTAGGTCCATGAGTAGGCTGATCTTGCATCTCCTCATCCAACATCTCTGCCTGCTGCTTTGTTGATGCCTACTCCTCTATACATAGTCTCTACTATCAACCCTACTCCACCCCACTACCACTAGTACTTGGATCTAACCCCATCTATTAGGGGGGTCTATACATGTAAGACCTAGTGTCTAACCTACTCAACTAGTCCTTGTGGTGGCTATTGCATTGGCTGATGTGTTGACTGTTGAACTAGACCCTATACGGGTGCCTACTGAGGTCCCTGTACTGCCATCACCAATGGATCCATGAACTATGGGAAGGGGTGGCTGATAGTCATCCTGACATCTACTATCTCTAGGAGATAGTCCCACTGTGTCATGACTAGGTTGTGGACATCTATCATCAATCTCCTAGGATCTAACCTTGTTGACCACCCCTGATTCAAATCTCTCACTACCTGAGCATATGAACAATACTCGAGCAAGATGTCTTGGGGCCACCTATACTATCACCATACCTAAGTGATGGGGAATCTCTCTATGATATGGGCATCTTGGCCTAATAATGGTCATGAGGAAAATATCCAGCTAAACTCCTAAGGAGTGTCATCCCAATCCTCAATCTCTCTCTAAGACTACCATACAATGGAGTTTAGATCATCAAGGTGTGTCCTCCAGTGCTTAGTCTTACCTAGACCTACCTCGGTAATTTGCCCCCTATACCTACATATGTAAGGCTCCATGGGCTCGTATGCATCCTCAAAAATGGGTCACATCACTAGTAAGTGCTCCCATGGCCAAATTTGCAAAACATAAACTCCAGTGGCCATGCTCCTCTCTACTCATGGTAGACTATCTCATGCATCTCATGATACATATGAGCAAGCATGCATTATCCCCACCTGAACCTCTTTGGAGCATCTAACATTTGTTGCAGCATCACACCCCAACTACACTCTAGTCTATGTTGTCCTCTATCTAGTATTAGGAAACAATTGATGAAAATGACCAAAAAAAAGGCCAACCTATGAGTAGTGCCATATGTGTAAATGAGATCATCCCATGTGATGGTTCACCCTATCTCCAACTCTTGTTGAAAGATTATTCTTAATGCCTCTGTGCCTGCTCAAGGAACTGTGTCATAAACTGCTCATGGCCCATGGAAGGGTATCTATAGTATCCAATAAATGTCCTCTAGCATAATAGTCATCTCCCCCTATGGAAGATGAAAGGCATTCATCTCCAAATGGAAATGCTCCACCAAAGTAGTCAACAAGCCATGATTCACCAGCATTGTTGGGATCTGACATAAATACACTAAACCCAATTGATTAATATAGGCCATATCTACATCATCAAGACTCTGCAATAGAGCTCCATAAGGTGGATAATGGGACTTGAATGTGATGTCATCAAAGACAACTTGCACACATGAGAAAAAACAACATGCAAATAGTCAGTACCCATTTGACAAGTCAAAATGATGACAAAAAAAATACAAATTTCTGATGAAACATCAAAAATGTAACTTTTAATTTTGCCAAACATCCCAAATTTTCATGTGAGAATGCATTTTCTTGCATGAAATTTTGCATCTTCATGCGAGAAGGCAAGTCCTCGTGTGAGGAATGACAAGGCTATGGGAAAGATGCACCCAAAATCCCACACATCTTGCACAAGAGGTGGGTATCTCTTAGGTGAGATTCTCCACTAGTGCACATGAAGAAACACTAGGCTGGTGGATCTTCGCACAAAGAAAGATCAGGTTCGCACAAGGAAAGAAACCATCGCATGAGAACTAACAAGCCTAACTTGAAAAAATGTTTTAAATGCACTAAAAACACATTGAAATACGTGTTAAAATCAAATGCAAAGAAAGTTTGTCAATTACTCACTAGAGGTCTATAGTCCATCGACTGGTTGTGTCATTAAGAGTGCTTGAAACGATGTGTACACAAGGGAACTACCATCTTCCTCTCAGAGCTCTCTTCTTCACTAAAGAAAAAATGCACAAATGATTTGAAAATGACCTCTTAGGCCCTTATATAGGTTCTTACCTAATTTTTTTAAAGTGCTCTAATTTGTACAAAAATCACCCCCTAGCTAATTTGACCATTCTAAATCCATTTTTGGGATCAAATTCAAAATTTGACACACTTAAGTGGCTCAAAAATGCATTTCAAAATTTTGGGACCAATGTGATCAAATGTTTGTGCAGTCCAAATTTTTTTGATACTTTGTGAATCTTTGAATCTTTTCAACTCAAAATTTCTTCAAATTTCATCATAAATCTACAAAAAGTCAACTATGGTCAACTTTTGGTCAAACTTGGTCTTTTGGACCTTGAACTCAGGCTGAATTGACTCCAAATTTTCTTCTGATCATTCTAATCTCTCCTTTATTCTACTAACTCTTGCATTTCTTCTCTATCCCTCAATATACTACTTCACATCATATTTCTAGTGTGTCATCTTTCGATTTCACTCCTGAGGGGGCAGGATGATTACATCATTGAATCTAAAATTCAAAATCAATCTAAATCTTCATTATTGGGGGTATCTTGTTCCCATCTTATGTACTCATCACTTGGGGCATCTTATCACTTGGGACATCTTCTCCCCCCCCCCCAATTTGGCATCTTGGTCATCTGTCTCATCTTTTTATTAGTTGATCACATCTTATAGCAATCTTTATCAAAGTTCAAGGGACATGTCTCGGGACAGGCTAATCCCCAACTCCTGAAGATCAAGCCTTATTCTGAGGATGATTCTACCACTCATGATTGGATCTTTTTATCTTATTCAACTTAGGTATCTAGGTGTTCTATCTAGATCCCTTAAGATTAAGCTCCATTCTAGAGATCATCTTTAAAAGTTTATTCATCTTAGCTATCTAGGTGTTCTATCTAGATCCCTTAAGGTTAAGCTCCATTCTAGAGATAATTTTTAAAAGCTTATTCAACTTAGGTATCTAGGTGTTCTATTTGGATCCCTTAAGATTAAGCTCCACTCAGGAGATAATCTTTAAAACTTGTCAATCTAGGTATCTCGGTGTTCTATTTGGATCCCTTAAAGTTAAGCTCCATTTTGGAGATAATCTTTAAAAGCTTATTCAACTTAGTTATCTACGTGTTCTATCTGGATTCCCTAAGGTTAAGCTTCATTCTAGAGATGATCTTTAAAATCTTATCAATTGGTTTCTACATCATCAAATTGTAGAATCAATCTTGTTTCTTGATCTATGCATCATGCTTTCTGATTTTTTTTTGACTGAACAAGTTGTTCACACATTCATTCAAAGAGGGACAAAATGTAATACCCCAAAATTGGCTCATTGTCATGACAACCAATTCTAGCCTATTTTGATAAACTCCTAAGTCCTATTTTAATAAGTGATTCTTATTTTGATACTTGCTACTTGACCTAAGTGGAAAATGCAGAAAACCCTAATTTGCATTAATTAGGCTACCTATTTAATTCCTAAAGTATTGATTCGAATTAGTCACATTAAACCTATTGATTAAGGTTTAATTTAATTTGAAGTGTTTATACTTTAATTAAATTAAATTATATCCTAAGGCTAATGTACTAAGGAATTAAAAATATTCAATTTAATAATTATGCTCACTTTAGTTAATTAAATAAGATTATTCAATTAAATGAAAAATGTATTTATGAGGTCATATCTCATTTTATTAAATTAAATAATATCTTCAAAATCTTCTCTTCAGTTCCAAAATGAAAACTCTAAGTGAACTATCTCTTGAATTGGAATTTATTTAGTTAACTTCTTCTCACACTCATGAAAAGCCTAGTTAACTACTCATCACTTTGAGATTTGAAATAGTTAACTTCACTTGCATAAAGAAGTTTCCATTTTAACTAAATCTTCTCTTTGATCTTAACCATCCATCCAAATTGATCTTGACCGTTGATCAATTCTTGGATTCTATTTAAGGGACTCTCAATCCCTCATTATAGAGGTTAGAATTTGAATTGTATTGAATTTTTGTCAAACTAAGTACTCATTTTCTTTCTAGCTTTCACATTGCTATCATTTTTAAACTCTTATTTAGATTAAAGAGGTATACATTTAGCTTAAATATCTTTTGTTTCCTAGATTAATGTTTTCACTTTATACAGATTAATTACATAATCATACTTTGCATAAAAATCCTTCATTCTAGAAAGGTTTAGTTGCTTGCTTCTTGGTCTGAGATCATATAGGCAAAATCCTTCTAGTTAGAAGGCAACAGGTCGCATTGCTAGACTTTTTGGATAAACAACTCCATTTTTATTCAAGGATGACTCTGCATATAATGACCATGTTGAAGTGTAGGTGAAAGATCTAAGGTCACATTTTCACATATACAAGTAACACAATGGAGGAGGCACCATAGAAAAATGATGAAATGACAAAAACTAAGGAGCAACAAACAGATCAAAGTGTGCAAGAGACATAATTTCCACCATTAAGCCCTCCACATGACAAAAACACACCTGTAGTCATAGTAAAAGTAAAATATGTTTCTAAAAATTCAGCTCAAAACATCAATCCACTAATTGTAGAGGATCTAATAAAGATCCTTGACCAATCCACATTACAGGCTAAGTTGTGTGATAATCCGGTGTTAGTCAGTGTGAATGAGTTATAGAAAGTAGTAGCTAACATAACTAGGGAAAAGGTGAATGCAAGAGATCTACCTTCTACCATTCCTATAGCTACTAATGGTCAACCTCTAGTGCAAACATTAGAAGATACATTAGTAAAGGTTGATACCATATTCAAAGTTGTTATGATTGAACAATAGACTAAGACTACAAAGGAGCCCACAAAGGAACACCCAAGACACACAAAGGTATTTGTACCTACCACACAAACACAAGGTGCACCATAGATAATTGTGATTGATCAAGAAAAATCAGAAGAAGACAAGGACATTCCAAAGGAAAAGGAGTAGGAATTCATTCAAACATTGGTTATTTTACCAACAATTGGCACTCCTACCAAAGTCCTTTAGAAGTTGAGCACTAATGCAATGCCACTTTAGATTTCTACATTAGGCTTGAGATTAATAAAGGTTACAAGGGTATTTCACTATTGAGACCTAACACTAGATGAGGAAATAGTTATACCAAAATATGACTATGCAACCATGAACCTAGAACAAATCAATATCATGCAGGAGGCATTGGAAACGAAGGAGAACCAAGAAATACTCAGAAAGGAGTATAAGCAAAGGAAAGCACTAAATGAGATAAAAGATATCTTTTTAGATGCATTCAGCTTGCAAACACCAGATGAAACCAAGCATATATTGGAACAATTATTAGAAATTGTTGAACAGGTGACAAATGAAGACCAGGAAACCAATGCAAAAATCATGGACTATTCTAAAAAGAAGTGTCAAGGTAAAGTAAATGAGAAGATATCTAGTGGAATAGCACTGTCACAAGTTGAATTGGCTACAAAGATAGAAAACATGAAAAAGGTATTTGAGAATATATTCTCATTGTACAAAAAATTGTGTGACCCCACACTCTTCACATAAGAAATGAGCTAGAGGATTCTGAGTTTGGAAAGAAACCTAAAAGTATCCAGTATGCAATTGCCACAAAACCTAGCTCAAAGTGAGAATCACTTTCATTCAACTCTTCACACACACAAAAGGAACTAGTTGTACTAACAACAGAAGAGGCTAACACAAGAGCCAAACTAATCTAGATTCAAGCTTCCATGACCCCTCACATGGAAATACTACAAAAGGAACTAGCCTATGCTAAAAAAATACTCAAGAAAGATCCTAATCTTTTAACTTTGGATGCATTAGTTCACCTTGCAATAGAGACAACCATCCAAATCAAATCATTAGATGTTGCAATAGATAACTAGGATGTTGCTCTCAAGATTATAATGGAAGTTAATAAAAACTTCTTGGATAAATACACACTTAGTGTATAGACCCTTTGACATTAGTCTCAAAAAGGGAGAGATAAAAGATGGAGATAATTACGCAAGGGGGAGACATGTGAAAGGGGGAAATATAAATACAAATATAGAAGAACAAAAAAAGGGGGAGTAAATAGCAGAAAAGTAGAAATAGGGCATATTAGATCATATCAAATAGAGAGTATCAGAATGATTGAAGACAAAGAGTGACAACAAGAGTCAAATCTACACAAAGAGATTTTGGATATAGAAAAGACACATAAACTCAGGGGGAGTCACAAAAATTTGGAGGTATATAGTTCATTACAAAATTTTGAACAATTTTGAAGTTTTTTATATATGCCAAACTAGATGTATATTATACTTGAGGAGATTAGATTCATCATGTATAGTTAAGTGTTCTTGCCACTCATGTCAAAGGGGGAGATTGTTGATCTTGGATTGGTTTTGACAATTGAGTGTCAAGACACTTAATCTTTTTACTAAGTTCATGTCGAGCTAGTAACATATGCCAAATATAATATGTATAGTTGTTGAGTTACAATGAGTGTCAAGTCACTCATGTGTCAAGCAAATCAAGTGCTGAGTGAACAATAGATGCCAAGCAAGTTAATGTGTTGAGCCAGACAAGATTATAGTATGTGTCGAGCATCAATATTAACAAGTGTCAAGTAACACAGAATTGACCTAGTTGTTTGTGATGGCACAAACAACTATGTAAACCATTTTTGAGATAACATATTGATAGATATTGAAGCTTTGAAGATAAGATCAAATCTAAATGGATTTCCTTTGTGATCAACATACAACCAATCAAAAAAATGGAAGGAATTGAGCAGAGAAAATGGATGAATCTTAATCATAGATTCATACCTAACCCTAAGCCACCAAATTATTTTTAAAGGAAGATGAAACCCCATAATTTAGTATATATGAGATAGAGCATTAGAGAATGCATGTGAGGAGGTGATACTAGAAAATATTTGAAGGAAATGAAAGGGGTGAATTGATTAGTTGTAGAATCAATTCGTAGAACAGAGGATCAAGGATACAATAATTTCATATGAGATCAGAAAGGATCAAGATGGACTAAATTGAAATCTAAAATTAGAAATACAAGATTGTAAGTGTATCAGATCAAATATTCTATTTTACTTTCTATCAACTGTTTTAGTAGGATGAAATCCTTTATATTAAGGTTGACTTAACAATCATTGTGAAATGTTTTAACATGGTGACATTCCAAGTGAGTGTTCCAAAGTCCTTTAGCCAAGCACACTTTTAACAGGGTGTTAAAATCCTTTAACAAGGTGATATCTAACAATCCTTTGTAAGTATTTAATAGGGTAGGCTTTTCATAGGGAAGATCATGAGAATGGTCAAATTATGTGACCTTAATAGGAGAACTTTATTGCTATAATAGTGAAGAATTGTGGTTGTCATCCCACCCTAGTTTTACCTTCTCATTGGAGTGTTTCTAGGTAGTCATATATGGTGTCAAGTGTTTATGTGGATGCATTTACTTTACATGTTATTTCAATATTTTTATGCATGCATTTTTTTATATTTAAAAGTTTTATTGGTTAGAGATTAGTACTTTTGATTCACCACCAACCCCCCCCCCCCCCCCCCCCCTCAGAAGTATACATTTTCCATGTGTATTTCCAATAGACCACACTTAGGGGTTATATGCCTTGATATAGGTGTAATATTTTTTTAAAACTTAGGAAATCTATCTACAAGTCATCTAGTTCTATATGTCTTTGATGCATAGGTTGGCTTCCTACATTTTTATCTAATAGAGATTATATTCATATCCTCATAATTTATGCTAGTGATGATTGTATGATCTTTTGACATCACTAATAAGGCTTGATGATAAAAAGTAGGACCTACTTATGTAATCCTTGTAATTGTACCTTTTCATACTAGCCTACATTCTAGGGTTCATTCTAACATAACTTTGCATTTTTCATATTGAGAGAGCTCTCTTATTTATCTTCCATAGACATGTCATCTAATTGTATTCATACTTTTCTTGAATTTTCTTGATCTTATTGTTGACCATTCCCCCCCCCTTTTCTATCCAATGTTTCCACCTTAATTGAAGTACCTAGGGTGATGGCCATGTCTACGTCCTTTGAATTATTCATTTATTGTCATGCAAGCATGATAGAGATACATAAAAACCTTATTCCTTTCTTTTATATCCCTAAGTCTTAAATTATTCATATTGCATTTTATGTTCTTATGAATATTTCAAGTTGCAATCATATGTCTACCTTTCATTGCCTTGTCTCTCCAGTTTAGGTCTTAACCTTTAGATGGGTTGTGAAAGTGCTATGTGCTCAGGTTCACAATTGGTGCAACTTTGCAATGGTTAGCACTAGCATCCAATTTTGGGTTGTGAGGTTGCAAAGGTAAGAGGGAATCTATAGTTAATCTTCCCCACCTAATAGATCTTGTTAGATAGATTATTAGCATTTCCCCTCTTTCTAAAGATGCATGAAGTTTAACTAAAGTAGGATAGTGAGCATTTTCCATGTGGACTTTGTGGGATTGGACTTAGCTATAGGCTACAAATCGAAAAAAATTTAGAACATTCTATCAAGGTGGTGACATCTAATTAGTCAAGGATGTTTACCATGCCAAGGGAACTTCAGTTATATTGTGGTTGTCAAATCTTATTAGATTGATGACTAGCATATTCTTGCTTTCTGAAGTTGGGCAAAGTTTAGGAAAAGTGGGAATATGAGTTTTTTGATGTTTGTCATGGTGAGCTAGGTGCATTTAAGCCTCTTCATTGTATCATCACAAGGGTCAGTTGGCAACTAAGGAAATTAATTTTTGAAGGAGTATCTCTTCAATAGATACATACTAGCTTTTGATTGATACACTCCATCGAAATGAGCTTTAGAGTTTTAAGTTGTGACAACACAAAATCTTACCACATCAGTCCATTTCTCATCATCACAAGTAATCAATATTAAACTAAGGTTAAGGCTCCAAAGTGGTGAAAGTCTTTTGTCACTTCATTGTATTGTTGAATGATTGAACCCTTGTTTAGGCTACAAAGTGGCAAAAGTCTTTGTTTTCACCATTGCAAGGTTAATTAATAAGATAATAACTTAGGCCACAATGGTGCGATGGTAGTCAATTCAAAGGATAATCAAAGTGTCACATGCATTTCATGCTTGATGGTTTGGCAGTTGTAAAGGGGCAATAAAGGAAAAATGGATGGCTTCGGATCATCATATGGTTAAAGGTTTGTTAAGTCTAAACCATGGTAATGGTGCAAGAATGCTAATTTTATGATGTTCATAAGGTCACAATGACTAGATGGCTTAAATAATAAAGAGATTTGAAGCAACAATTTGACATGATATAAGAAGGTCACAGTTTTGCAGAGTGAAATGATTAACAAGAATCTCAAGTTGCAAAGCATTGAATAGGTGCAAGCATAGGTCAACAAGATAGTTAGAATGTTGGGTGAGATGGAAATTTTTTTGAATGATATGGGGCAACGTGATGAGTTGAATGGTTGAATTTAGTTGACTTACCATTATAGCTGATTTGGCAAGATGCAAATATTGTCCATACAGTAGTTAGAAGGATTGAAGAGGAATGATTTATTCATTTTCAACCATCTTTGGATGTCCTCAAAGCCATCACACTCCATGCTTATTAAATGATTATCACAATCAGTTTGGCTTTGATTTGATCTTTTGCGGCCAAGTGCACTCTTTTGCTTGCTCTTTTTGTCATTCCTATGGGCAGTTGCACTTCATGATTAGATTTTCTTTTGATTCTTAGTTATTGCTCTCATCTATGATCTAATCTCAAGTCATGTGAGTTTAAACTCAAAGTTGTATCTAGGTTATGCATGTACCCTACAAAGGCAATTTTTTTTTTGTTCAAAGGATCTCTCTTTTTCTAGTCTTCTATAGATTTTTTCTATAAATATTTTTGCCTCTCATTTAATATAAATCACTATTGTTGTATCCATTCACCAACCAATTAAATTTGAGTAACCTGATTATACCTCATTTTTCTAGATACATTTTGACAATTACAACATTGTATGCTCATGTTCAATTCAAGTGACTAATTTGTTAAGTGATTTTTTGCATTCCTTGCATGGTTATGTTAGTTCTCCACTATTCCTTGGTATTAAGATTGGAATAGTATAGAGAGTGATATATCTTGTGGTGTCTATTGGATTTTAGTGTAGTTATCAGGAAGAAGTAGCCCAAAATATTATTTGGTTTATCAACCCCTCTAGATTAGAATAGGTAGTTTGATTTTCATGCATTTCCTTCTCCCTTTTCCTCTCAAGAAGTAGTCAGTTCCACCTTCATAGTAAGGAAGTCAGCCTTCTCCAGAGATTCATTCTCTATTTGTGAATTCCCACACTTTTGAGATTGTTTCCTTGTTACACGAGGTCTCTTAAGGGTCATATCTTGAGCAAGGGCATAGAATTTTGTGTCAAAATTTTTTGGCATGCCCAGAGGGACACACATTCAAAAATTTAGCTTGTTTTCTAGAACCTCCACTAGTCATACCAAAGTTTTTGGAATGCTTGGTGAGACTACATTGAAGAATTTATGAAGTCTACTAATTCACTGGTGTCAAAGGAAAGAACTTCAAATTTATGCTGAGAAGATAGTGCTACTCTTAACATTTTAGCCTTTAGGAGGCTCTCATCCAAGCACTCAATGATTCCATTCTATATCTTGCTTTCTAGACTAGAATTGCTATAATTCATCCCCAAGGCTCAAACAAGGGTATCTTCTATAGGTACTTTTCAATATACCAAAATTTCATTTTTAAATCATAGAAGAAAGAGAAGTAGACTCTCTCTATTACTAGTTAGGAGTTTAGAAGTAGCACATACACCTGCTAGATCTTTTTCTACTCCTTTTAAAAAATCACAACCTAAGGTACCATCTTTCCATCTGAATAGATCATTCTTTCACATGGCCCTCCCTAAAAATTAGGTTTTTTCCACCTTTAATGGTGGGAGTCCTCTTATTTTAGCCCAAAGAAATGATATCCTAGTAGCTTCTCTTAAAAGTCTACTAGATTTTATAGGTGAAACTTCAATCTCCCCAACAAAACACATTCAATAAATTTCAAATATTTGTAATATACATGGTATTATAGAAGATGATATTTCTATTAGACTTTTAGCCTCATCTCTAAATGGAAAATCCTAACAATGCCACATGCTTATGAGATACCTAGAAAGGTAGAAAACACTCTAATTCAAGGAGGAAAGATAGTTTCAAGGCCCCTATTAGCCAAAATGCCCTCCCTCCAAAAAAATCAAAGTGAAATGATAAGTTTCTCAACAGTCACCCAGGGTTTCAAATTTTAGATATTTGAAATGTTTTCACAAAATAATTTAACTTTCACCATATCTTTTTATCCTAAGTCTCATGGCCTTTATTTTCATATCATGCCCCCAATCTTTAAGTTACAATCATGGGATCACCCCTTGGTCACATAATCGTAGTGGGTTAAGCATTAACCAATATTGGAAAGGTGAAGTAGTGAACTCTTTTGTTCATAATTTTGCTGATGGTTAGGCTCAAACCATGGTTACAATAGCGACGAGAAAATTTCATTATGATCAATTCCTCGTAGGGGTTAGTATTGGAGCCATGAGTTAAGGGTGCAAACGTGTGACAAGCCAATGCATATCATGTGGGCCTCCAGGGTTAAAAAGAATAAGCATATGATACTAAGATGGATTTAATGCCATTTATCTTATTTGGATTTTCCAAGGGTCTATGTAGATGTTGAGGTGGATGTTGAGTTGTCAAGTGGCCCAGAACATACCTTGCCTTCATTGCTCAATCATGTGAGTTTTTTTATTGATCCAAGTTAGATTTCTAAAGGTTTCATTCCTTTATATCATGTAGTTGCCCCAATTTAAAAGTAGCCTTGGGTCAGAGTGATGATAGTGTGAGTGTAGTTAAGTTTTAGCCTTTGCAAGGGTGCAGTGGTTAGTAAGAAATGTTAAGGGCAAGCAGCATAGTGGCAAAATTGTTTGTTCACTCAATCACAGGCATTTGATGTTTTTCTAAAGGAAAGATGGAAAATACATGATCATATGAGATGGTCAAAATAGGGAGACTTTTTAGGGTAGCAAAATATGATAATATGACTGGTCCACATGGTGACCATTGTGGATTGGCTCCAGTTGACTGATGATATGGCTGACTTGGTGAGTTTATAACAAAGGAAGTAACTCTTTGATGATGGATTTGATATTTTCAATCTCCTATAACCACTTTCATTGTTCCCCATGTTTGATAAATGAAGAGAGACATTCCATCACTACCTGTTGGTCCATCTAATTAGTCATAATGATAGTGGTCATTTTTTCTATCTTCTCAAGGGCTCTATTTGGTGAATAAGTGATTTTCCTACATCTATAAGTGTGCCATGATCAAATCTTTCCTAGATGTGTAGTGACTACTCTGCCATCTTGAATATGATTGTTGAGTTTTTCCTTGGGGTAGAAGCTATCTAGTTATGCTTGTACTATAAAAGAATATTTTTTAACCCTTCTTAGGGTGGATTCTTCTCTATTTTCCTTGGCATGTTTTGATATGTACATTGTAGATTCCCTTTTCTTCTAAACTATTTATGATATTTTTCCTTATCTCTTTCAACCATTGATGTACTGTGTAAGATCTATTTGCTTCTCTTCAATGTATTATGTTTATCTTTCATTTGCATAACTATATCTATTTTTGGCCTATGAATGATATAAAGTGAATCTTTTCTCCCTTGTATCATTTATTTGGTTGTTTAATTTGTATGTGATTAATAGATTAAAGAAGTCTAAATATTTATATCATTGATGTCATAATGGTCTAACTATGAATTTATGGGCAGAGATAGGATTGAACACTCTATTTTGGTGCATCACTTACTTAGAATAGACTAGTTAGTTTTCTTTCATGTATTCCTTCTCCCTTTTCCTCTCCAAGTGTAGTTTAGATGCATCCTAATAGAAAAAGAAGCCAACCTTCTCTGTAGACTCAACCTTATTGTTCAAGTCCCACAACTTGGAGGTTGTTTTCATGTTTCACAAGGTTTCCTTTAGGTAAAAGCTTTAGGCAAGGGTGCAAACTTTTGTGATAAATTTTTTTGGCACACTCAATGGGACTAACTCTTAAAGCTTTATAAGTTCACTGGTGTCAAAGAAAATTTCCAATACATGCTAAGAAGATACTATAACTCTCAATATCTTTAGGTCTTCAATAGGATCATTTTCAAGTACTTGGCAACTCTATCCAATAATATATCTAGTTTCTGAAACATGTTACTATGATTCATGCCCAAAGCTCACACAAGGGCATCTTCTAGATGTAATTTTCAATATGTTGAGCTTTCATTTTCAAACCCTAGAAAAAAGAGGAAGAGATTGTCTCTATCACCAGTCAGAAGTACAATATTAGCACATACACTTGCAAGATCTATTTCCACTCCTCCCATTGATAAATGATAGCCTATATTGTCATCTTTTCATATTAATAGGTTATTATTCCATATGCCTCAGCCTAGAGCACATGTATTTCCCACCTTTAATGGTGGAAGTCCTCTCCTTGTGGCTCAAAGACATCATATTCAAGTGTTAGCTCTCAAAAGTATACCGATTTCATTGGTGAAACTTCCATCTCTCCTATGGAACATATTCAAGAGATTTCAAATGTCTGTAATATACTTGGTATTATAGAGGATGATTTTTCTATTAGGATTCTAGCTTCATTCTTTAAAGGAAAAGTACTAAAATGGTATCGAAGTCTACCTCATAATTTTATTACTAATTGGGATGAGTTAGGAGTAGGACTTTGTAAGCATTTTGATGAAAAAAGTGATCACCTATCACTTTTAGAGAAGCTAATAACCATCAAGAGAGAACCCCATGAATATATGACAGATTTTAATTATACATTTCAAAAGACATGGGATAAAATACCCATTGCAATAGAGCCTTCTTTGGGTAATGCATTCTTGTATTACCTCAAAGCCTTCAACAGTGATATTTCTACCACTCTACAATCTATGTGAGGGGATACTTTACCAAATTCTTATGAGATTGACATAAGAGAAGAAACTATCTGGATATAAGGAGGGAAATTAGCTCTGAGGCCTCCAATTCTTTTCTTTCCTAACATGCCCAATCATCAGCCTATTATATCCCCTATTCATACTTCCTCTACAAGACAACCCCTTGTTGTGGTCCCAGTAGCCTCCACTTTTTATAATGGAATTGATAATATTGAGTACATGATGTAGAGAGTATGGACAAGAGGTTGCAAGATTAAGAAAATAGGATGGAGGAGAATGGTGCAATAATGTAAAAATTGAGTAATAAATTGGTGAATATGAAGAGGCAAAAAGCTCAAAATAATTATCCTCCCCAACTTTATATCAATTTCCCATACATAATAGATCCTCACACCAGAGTCATGTCACCTACAAATAGAATAGACCTATCAAAAACACCTAGACTACGAGTACCAACCCAAATAGGGCTTTATTCTCTCAAAATAATCTTGCTCAAGATCAAGATATATGCCCTTCTTTCAAGTGCTCCTATGGATATTGTATGTGTTAGAGGGTAGAGTCTTATTTGGCATTAACTACACAAGAAAAATAAGTGGATTAGAAACACAATGGTAATCAACCTGTTGATGCTTCTAACCCACAGTGACAATGTGATTGTTCCTTCATGAACCATGAAGTAGAAGAGCATTTTCATGTGAATCAAGCCCCCATTGCTCACAACACTAGGAGAAAGAGAAGATATATTGATGATTCTATTCCTCCCCTTCCTAATCAGGCCTTAACATCAAGCACAATACCTCATGTACAAGTAGTAAATGATCAATCAAATGCTACTTAGCAGCAAAGGCAAAATAATAGCAAAAGAGATGTAAATGACCCTTAGGTTGTTCCATCTCAAATTCCTACACATACAACCCCCAAGGTTTCTACCAAATCACCTAATACATCATTTAGTGTGGTAGAATAGATGAAGAAAAAAAATGTGAACAGGGATGTTGTTGCTACTATACCTATGCAAAAGAAGTTGTTGCAACAAGAATTAGAGAGAATTAAACCAAAGGATCAAACACCTAGCATTGAGAGTGCCACAAGTTTTTTACAACCATCAAAGGAGTTAGAAACAAGTAATAAGGTTAGACCTCACCCATTTTATGTTTCTTTGATTATAGCAGGTAAGCTAGTCCATAATTGCATGATTGATTCAGGGGCTAGTAGTTTAGTGATGCCCAAGTGTGTTGTTGATGTCTTAGAAATGAAATATGAGCCCATTGTTTAGGATGTATTGCAGTTGGATGGTAGTACTATCAAGATTGTAGGAATCCTTAGGAATTTTGAAATGCCCCTACATGCATGCCTTAATTGTACTATAGTTCAAGATATATCAGTTGCTAAAGTTAAGCCACACTTTTCCATCTATCTTTCAAGATATTTCACTACCCAAATAGGTGTATACATATCCTCTAATTGTTCATACACATTTTTTAGAACAAGATATGGAATTAAATCTTCAATCATAGTAGAACCCTTAGTCATCAATCATATTAAAGCCTACACTCCTATTCTCATCAATATGAATTGCACTATCTTTGAAGGAGAGGATGGAGGCATAGCACATGAGCTTGCCACTTCCTTGGTAGAGGTGCCTAACTTTCTTTTGTATGAGTGGGCTACTACTTATCAATTTGATCCTATATTAGAAACCTTGGAGACAGGCCTTGGTACTTATTGTATATTAGAAAAGGATGCTCTTATCCCAAACCTTATGAAGAACAAAGAGGACACAAGTGGGGTATGGATCATGTAATTTTATGGATCAAGAAATAAATATCGATTAGAGGCTAGTGTGATGTCAGTTTCTCTTGCACTGGAAAGGTACTACTTCTCACTTAGGCTTCAATTCAATTGTACTAATAACATAGTAGAGTATGAGGTATTGATTCAAGGTGTTCTACTTGCTCAAAATGAGAGAATTACAGGCCTTAAGTATATATGGGGAAAGCAAGTTGATTTTCCATTAGGTGAGAAACTAGAATATCAACAAGAGTGGTTTTCTCAAGTGTTATAAACATAGAGTATGGAATTTGTTTGAAGGTTTCAATGCATTTAATATTTAAAACATCCCTAGCAAAGAAAATAGACATGTTGATAGACTTGTAGTAGTGGGAGCATCTTATGATGTGCAAAGGAGCCTTGAAGATGAAAATAAGCAACAAAAGATTAGAGTGGTGGTTAGGCCTATTATCCTTGATAAAAATGCCAATTGGCAAGTGTTTGAATCTGATGCACAAATTGTCAGTTTCTTGAAGAATGAAGCAGAGTTCTTATATAGAAATTAGTCAATGCTACATAGCTAGTATAGGGATTAGATCATCAGTCTTAGTTACAACAAGTTTCCTAAGGGTCTCATTACTCAAGAGAGTGTTTTCACTCAAATGATCGAGCAAGAGATAGAGGCCTAAAAAAATTTTTAAGTAAAGATGATCACATATTGGTCCATACTAAACACTTCGAGTAGTTCTGAACTCGGTAACCACTGGAGACTTGGTAGAAGAGATGTCACTTGGTGAACACTTCTATCTGAACTGTAGCTCAGTGATCAAAGGAAACACTTGATAGAACCTTGTGACTCGGTGATAGTTAGTTTCCTTGATAACCGTCTGAGCTTGGTAAAATTAATTTCCTTGATAACCTCAGGAGCTTAGTTATCACGAAGTTCTTGGTCAATACTAAGTACATCTTCACTCGGTCAAAACTGATTCCTTTCTTTACCTCGAACACTCGGTAAACACTGGCTGCTTTGTTCACCTCAATCACTCGGTAAACACTGACTTCTTTGTTCACCTCGATCACTCGGTAAACACTGAGAACTAGGTAAAGCTTGGCTTACAAAGGAATGTCCGGTGAGAGCTCGGTAAGCATTCAAAATCCAATAAGTGTTGTAACTAATGACAAAAATGTATCATAATGCCAACAATCTCCCCCTTTGGCATTAGTGACAAAAACACTTATGAGACAAAATTTATCTGACATGCTGATGACTGATTCTGAATATACATAGCTTCGTTATATACAACTCCCCCATAGAATGTACATACAGTATTTACATGAGCTGTCTATCTCTTCCTTTGTACAATTTTTCCGAAAACACTTATTCACCCATAGTATACATATCCAACAATAATCTCCCCCTTTTTGACAATAATGCCAAAGAATAAAAGAATATATATACTTATATAGAAACACCAAAATGAGAGATGAACTCTGAATGTACCTGAAGAATAAGCTGGAGAGTCTTATCCCAATTCTCTTGCAAAATTTTGCAGGTGGAAAGAGCTACTTGAACTTCAGCCGAAAGTTCAATCACATGGTCTGCAATGGAGAAGTTATTATCATGGATTAATGTCTTTGAATGTGCAATGTGCTTCTGCATTGAATCCATGATGGGAAGGATCATGTTTTGGATATCTATCAATGTAGATCGGATCCTTTCCTCTTCTCTCAATAGCTCTGCCTGCTTCTCTGACAAAAATTTGATCCTGAGGTGATGAGATGAGCTTGAACTGGGGTCAAGCTTCAAGTTCTGTGCACTCACCTTCAGATCCTCATCAATTTTATTTAGTTTCTCTCTTATTCCCTTAGTGTACTCGGTAACATCACAAAGCTTAGCAAAAAGAGATGTTACATTATTAAAAGAATTTTCCATATCTGCCAAAACTGAGGTTAATGCAACCTGATTTATTGCAATGTTCTAGGCAATGTGCCCCAACACCTTATTATCAAATTTCTTTGCTACACGCTCAATCAACTTTTCTTGTCCGGAGGCATCTTCATTGAATTTATTAACTACCTCTTCCAATTGAATCAAAATGTGTTGAGAAGTATCAACATCAACACCTATAGCCTCAGTAATTATGTTCTGGGCATCCTCAATTATCCTGTATTCCTTATCCCTTTCCGATCTTAACTGCATCTGAGTAGCCTTTTTCTCAATAAGTTGACTAGCATACCTCATTTCTTCAATGGTAGCATTATCAAAGTCAATCTTTGGAATTACTATCTCTGTGTCCAAGTCAATGTCTTCAGAAATTTCCTTTCCAGTGATCATAAGTCTTAATGGTTGCTTTTGTTTGACTTCTGAGATGAGTGGTTTGACCTTTGGAATAGACACAACAGTAGAGACAGAAGGACTAGCAGTAAAAACTGGGATGCTTGAGGGTTGAGTACCAATAGGAGTATGTACAGGGTCAAAAATTTGAGTACTGGCCAAAAATGGTGATACACTCGGTAATATAGTATCTAATATCACTGTGCCTGAAGTAGATTGCGACAAAATTGTAGAACAAATTGGAGTAGTCAAAATTGGAGAACTCACAGCAATACCAACTGATGATGATGGAGTCGAGGAGGCCAACTCGGTAGATGAAGAGGGGTGCAGCTCGGTAGACGAAGAGGGATGCAGCTCGGTAGATGAAGTGGTAGTCACATCCACTGATGATACCTGGAGCTGAGATATGGCAGGTGTAGATGGTAAATCTAGTGTAGATGAACCTGCTGAAGCTGACTCCAACCTTGATGATGTCACAGGTTTAGCTGGGGAGTGAGGAAGGGATGTAATAACTATTGCTGCATTTTTTACCGGATCATCCTCCTTATCTTCCTCTTCAGCTTCTTCCTCTTTGTCTTCTTCCTCTTTCTCTTCCATCATTGCATGCAACTCTCCTGGTGTAACTGTGATGGATGGAGCGCTATCTGATTCATCACTACTACTGTTGTTGTCATCATCCTTTATTTCTACTGGGTCTACACTGGGCTTATGTAGATGATAGATGTTTTTCCACATGTTTGTAGCATCATTTACAACATGCTCTATATCTTTGATCAAAATCAAACAAGTGTAGAATCTGATCATCATTTTACCTTCATAGGTTTTCAATTCAGATTTTACCTCTGCTCCAGTGAGACTAGGTCGAAGATTCTTCAGAGATTGCTCATATATATCTTTTACCGTCTTGGTGGCTAACTCCCATCTTGACTGTACTCTCTCCAGTAGTTCTTTAGAGATATGAGGAGCAATCTGGTCCGGGGAGTATTTCCATTTTCCCATTTTGTTAAGTACCAGTTCCTCAATCTGCATTTTCTCTGCATCAGTCCTTGTCTCAAATTTCAATGCCTTGAAATTTGTGATGCCAGCTCCTTCTTCCAATGATTTGAGCCTTTGCTCGAATGTAGGTGCAGGCTTGACCAATACAGGTTCCTGAATACCTTTTCTTGTCCTTCGAGTAAATACTGCAGTAGGCTGCTTCTTGGGCTTGGTAATGATTACCTTGCCTTTCTTCTTTGCCGGTTGCTCTTCTTCTGATTCTTCTTCTCCTTCTTCTTCTTCTTCACTTTCTTTATCTTCACCTTTTCCCTCGGTGAGCATAAGAGGACCTATTGCAGTTTTCAGTTTGGCCACTTTCCTCTTA
Organism: Cupressus sempervirens; assembly: GCA_028749045.1. Taxonomy (NCBI): domain Eukaryota; kingdom Viridiplantae; phylum Streptophyta; class Pinopsida; order Cupressales; family Cupressaceae; genus Cupressus; species Cupressus sempervirens. Next base: position 413,334,408 of record CM053790.1, read on the forward strand.
CCTTTACTGATGGCCTGTGGAATTTTGATTTCCAGTTCAATTCTGGCCTTTGCTTCATCATAAGTACCAAAAATCCATTGCCTTGGGTCTACTAGCTCATTTACCAGTGCTTCAATGATATCCCTTGTTTCATCAATATTTACCTCATATGGAAGAGGTTTCACCCATGCAACTCGGGGTCTAACTGCCTGTATGTACACCTTGTCACAGTCAACCATAAAACATACGTCATCTTTATATTCTTCAACAAGCCTAGGAGGAATTCTGAATCGGTTATTCATCCTCTCCTTAAAGTCTTCAAAATAGTTATCCATGATACTATCAAAATTTTCTCCCATCTCTGCTATAAACTCTTTAATCTAATACAAAATTGGGACATCTTTTCTCCATTCTACGGTTCCCTTTGATGGAAAGAATTTTTGTACATAAAATAGTAAACATATTAACAGAGATCCAAATTTACAGGGGTTATTCTTCGATGTCCTTATACTATCCATGTTCTTGTTTAACTGCTTCAACATTACTTCTGACAAATCAAACTCAAGATTCTTCTTTACAATTTTCAGGGCCAAATCCACAGCTTCACACGGTACACTATTTAACCTGCTGGAACTATATAACTTATATGCAATAATATGTATGCCAAATCTTAGTTCCGGATCTGTTACAGTGTTAACCTTCAAACCTCTACCATCCCACTCGGCTAGGGTTTGCCTCTGTAACTCATCCCGTCCTAGGGTTTTGGTGGTTTTGGCTTTGCTGAGCATCGGGAGACCCATGATTTTGTGAATCATCTTCTTGGTTATCAAAATGGGTTGTTCCAACCACAACTGACCATTATGCACTTGACTCAAGATATACCTAATCCATTTGGCTTGGAAGTTTCTAGGCATATGTGTGATGTGAGTCAAACCTTTAGTTTCCAAATGCTTGTGCTTGGTTTTGAGAGAACCATTTACACATAACTCTGCTAGGGCATTATCCATGTCCAATGTCCCTATTTCTTGAATAGCACACTTAAAATGAGTGCAAATGTCGTTCACTAGGAGTACCTTGGGTGGAATCTGTGATTGAGTTCCATTGGGATCGAGTGATTCAGCAATGGAAGGAATGAGCTTGAACGTAGGTGCCTTCCATTTCATTCCCTTCACAAGCATTTCGGAACCCTTCTTCGCCTTGCTGCTGCTGGTGCTTGCGGATGCCATTGCTGCTCGGTGAGTGAAAAGGTTTCGTAAGAATACTTCGCTGGAAAATCTCTTCAAATCGCTTGAACTCGCTTGAAAGCCCTTTTTTTTTCTTTGTAAATCTTGAATTTGCGGTGAAAAATGAGGTCAAAATCTACCCTTTTGATGAACAATTTGCCATTAATGTTCAGTACGGAGGTAGCTGCGATCGACAGACTATCATCCACTAGCTCGGCTTAAACATCGCAACTCGGTAACAAAAAGAAAATAGGTTAAACCGACCTTAACTCGGTAAGAGAAGAACCAACCATGCTTAGTAAGTGCAACTTGGTGAAAGAAGCCTTATTGCACTCGACTGAGCTCGGTAAGGTCATGTACCGACCATGATCCTGATGTATCTAAAATACTGATTTGATCATATTTTCATTCTAGGACTACTTAGGATATTGCTTTGTAGATACAGTCCTGGTCTTATCCTGATGAATCTTAATTGGAAATGGTAGAGTCACTCACTTCTTGAGTGACCATTCCATTACTTGAATTATCTGGCTCGGTAGACTTAGGAATCCATTGCTGCTTCATTTGCTTCCGAATATTGTCTACTTTGATTTTCTTCTCATCCTCGACTTTCTTTATGTTCATGCAGTTTTTAGATATATGACCAAGTTTTGTACATGTATAACATCTTACAGTGGTATCCCTTTTTCTTAGGTGATGCCTTGCACAGTTTATGCCAGTATGACCATATTCTCCATAATAATGACATCTGCACCAAGTGTTGTAGTCCCAACCAAATATTGCTTTGACAAGCTGTTCAGCTGGATTAAATGATTTGGATTTGCATTGTGATGCCTTATGACCTTGCTTTTGGCATTTGTGACATTTACCTTCAAATTTCGGTTTCTCTTTGCATTCATTGGCTTTGTGTCCATGCTGATTGCAATTGTAGCACTTTCCATTAAATTTGCCTTTTCCATTGCTCCAACATCTGTTAGATGTATGACCTAACTTACCACAGTGGCTGCAAGTAGGTCTTTGATTCTTTTGAGTACCCTGTTTGGAGGATTCACCTTCTTCCTTGTATCCAAGGCCTGCTTTACCATTTTGTTTATGAAAGTTTTCTTCATTTTGCAGATTCAATTGATCCATGTCCTTTTGAGATTTTACCATTCTCTCATTGACTTGTTTTTTAGAGATTAGATCACTTTGTAAGCTTGCATTGATTTTCCTTTCAGTAATTAAGTCATTTCTCAAATTCTCATTCTCAGATCTTAGATTCATAATTTCTTCATTTGCATTAGATAATTGAGTTACAAGATTTTCAAGCTGAGAGGATTGATTATTCCTTACCTCTAAGTCTTTAGCTGCCTTGTTCCTTTGCTCGAAGATTTCGCATAGCCTGATGGACTAGATTTCTTGTTCCCTTTTGAGCTTTCTTAATTCTTCCTGCAGAGATCCATTCTTTTCTAAAAGTTCTTTGATTGCTTTTTCAGCTTCATCTGAACTACTTGATGGTGAGAGATCTTCAATCTTTTCTTCAACATACTGATGGTCATTCATTTGCCTTGCAAGTTCTTTTCTTCTTTTCAAGGATTGTGAAAGATGTTCTTTTGCTTCATTGAGTTGAGCCATGGCCATTTTCAGATCTAGCTTTTCATTCTCAATAGTTTTGTCAAGTCTGAATATCTCCATTGTCCTTGATCTTTGCTCAAGCTGTGAAACTTTTATCTTGAGAACTTTATTGCTCTGATACCAATTGTTGGAAATATTCAAGATATGACAAGTTACTGAGAGGGGAGGGGTGAATCAGTAACTTTTAAAATTTCAAACAATAAAATTGCATACTGATATATTCACCATTCATCCAAGTAACCTACTGTAAGCATGAAACAAAATCATTTGCAACACTTGAACACACAGATTTGGTGACCCAGAAACCTTCCAAATAGAAAGTAAAACTGGGGTGGGGATGAAACCCACAAAGCTTCGTTACTCCAGTATGAAGTTGGCCGGTTAAGGCTTACAATGACCACTTCTGGTGATCTACCCTATTAGGAGCACAAAGGATTGCTATATCCACCTTGTTAGAGGATTTACAAACATACAATAAAGTATGCACTTTGTTAGGAGATTTACAAAAGACTGTTAAGTCTACCTTGTTAAAGGATTTACAAAAACTAATTCACCTATTAGAATGAAATAGTGGATCTGATTACAACTAATTGCTGATAAGATCCGCTATGCTCTGATTCACCTTGATGTGATAGATAAAACTTTTCTGCTCCAAAACTTGACCTTGCTGAATACCTTCACAACTCAGCACACATACTTTCGAACGCATGTATTTCTTTCACACTTTCACATTTTCATTCATTACCATTACATTTGAATGATACAATACATTGCATATATATACCATCCAAATAAACAATACATGCAAGGTCGGCCAAAATAACAAGTGCAAATCTCTATACAAAGTCGGCCCAAGGTAAAAACTCAGGTTCACTAAACTGACTCGGTGTCCTTCTGATACTCGGCATCCACTGCGTTACTCGACATCATCATGCACTTGGTAGAAGTGAAGGCACGGTCCATACTAAACACTTTGAGTAGTTCTGAACTCGGTAACCACTGGAGACTCGGTAGAAGAGATGTCACTTGGTGAACACTTCTATCTGAACTGTAGCTCGGTGATCAAAGGAAACACTTGATAGAACCTTGTGACTCGGTGATAGTAAGTTTCCTTGATAACCGTCTGAGCTTGGTAAAATTAATTTCCTTGATAACCTCAGGAGCTCGGTTATCACGAAGTTCTTGGTCAATACTAAGTACATCTTCACTCGGTCAAAACTAATTCCTTTCTTTACCTCGAACACTCGGTAAACACTGGCTGCTTTGTTCACCTCGATCACTCGGTAAACACTAACTTCTTTGTTCACCTCGATCACTCGGTAAACACTGAGAACTAGGTAAAGCTTGGCTTACAAAGGAATGTCCGGTGAGAGCTCAGTAAGCATTCAGAATCCAATAAGTGTTGTAACTATTGACAAAAATGTATCATAATGCCAACAGCTGATATGAAAGATCGCACACACCTTCGCTTGCAATGATATAGACTTAACCTGTATTCCGACCCTTATCTAATAATTGTTTCCGCTAGCTCCCTCATCTTTGCTCCCAGGATGCGCGTCAACTTTTGATGAAGATCGAGGGTTATATACATTTCAAGCCGCCGCTAGAAAAGGAGGGTTTTTCGACATCAATTCCTAATTGTCAAAACAAACGCCCACAAATCTACAATCCTGCGATAACTGCTAGGCCTCTAATGATGAAAATATCTTGAGAAAAGACACTTGACCTAGGTGTCCGAATCATGCTTGCTGGAGATAAATCGCTGCTTGTAATCTCCTTTAAAAATTCAAACCCTCTGACCCACATGTTTAGTAATTGGTGAGTGTTTATAGATCTTGCTTGGATTGGCTAGAATGCTGATGAAATCTTCTTACTCAAGAATCAGATGAAGAAGTTGCCTTATTATTGATAGATCAACAAGAAGTAAGAAATGAAAATCCAAGGAGTTAGATAATTGACATAATGGCTTGATCAAGAAATGGATATCCTAAAGGATTGGATAGAGCTAAAAGAAGATAGTTCATATTGCAGTCAATTCCTTATGCCATAGTTGATGGTATTCTCTTTAGGAATGATTTCAATGGAGCTTTGCTAAGATGTATTGACATAGATCAAGAAGAAAGAACAATTAAGGAGCTTCACATTGGTTCTGCTAGTGGCCACTTTTTAGCAAGAACCACTACCATGAAGATATTGTGGGTAGGTTACCATTGGTCATCCTGGTTCAAGGATTTCCATTAGCATGCTAGGAAGTGTGAAAAATATACTTTCTTTTTAGGTAAGCAAAGACTTGTAGCCCTTCCACTTCATCCTATTCAAGTGGATCAACCTTTTCTCAATGGGTATTAGATTTCATAGGTCCTATTAACCCTCCTTCTAGTTGGTGTAGGGAGAAATGAAATAACTAGGGCCAAAGGCACGCCCAGCTATCCAAACCACCCTATAAGACTTAACAAACACAATACAAGAATAACACTAAGGAAAGAGAAAACAAGATGTTTATATATTCATCAAGCATACATGCCTTGTTGTAAGGCCTTTTGTTTTATGGCCAATTACAAAAAAAAAAAAAAAACATAATTTTTAGATTCACAATCCAACTTCAAGTTTACACTTCTAGAAACATATCACTTCCTCTCCATCTTGTTTTAGTTCTACTAATCTCCTAAAACTCAATCCTAGACTTCCTTAAATACTTGTGTGGCCACAGGTTAGCCCATCACAAAAATAAAATCTTACATTAAATGCATGCATAGTCACAAATCAGCTTACATCAAATATTAACTACCTATAATGAAATTAAATATAAGAAAAGTTAGCTCAAAATGGAACCAAACACAGACCACTCAGAAAATGAAGACTTCAAAAAACACTAGCACTCAACAATCACATGAGCTTAGGATCAAAAGAGTCATTTGGCATTAACTATGAACTCAACATCCTCCAACACTTCACAACCATGGGGGACTCAGCAACCAAAGGGTCACTCAGCAACCAAAGGAATCACATAGTAACCAAAGGAATCACTTAGTAACCAAAGGGATCACTTGACAACAACTAAATTCTCAACACCTACTAAGAACTCGGCAACAATAGGAAGAATGAACAAAAGTGTAGGAGTACAAGGCAACCTAGGATGTTCCTACATCACATAACTAAGGTTGGAGAAATGATTCTCTTGAATCATGCAAGGGTCACAACCTGAGCTGAATCTAACTCATACTAAGAAATCCATGTAGCATCTTCAATTGATCTATTCTTCCACTTTACCAAATATTTATAGTAATCTTTTCCCCTTGTTCTCTTGCCAACTCTCTGATTTAATATCTATTCAACTTCTTCAATCTGCTCCTTAGGATAATCTTTAGATATGGTAACTTCATCATCTAACTCATGGTACCTATATAAATCAGCAACATTGAATATAGGAGATATATCCATGTCATTAGGTAACTCAACTTCATAAGCATTACCACTGTCAAACTTCTTCAAGACTTTACAAGGTCCAAATTTCTTCATCTTTGATTTACTGTATGTTCCAATAGGAAATCTTTCTTTCTTCAAATGAACCATCACCTCATCACCAACTTAAAAATCATGATGTCTTCTAGACTTATCAGCATTCTCCTTATACTTATGATTACTTTGTTCCAATTTCATCTTCATTTCCTTATGCAAGGATTCCACAAATTCAAAAAATTCTTCTCCTACAACACTTTTCTTTTCTTCACCAGCAACATCCCTCAAATTTGATACTACTCTAGGCTGCATTCTAGTAACAATCTCAAAAGGTGTCTTCCCTGTACTCTTATTCACAAAATTATTATATGCAAGTTTAGCTTGTGCCAGTACTATCTCCCAATAACTTGGCTTATTCCCAACTAAACATCTCAGAATATTACCCAAGCTTCTATTCACAACCTTTGTCTATCCATCTGCCTATGGATGGAATGTAGAACTAAACTTCAACTAAGTACCCATTTTCTTCTACAAAGTCTTCCAAAAATAACCCACAAACTTGTTGTCTCTATCAGAAATAATACTTCTTGGTAGTTCATGCAATCTCACAATCTCTTTAAAGAAAAGTTCAGCAACATGCTCAGCATTTGATGTCTTCTTACATGGTATGGAATGAGCCATTTTAGAAAATTTATCCATGACAACTACCCCTTCAATGTTTTAGGCAATATAAGAACAAAATCCATACTGATGTCACTTGAAGGTTTCTCAGGAACAACAATAGTTGTATACAAATAGTATTCTAACTTACTCCTTTTGCAACTTGAAAAAATCCAAAACTCTTTACAAATTTCTAAACAACCTTATACATTTGTGGCCAATAATATTTATCCTTCAATAAACTCAATGTCTTAACAATTCTAAAATGTCCAGCCAATCCACCACTATGTTTTTCCTTAATCAAATTCAACCTCATTGAACCTCTAGGAATACACAACTAAATACCTTTAAACAACATACCTTCTTGAATGAAATATTGATCATACTTACTTTTGTGATCTATCAGGTTTAGTGCTCTACCACACCTCAAAAAAATTAGGAATAGCATCATACAACTCTTTCATTTCATCAAAACCAAGAACTTTGACCTTCATTTTAGTCAACAATGAATGTCTTCTACTCAATGCATCAACAACTCTATTAGTATTGAAGTATTCAACCCACTTCATATGTCTCTAATTCAATTTATGTTGACTTCTCAAGTACTGTAAAGCTTTATGATTAGTATACAACACAAACTCCTTATGAATCAAATAATGTCACCACTTCTTCAAGGTTTGAACAATAATATAAAACTCTTGATCATACACATAATACTTCCTTTTAGCATCATTCAAATTTTCACTAAATAAAGCAATAGGTTTACCTTCTTGACTCAATACAACTCCTATCACACTACCATTGGCATTACATTCACCATGAAACACCTTATTGAAATTAGGCAAAGCCAATGCAGGTAATTCAACAACCTTTGTTTTTCAAAGTCTCAAAACTCTTATCAGCTCCATGTGTCCACTTGAATTCTTTTTTATCTCCCCCCTCATTGTCTCAATCATAGCATTACAAACAAAACTAAAATTTCTTATGAACTTTCTATAAAAACTAGCCAAACCATGAAATTATCTTACCTCACCCACATCCCTAGGTGTAGGCCACTCCAAAATTTCTTTAAATTTCTTTTGATCAATTCTCAAACCATTAGCTAAAATCAAAAATCCTAAATACACAATCTCTTATTGCATAAAAGAACACTTTTTCAAATTAATCAGCAACTTATCCTCTTTCAATCTTGGTAATACTTGTCTAACATGCTCAAGATGTTCTTCCTTGTCTTACTAAATATTAGAATGTCATCCAAATAAAAATTCACAAACTTACCCAAGAATCTTTTTAGAACTCCATTCATCAACCTCATGAAAGTACTGGTGCATTAGTCAAAACAAAAGGCATAACCAACCAGTCATACAAACCATCTTTTATGTTGAAAGAATTTTTCTATTCATCACCTTCTCTGATTCTAATCTAATGATAGCCACTCTTTAAATCAATCTTGGTAAAATACTTTTCTGCACTTAAACAATCCATTATGTTATCCATCCTCGACATAGGAAACCTATATTTCACTATGATCTTCTTAATAGCTCTAGACTTAGTACACATTCTCCATCCTCCATTCTTGTTAGGTGCTAATACAATAGGTACAACACATGGAATCAAGCTTTCTCTGATCGAACCTTTATGCAACAACTCATGCACTTGTCTATTAAGTTCCTCATTCTCTGTAGGTCTCGATCTATATGGTGCTTTGTTCAAAAATCTAGTTCTAGGAATTAGATCCATACAATGACTTATGCTTCTCACTGGCTATAAACCATTAGGAATATCCTTAGCAACAATTTCTTTATACTCATTCAATTATTCTATAATTTCTTTTAGTACTTGGCTACAACTATCTATTGTCACTCAGTCATTACTAGCTTATGTTGTTTGGTCATTACTACCAACACTCAGTCCTCTAGGAACTATAGAAAAACAAACTTTATTCTTCTTTACTTCCTTTTCAAATTTCTTTTCATTAACCATGCAAACTTTTATTCTAGTACAATTAACCTCATCTGGACTTTCAATCAAAGGCAACAATATTTGCTTCTTCCCATTTACCCAAAGAGTATATTGATTCAATATTCCATCATGTACAACATATCTATCATATTTCCAAGGTCTATCCAATAAAATATGACAACAATCCATACACATAATATCACACATCACTTCATCAAAGTAATGTCCAATCTTGAACTTCACAATACATTGTTCACTTACCAATATCTTATGCTCATCTTTGATCCATGAAACATGATAGAGTTTGAGATGTTTCAAACTTTGCAACTAAAACTTTGTAACAAACTCTTTTGATGGAAAATTTGTTGAAGTTCCACTATCAATGATCACTTTGCAATATTTTCTAGCCATCTTACATCTGGTTTTACAAAGTCTTCTCCTTAAAATAGGTTCTTCATCACTCCCATTATTACATAAGGTTTTTCTCACCATTAGATTTTCACTAGCCTCAGGTCCACTTGGTGAACCCTCATTGTCTCCTTGAACCACAACATTTATGTTACCTTGCCTACTTTTAGAGGATCTACATTCATAGGATCTATGTCCCTCTTTACCACATCTGAAACAATTACCATGAAATCCACTTCTAGAATAAGAATTACCTCTTCCAAAGAACTAGTACCTCCTCGATAAGAATCACCACCTTTCCACTCAGTCTTTCCTTGGTCATCATTTTTCCATTCAGATTTGCCCTTATCTTGTGCAAAATTGTTAGATCTATTACCTTTTCCATCAGATCTACCTCCACCTCTCTAGAATCTACCACCTCTACCTCTTTGTCTTTGTTCATGCTTCATTGTCAAGATCTCCTCAGCTTTCAAGGTATATTGATATGCTTCCTCCACACTTTCCAGCTTCACAAAACTTATTTCATCTTGAATTCCAAATCTTAATCCATTTATGTACCTTGAAATTTTCTCAACATCATCATCCACATGTCCAAATTTGATGTCCAACCTATAGAATTCTTCAGTGTACTCTTTCACACTCATGTCTCTTTGTCTCAAATTTTGCATCTTTCTCAAAAGGCTAACTTCATAATTAGTAGGAAAGAATTTGTTGTTTACTTTGTTTACCATCTTCACCCAAGTTCTAATCTTCTCCTTTCCTATCCTTTGTCTATCAATTTGCAAATGCTCCCACCATAGTGAGGTATGAACTCTCTACCTTGTAACTACAATCTTCACCTTCCTATTATTAGGAGTGTTTTCATAATCAAAGGATTTCTCCATTTTAGAGATCCAATCCAACATATCATTGTGTCCAATTTTATATCATAAGGAACAACTTCTATAGCAGGCTTTGAATTCTCCCTAGATAATACTCTTGACAACCTTGCTTCATCTTGGTCTTCTTCAAGTTCTAGATTAGGGTTTGGTGCTACTGCTTCACCGCCACTAACATCATCAAGATGTGTTCCTTTCCTCTAGGCTATTTCCTCAACATCTAATCTAGTTGCAATCTATCTCAATGTATCAAATATTTCATTATTAGCATTTCCTCTACCTCGAACCATCTTTACAAATCAAGTTCCTACAAGATCGTAACCCTCTACATGTTATAGGTCAAATCCATAGTTATGATACCCCACAACCAAATTCACTCAAGGTTCTAAATCATCTAGTCACCACAAGGATTAACCTCAAGCTCTAATACTGCCTAGTGTAGGGAGAAATAAAATAACTAGGGCCAAAGGCACACCCAGCTATCTAAACCACCCTGCAAGAGTTAACATAGCAAAAAATAGAACACAAGAACAACACCAAGGAGAGAGAGAACAAGATGTTTATATATTCATTAGATAATCAGCATACGTGCCCATCTATAAGGCCTTGTAGGTTACAACCAATTTTTAAAATTTAAGAAAAAAACACAACTTACAGATTCACGATCCAACTTCAAGTTCGCACTTCCAGACACATATCACTTCCTCCCCATCTTATTTTAGTGTTTCCAATCTCCTTAAAACTCAATCCTAGACTTCTTTAAATACTTGTGTAGCCACATGTTGGTCCATAACAAAATTAAATCTTACATTAAATACATGTAAAACCACAAGTTGACTTACATCAAATATTAACTACCTATAAAAAAATTAAATACAAGCAAGGTCAGCTAAAAATGGAACTAGACACGGACCACTCAGCAAATGAAGACTTCACAAAACACTGGCACTTGGTAATCACACAAGCTCGGCATCCAAAGAGTCACTCAGTATTAATTATGAACTCATCATCCTCCAACACTTGACAACCATAGAGGACTTGGCAACCAAAGGGTCACTCAGAAACCAAACGAATTGCTCAAAAACCAAAGGAATTTCTTGGCAACCAAAGGGATCACTTAGCAACAACTAAGAACTCACCAATAATTAAACACTTAGCACCTACCAAGAACACGGAAACAATAGGTAGAATGAATAAAAGTGTAGGATTACAAGGCAACCTAGGATGCTCCTATATTACTAGTTCTAGACATAAATGGATTCTTCCTGCTACAAATTATTTTATGAGGTGGAAAGAGAAAATTGCATTAAAGGATGCTATTGAGAATTTAGTTATTGAATTCTTAGATGGACTCACCACAAGGTTTCATACTCCTTCCACCATCATTTTAGATAATGCAAAATCATTTGTTGGAGCTCAAATTTGTGCATGGGTAGTAGATCATGGCATTTATTTGATTACTTCTTCCAAATACTACCCTCAAGGTAATGAATTAGCTAAGTCATCCAAAAAGAATTTGACCAGGATAATGAAAATAACCATAGAGGATAATTAGAGATGTTAGCATCAAAAAATTAAAAACATCTCTATGATAACACCTAAGAGGGCCATAGGAAATTCTCCTTTCATGTTGGTGTATGGTAGAGAAGCCAATCTTCCTATTTCATTGGAATATTTTGCTCCTAAATTGGTTCATTAACTTGAGTTAGATGAAAATGATTCTATGATAGTGAGAATAGTGGATTTGATGGAGCTGAATGACAAGACACCAAGCCATAGAGACCTTGGAAACACATCAACGACAGATGAAAAGGTCCTTTTTCAGGAAGGCTAAGGTTAGGGATTTCAAAGAGGGTGATCTTATGCTGAAATGGGATGCAAACAGAGAAAAATTAGGGAGACATTCAAAGTTTAATGCATTATGGAGCACCCCCTATGTGATAATCAATTGCAACTAGGCCAATTCTTTCTAGTTAAGCAGGCCTACTGGTGAGATCTTGCCTATTCCAATCAATGGAATATATCTTAAGCCCTATTTTCTAATTATTTTTGTTCAATGTACATAGTTAGAATAGTTTTCTTTCTATCCTTTCTTATTTTCCAAGAAGTACAGGGTGCACATGGTGTTGTTCCTTTGGAGTGGTAGTTTTAAAAAGTTTTTCAGAGTTGTAGATGCAAGAGGACATGTATTATGGCTCAAAATACATCAAAGGTGATGATATGGATAGGTTTTTAGAGTTCATAGACTCCATAGCCCGATGGATTTTCAATGGTCATTGGTCATATACCAAGCAAGCTTGTATCCCCTCTAAGTTGCCAGTAATGTTAGCCAAAATGCCCTCCTACCAAAAAAACCAAATTTAAATGATAAGTTTCTCAACAGTCACCCAAGGTTTCAAATTTTAGATATTTGAAGGATTTTCATGAAATGATTTAACTTTGGCCATATCCTTTTATCATAAGTCTCACAACCCTTATTTTTGTATCATGCCCCCAAGATTTAAGTTGCAACCATGTGATCACCCCTTGATCGCATAGTCACAATAGTTTAAGCATTAACCAACATTCAGACGACAAAGTAGAAAATTCTTTTGTTCATAATTTCATTGATCATTAGGCTCAAAACATGGTTATAGTAGTAAATAGTTGATTTCCTTATGATCACTTAGACGTAGGGGTTAATATTGGAGCCATGAGTTAAGGGTGTGGATGTACGATGAACAAACATGTGTCAATGTGGGACCTATTCCAATATGGCTATTAGGGTTAAAAAGAATTATCAGATGATGCTAAGAAGGATTTCATGCCATCTATCTTGTTTGGATTTTTCAAGGGTCCATGTGGATGCTAGGGTGGATTTTGAGTTGTTAGGTGGGCCAAGATATGCCTTGCCTTCATCGCTCAATTGTGTGAGTTATTTGATTGATCTAATTTAGAGTTTCAAAGGTGTGATTCCTTTATATCATGAAGTCACCCCAATTTAAAATTAACCTTGGGTTAGAATAGAAATGGTGAGAGTGCAGCTAAGTTTTAGTCTTCACAAGGTCATGTTGATTAGTAATAAATATCAAGGGAAAGCAATGTAGTGGTGATAATAGATTATTTTCTCATTCATATGCATTTGATGTTAGTCAAAAGGAAAGATGGTGAAGCCATGATTGTATGAGATGGTCAAAGTAGGGAGACTTTGTAGGGTGGAAAAAAATGATAATATGACTGGTCCACGTGGGAACCACTGGGGATTGATCTAGTTGACCAATGATATGGCTGACTTGATGAGTTAATAACAAAGGAAGTAGCTCTTTGATGGTAGATCCAATCTTTTCAGTCTCCTACAACCACTTTCATCATTCCCCATGTCTGATAAATGAAGAGAGACACTCCATCACTACATGTTGGCCCATTTAATCAATCATAATGATAGTGGCCACCATTTTTCTCTTCTCAAGTGCTATATTTGGAAAATAAGTCATTTTCCTATGCCTAGATGTGTTCCATGATAAGATCTTTCCCAGATTTGTAGTGATTGCTATCTACCATATTGAATATAGTTATTGAGTTTTTTCTTAGGGTGGAAACTATCTAGTTATGCTTGTACCATAAAAGAAAAATTTGTAACCCTTCTTAGGGTGGATTCTTCTATGTTTTCCTTGGCATGTTTTTCGATGCACATTTTAAATTCCCTTTGCCTCTAAACTATTCATGATATTTTTCCTTGTCTCTTTCAGCCATTGATGTATTGTACAAGATCTATTTGCCTCTCTTCAATGTATTGTGGTTGTCTGTCATTTGCATAACTGTATCTCTTTTTTGCCTATGGATGATATAAAGTGAATCTCTTCTCCCTTGTGTCATTTGTCTAGTTTTCTAATCTGCATGTAATTGATAAATTAAACAAGTCTAAATTTGTATATCCTTGATGTCATAATGGTTTAACTACACATGTATGGGCAGAGATAGGATTGAACACTTTATTTTGGTGCATCACCTCCTTGGAATAGACTAGGTATTTTGCTTTCATGTATTCCCTCTCCCTTTTCCTCTCCAAGTGTAGTTTGGGTGCATCTTGATAGAAAAGGAAGTTGACCTTCTCCAGAGACTCAACCTCATTGTTCAATTCCCACAATTTGGAGGTTGTTTCCATTTTTCACAAGGTTGCCTTTAGGAAAAACTTTAGGCAAGGGTGCAAACTTTTGTGACAACAACCCCCAATGCCACTATTTACTGACATACCCACACACCAACGTACAATGGCCCCCACTCCAACCATATCCACATGTCAACATCTTTTTATTTCCCCTGCAACTTCCACATTCTCAAATGGGATAGATGAAATTAAGACTACGATACAAAATATGGATAAAATCAAGGATCATAACTCTAATATAGATAAAAGATTTTAGGACACAAATGTAGTAATGCAGAAAATGAACAATGAATTAATGACTCTAAAGAGACAACAAGCTCAAGGTAGTAGGCCTTTTCAAACTAACTATCAAAATCCTCCATTAAATAGACAACCAAACTATGGTCAGGGCTCATTTAACCAAAATAGACTTATGGGTAATGCTACCCCTACAAATGCAAGTATAGATCTAGTAAGGACTATAGTTGCTCAAAATAACTTGGCTCAGTTTGTAACATTTCATATGAGCAATGTATCTATCATAGAGTGGAACCTTCTCAAGCCTTGAACATATGAGAGAAAACAATAGGGAATCAATATGATGCTAATCAACCCATTATTGGTTTTCAATCCCAACAATAAGGGAACTACACTTTTATAAATTACCATCCTGAAGATTACTACCACGTAAATTACACTGGTAATGATGGAATTGCTCACAATACTAGAAGAAAAAGGAGAGTTGTAAAGGATGCTCCATCCTCTTCATTGAGTCAAGCTACAACTCCATAGACTGTTCCACAAGACACAAGTGCAAATATACAAAAGAACATTGCTACTCGATTGCAAAATCATAACAACAAAAAGACCAAAGAGCCACATGTTGCTTCCACTCATATACAAAACCCTTTAGTCACAAAGGTTCCATCTAGTTTGGCATACACTCCTCTCAAAATTGTAGATAAAATGAAAAGGACTAATATCAGTGTTCCTATGTGGGATGTTCAAATGAAGATTGCAATGTCATCTCATTTGGAATTGTTGCAACAAGAATTAAGGTCTATTGAGGTATAGGAAAGATAAGTCACCATGGAAGGAGCAACAAGATTTGTACAACCTACAAGGGAGGAAGAAATAAGTAAGAAGAATAAGCCTTCTTCTTTTTATCTCTCTTTGACTATAGGAGATAAGTTAGTTCATAATTGCATGATAGACTCTAGAGCTAGCCACTCAATTTTTCCAAAGTGTGTGGTTGATGGCCTTGGTATTTAGTACTAGCCAATGACTAAAGGGGTTCTTCAATTGGATGGTAGTTCTATTATAGCAGTTGGAGTGTTTAAAAATCTAAAGATGGCATTATATGCATGTCCTAGTTATATTGTCACAAAAGACATATTAGTTGTTGAGCTCCCTCTACATTTTTCTATTTTCCTATCTAGGGACTTTATTGCACAAATTGGTGGCTATATTGTATCTGACTAGTCTTATATGTTATTTGGGACAAGATATGGAATGAAGGCTTCCGTAAAGTCGAAACCATTGGCCCTTAATCACATAGAAACTTATACTCCCATCCCCATAAATATGAATTGCAAAATCCAAGAAGAGGACGATGCGAAATCCATAACTCAGAACATGCTACACTCTTAATAGGGGTTCCTGACTATCATTTAGATGAATGGTGTAATACTTTCATACCTAACCCAATACAAGAAACTATGGAGATAGGTCTTGGGACTTATTGTATATTTGAAGAGGGTTCTCCTATTCCCAATCACATGAAAGAAAAACAAGGTACAAATAGATTGTCCAATGTGTTCTTCTATGGCTCAAGGAACAAAAATGGTTTGGATGTTGGTGTAATACTCTTTTCCCTACTTTGGAGAAGTATTACTTTTCATATAGAATCCAATTCAACTACACTAATAATGTGGCTAAGTATGAAGCCTTGATCCAAGCTCTCCAACTTGCACAAAGAAGGCGCATAAAGCTCTTGAAAGTATTTAAGGAAAACAAGTTAGTTGTCAATCAAATCAATAATCAAAATGTCATGAAGAACAACCTTCTCAAGTCATACAAGCATAGAGTTTGGGACCTAGTTGAAGGCTTCCAAGCATTCAGCATTCAGAGTGTCCCTAAGAATAAAAATAAACATGTTAAAAGGATTGCAACAATTGGTGCTCATTATGATATACCATAACATGTTGCTAATGCAAAGGAACAATAGATCATACTTGTTGTAAGGCTTATTGTCCAAGATAATTGCACAAATTGGAGAATTTTCTATTCTAATCTAAAAATTGTTAATTTCTTGCAAAATGAATCAAAACTCTCTAGTAAAAATCAGTCTAAGCTACAAAGTCAGTATGGGGATTAGATTGTAAATCTTAATTCCAATAAATTGTCTAAATGTCTAGTCACTTTAGAAGGCATATTCAATTCGGATGATCAAGAAAGAAGTAGGGGTTCAAACCTAACTACAAGGAGAAATGATTGCATGCCTATCACCATTGCTGATGGAAAGACTCTTAAATTGGGAAAGGTTTTCACTGAGACTAAAAATTTTTTCATTAATTTATGTCAAGAATTCAGTGATGTTATTGCTTGGACATATGAAGACTTAAAGGGTTTTGACCCAAGTTTATTCCAACATAATGGTGAAAGAGAACCCTGACCATTCCCATGTAATTTGGAGTCATAGTTAGTATTTTTTTGAGTCATGATAGGTTAGGGTAATAGTTATTTCAATTTTTTTATTAGGTGTTCAATTAAGGTCAAGTTGACCAAGGTTATGTTTTAAATCAATATGGGTAAAAGTGAGTAAAAGTCCATAAATGTGGAAAATTTTGTGTAAGGCCATAGATGGAGTTTTAAAATTCCATTATAATCTTTTGGACCTATTTAAGGTTCTAAAAAATTATGTTAGAGCATAAAATGCAAAAATGTAAGAAAAAGAGTAAAAGTTGCTATGTTGTCAAAATGATAAATTTTGGAAGATGGAAGGTCATCCATCTTGGAAAATTTCTTAGAGGAGGTGAAAGTTCATGTTATTATAAAATCAATACATTATTATGTAGAAAAATAGAGAGGAGAGATGTGAAGAAGAAATAAGAAGAGCATGGTGTTGGATCTTGTATAATAAATCAGTTATTTTGTGAAATTCTACTAATATACTAGTATTTGAATTGTAGTCTCTCTTATCTTGTGGTTGTATTAAGTTTCTTATATATGGAAAAGAATTTCTAGAACTAGTGTTGATTTTATAGGTGTGCATAACAACATTTATGTTATTGCTAAAGATCTCACTCCTCACTATTATATAGTAAATACTACACAATTTTAGAGTGAAGTATACATTGGTTGCATGATTCTCACTATATGTTGGGTTAGGGAAGATGTTAAGGATCTTCTTGATTTTTTTTATAGCTATTATATAGTTTTTAATCATAACCCCTTTTCCTTGTAAAGATTTGGTTGAGAATCAACAAGTTACATGTTGTTACATACAAAGACATTGAATTGACATTCCAAAAAATGTGACAATGGCTTGGTTAGGGTTTGCATGTGTGTTCTAAGTTTTGTATACATTTAGGGGATGTTGAAGAAAATTTTGAAAGAATGGAATAGATGAGAAATTAGATTTTTGGAGTTAGTCACTACATTCAACAATGTAACCCTCATTGAGGCAAAGGTTTGAAGGTTTGGTTATCTTTTCAATGAATAGGAGCCTGAAAGTTAGTAGTTTGAAAGGTTTTAATAATTCAATGGTGCATTGAAGTTTTCTTCAAGATATTTGAGTTTTTTCTTTAGGCCTATTAGCCTAGATTAGGGCCTATGAGTTATATGCCTTAATGAAAAATTTACAATGTAATATTTTGGAATTTAATGGAGTTTAGTATTGGGTATCTGAATCTCCCTTTAGTAGTGGTAGATGATTGAAATATTTTTATTTCCTAGCTAAATCCCAAGATAGGACTACAAGGAAGAGCCCTCATTAGGTCAGTTTGTGAAAATTGGTGTTTGGAGCCCACCAAGTTGTATAGAACCTTATGAATGTTTAAAATCACTTTATTGGTAATGAGTTAAGCCTTTGGAAGTAATTTTGGGTATTGAGTTGTGAATGATCCTAGAGGGTGTAATGGATTGGAGGTGTTGTATGGTGTGAGAGATAGTTGATATGCCATAGTTGATATGGTTTTTGAAGGTATAGGTAGAGATAATTGGAAGAGGTAAGTGCGGTTTGAGTAAAAGGCCAAGAACCTAGTCTCTAGTCTTGGAGGAGTCCTGAGGGACTGATGATAATATGTTTGTTAGGATTGGAAGAAGCCTAGTGAAAGAGTTTGTAATAAGAATTAGAAAAGAACACTTCCATCCTTGCATCATATTTGGTATCAAAGTGGGATTGCATAATATTGAAGAGAATAGTTGTGTTGGTTGTAGAAGTTTGATTATTGTGGGCAAGATTTGGATTAGAGGAGGAGAAAAGATAGTTTTTGTTTATTTGATTGGGGTTGGTAATCTGTGACATCTTGAGAGATTTTTTTAGTTTCTTTTGATCAAGATGACACCACTGGAAGAAATATGGAAGGCATGGGTATGTTATAAAGATGCCTTAAGCAGACAAAAGGAAGACAAGAAGAGAAAGATAAGCCAAAGAGAAGAGGAGGAAATAATGTTAGAGGAGATTATAAATTTGAAGGAAGCACTAGAAAAGAATGAAGAAAGAGGAAGGAGACTAGAGATATTGGTAAGGTAGTAGGAAGAGGATGAAACTAAGTAGAAATTTGATAGTACAGAGGATAAACATATTGAGAAACCTATTAAGACAGAGGATCGGGTAGATGGAAAAGGAATGATCACTAAGTTAGACCAATAGACAAAGCCAAAGGGAGAAAAAAGTTAAAAAATAGTGAAGAGGCAATACAAGGAGATTTGGAACATGATGTGTTAGTAAACTCCATGTAGCATGAAAGAAACATGGAGCAGACAGTCAACACTATGATTGAAAATATTCATGACAATAGTAAAGAGGAAGACCATTTGAAGATTAGATCGGTGAAAGAGGGAGAGAAGGTATAAATTTATGTAAATAATAGAGACATATCCCTTGGAGAGGCTAATTTTTTTATATTATTGGCAAGAAAGATTGGAATCAACTAGGAGGCAATCAGAGGATTGAAGTTGTGAAAATAGCAAGGTTAAAATTGCTAATGAAGACATATTTTTTGCAAATGGCATGTTAAATAGTTAGAGTATTATATTTTTGTCACCAAGGAAAGGTAAATCTTGTGTAAAGATGAAAATTATTGGTTCATGTGGAGCCAAGGTATCTTAGATAAAAGAGCCACCAAACAATTTTGATCATTCCTATAGTCCAAGACAGAGTTGAAGAAATAAAGATCATAGTTTGGCATCCAAGAAAGATAGAAGAGTTTAGAATCATTTGGAAAAATTTGAAGATGAAGAAGACAAATGAAAATGATTAAACAAGGTGGAAAGCAATTGAACATGGAGGCAACATCAACATCAGACAAATTCCCTACAGCAAACTCAAGGGACTTGAGTTTTTTCAACAAGGAAAGTATGGTGTAGGAGCACCCTAACCATTCCCATGGAATTTTAAGTCATATTTAGTATTTTTTTAAGTCATGATAGGTTAGGGTAATAATAGTTATTTCAATTCTTGTATTAGGTGTTCAATTAAGGTCGTGTTGACCAAGGTTATGTTTTAAATCAATGTGGGTCAAAGTGAGTCAAAGTCCATAATGTGGAAAATGTCATGTAAGGCCATTTATGGAGTGTTAAAATTTCATTATAATATTTTGGACCTATTTAAGGTGCCAAGAAAACATACTAGAGCATAAAATGCAAAAATGTAAGAAAAAGTGTAAAAGATGTTATGTTGTCAAAAATGTTGCTGACAACATTTTGCAACATGACAAATTTTGGAAGGTGGAAGGTCATCCATCTTGGACAAGCTCTTAGAGGAGGTTAAAGGTAATTTTATTATAAAAACAATACATTCTCATGTTGAAAAAAAGAGAGAGGAGATGTGAAGAAGAAAGAAGAAGAGCATGGTATGGGATCTTGTATAATAAATCAATTATTTTCTGAGATTCTGCTGATGTACTAGTATTTGAATTGTAGTCTCTCTTATCTTGTGGTTGTGTTAAGTTTCTTATATATGGAAAATAATTCCTAGAACTATTTTTGATGCTATAGGTGTGCATAACATCATTTAGGGCATTACTAAAAATATCATTGCTCACTTTTATATAACAAATACTACACAATTTCAGAGTGAAGTATACATTGGTCACATGATTCTCACAATATGGGGGGGTAGGGAAGATGTTAATAATATTATTCATTTTTTTGAGAGTTATCTTATATTTTTCAATCATAACCCATGTTCCTTGTAAAGAGTTGATTGAGAATCAACAAGTTACATGCTATTGCATACAAAGACAGTGAATCAACATTCTAGAAAATATGATACTAGCTTGGTTAGGGTTTGCATGTGTGTTGGAAGGTTTGTATACATTTAGTGGATGTTGAAGAACCTTTTGGAAGAGTGGAATAAATGAGAAATTGGAATTTGGGAGTCAATCACTACATTCAGCAATAAAACCCTCATTGAGGCAAGGGTTTGAAGGTTTGATTATCTCATCAATGACTAGGAGCCCAAAAGGTAGTTTGAAAGGTTTTGATAAGGTAATGGTGTATTGAAGTTTGTTTTTTCAAGTTCTTTAAGGGTTTTGAGAGTTTATAGTTGAGTGTGTTCCTTAGGCCTATTAGCATAGATTAGGGCCTACGGGTTATATGCCTTAATGAACAATTTAGAACCTAAGATTTTGGAATTTAATAGAGTTTAGTATTGAGTATTTGATTCTCAATTTAGCATTGGTAGATTATTGAAATATTTTGATTTCTTACCTAAATCCCAAACTAGGGCTACAAAGAAGAGCCCTCATTAGGTTAATTTGTGAGAATTGGTGTTTGGAGCCCACCAAGTTGTATAGGACCTTATGAATATTTCAAATCACTTTATTGGTAATGAGTTAAGCCTTTGGAAGTAACTAGGGGTATGGAGTTGTGAATGGTCCTATAGGGTGTAAGGGAGTGGAGGTGTTGTGTAGTGTGAGAGATAGTTTTTGGGTTTGTAAAGGTATAGGTAGAGATACTTAGAAGAGGTGAGTGTGGTTTGAGGAAAAGGTCAGCCACCTAGTCTATAGCCTTCGAAGAGTCCTGAGAGGCTGATGATAATATGTTTATTAGGCTTTCAAGAAGCCTAGTGAAAGATTTTTTAATAAGAACTAGTAGAACATCTCTATACTTGCATCATATACTATAGATTTAAACCATAATGCAAAACTTGTTAGACAAAAACAAAGGCTAGTTAACCCTAAGATTGAACCATTAATGAGAAAAGAATTGTCTAAGCCTATAGAGGCTAATATAATTTTCCCTATTAAGCACTCTTCTTGGTTAGCCAATCTTGTTCTTGTTAGAAAGAAGAATGAAGAGATTAGGTTATGTGTTGATTTTAGGGACCTTAATAAGGCTTCTCTTAAATATTGCCATCCCCTTCCTTCTATGGAACAAGCTCTATCCAAGGTTAGTTTTCTAGAGAGGTTTTCCATCCTAGATGATTTTTAGGTTATAATCAAGTGTTATTCCAAGAGTTAGACTGATACAAGAAAACCTTGACTACCGAATGGGGTACCTATGCTTATTATAAAATGCCATTTGGACTGAACAATGCAGGTGCTACATTTCAAAACGCAATGTAGATGTCCTTAAAGGGTGTGCTAGAAATTTTTGTGCTAGTGTATCTTGATGATATGAGTGTCTTTTCAAAGCATGCTATAGATCAATTTGATCATTTGAGGTAAGTGTTCATCACATGTAGAGAGTATAGTGTGTCCCTAAACCCAAAAAAATGTGTGTTTTCCACTAATCAAGGAAAGCTCCTAGGACACATTGTATTAAGAGATGGACTAGCAATAGATTTCGAAAGGGTGGAAATAATTCTCTCTCTCCCACTTCCCAGCCACAAGAAAAGATTGCAAAGCTTTTTTAGTAGAATCAACTTGGTGAGTAGGTTCATCCCTGGTCTGGCTTGCATGGTGAAACACCTCACAGCCATGTTAAAGAAAAATATGATGTTCACTTGGACCAAGGAAGGGAAGGTTAGTTTTGAGGAGATCAAGAAATCAATTGCATCAATTTCCACTCTTGTTAACCCTAATTTTGACATAGATTTTGTCCTTTACTCTACTCAAGGAAACTCAAGTATATCAACTATTCTAACACAATTAAATGAAGAAAATTTGGATCAGCCTATTTCTTTCTTTAGTGAAGGCCTTAAAGATTATGAGAGAAAATATAGATATGTAGCAATGAAATTTCTTATTTTTGTAAAGGTTCTCAAAAAATTTAGACATCTTCTATCCCATAACAAGGTCCAACTCTTGGTTCCACATGCAAGTTTAAAGGAGCTCCTCCTAAATAAGGATATTAATAAAAAGAGATATGGGTGGATCACCAAGGTTATGGAGTATGAAATAGATATCAAGATCAACAATCTTGTAATATTTGAGGGATTCTATGAGAAAATGGCCTCATCTTTTGAGACACTTGAAGAAACTGCCCCCTTAATACAAGGTGAGCAACCAACGGCTAATGAAAATTAGAATGATTGGTTGCACAACATGACTACCTTCTTAGAAGAAGGAAGATACCCTTAAGGTCTAGATAGAGCCAAGAGGAGATAATTTAGGTTATAGTCTATTCCTTATGTCTTGGTGGAAAAAGTATTGTTTAGGAAGGATTCTAATGGATTTGTATTAAGGTGTATCATAATTGATCAGGTCAACAAGTTATTAAAGGAGTTCCATGGTGGCCCTGTTGATTATCATTTCTTAGCTAGTATTACAATAATAAAGATAATGAGGGTTGGTTATAATTGGTTGACCTTGTTCGATGACTCTCATAAATGGGTGAGAATATGTGAGAAATATGCATTCTTCTTAGGGAAACAAAGATTGGGCACCCTTCCTCTTTATCCTATTCAAGTAGATCAACCCTTTTCTCAATGGCGCTTGAATTTCATTGGTCCAATAAATCCAATTTCTAGCTTTGATCACAAAAGCTTCAATGAATTCCTTGATGGAGTTGTTACTAGGTTTGATGTTGCTTCAACTATCATATCAAATAATGCCAAGTCTTTTCTTGGGACTCATATATTCTCTTGGGCTCTTGAATATGGAAAATATTTGAGCACTTCCTCAAATTATTATCTCCAAGGGAATGGTTTGGTTGATTCCTCCAACAAGAGCTTCATCAAAATAATGAAGAGAACAATTGAAGATAATCAGAGGTGTTGGCATACTAAATTGAAGACTACCCTTTGGGTTGATATAATTACACCCAAGATAGAAATTGGGAACTCACCTTTTATGTTAGTATATGGACAAGAAGCAAGGCTTCCTATTTCACTTGAATTCCCCTCTCTTGACTTGGCTCATCAATGGAGCTAGCTGAGAGTGGTGCCATGATAGTTAGGTTGGTAGAACTGGTTGAACCAAAAGAAAAAAGATAAGTTATGCATACACTGGAAGCACGTCAATAACAAGCCAAAAGAAATTTTGACAAGAAGGCTACAACTAAAGCTTTTAGAGAAGGAGATCTTGTTCTCAAGTGGGATGTAGAAAAAGCTAAACTAGGCAGAGACTCTAAGTTTGATGCTATGTGGATTGACCCATATGTTATCACCAATTGTAAAGAGGCCAATGCTTTTTAGTTATTTAGGCCTAATAGTGATATTTTTCCAATTCTAGTTAATGTAATTCACCTTAAACCTTGCTTCGAGAGAGGATTTAAGTTTTTGTATATAATATAGTAGTTTCCTATTTCAATAAGTGCATGGGCATAGGCTCTTTCTCTATGAGATAGATATTCTGAAGTTTTACAACTTACAATTTTGTTGCAGAATAGGGCCCATTTGATGACTCTAGACCAATGGATTATTTAAGTCTATTGTTCCATGCTTAGCAAGCAAGAATCCCCTCTAATTTGCTAGAAATGTTGACCATTACCCCCCCCACCCCCCCCCCCCCCCCCCCACCCCTCATTTTCTCTAATGTTTTCACCTTCATTAAAGTACCCAGGGTGATGGCCATGTTTATGTCCTTTGAATTATTCATTTATTGTCATGCAAGCATGATAGGGATACCTAAAAACCTTATTCCTTTCTTTTACATCCCTAAGTCTTAAATTTTTCATATTGCATGTTATGTTCTTATGAATATTTCAAGTTGTGATCATGGACTACCTTTCATCTTCTTGTCAACCTAGTTTAAGTCTTAACCACTAGATGGGTTGTGAAAGTGTGATTTAGTCAGGTTCATAGTTGGTGTAGCTTCATAGTAGTTAGCACTAGCATTTAGTTTTGGGTTGTGAGGTTGTGAAGGTCAAAGAGAATCTATAGTTAATCTTCCTTAGCCATCATATCTTATTATATTAGTAGCTAGCATTTCCCCACTTTCTAAAGATGCATTAAGTTTAACTAAAGTAGGAAAGCAAGTGTTCTCCATGTGAACTTGGTGGGACCAAACTCAACTGTGGGCCACAAAATGGAGATCTATCAGAGTAGTCTATCAATAAAGCAGTGTCTAATTGGTTGAGGATGTTGACTATACAAAGGGAACTTCAGTTATATTTTGACCTTCAAATCTTGTTAAATTGGCAAATGGTGTATTCCCACTTTTTGAAGTTGCACAAATTTTAGCCAAAGTGGGAATATGAGCCTTTGAAAAATTTCATGGTGGTCTAGGTTCATTTGAGCCTCTTCATCTCTTTGTCGCAAGGGTCATTTGGCAACTAAGATAATTAGTTTTCAAAAGAGTATCTATTTAATAGATGCAAACTGGCTTTTGATCGATACACTCCATTGAAGTGAACTTTAGAATTTTAAGTTGTGATGACATGAAATCTTACCACAATAGTCCATTTTTCATTATCACAAGTAATCAAGATTAATCTAGGGTTAAGGCTGCAAAGTAGAAAAAGACTTTTGTCACTTCATCACAGGGTTGAATTTCTTTGTTTACGCCATTGTAAGGTTAATTACTAAGTTTAGAACTTAGTTTATGATGGTATAATGATGGTCAATTCAAAGGATAGTCATAGTGTTGCATGCATTTCATGCTTGATGGTTTGGGGGTTGTGAAGGAGAAATAAAGGCAAAATGGATAGCTTTGCATCATTCCATGGTTAAAGGGTTTTTGAGTCTAAACCCTGGCAAGGGTACAAGAAGGCCAATTTTATGATTTTTGCAAGGTCTCAATGGCTAGATGGCTAAAATATTAAAGATCTATAAACCAATGATGAGACATAATATGAGAAGGTCATAATTTTGTAGAGCCAAATGGTCAATAAGAAGCTCAAATTGCAAAGTTACAAATAGGTGTAGGCATAGGTCAAGGGGATGGTTAGAATTATGAATGAGGTGGAAAAATGTTTCAATAATATGGGGCCACATGGTGAGTTGAATGGTTGAATTGGGTTGACTTGCCATTGTAGCTGATTTGGCACGATGTAAATGTAGTCCATGCAACATTTGGAAGGATTAAGGAGAAATGATTTGTTCATCTACAACCATTTTTGGGTGTCCTCAATGCCATCACACTCCATGCTTCTTAAATTATTATCATGAACGATTTGGCTTTGATTTGATCTCTCATGGCTAGGTGCACTCTTTCCCTTGCTCTTTCTGTCATTCTTGTCGGTAGTTGCACTTCATGATTAGATTTTCTTCTGATTTTCAATTATTTCTCTCATCTATGATCTAATCTCATGGACATGTAATTTTAAACTCAAGGTTGTATCTAGGTTATGCCTACAATCTATAAAGGAAAGTTTTGTTGTTGTTTAGAGGATCTCTCTTTTTCTAGTCTTCTACAAATTTTCTCTATAAACATTCTTGGCTCTCATTCAATAGAAATTACTATTGTCATATCCATTCTCAGCCAATTGAATTTGTGTAACCTAATTATACCTCATTTTTCTAGATATATTTTGAAAATTACAACACTGTATGATAATGTTCAATTTAATTGACTAATCTGTTAAGTGAATTTGTTGCATTCCTTGCATGGTTATGTTAGTTCTCTACTATTCCATGGTGATAAAATTAAAAGAATATAGATAGTGATATATCTTGTGGTGTCTATTGGATGTTAGTGCAATTATCAGGAAGAAGTAGATCAAAATACTATTTGGTGTATTACCCCCTCTAGATTAGAATAGGTAGTTTGATTTTTATGCATTTCCTTCCTCCTTTTCCTCTCAAGAAGTAGTTAGGTTCATAAGGAAACTCACCTTCTATGGATATTTAATCTCTAATTGCAAAGTCCCACACTTTTGAGATTTTTTTCATGTTACACAAGGTTGGTTAAGGGTCATACCTTAAGCAAGGGTGTAGAATTTCATATCAATATTATATTATCTCTTTTTTCCTATTTCTTGCTTGTTTTCTATCTTACTATCTAATCTATTTTTTTGACCTATCTTTTATAATATCAACATCTTGGATCCATTTTTGAGATTGAAATCTAAATTTGGGTTCATCTTTCTAGTCAAAATTTCTTCCTTTTTCTATGTAGTTGATTGACCTATTGAGGCTTAATCTTTAAATCTTGTTGATGAAATTATCATTTCTTCATTTATTCATCATTTCTACTCTCTTCCACTCTTCTCTTTCATTTCTATTTCATCTTTCTTCTTTCTTTGACCTAATTGTTATTCTTTATCTTTCTTGGTAAAGCTTAACCAAAATAGGGCATATCTTCATTGCTTGGTGGTCACTCTTTGGTTTTAATCTCTTATCTATCATCATGAACTTTTCTTTGTTCTAATTTGATCAAATCTAGCTTGTTTCTGCATCTCCTCTATCTCATTTCAATTTCAATTCCGAGGGGGCAACAATATTTTATCATTATTGCAAATTGCTTTCTGCTACAACCATCTATTTTCTCTTGATCTATTTATTTTCTTTTCTCGACATATCAGTGCTCGTCTCAGGTACTTATATTGTCTCTTATCTCTACAAATGTTTATTATTTATATTAAAGAGACTATGCATTTAGGATCATCTATCTCTATTCTTTGTTCTTTAGAGTTAGATGTCTCTATCATCTTGGATTGTTCATTCTTTAATGTAATGTGTTCCTAGACTGATCACATGTTAGTCAAAAAATGGCATATGTAATCATATAAAAATGGTCATCTAGACTATTAGCCCCTTTCTCAACATTTTGGCTAAATTAATTAATCATTTTCCTAGGCCAAATTACTAAAAATTAATTAATTTGATTATAACCTATAGTTTGACTATATTATCCTAAGTCCATATTTGATTAAAATAATATGTCCCCTTTTAATTAAATAGAAGACTC
This sequence comes from Cupressus sempervirens, assembly GCA_028749045.1. Classification (NCBI taxonomy): domain Eukaryota; kingdom Viridiplantae; phylum Streptophyta; class Pinopsida; order Cupressales; family Cupressaceae; genus Cupressus; species Cupressus sempervirens. The sequence goes on from CM053790.1 coordinate 413,362,177, forward strand.
CATTCTTCTAACCCACTCAATGTGCACACATAAAGTCCTTTTTCTATTTACAAATTAAAAGAAAAGGCTTTTGTCTCACATGAAAAGTCAACCCCTTTTCATTGGTTGACTTGCTCTTACACATAGATCGTGCCAAAAGTCAATACCCATCCTTGATTGTCCACATCTTGATCTTGATCTCAACTGTTTGTCTACCTTTAAAAGAGAGAGTTCTCTCCTTCTCAAATACTCCACATTTTTTAGTATTGTTACAATGAAGGTTTCTTAATAGATCTATTGAATCTTTGTGGAGAACTTCTACTTCTTGTCTAAAATCTCTCATTTATATTGCATATTAGCTTAGATTCATCTTGCATATTAGCTTAGTTCATTAAGTAGTAACTCAAATTGTTAGTTTGTGGTAACTAATCAAGGAAGTATTGTATATACTTCATAATTTTATTAGGGCCTATTTCACTGCTAATATTTTATTGGTAATTTTGGGCCAACATATTGTAATTTTTATAACCCTAAAGTGAAAAAAATACTTGTATAAAAGGGCATAGGATTAAGGATTTTTTCCATAAGGTGTGATGCAAAATCACTTCTTGCAATAGTATTGAGTTGTAAGGGAGTACAAGTTGTAATTAGGTTGTAATCACTAGATCATAATAATATTGGACTTGTTGTTTGGTAGACATAGCCCAAAGTTTGGGTGAACCACATTAAATTTTCGTGTCTTGTGTTTTTCTTTGTCTGATTTATTATTTTCTAATATTGTTTATATTTGCATGTAATTGTTATTTCTATTTGAGGTTAATCCTAACAAGTGGTATCAGAGCGAGGTTGTTTTTTAGTTATTCTCTATAAGAAAATCTCATGGTTGAGTGCAGGCAATGGCAGATGAGGTTAAGCTGAAGGTTGACAAGTTTAATGGGTAGAACTTTTAGTTATGGAAATTGCAAATGGAAGACTATCTTTATCAAAAGGATTTATGGAAGTTGTTGGAAGGAAAAATAAAGAAACAAGGAACTATGATAGATGAAGACTAGGAGATTTTAGATAGAAAGGCATTTGAAAGCATTTGATTATGCCTAGCACCATCAAAAATATTTAACATTACAAAAGCAAAGATGATAGAAGATTTGATGAAAATCCTAGCGATAATGTATGAAAAGCCCTCTACTTCAAATAAGGTATTTCTCATGAAGCATTAATTTAATATGAAAATGGTAGAAGGTGAATCTATTTTGGATCATTTAAATGAGTTTAATACTATTACTAGTCAGTTATCTTCTATGGGTATTAATTTTGATGAAGAAATTAGAGCTCTCTTGATTTTGTATTACTTGCCTGAAAGCTAGAATGGTTGTGAGTCATTCTATTTAATACCCTAAAATATGATGATGTGATCGGTGTTATTTTGAGTGAGAAAACTCATAGGATAACCTCAAGTGGATCTACATCAAGAAGTGCTTTGAACAAACAAAGAAAAGGTAGAACGACTGATAGAGGAAATAATTCTAGAAATCATGGGAAATCAAGAGGAAAGTCAAAGGGGAAGAGGTGTCAATCCAAAGCACCGAGAGATAGCTAGTATTATGGTAAACTAGGGTATAAGAAGAAAGATTTTTGGACTCAAAAGAACAATGAAGGAGATAAACTAGAAGGAACAAGGAGGCAAATCTAGTAAGTAACAAATCTAAAGAGGATGTTTTATTTTTGTCTTTACAAAGTGTTGATGATTCATAGATTTTAGATTTTGGTGCTTCATTTCATGCTACACCTCATAGAGGTTATTTCATTGATTATGTCCAAGGGGATCTTGGGCTTTCTTATTTGGGGGATAATGAATCCTATCAAATTTTTGGAAAGGGGAAAGTTAAGATTAAGTTGTAGAATGGTAATTAATGGCTGCTACATGAGGTAAGACATGTTCTAAGACTGAGTAGAAATTTAATTTCAATAGGACAACTTGGTGATGAGAGTTGTGTAGTTACTTTTAATGATAAAAATTGGAAGGTTTCAAAAGGTTCCCATATAGTAGGAAAATGTGTGAAAGTAGACACCTTATATATTTTTACAATTCATATTGTTCCTTCTACTTTAAGTATTTCAAAGAAAAATGAATGTTCAGGAACAATTGCTGCAGTTGAGCAGGAAGAACATTTAGCTATTGTAGATTTTGATATAACATTGTGGCACACCAAACTTGGGCACATGAGTGAGAAAGGTATGAAAGTACTTCATCCAAGAAAGTTTAACTAGGTTTGAAATGTGTTAATATGGATTTCTATAAAAGTTGCGTGTATGGGAGAAAAAAAAGAGAGTGAGTTTTGTGAAGACTGGGAAGGAAAAGAAAAATGAGAAATTAGAGCTTGTGCATATAGATGTATGGGGACTAGCTCAAGTATCTTCCTTTGGTAGCTCTCATTAATATATCACATTTATTGATGATACAACTAGAAAAGTATGGATTTATTTTCTTAGACATAAATCTAATGTATTTCAAACTTTTAAGAAATTGAAATGCTTGGTTGAAAATGAGACTAGTAAGAAATTAAAATATCTCATATCTAATAATAGTGGTGAGTATTGTAGTCATGAATTTGAAGATTATTGCTCCACTAATGTTATTCATAGATATAAAATTGTTCCAAGGACTTTACAAGAAAATGGAATTGCTAAATGCATGAACATGACTATAATGGAGCATGCAAGGATCATGAGGTTACATGTTGAGTTTCCCTTAAACATGTGGGTGGAGGCTATCAATACTAATGTATATTTGATTAATAGAGGTCCCTCTACTCCTTTGGACTATGTTATTCTAGAGGAAGCATGGAGAAGGTAAGAAGGTGAGTTATTCTTTTCTCAAAACCTTTGATTGTGAAGCATTTTCTCATATAGATTCTGAAAATAGAATCAAGTTGTAAGCTAAGTCAAGGGAATGTGTATTTGTTGGATATGGCATTGATGAATTTGGTTATAGGATTTGTAATTTCTAAAATCATAAAATTTTAAGAACCATGGATGTCATATTAAATTAGAAAGTGTTGTACAAAGATCTGTTGTAGCAACATGAGAAGAAAGAAGATGATTTTGTAGTGTTGGATGATACTCCAAAAGACGATGTTTCAACATTTCTTCATGATGTGAAACAACCACAAAAATGAATACCACACACCCCAATGAATTTTAGACAATAAACAAGGCTAAGGAGAGCTCCAAAGATTTTCTCCTTCTTTGTACTCTATTTTACTAACAAATTTTGGTGAACCTAAATGTTATGATATAGTTATGTAGGTGGATACTAAGATTCACTGAGATGAAATGGACTCCTTACTGAAAAATAAGACATGGGATTTATGCAAGTTACCTATAGATAAACAAGCTTTATAAAATAAATGGGCTTATAGGATGAAAGAAGAGGATGGAGCTAAGAAGCAATTTAAAGCTAGGATAGTTGTAAAAGGATTTGAATAGAAAAGGGGCATTGATTTTGATTAGATATTCTATCCTATTGTAAAAATGACTTCTATCTGCACTATTTTAAGTATTGTGGCCACTAAATATTTGCATTGGGAGTAGCTTGATGTTAAAACAACCTTCCTTCATGGTGATTTGGATAAAAAGATATATATGGCATAACCATAGGGATTTGAGGTCAACGGTAAGGAGAACTTAATGTGCAGATTGAAGAAAAGTTTACATGGATTGAAGCAAGCACCTTAGAAATGATATCTAAAATTTGATAGTTTTATGCATGAGCATGGATATAATAGGTTTCATTTAGGTCATTATGTTTACTTTAAGAGGTTGGATGATGAAAACTATAATATTTTATGTTTATATGCTAATGATATGCTTGTAGTTGGGACTAACATGGATCACATCAAGGAGCTAAAACACTAGTTAGCACATTCATTTGCTATGAAGGATTTAGGGGTAGAAAAACAAATCCTTGGTATGAATATTTTTAGAGATAGGAAGAACATAAAATTGACATTATCTTAGGCTGATTATAATGTGAAGGTGTTGCAACATTTCTCTATGGAGAATGCTAAAGCTATCAACACACCTTTACCTAGTTATTTGAAGATGACTAAGGAGATGTTTCTAAAGACACAAGAAGAGGAGGATAAGATGTTCAAGGTACCTTATGCTTCCACTATAGGAAGCTTGATGTATGCTATGGTATGTACAAGGCCAAATATTGCCCATGCAGTGGGAGTCGTTAGCAAGGATTTGAGTCATTCAGGAATTGAGCATTGGAATGAAGTCAAATAGATTCTTAGATATTTCAAAGGAACATCTAGTAAGTGTTTAGACTTTCGGGGCTCTATTACTAATTTATAGGGCTATGTTGACTCAAATTTGGTAGGGGATACTTATATCAGACAAAGTACTACTGGTTATGTATTTACTTGTAGCTGTGGGTTGGGTTTATTGTTTGCATAAGGTTAATGCTTTATCCACTACATAGAAAGAGTATGTTGATGCTACAGAGGCAACCAAGGAGATGATATGGCTTTAGTTATTCCTACAAGAATTGGGACACCCTTATAGGGATAATTATGTGTTTATAGATAGTTAGATTTTCATTAATCTTGCGAAGAATCATGCTCTACATTAAAAGACAAAATACATTCTATTGCAGTACCATTTCATTCAATTAGTTTTGGATGATGGACAGTTAAAGTTGGACAAGATACATATAGATGTCAATCCAGTAGATATGCTTACAAAGGTAATGACAAGAGAGAATATGAACTCCTCTTCAACTTCAATTGGTCTTCTAGTTTGAACAAAATAAAAGAACATCTAAGTCTAGGATGATTTGATCTAGTGGGAGCCCCATGTGCTAGTAATATTGCTATAGGGTTAGTCTCCAAGTGGGAGATTGTTGTCTAGTGTGGAGCCTGATGAGTCCCCAAGTGGGAGACTATTAGTTTATGGTGACTGATCAAGGAAGTACTTTGCATACTTCATAATTTTATCGGGGCCTATTTTATCAATAATTTTGGGCTAACATATTGTAGTTAACTATAACCCTAAAGCGGAAAAATACTTGTATAAAAGGGCTTAGGGTTAGGGATTTTTCCCATAAGGTGTGATGTGAAATTGTTTCTTGTGGCAGTATTGAGCTGTAAGGGATTACATATTCTAATTGGGTTGTAATCACTAGATCATAATAATATTGGACTTTTTTGGTGGACATAGCCCAGAGTTTGGTTGAACCACATTAAACCTTGGTCTCTTGTGTTCTTCTTTGAGTGATTTATTATTTTCTAATATTTTTTATATTTGCATGTAATTGTTATTTTTGTCTAAGCTTAATCCTAACACAAATCACATAGTTAACTAGCTTGGTTGTTGTAACACTCTCATTTTTATTAATCTGGTTGCACTGTGCATATCATTCTAGTTTAGTTTCATTCTTGCATTGCATATTTGAGAGTTCTTTTGTACACTTGCACTCTTGCTCTTGTCTTGAGAACCTTCCATAGCATGGTTTATTAGCAAGGGTTTTGTCTCTAAGGCTCAGCTAAGAGCTATCATATTTCTCAAAATACATGTTTACACTCCATGGATAGGGAGCTTTACACTGCCATTCAAGCATTCCAACTCATGGGATCACTTGAATAGAAGGGTTTAGAGTAGTGCACATTTTCTAGTGTACAAATATCACACACACACACACACACATATGTGCACTCACACACACATGTGAAAATATCACACACAAAAAAAGGCATCATGATACAGTGCAATGAGATTGAATTGAATATCATATATGTGTGTGTGTATACATATATGTACATATATACATATGTGTGTGTGTGTATGTATATATATGCATATGTGTGTATATATACACATACATATATACATATATATAAATATGTATATATATAGCTATATATGTACAACATGATATACATCATAAACATAGTAAACAACCATCTAGCTACATCCCTGTCCCTTGCCATTAGGTAGAAGAGGAGGTGATGGTACATGAACCTTGGTGGGTGGGACTACACCCTCTTCTCTATGAGAATACTAAAACAGCTAGATGACTTGTTGCCTTAGGGGAACCACTCTGGCATAGGCTACATAGTAATAAGCTTCCTTGCTCATTTGATGAGTAATCTCATCTTGAAAGGTCATCTCTACAATTCATATGTCTCTATCTATAATCTAGCTTTACAACAGTGCTACTTTTGTTTGCAACTCTATCACACATGTTTGTGATGCTCACAACTTGCTACATAACCCCCTAATATAATCTTGTGCCAATGAGTCATCACCACCTACAAGATCCTCGCTCCATCCATCTCTATGTAATCTTTCTCACTCAAGGATGAAATAATCATTTCAATGGACCATAGACCCCCATGCTCTCCTCTCTACTTTTACTACTATGTCAATGCATGCTCATTTCTACCTACACCATGGTCCTCTAGGTGCCCTTTGCTAGTCTATCATCCCTTGTTGGGCATCCTCGTCATCAATCTTTGGTGCTCACTTCACATGATGAGTGAATATGCAAAAAAGGATGCGTATCAAAGTGATCTCTATACATGGGGTGACCCTTGCGTCAACTACCTCTAGGAGGTAGTTCCACTACTGTATCTGCATATCCTATGTGGTAGTTAATCAACGTCCTCCTCCTGCATGATCCTCATCTACAAACTAGGCATATGCAATATACTCCCATGATACATCCCACATCTAACCAAACAATTAGTTGAGATAATGAAACATATTTTCTAACCTCAAACTACTAAGAACACCAAAGAAATTGACATACATCATCTTTATGGATTTGATTGTGTATATAATTTTTAGCATCGATGTTTCAAATCACACTCATTGATCCAACATCAGGATGAGAGAATACAAGAAGAGAATGATAAAATTTACAAAAAATTTGGCCAAAACTCATAAAATTTGAATTGGAGAGGGAGTAATCAACTACTTGCTAGTGCTAGGTAGGTGTTTAGTTGGTTGTGACACCAACTCAAATCAATGATTCTCCATAAGAATAAGCATTTTTTTCTGCTCAACATTTTAAAAGCCAACTGATTAAAATGATTTCAAAAATCAACCTTTTGGCCCTTATATAGGTCTTGACCTATTTTCAAAAGTGATAGCTCAAAATCATGATTTAATATTGTTGGGACTGATACTATCAATTGCTTGTGCAATCAATCTTTATAATGTGTAATCAATCTAGGAAGGTTACCAAATCAAATATGAATCAAGTTTTGAACATTATCATGAAAAATCAACTTTAGTGGACCAAGGTCAAACTTGGTCAACTAGGAACCAAATAAATGCAAAATGTGCTTCAAATTCTATACAAATCATCTGAAATTAGATTCAATCAATCTTCTATCATTTATTATCATCATTAAATATTTCTCTTCTATCAAAGTGCTTCATATTATCCTCATATCTTCCCATCTTTTGATTTCACTCCTGAGGGGGTAGGATGATTACATCATCAGACTATTTATCATCAAATCAATCAATCTACTAACCTAATTACAATTCAAAGACTTCATTTCTAGGGGAACTTCATCACTAGGCGAATATTGGTTTCATCAAAATCCATATCAAATTGAAACTCTTTGATATCTCTAACCTATCTCAAACTTCATTGAAACCCATATCAAGTTGAGGTTAGTCAATCTTTTTGAATGAGTGGTTTCATCATAATCCATATCAAATTAGTTTGACATACATCTAATCTATGTAATCAAAATAAAATATCTAGGGGCATATTAGGCTCATCATGACTCATATCAATATGATATTGTCTTATCAATCAATTGATTGGCTTCATTAGGACCCATACAAAGTCAATTTCCCAATTAGTAACTTGACTATAATCAGGTTTATTAGGAACCATATCAATATGATTATTCATTCAAACTCAAACTCAAACTCATGACAATAATTGATTTCATAAAACCCATATAAAATTGGTTATTTCATCATCATCAATGAACAAATGTTCAGTTTGATATTTAACTCATATCAAACTACATATTCTGGTTTATTTCAATCGATCTTTGTTTGATCAAGTTCAAAGTCATTTTCTTCCTCTGATGAAACCACAGTCTTTATCCAATCAAGGTTGGAATCAATCTCAACTCTTAGTCTTTTCAAGAATAGCGTCATCAATCCATATCAAGTTGTCCCACACTTCAAAATCAACTATTATTTGAATCAATTCACTCCTTTCATATCGATTCAAAGAGGGGCTAATGTAATAATCTAAAATTGCTACTCTAAACTAGGTGCCCCTAATCTAAAATATTGATCAAATTCATTAAAGTCCTAACCAAAAGGCTCTTTAACTTGCATTGATTAATTTGACTTGAATATCGAATTGCATAAATCATCAACATTTGCAATAATTATAAAAAAATATTTTAACTCCTAAATATTGACATTAATTGGCATTTAAATTATCCTAAATCAATTAATTTTATTGAATGTCCTAGTAAATTAATTCAATTGAACCCATTTTCCATTTACACATAAAAAATGATTTAAATTGAATTAAATCTCTAAAAACATCCATTATTAAATCAAATATGCATAAATTCAGAAAATCTAATTAAAAGAGATAAATGTTTAATTATTCTCCAAAATGGATAAAATCAAGGATAAATAAAAGTTTGAGTGAAAAGTTGAGTTTGCGTAAATACATAAATAAAATAGTAAACTCAACTATGCATAAATAAGAAAAGCAATTAACTAAACCATGCACAATCATGGAAATGTGATAAGTTGTTAACTGAGCTTTACATATTAGATCAATTTGTTAACTCCTTTATCTTCTAAAATCACTCAAGATCTAAAGTGTTAGTTGTGCTTCAACCACTTAAAGCAATCACTTAATATGAGGTGCATGATTGACAACTCACCTTTGGATGAATCTCAACTGTTCATCTCAATTGATCTTGACCATCCATATTCCTAGGGTTCAAGTAAAAATAGAGGTCTTTCCCCCATTTCTCATGTATAATTGAAGAGTAAAGTTACTATGTTGGATTTTCTCTGGAGATATTGTGCATCATGTTAGGAGAATTGATTTTTGAGTTCATTTAGATTAATGTTTGCATCTTATTTAGATTATCAATTGTATTTTTCATCTTAGATCATTGTTTTTTGGTCTAGATTAATTTCATATTATTGCATACAAAAATATAGATTAATTTACATACATTCAAATCCTTCATTCAAGTATTCATCGAGTCATTGAAATCTTGAAAAATATGAAAGCAATTCATATTCGTAGTAGATAGGAGGAAATAGGTCAAATTAACATGGTTATACATACTTGTTTATCTAATTATTTGATTGATTTCACCATGAACATAATGCCACAAACCAAGCAAGTGTACTAGGGCTAACTCAAAAAAGATTGAGGTCATGGAAGCTAAAGAAATGGATGATCTGAAGGCCTCTACAGATAATATGAAGATCCTTGTAGATCGGGCAATTGATTTATTGAATACCCTACAATCTTTGTAGTGTCTTTTTTCTTTCTTTTCGTTGTCTTTTCTAGTTGATTGTTTTAAGGCTTCTTGACTTAGATAGTTATGTTCTTAGGTGTTGTTGCATAGTTCTTCTAGGATTCTCTACTCTTTTTGTTATGTTAATTTGTAAAAAAATTTGGGTCCTTTAAAACCTATTTTTACTTAATCAAAACCATGAACATAATGTCTTATTGAAGTGTTGTTTTGTAGCTACAAGACCACTTTTCATACATAGTGTGCATACCATGTTGTCTTCCTAGCCTTGTATATGCATCTTGGATGTAGAACTAATAGATCCTACTAACTAATTTTGAAGACTTTTTTTATCATCTCATATTGTTTAGTTAATTGCTTCATTATTCAATTATTGTTCCTAGCTCACCAGAGTTAGTTATGTGAGGTAGCATTGGGCTATTTTCCCTTTGAATTGCATCATCTCAAGGGTGGTGAATATCCTTCTCTACACCTACATTAAAACTTTTATGATCAATCATTGCATGAATATATGGAAAGTTAATCTTAAGGTACTTGATAACTAGAAAATTGAGACACATAAGAAACATAAAAAAAAGGTTGTCACTTCTACTTCAAAAGGTTGGTCAAATAATGAAAATAGACTATGGGAATATAGTCCAAGAAGCTAGTCACAGTTCTCTGGCACCTTCAATGTTCCAAATTTAGACCATCATTAGCTTAGCTACCAACCACTTTATTTCCTTTTTGATAGACATGGGGTTATGGAGCAAGAACTTAATATATGTTTGCCTCTTGTTTACAATGTAGCTCTGAATTTTTTATTAGGACACCATCTTTCCATTAAAAATCTATTTTTGATTAAATTTTTATAAAAAAATTATTGACTAAATATGTAGATGATGCATGAAAAAGAAATAAATTATTATTTTTTAAATTATTATTTAATTATAACAACTAAATAAAAAGAGTTTACATAAAAATGAGAAAATATATAAATTCAAATATATATATACACACAACAATAAAAATAAGAAAAACTTTTTAAAAACTCTATCTAGCAAAAATGGCAAAAAAAGCAAGGCACCCAGCAAGACATGATAATAAAAAGGAATATCATTCATATGCCCCTATTAATAATTCCAAGCATTGGAATCACCCTAAAAAAGTATAGAATCAACAACAAATAATAGGGAAGAGCTCTCTTCTAACTGAAAATTGATTTGAAGCTTTATCAACAAATTAGGAAGAACAATGAACTAGTAAAACAATGGCAAAAATCAACAATTTTGAAACCCTGATCCAGTTTTGTGCAAATTAGAGTGTACACATCATCAAAAATTAGAAGAACAAAGATGAAGATGGATGACAACAAGTCAAAAATTGGAAAAATAGAAAGCATAGATATGATCGGGAAATCTCTAAAAAAGCACCATTGAAGATTAATCTGATCAGCAATTAAAGAAACAAGAAGCCTTTTTCAAAAAAACCATATACGTCAATGGTGGAGGTAAATAGAAGAATTCTACTTTAATCATTAATATTTTAAGCCTAGTTCTATTGTCTCGACCCACAAAGGTTTTAAAAGAAAATAGTATACTTATAGGAATCTCTAAATATCACTCACACCAGTCTAAAGCCTAATGACAAAGCAAAAATGTGCACCACCCCTACCCAAAAACCCTATAGATAGAGAGACTAAGATGGTAGTAATGGCATCCAAACCATCGATGTGTATCTCCCTGCATAAGAAGAAGCAACTTGTACTTAACAAGCAGATTGAATTGGTTAACCCTCTTAGAGATATTAACAATGTTTAAAATAGTGAAACAATTATTATTAGCAACAAATGTATTGAAGTAAAATGATAGGAATGCTTTGATCTTATAATTTATGTGATCTAGAATGGACTGGCAAGATATAGAGCTAACTTGGAAAAGAACCTAACAAATATTTGTGGTGCAAAGGTAAGTAACATAACCCCTTTTGATAATCACTCTTGGTATTTACAATGTAAAGATCATAAAATTAGGAACGAACTAGTCAAAATATCAAATTTCTATTACAAAGGGCATCCAATTAAATTCATAGCATGGCAACCTAATTTTAATGAAAATAGTAATCGAAAGATACATTACAATAAAATGGATGGAATGTGAAAATATTCCCCTAGAACTAAATGAAATTAATATTATAAAAAGAATAGGGCAAGCCCTAGGAGATCTTATCAGTTTTGAAGTAAACCATTATAAATCAAGTAAGATAAGATTCTTAGTTTCAATGAAAATAGAACAGAGTGAACCTATAATGAAGAAAATCATAACAAACAAATCAATATACAAATTAACTTTTAATAAATGTGAAGGAGAAATCAATGAAATAATTAGAACAAACTTTAAAAAGGAAATCACAAAGAACAATCTAAAAAAAGCATTGAGAAATATTAGGAAAAGGGAGAAGGCATAAAAAAATAAAGAAAAACTAAAATCAGAGGACAAAGAGAATACAAATAGTCAAGTACTTAAGGAAAAAGAGGTAGAGCAAGAATTTTAGAGGGAGAGCATAGGAAAAATAGAAGAGCTAGAGATTAAAAAAAACAAAAATATGGATTATCAAATTATAATGGAGAAATATAGAAATTGTAAAGAGTGTAGACAAGATAAGGAACCCTAGAAGAAATAGAGCTCAATATGAAAAACTTGAATGTGTTCTCTCATGAGGTGTTGCTCTTCCAAAATGATCTAGAAGATCAATTTATTATAGAAAACTATAACAACATAGAACATAAAGGCAAGTCAGTCATGAGGATAGAACTTGAAAATAATACAAAAAAATAAAGCAATATAGAGACAAAAGTATTAGAAGAGGAAATAAACAAGGATATGAGGGCAGTTGACAACAATAGAGAGACATCAATAAACATAAACAAAATAATGAGAACATAAAAAATTATTAGTCAAGAGCATAGCCTTATAGAAAAGGAAGAAGCAATAATTGAAAAAGAAATCAAAGCCCTTGCATACCAGCTATTGAATCAACTCAATGGAGTAATGTTACTATCAGGAAAAAATCAAAGAAAAAATGTTATAAGTTTCAGAAGACACCCATCAGTGGGATGGATATGTTCAATTTGGAAAAGGATGAGGAAATTAAGATAGAGGACAAGACATCTATAGAGCCATTGATACCAATGGAAATAGAAACTTTAATTAGACAAGTAGAATAGAGTAGTAGTCAATCAAGCAAACCTAGAGAAGATCAAGAAAATTAGCTAGAAGACAATACAACCTAGGAAGAGTTTAGAATCCTAGGGGGAAAATATCTTAAAAGGAGTAGAAAATAATAGAAATCAGGGGGAAGGTAAGATTTTAGAAGAAAAAGAAAAATAATTAAATGATTAAATGATTAAAGAGCTCTTATCAGAAGGTGAACAGGAAGTAGAAGAGTCAAAAATATCTATAAAGGTCAGAAACGAATCAAATTTGGAAAATCTAGGAATATCCATCAATCATGAAGGTTTGAAAACATCGAACTATGGAAAAAAAAAACTTAAAGGAGGATGGAAATCACTAAAAGAGTTTAGGGAGACAATAGGGAAAGCAAAGGAACTAACCAAGATTAGTGAAATATTACAATGCGAGAAGGAGAAGAACCTTCCCAAGGAACAATGAAAATAACAACATGGAATGGTAGGGCTCAAAATGCCCCTAGCAAGAAATGCTTGCTAAAGAGTAACCTCACATTATTTGAAATGAAAATCTTATTAATTCAAGAAATAAAATTAAATACAAAAGAAGGAACTAAGTTAGGATAGAAGTTAGACATTTGGAAATCTAAATTTAAAAAATTGAATAGAGCTTTAGGTGGACTAGGATACTATGGAATTATAGAAAGATTGATCTAGAAGTAATAGCCACTAATCCTAATTGGACCAGATGTAGGATTGCAAGTGTACACTAGAAATGTGTCACACTCTAAACCATTCTATCCAAATGATTCTATGAGTTGGAATGCTTGGATGTCAGCTTAGAGCTCCCTATCCACAGAGTGCAAGAGGCTAGTATTCAAGCATGAAGGCTCTCAGCCAAGCCTTAGAAATGTGCTTCTTGCTAGTAAACCATGCAATAGGAGGTTCTTTGAGACAAGAGAAAGAGTGCAAATATCTTAAGGAATCCCTCAAGTATGCAATGCAAGATGTATTAGGGATATCATGAGATCATACAACCATCATGAATATCTTAATTTCATCATTGAACATTTATTAGGGATATCATGAGATCATACAACCATCACTAGTATAACTATGAGGGTATGAATATGATCGATATCAGATAGGTATATGGAAATCCAATCTAAGCATCAAAGACATGTAAGTCAAGATAACTACGCGATTAGGTTCTCTAAGTTTAATTTAGCAAGATTACACCTGTATCAAGGCATAAGCATCAGGATAAACCCCAAGTGCGGTCTTGTGAAACAGTCAAGGATGATACATTTGTAAGTCAAAATGTTGAATAGGTCAAGCATAAATGCTTACAACGCTATAGACAAACAAAGTATACCCACAAGCAGAAATCAAGAAAACATGACCCATGCCCCTAGTCTTCTAGTCAATGACATCCTTGAAAGACTATTAGGGATGGAACATATAGTAAAGAAATCATCATAGACAGCACACAACGTAGATAAAAATCAGCATAGCTGAGTTGTTTAAGTGTTAAAGTGTGTGTGTGTAAGTCACTTGGTCATTTCTTCAAGACTTGTTTATGATAGTGAGAAATATCGCGACATCGAAGATTGTAGGTAAACTATCTAAAAAGTGTTGAAAAAAACTTGATGGCAAGGTGGGGGAAGTGTTGAGAAACACTATTTTGTGAGTTGTCAAAGAAACCCTAATGCACAAGAATACCTCAATAGGCTAAGTAGTTGTGCCCCCAAGATGAGGACAAGAAATAATTCCAAGCTAGGAAATGTGTAGCGAAGTGGATGATTGAGACTGATAGACATAGTTGCAAGGGTTTCAAGTAGCACATGTTTCCAGGTTTTCACCACTTGACAGATTTTTTCAGGACTTTTTTCAAATTTTTTGTATTTTTTGTATTTTATTTTTCTAAAAAAAATTGGTGATACATCAAAGCACCTATTGCTAGGTTTTCACTAAGATCATTTTTTTAGGGCATTTTCTGATTTTTTAGGATTTTTTCAAGATCATAGATATATACAAGATAGCTGAGCAGCAAGCCTCTAAGCATAGAACTTTTTCAAGTGTAGGATGTTGATAGGTTTCGCAAGCTCTTCCCCTTCAGGAGTAAACAACTGATAAGCACCAGACTTGAATGCTGCTGTGATAATGTAAGGACCCAACCAGTTAGGTTCAAATTTCCCTTTCTACTCTCGATGTTGCTGATTTTTTGGATTCTCTCTAAGCACAAGTTCACCAACTTGGAACTCATGGGGGTGAACCTTTTTGTTATATTGTGTAGACATGCGCTTCTGATAAGCCCTGATGTGATCAAAAGCAGCCTTACGACATTCATCAAGAGTCTCTAGTTCCTGTACTCACATAGCTCTATGGTCTTCATCAATTATTAACCCATGTAAGGAGACGTGCAAGGAAGGTATCTCAACTTCTAATGGGAGAACACCCTCCTGTCCATAGACTAGAGAAAAGGGTGTAGCCCCTGTAGGAGTACGAATAGAGGTTCTATAGGCCCAAAGTGCCAAATTTATTTGCAAGTGCCAATCTTTCCCAAACTTGTGAACTGTGCGGTGTAGAATTTTCAGCAATGTTTTATTAGAGGCCTCAGCTTGGCCATTCCCTTGGGGATAGTAAATAGAGGACCAGTGTTGCTTAATTTGAAACTTTTTGCATAGCTACTTTAAGTCCTTATTCTTGAACTTCCCTCCATTATCCGTAACAAGAGAGGATGGGATACCATATCGACAAATGATGTGATTCAATATAAACAGGGCAACATGTTTTCTTGTAGTAGTAGATAATGGTATAGCTTCAACCCATTTAGTGAAATATTCTGTTGCTGTGATGATAAATTTATGACTGCTAGATGAGCTTGTATGAATCTTTCCTACCAAGTCGAAGGCCCATTGCTTAAATGGCCAATAGTCACAGAAGGGATTAACTCTCACCTGGGAGCATGTATCAAGTTTCCATGGAGCTAACATTTCTAACAGGACTTCGCATAGCGCACAGCATCAGCTTGCATGGTGGACTAGTAATAACACGTCCTAAGTAGTTTTTGGGCAAGTGCAAGGCCATTAGAATGTGCCCCACAAATGTCATCATGGACTTTAGCAAGTGCCTTCTCAGACTCTTCTAGCTCTAAACACCTAAGCAACGTTTCATCTAGACCTTTCCTATACAAGTCACCAGAGACCAAAGCGTACTGTGAGGCATTACGAAGGAGTTGGCATTTTTGGTTGCACGTGAGGGTTTTGAGAATAACCTAATCATGCAGGTAGGAGAAAATAGCCACATAGCAAGAGGAATCATTACCCATAACAGTGCAGATCACCTGGTTATCTGAGGAATCATAGGCTGGATGATGCAGTTCTTCCACCAGGAACTCAAATTGCAATTCATGTTCTTGTAGTTGGAGGATAGATGCTAAGGTGGCCATAGCATCAACAGCCTTATTTTCTGCTCTAGGATTATGTTGGAATGTTACAAAGGTAAAATTATTCCTTAGAGCATCTATCAACTTTTTATAAGGGATCAACTTGTCATCCTTTGTTTGATATTCATTATTCACTAGGTTCACAACTAGTTGAGAATCCCCATAGATGTGTAGCTCAGTTATTCATGATTCAAAGGCCATTTTGATCCCATTTGTTAATGCTTCATACTCTGCAATATTGTTTGTACATGGGAACAATAGTTTGTAGGACTTTGGGATCGTATAACCATGAGGGGAAACAAACAAAACCCCTACTCCAACTCCATTCTGTGTATGGGATCCATCAAAAAAAATCTTCCATGTTCTCTCAGTAATGTACATGATCGAGGCATCTGGAAGCTCAATTTGCATAGGTGCTACATCTTCAAGTGGGAAGTCAGCCAACTGGTTAGCTATGGTCTATCCTTTGATTGCCTTACGTTCGACATACTGAATGTCAAATTCAGAAAGAATCATCATCCATTTAACAAGATGACCAGTAAGTGCAGCTTTACTTAACAAATATTTCAAAGGGTCTATCTTAGCAATCAAGTGAACTGTATGTGCCAACATATAATGCTGGAGTTTTTGGGAGGCAAAAATTACAGCAAGGCATGCCTTCTCTATACTTGTATAGTTTAGTTCATAAGCCACCAAAGTTCGACTGATATAGTATATGGCTCTTTCTTTACCTGTCTCATCACTTTGGGGTAAGAGTGCTCCTCAAGAAGAATCCATAGCTAAAAGGTATAGGATCAAAGGTTTTCCCAGAATGGGTGGCATCAAAACTAGAGGTTTTGCCAAGTAGCCTTTGATTTGATCTAAACTTTGTTGACAATCACTGTTCCAAATATGGGTAGATCCTTTATTCAAATTTTTATTGAAAGATTGAGCCTTATCAGCTAATTGAGAGATAAATCTTCTTATGGATTGTAGATGTCCTTGCAAACTTCTAAGCTGATTGATAGTCTTTGGTGGAATCATATCCATGATAGCTTTGACCTTTTCGGGGTCAACCTTAATGCCTTTTGTTGAAATGATATAACCTAGCAATTTTCTAGAAGTGACACCAAAGGCACATTTTTTTGGATTTAGCCTAAGTCGGAATTGTTCCATATGGTCCAATATCAAACTAAGGTCTTTGAGATGTGTGTCTTGTTTTCTTGATTTTACCAATGTGTCATCAACATAGTCTTCCATGTTTTTATGCATCATATCATGAAAGATGGTTGTCATTGCTCTTTGATATGTA
Source organism: Cupressus sempervirens (assembly GCA_028749045.1). Classification (NCBI taxonomy): domain Eukaryota; kingdom Viridiplantae; phylum Streptophyta; class Pinopsida; order Cupressales; family Cupressaceae; genus Cupressus; species Cupressus sempervirens. Next base: position 413,379,612 of record CM053790.1, read on the forward strand.
GCACTGGCATTTTTAAGCCCAAAAGGCATGACATTCCAGCAAAAGGTACCCCATGCACATGTAAAAGCTGTGTTTTCTTGGTCTGCTGGAGCTATCTTGATTTGGTTATACCCAGAAAATCCATCCATGAGTGAGTACATCTCATAACCCGTAGTCATGTCCACTATCATATTGATGTTTGGTAGTGGAAAGTCATCCTTGGGGCATGCTTTTTTGAGATCTCTGAAATCAGTACAAACTCGTATGGATTTGTCATGTTTAAAGACATGTACAATGTTGGAAATCCACTTTGCATAATCAATGGCCCTAATGAAGTTTGCATTCAATAGTTTTTCCAACTCTGTCTTGACTAGTAGGGCCACATGTGGATGCATTTTTCTCAACTTATGTTTGATAGGCTTAACATCTGGTGAGATTGATAAGTGATGCATGATGAGATCTGTATCAAGCCCTGGCATATCAGAGTATGTCCATGTGAAGTTGAATTTCTTGTCTTGAAAGAATTGAGCAAACTGTGTCTTTTCTTCATCTGACAAAGATTGAGCTATAAGGATAATCTGAGGACATTCTTCTGTACCCAAGTTGATATGCTATGTAGGTTCAATGAGAATTGAAGATCTATCTTGAAAATAGCTTGGCAGACTACCAAGTACCTCATCCGTAGGTGCCTCAAAGAGGTTTTCACCATTAGATACGCCTTTATTTTTACTTTTTTGAGGATTAGACACTGCCACAATGTGGTTTTCACCATCTAATCACTTGTTTTTCCTTTTAATTTTTTGACTAAGGTACTTGATATCTGATTTTGTCATGTTAATTATGGGTTCACTGGTGGAAGAAGTGACAGGTTCAATGGCGTTCAGATAACAAGCAATCTCATAGTTGTTTTTGAAAGATCGTATTTTAGGTCTTTGATTTTGGAGAGACCAATCTATGAGATCTGGGTGAATTAGCGAGAGTGGCAAGGAAGTTTCAATATGATTGACATGGAAGGAGTCATCTCTGGTGACTTGTGAAGTTGAGCCTATAGAAAATGTTGCAAAGGAGTCCAGCTCAGGAATAGTTTTGTAGGGACTAGCGTGATCCATTGAGACATGTTATGAGTCAAACTCATTCGACCCTATACAAGACCGTTTGACTACATTGGGTTGGGTTGTATAGGCATGAATGACATCCACCCCTAGTTCACAAGATACATCAGAGAGACTTTCCCACTCATACTCATGAGAATTTGTACTCTAATCCCTAGCTATGAGATGAGTAATATTCTGCCTAATTTGTCCTCTATTTATGTCCTTAGAAGTAGACCTTTCTTGTTCCTGTTGTTGGGAGGTAGAAGCTTCTTCATTATTAGCAGCCACTATTTCTTCTTCCCAAAGGAGGGAAGTGAGAGGAACAAAGTCTTCGTCTTGTGCAGTGGTAACAATTACTAGAGGGTCATCATCATTTGATTCACTAGTCATGGGCAATCTTCAATCACAGGTTGGTATATCATTGTTTAGTCCAAAGCCTAGACTAGCGGTGTCTCGAGTATCATGACCTTGAGTGTGACTTAACAGTTCAACTAGAGTATTCTTACAACCATTTAAGGACCCGTGCCCCTGGTAGCCCATTTTTGCCAAAAATTTATAGCCTTTTCCATATCTTTTGGGAGAAATAGGCATAGTCATTGTAACTTCCTCATCTTCCTCTTCTCTATACATCTAGTCCTTAATGGCTTGTTCTTCCTTCTCTACTTCTAGAGGTAGTGATGATTGCACAAAAGTGCCAAAAAGTGTCATAGTGGAAGTGGAAGGCTTCTTTTTGGTAGTTGGTTTCCCATAGGATTGAGGGGAAACTGGTAAAGCAGCAATAGAGTCCAAAGTATACACGCCCATGCCAAGGCTCATCATTTTTAGTTTTTGTTCACACTCTGTGAAAGATGGTGTCAGCTCATGAGATGAGCAATTATGTGGAACTAGTGTCTCAGCAGCAAATAATGTGTTGATAGACATGGAGTTGTCTCCAGGGACAACTACTTTAGTACCATTGAATGGGAACTTGATGCACTGATGGTACATGGAGGGTACAGCTTGCATATCGTGAATCCATGGTCATCCCAACAATAAGTTATATGCAAGTGGTATGTCTAAGACTTGGAAAATGACATTCTTCTCAACGGGACCAACTCTGATTGGGAGTACAATTAGACCTTTAGAAGGCCTTTCGACCTCATCATAGGCCTTTATAGTGATCTTTCACTTAGGATCGATGGAAAATTTAGACATGCCCAATTGTTGGATTACATTGAATGAAATGATAGAGAACCCTACATCATTTTCTATCAGGAATTGACGGACGCAAGTACGAAAGATTAGAAGTTCAACCTGAAGGGTGAGGTTATGGGGATGATTGAGAGCTTGGTCATCTTCTTCAAAAAAGATGAGATAGTGAGGCGAGGAGATGCGGTTCACCATAGCTTGGAATTGTTTTGCATCAATATCTATTGGAACGTTGGCAGAACATAAAGCTTTCTCAAGGATATCCTTGTGCAAAGGAGATAACTCTAGCAACTCAAAATGGAGATTTATGATTGTGTGCATTGTAGTTGGCTAACAAGATCATAGTTGGAGATCTTGGAAGTAATTGGTTGCTTAGATGATGAAGCATTTTTAGGATCATGAACAACTTTTAGGACAACCTTAGATTGCCCCCTAGTGACAGCGTTAAGTGGTTCACCCTGAGAAGATGAAGACTCAGCCACTTGGAGTACCACCTTGGGTCTAGTATCAGTATGATCTTGAGGAGTGGATCGCGTCCTTAAGACCACTCTTGGTCATTCATCTTCAGCATCATAATTTGGCCAATTTTCATTGTTGGAGCTTGCCATAGATATGTATTCAACGGGCTCAAGCATGCCTATAACATTATCAGTGTTAGTGTAAGCACAACTAATTTTGACATCATGATTCTTTTTGGCTGCTACCCTTGAGGTCTCACCCTTTTCGTATTCAGGTAATGGTTTTTGGAAAGCCTTATGATCAACATTTTTAACAAGGCCATCTGTGACAACTTTTCCAGCTTCGATGAGGTCTTGAATTACATCTTTGAGTTTGAAGAAATTTTTTGTGTTATGTCCTTTACTTTGGTGATAGTTGCAAGTATGATCTTCTCTCCACCATGGAGGTCTAATGGGTGGATCATAAGGACGTGAGTTGTCTAGTAAGGTAACCAATTTGTTTGCAATTAAAATTTTTTAAACCACTTCATAAGGTTCAACCATAGGTGTGTAAACACGTCGCTTCCTCGCAAATTTAGAGCCTTTGTCAAAGAGTTGTGGCTTTGAACCTTCTTGTTTTTTTGTTGCATAGATGGCATTGGAAAGGTTAAATGCAGGCTCCTTAGTCTTAGGAGTGTCCACTACTCCACCATTGACAACATACTTGTTTTTGTTCCAAGGTTTTCCTTTGTCTTTACCGTTTCCATTATTAACTTTATCCTTGTTTATGTCAATGTCACCTCTTTTGATAGAAACATCCTCAATGTGATATGCACTTTCCACCATGGCGTTGAAGGATGTGAATAACTATTTTCTTAGATCAAAGTATAATTCGGGTACAAGCGTATTGACAAAAATGTCAATTTTTTCAGCCTCAAGCACTTGCAGAGGATACTAAGAGTATAAAGATGTCCATCGTTAAAGGTATATTGCAAAAGATTCTCCTGGTTTTCATTTGATGTTGCATAAGTCGAGCATAGTCACAGGATGTTGAATGTTGTATGAATATTGCTTGATAAAATATTGTGCGAGTTCATCAAATGTTTTAAGAGGAGGACTCAATTTTTTAAACCATTCCATAGCTTGTCCTCTTAGACTCCTATGAAATAACCTCATAAGAAAGGTGTCTTCATGCATAAAATCCATGCTAAGAGCATAGAAATGTCTCACATGATCGTGAGGATCACCATTCCCATTGTATTTTTCATACTTAGGAACCTCTATATCCTTAGGAAATGGTAGCATGTATAGACTCCTATCAAATGGAAGAGCACAAATTGATTCAACAAATGATGTTTTAGGCGGCTCTTTTGAAGTTTGCAGTTGTGCAAATTGTTTCCTTAGTTCAAGTATTTCTTCCCTTAAGATTTTAGCCTCAGTGGCCTCTCATTTTGGAATAATATGCTCAACATTAAAACCTTGAGGGAGTTTCCATCCCCTATCTGCCATGTATCGAAAGTATTGGTCTCCATTTTCCTCTAACACTCTAAGCATTAGTTTTTGGGCGAAGCCATCTTGTTGAAATTTGATCACGTCTTCACTAGTTACTTCTTCATGCGCTAGCGGCAGCTCTAGGAGTCCTTGGAGGCTTGTGATTACCATCATTATTCTCAAAAGGATTTCGAGGATAAGTTCCTTTATATCCTTCATAGTGTGCCTAATTTTCGGTGTCAACTTGTTGGTTTTCTCTTTCCATAGCATATATCACCTCCAAAGTCTTTTGGGTTTCACGTGCTTGTTCTTCTAGGCGACGCTTAATTTCATCAGGGTGTACCATAGTGACTATACCACTTGTATCCTTGGGTGTCTCAGAGGGTGTACCAAATAGATTTTCAAAACTATAGAGCGGATTATGCCTAACATTATCTATTTGTCTTTGAGAAGACTCAGGATCTTCCACACAAAGTTGTTTGTGAGGATGCTTAGGTGGTATCTCCAATTGCCTGAAAATGAAAGGGGTATGATTACCATCACCACCTTGATGTCTGGTTGGGATCAACATGTAAAGAGTTGTCTTTGTTTAGTAGGGAAAGAAAAGTGAGCCAAATTTGAAGCTTTTACGATCAGGACTAGTCACTTGTCAAAATGTGATAGATGGCTTGTCAAACAGTGCTCAAGATCTTACAGCACGAGTGACTCAAGCCTAGTGGACAAGCGAAAAGCTCAATAGCGGATAGCTAGAATAAAATAATAGCTAAATTTTGACAAGTAATTCATCAAGATGTTTCAAGACTTACATTTGATAGACTAAACCCATCTTTTCAACGTAGGACGAATTCTTCACACACTAATACGTAGCTAGAACCAAGGGTGACCAATGCAATGCTCCTTAGACCAAAACATTCAAACTATAAACTCTGTTTTTGACCCAAAATAACTCTAGGCAATATTTCCTTAGAAGGAGGGTGACATAAGTTCAGCATATAGTGTCGCACGCCAAAATTTTAAGATAGTTGCGACACTTTTTGTTTAAGCGATAGATATTGTAACCAAGTGTGACAGAAGTTTACAAGCAGTGCAATAGAATTTAGTACTGACTTGCAAAAAAATTTTGGGTTAAAATCCGTCGCGCGATATTTCTCGTGAGAGCATAGAACAAAGTGCTAGTTTTGTGCAAAAAAAAGTCAATTTTTGGTTTGAAGTTCATTTCAATTTGTCAATCAGATAGTGTTTCATTTTAGTTTGTGTCAGTAAATAGTAAGGTTTGCAAATAGTAAGTGCTTTAACATGTCTCAAAACAATTGATCAAGGGTAAAGACAACCTTGTCAATATGCATTTGGGATATCAGGATAGCCTTCCTAACAACTTTTATCAGAATGTTTATATTGCAAGAACATTAACATTGGTCAAAACATCGAAAACAATAGCCAAGAAATCTACCTTAGAGTCACAGTTCATTACTCAACAACTTGGCCCATGCTTGATGCTCCTTCACCTCACACCAAGTGGTTTCCCACAAGAGATATTGGCTTTATCATGGAAGTGCCATAAGCACAACCAAGGGAACACATATGGTGAGTGTTAAATCTTGGGGTGATCCAGGTAGTCCACTAGGATCGATCCTTGCACCAAGAAGTTGAGCGACTAAAAAGGGTAGTTACTAACATAGGGTGTTTAGATATGGTTTCCGTTCATAGTGTTCCTCTTGTTCCCAATTATGGGACACCTCACCTTGTGGTGAGTAACTGATCTTGCAACCACAAGAGTACCTTAAGCATTCTTGCCTAGTAATCTCCCTATGGTCAAAATCCCATAAGTGATCACACTAAGTGAAGACAAACACTACGTCTACCAAAGTTTTGTGTCTTTGGTAGCCTTGAGTTTATAGTGGGTTGGAAGAGCTAGGTAATCGGCTTGTCCCCACTTGGATCATTCCTCTCAAGTTGTCTGAGAGTAGGCCCTCTAAAAGATTCTAACTACACAGAGTGGATCAACTCTCGAAAGTCAAGATTTTTGATTCACCACAAGGGTGAAGAGCATACTTTCCTATTCCAATTGTTTTCTCTCAAACACACCAAGAAGATTCAATTACCCCTTGGTTTTGAAACCAAATGGCAAGTCAAGATTTCTAATTCATCACAAGGGTGAAGAGCATACTCTCCTATTACCAAAAGACTCCAATCACAAGTTTTATGTGCCTATGAAAAATGAACAATTAGTCAATGCTGCACATGAAAACAAAAAATCAAGCAAGTTTGGGTTTTTATGCTTTTGGGAAGCCCTGCAAACAATGTTAGTAGCCCTTGCACATTTGAAGCTTTGACATGCATTCTTTTGTATGCAAGGTTTCAATTTTTTTTCACAAAGAGGGCAACCTGCAATCACAACTTGTTAGCCCACAAGTTAGCATGAAATAATCACAAAAAACTGCGAATTAGACCTCTATAAAACAACCTAGAAATATGCTTTAAAAGAACAATCAGCCAGCTAAGAAGAAATTTGATCAAATCCCTCAAGGAATGAGCAAAAACTTGTCAAGTGATACTTTTTGCTGAACAAATGTCGTTCGATACTTTATAGTATAGCAAGGCGACAGTTTATGTTCAGGTGATACAATTTCTTCAATCGTGAGATAGAGTTTTGCACAAACGGCGACAGAATGCAGGCTTCAAGTGGGACACTTACTTCCAAAAAAAGTGTCGCATGATAGTACTGTGAACTATCACACGAAAATGGAAAAATGTTGCCCAACACTCTAACTATAAAAAAAAAGAATGTAGAACAGTAAGGCAAATGCAAGCGAAAATAGTGAAATGCAGGGTGAAACGTACAGTCCTTCCCCATGGTGGGTGCCAAAAACGTACAGTAGAAATGTGTCACAATCTAAACCATTCTATCCAAACGATTCCATGAGTTGGAATGCTTGGATGCCAGCTTAGAGATCCCTATCCACGGAGTGCAAGAGGCTAGTATTCAAGCATGAAGGCTCTTAGCCAAGCCTTAGAAATGTGCTTCTTGCTAGTAAACCATGGAATGGGAGGTTCTTTGAGACAAGAGCAAGACTACAAATATCTCAAGGAATCCCTCAAGTATGCAATACAAGATGGAAGACTAAACTAGAATGGAAATGCAAGATGCAGCTATGCTAGAATAGAATAAGAGTGTTACAATACCGTTATTTAAACTATGTGAGATAGATTATTGCAAGAAAATAACTAAACTAGCATGTAAGTATGAATCTGAACTAGTGTACAATGATAATGAGAGAATGAGACAAGAAATGAGAAGTTCTCCACAAAGCTCCAAAGAAACCTGTTAGAAAACCTGCAGCATAACAATATTCAAATGAGGGATGGATCCTTTGAGGGGGAAATCTCTCTCCCTTTTAAAGTTGTACGGATGGTAGAGATCAAGATGAAGATGGTGGATGATCCACAGTGGAATTTGAAAAGAGGAGTGATCCATGTGCACACACAAGTCAACCAATAGAATATAAGCTGACTTGTCACATAAGACAAAAGTCTCACAAGCCTTTTCTTTTAATTGTAAAATAGAAAAAGGACTTTATGTGTGCACTTTAAGTGGGTTAGAAGAATGAGGTCTTTTTATTTAATTAAAAGGGGACATGTTCTTTTAATCAAATAATGAACTTAGGATAGCATAGTCAAACTATAGGTTATAATCAAATAAATTGATTATTAACAATTTGGTCTAGGTAAATGATTAAATTAAATTAGCCAAAATTCTGAGAAGGGGGCTAATAGTCTAGATGACCATTTTTAGGTGATTACAGCAAGTACTAAAAATAATCTCTCAATCATAGTAATAAATGTCTACAAGCCTACCCAAATAACAGACAAGTTAGTAGTATGGAATGAGATCAGCTCATTTTTAATTAATCATCAGAATAAGAACTTCATCATTAGAGAAGACTTCAATACAATATTAAAAAAGGAGGAAAAATATGGGGGGATACAAACAATTCCAAGAGCAACAGAGGATTTTAGAGAATGGGCAGAAAACAATTCATTTAATACCAACTAAAAATGGAATATATACATGGAATAATAGATGACAAGATTTCAGCTATATAGCAGAAAGGTTGGACAGATTCTTTTTTAAAGGAGACTTAAGCAGCTTGAATAGAGAAATCTAGGTGGAAATTTTACCACTGGTAGGTTTAGATCACTTTAATATGAAAATAGATATCAATGAATCATCTAAACCTACTAGAAACTCGTTTAAATGCAAAAAAATGTGGTTTCTTGATAAAAACTTCATGGACAATATAAAAAAATTGGTGGTAAGAAGGACAACTTTAGGGATAAAAAATGTTCTACTTTGTATCCAAATTAAAAATGGTAAAGGAAAATATTTTTAAATGGAATAAAGCACAATTCAATAACATATTTAAAGATAAATTGGATATAGAAGAAAAGTTGGAAAAACTAAATAAAGAAGTCATTAGAAAAGGAATGAATAACAAAACATATTTGCAAGAAAAAGAATACCTATTAAAAAATGAAATTTTAGCCAAAGAAAAGGTATTTTCTAAATAAGAATCTAGGGAGAAATGGTTGGCAAAAGGAGATTGCAACACAAAATACTTTCATACAAGTGTGTTAGAACATAGAGCTACTAATAATATATCAAAAATAAAAGATATACAAAGAAAATCAATAGACACTCCAATTGAAATCCTAGGAATATTTGTAGATTATTTTAAAGATATCCTGAATAATTATGAATCGTCTAACAGAGTAGCACAAGAGGAAATATTGAAAGCAATTCCTAAGGTCATCACAACAGAAGATAATAATTATCTCAATAAACCTTTCTCTCTGCAAGAGATTAAAACAACTCTCTTTAATATCAAATCAGATAAATCACTAGGACTAGATAGATTTCAGGCCTTCTTCTTCCAAAAATGTTGGGAAATTTTAGAGTGGATCTATGGATAGCAATAGAAGCATCAAGAAATGGAGGAAAACTACTTACAAAAATTAATCATACATTGCTAACTATAATTCCAAAGAAAAGTAAGGCTGAAGAACCAATTGACTTCAGACCTATTGCTCTTTGCAATACCATCTATAAAAAAAATTCTAAAGCATTAGCAAACCAATTAAAAGAATATCTCCCTAAGTTAATATAAGAAGAAAAAATAAGGTTTGTTCTTGGGAGATCTATTCTAGATGGTATCTCAATCATATAGGAAATATATCATTCAACATCAAAGAATAAAGAAGCATTTATGCTACTAAAACTAGATATTCAAAAAGTATATGATAAAGTGGATTGGAGATTCCTATGTAAAACTTTAGAAGCATTTGGATTTTCACATCAATGGATTAACATCTTTTTTCATTTTATATCTACCCCTAAAATTTTTATCCTTATAAATGAACCCCAGAAGGTTTCTTTAGTATATCTAGAGGGATCTGACAAGGTGACCCTATCTCCCCCTTCCTTTTCATTATCATGGCTGAAACCTTCAGGAGATCAATCAAGATAGCACAAACTGAAAGAAAATTAAAGGAATTAAGGTCACAAAGAATGTTACTAATACCACACATCAACAATTCATTGATGACACAATGTTAGCCGAAGCTAGTAATAAAAAAGAAATAGACGAAATTAAGACAATCTTGAACAACTATACAAAAGCATTGAGGCAAAAAAATAATGCAAAAAAATCTGAAATCTTTTTCCTAAATACACCATTAGAAAGAGAAAAATATATCTGCAATGAAATAGGATACAAGAAAGGTACTTTCCCTTGTAAGGAATATACCTGGATAAAGGGGTCAAAAAGAACCAAGGATGGGAGCAAAGGTTGGAAAGAATAGATACTCATACAGAAGCATGGAAAGGAAAATGGTTAATCAAAGATGGGAAAGCTACAAAAATCAAAGCAGTTCTATCAGCAATACCCATCTATCAACTAACTTGTTCACAATTACCAAAGAATATAAATTAGAAAATAGAAATGAAACTTAGAGATTTCTTTTGGAATGGCATAGAGGACAAGAAGAAGGTGGCTTTAGTAAGATGGGAAAAAAATTGTAGACCTAAAGAAGTAGGAGGGCCAAGAATAAAAAATCTACATTGGCAGAATGAAGCACTAGGAGCTAAACAAATTTGGAGAATGTACCAAGGAAGAGACAAAAAATGGACTAGAAATTTGTATAATAAGTATTTGAATGCATTAGATAGCACATCATTATTAAGGACAAGGAACCCCCCCTAAAGAGTTTGTAGCATGGAATTTTATGCTAAAATGTCACCCCCTGATCACAAAATATGCAACCTGGAATATAAGAAGAGGAGATAAAGCCCTATTCTAGGAAGACTCTTGGAATGGGAATCCCCTGCTTGATCAATCTGATATTTCTAACAATGCAATTTTATTATTAATATCAATATGGAGAACCAAGGAAAAGGACTATATCCAACATGATTCCTCTAATGAAGAAGCCCCATGGAAATGGAAATCCCTAGAAAATAGAGGTCTCAACCCTACTGACTAAGAGACATTAAAAGTTATTCTTAGAGAGCATCTAATCAACTATCACAATAGGGAGGTTAAGCTTATTTGAGCAACTACTAAAGATGGAAATTACAAAGTAAATGAGGGATATAATCAAATAATAAACTCACAAAGATGGGAAGCAATAAAAGTTCCTATAAATCTGAGTTGGGACCTAGCAGATCTACCCAAAGCAAAAATCTTCCTATGGGCAACATCTCAAAACCAAATTCTAATAGTAAATAAAATTAGGAAAATGGGATTTGAGGGCCCTTTGAGATGTATCCTCTACAAAGAAAACTTAGAAATGACATAGAATCTCTTATACCAATGCAAATATGCTAAGAAATGTTGGGAATGGTTTAAATACAAATTGAACTGGTATGCCCCACTTCTAGGGACATGGCAAGACCATCTAATAGGATGGCCAAAGAAAACTAATAATAAAGTATATGAACAACTCTGGAACATTACTCTAGCAATTCTAGCATAAGAGTTTTGGAAGGAAATAAGCAAATGAATCTTTAATAATAAAGAACTTAATATATCATCTCTCCTTAACAAGATTGAAGCAAGTATTACATAAGTTATAAATTGTAGCCTTGGAAAAACTTCAAAAGAAGAAAGGTCCTTCTCAGAATGGGATGCAAAAATAAAAAAGAACTGGAAATATCTAATTAATCCATCACTCATCTATAAAAACAAGAACAATAAAGCCAAGAAAGAATGCAAATGGGAACCCCCACCTAAAGGCTAGATGAAGCTTAATTTTATGGAGCCTCTAGAGGTAATCTGAGAGTAGCAGGAATAGGGTGTATAATTAGGGAGGAATCTGGAAATTGGCTCATGAAATGAGCTAAGCCTCTAGGAATAGTCTCAAATAATATGGAATAATTAGAAGCAATACATGAAGGGTTAAAACATAGTATGAACTTAAAAATCAAGAAGATTATAATTAAAGTAGACTTGTAGATCATCCTTAATGCACTTAGAAAAGGGATGACCCCTAATTAGATTTTAAATTTAAAACTAGAAAAAACTATCATGCTTTTGGATAAATTTGAACAAGTAAGGTTTACACACATTTATAGAGAAGGTAACATAGAAGTAGACCAATTAGCTAACAAATGAACAGATGGAGAAAATATTCAATTGATTAATCAAATTTAGTTGGCCGAGGTATTCATGTTTTTAGTCTTCTCTAGCATCTCCCTTTGATAATTGGTTATATTATTATCCCATTTAGTGCAAATTTGGCTTACATTTTTTAGCTTATGTGATATCATCACTCTAATTATTCATGATCTTTAGTACTCATTTTTATTATCCCCCACATTGTATGAATCATTACCCAACTGTATCATGATTGCATCATCACTGGCTACCTTCTAGATCTTTCCCAATTTCTCTAAAGCTTCTATATATTTGTGTTGGGTCCTTATATCTCTACTTTTCTCTCAAGGGTCTAGTTTCTATCCTGAGTAGGTGTCATCATGGATACTAATATCTACCTATGTCATGTTGTTGAAGTCTAAACTATGGCATACCAAGGTAATGTGAAGCCTGAGAAATGGACTCATTTGCTCAATCCTATAGACGATATGAGCAGGGTTTCCATTTGTAGGGTTTTAGGGGAAGGTTTCTTCAATTACAACTTCACTTGGCACAACAATAGTGACAATATAGGTTCTTGGATTGGATGCCTAGTTAGGGCCAAAGTCAAGAAATGGGATATTATCTAGCTCTGCTATAACATATTTGACCCTATCTGGTTGGTAGGTCTAGAATAGGTGGTCTTTAGTATTGATGAGAAGCTCAAAATCCCATTACCGGAAGCTTATATGGCTCATCCACCAGGGAGTTTTGAGCAAGCAATTTTTCCTAGGCACCCCACACTAGTCATCCAGGATAATATCCTCTTCTTTCATGAATGGCTCGGGATGGAAACCAGCGTTCAATTTCTTCTACACTAGAGGGGTATTATAGAGGATCTTCTTGCTAAGGAGTGGCTCTTAAAGTACTTGAATGCCTTTGATGCATATATACATCCGGGAGTGAACTTTACAAACTTGGAAGCCATGAAATTGTGTCTTCCTAATTTAGACAAGTCAAGCAGAGCCAGAAGTACTTATGAGTTTCCTCCAAGGTCTAGGGCCAAAGATTCTGAAATCATCATGGTCTTTTGGAAGGAGGATGGTGGTACATAACTAGGAGTTGAGGTCTGGTTCTAGTGGCTTTTTGGTGCTCCTATTGTCCTCGCAGCTGTGGTGGTTCTTTCTCCCTCTCTTTGGGGGGATTTTGGGTGGTTTTTTTCTAGTTGCTTCTAGTATAATATTTAGCTAAGGCTTTTTGGTTGGATAGTGGAGCCCTATCTCAGTATATTTTCTATTTTTTGTCTCTTTTGCATTTTTTCTAGGGCTAATTTTTTATTGCTTCAATGCTCTGGGTAGCTTTTGTGCTTGATGAGTTATTGTATATATTTTTGCTATATATATGCATACTGTAAATATATTACATATGTTTTACTATGCCCCATTGTTGCTTTCTTCATTTCTTCGGTGTTCTCAAGCTTGGCCCCTCTTGGTGATCTATCTCTTTGGTTCATTTATGGATGTTAGCTCATGCTTTCTTCTGTGTTCATTCCTTTTCATAGGTCTACTACTTAATATGTCTTTTGTTTATGGCTAGTTCAAAAGCTCATTGACTCATGATTTCATGATTTGTATAGGCTCAACAAGTTTTTACTACTAGGTTTCTTAATTTCATAAGAAGGAAACTAAAATTTGATATAGCTATTACACTTTTTCAGGTGATGGTTTAGCCTTAACCTTAATACATTGGCTGCATGGCTAGTTTTTTGTTCAAACCTATCCTATTATTTGTAATCTTAAGGGATATCAATCACTGGGTTGTAATCATAGACAACATAAGCATCATTATAATTTAATCCAATGATCTTATCAAATTAGCCTCATAAATTGGTAGGAGAACAAAATGTTAATAGAAATAATTAATTGATTACAGACAAGGATACATTTATGTGCATAATGATTAACATATTTGACAGATTTCATCATAATAGAGTAGGATTATTATGTTTTTTTGTCTCTTATACCTAATTTCAAATAGTGGGAAATTAAATAATAAATTGATAATTATTATTTGCACTTACTGCTAATGTGGAGTTTGGAAATGTGGCATAATCAGCAAAGGAAGGAAAGGGCAACATGTTTAAAGGGGGTTGTGTTGCAAAGTTGCCCTTGTGTGTTGATTGGTTTAGTTTACTCCTCGATTTTTATTATGTTCATTACTCTAGCTACTAATCCAGTTCTGGAAGATTGTCATGTGTTGTCTTGCATATGCAAGATAGATCTCTACCTATTGACTAGACATTCGACTCTTTAGTCTCTCCTCGGGCACATTGTCCCTTTATTAAAATTTGTAACTTTTGTAAGAAAAACTTATATTTTCACTGGGGTATGCCTCTTTTAAATCTGTATAATATTAGACTTCGGTCCCAGGTTAGAATGGAAATTTTCTTACTTCGTTCTTTTCTACCAATACCTGTTTGAACAGAGAATTGTGTAATTTCTTTTTATCCAATATAATATAACACTTCAACTATTTACTGATAAAAAACAATAATAATAATAACAAAAACTTTATTAATTTTATAAAATTGACAATAAAATTAATAATTTTATATAAGATTCCTTCCTTCACCTTTATAAACGACCTCCTATGGATCATGACTTAGAAACACTATACCCTACCATTACTTCACCAAAACTCTGGTTTGACATATCTTCAAGATAATAAAAGCCATGGGAGACTTGAGATATTTGACAACCCATCTTAAAGATAGAGTAAAATTTCTTCTTAAGCAATGTCCTTTTCTAAATGATTGCTTAGACCTAGAGTAAAAGAAATGAATTATGTATAATATAGTTTTTAAGTACAGCCAACAAACACTTAGTTTTCATAATCTTTGATAAATATTTAGAGAGCCACTATATACGCCTTTTAGTGAGATGACACAAATTTAATTGTTTATGTTGAGTGCTCCTACCAACTATGGTCAATACTTGATTTTTAGAGGCCCCTTGAAATGTGAGTTGATAACAGATTTCAAAAAGAAATCCAATCCTCTCGAGTCCCACCACCTAAAAAGTAAATGGTTTGGGAGATTCTTTTTAAATATTAAACCGAGGTATACAAACACGAAGCAAACACAAACGTCCATTTTCAAGATTTGAAAACGATTATTTATTTATTAAAATTATAATATAAACAAAATAAAATAATGGGATATTTGAGCAAGTGACATTATATTTTCATTTGTTTTGAATGTGGAATACCAGATATGATTCATCCATAATTTTTTGGGTTGACAGTTAGCAAAATACATAGAATATGCGTGGACAAATGTATATGAATATAATTATAAAACCAAATGTCAAATGTTATAAAAAAACCAATTTCAACTATAAAATTTGACTTTATTATTCAAATTTTTCTTAGACCGTAGGTTAGTTATATTTCGTTTATTTATTTGACAAAATTTGTGAGGAATTCAATGAGAACGTCTCTAGATTTATTCGATTCAAATACTACCTGCTTTGCACAATAGTCAATTTATGGGGCTTTTGCCTCGTGATCACTATAATAAATTTTCGTTGTTATTATTTTAATTAATATTTTTTGTGATAATATAATATGAAACAATTTTTGACCATTATCATAAGTTAATTTGTTCAAAAATATTCTATGATATATGTTGATATAAGTTCTACAAAACATTGTATGTAATCAAATTAAAATTAGGTTGAACAAGAATTTGAAGATATTTTAGATGTTCTTTGTTCTATGTTTGATCACGGAAGTAATTTTTAAGGTTAGAGAGTAGCAGTTATAATATTTGATAAAGAAGAGAGAAGTTGATCTCATAATAAGAAGTTTGAATCTACCTCCTTTTGTTTGAAACTAGAAATTTTGCTTTTAATGTTTATAAATGGCTAGGAAAGTAGATGTTTTTGACCTTGATTTTCCAACCTCTTATTGAGTTTTTCTCTAACACAAGGTTAGTCTAATAGAGGTAAAATATTGAATAATTTGTATACTTGCAACAACTAATAGTAGATCCAACTACAAGACCTAGATCGTTGCACAAAAGAGGAATTCAAGAAATAATGTCACAATTCAATGCATGCAATCAATCAATCAAAAGAATAAACACACATCAAACCGATAACGTCTTCTCTGTATTTTCTCTCTCTTTGCAATTGCGAATTTTCACATTTGTGTCAATTATGATAATTTGCAATTAAGAAATAATAGTTGTCAATAAAAAAATGATTGCCTTCATTATACTTGATTGAATTGATAATAATTAAGATTGCTTTAGACTTGACATGATTGGATTGATACCTACCATTTGACAATTAACCATTGCTTAATAGAGTTGATCAAAATAAAATGGACATGTGATTGATTAGATGGACATAAAGAGAGATTTAATTAGAAAATTGAACTATTAGCCAGTGACAATTGAAAGAGGTGGAAGTAGAAGAACAATAATATTAAATAAATTAAAATTTATTTGATTGCATGATGGGGAATAACTAAATCGATTTATTTATTTATTTTAAGAAGACTTTAGTTACATTCTAGAAACATAAAGTTAAAATAAAATATTTAAATTAATTATTAAATTGAATTATAAAAGTTAATTTAATTTAATAATTAAAATTAGTGAAAATATATTAACTAAATAATAAAATTATTTAATTAACATTTAGAGGAATAATTAGATGAAATCAGACAAGAATTAATGATTAAAGAAGTAGATGGTAAATAATTAAGTAAAATCATTTGATCGTGGATTTTGAGGGAAATTGACAAAATTGACATTTAATTGGAAGAATGACACAAATCAGTCAAATAATTAAAATTATAAGTTAGTGCTTTCATCGCAAACAAGTGATGGGACAATTTTAGGTGTTTACATTTTTCCTCTCTTTGAGACGAGGTGCTTTTGATCATTGTTTCAAACAATGATCATATCCCCCCCCCAACCAATATGCCCTAGAAAGAACAAGGAGATGGGGAGGTAATATGGTGCCCCCTCGAGAGATTGTTTCTTTAGGATTCTTAGAATCCTTTCTCTAAGAGTGTTTCGTATTTGTGATGAAGGCAACAACAACCAACATCTATCCCATATTTGTCAAATCTTTAAGCTTAGTTAGCATTCGAACAAGAAAATGCCCAAAGCCTTTTAGTTGGCCAGACTCTCCCATTCATTGTGTCTTCGATCCCCTTAATATCTTGATGACCCATCCCCCCCCCCCCCCCCCCTCTCACTAACCCAAGGATTCAAGAGATGCCCTCTTAGGGTTAGGTGTTTACAAGGTCTTAGGTTTTTATTCCTTTGTCCTTCTCTTCCAAACATTTCTCTTCTTTTTCTCATTTGTGGTATATATATATATATATATATGTATGTATGTATGTATGTATGTATGTATGTATGTACACATATATATACTTTTTGTTTTAGTTTATGAGTTTTAAAACTTTTGATATCAAAATAGTTCAAGTTTGAAATTACATTAGAGGTTTGTCAAAAACCAATGTTGCTAAAAAACAACCGACTCAAAAATAACGGTAAAGTATCTCCAGCTACAACTATATATCAACATTTACATCACATTTAGAAATATTATCATATGTTACTGACTAGGAAGTTGGACTGAATCACTAAGGACAAAAATGATCATAAATGGCATCAAGAAAAACATTAGGAATATTGCCTTCAGTTGAGAGGACTTTTATATTTTTATTATTTTTCCTTATTATATATATTTAATTTTAGATTTATTTTTAATCTGAAAATTAAAAATTCTTCATGTAAATTATATACTGGCCTTTTTTTATTATCTCCCTTCATTTTTAACTCTTGTTTTGATATTTATTAGTTGTTATCTCCACTTTTAACTATTGTTTTTCTTTTTCTATTTATTAGTTGTGATATCCACCTTAGCTCATGTTGTGATCTATTCATTTAACTTTTAATTTTTAAAATTGATCTAGATTTTAGTTTTTTAATTTTTTAGTTTTTTAATATTAGTTTAATTTTTTCTTTAAACATTATTATTTAGTTTAAATAATTTATTTAGTCAATAGAATATTTGTTAGACATACATTATTATTTAGTTTCTATAATTTATTTAGTCAATAGAATATTTGTTAGACATATTATATTTTCGTATTTCTCTTATTAATTTTTCATAATAGATTTTTTGTTGGTTTTTTAAATGATATTTGATCAATTTAATTTAAATAAATAATATTTATTAATCTATTTAAAAGATTTTAGTAAATATTATGTTATTTAAATTAAAATTTATTAATAATCTAATTTGTTCATATAAGATTATATTTTAAATATTCACTTTTAACTATTGTTTTTCTTTTCTTATTTATTTAAAAAATAGTTACTTGTGATCTCCACATTAGATTATGTTGTGATCTCTATTTATTAAACTTTTGATTTTTTAAATTGACTTAGAATTTAATTTTTAAATTACCTTTAATTAATATTTTTATATTAGTTTAATTTTTTATTTAAATATTATTTTTTCAATTTCTATGATTTATTTAGTAAATCGAATATTTGTTAGAGATGTCACTATTTTTTATATTATTTTTTTGTATTTCTTCATAATAAATTTTTGATAGTTCTTTTTTTTTAAATGATTATTTTTTCATCTTTGATCAATTGAATTTAATTGTAAAACCTTGAAATTGTTGAACACATTTCTTAAGCAATATTCAAATTTCCTAAGTATTGTAAATTTAATATCTACGTTTTCATCTTCAACTTTTTTATTTTTGTATTTTCATTTTTTTAAAACTTATATTTACATTATTTAATGTTCATTCTACGATTTTTCTCTTAAATCTCATCTCCTATCGGTGTACTCGTTGCATGTACAAAAGCATGAACTGCTAATTTTATTTATTTATCTTAGTTTTAGATTTATTTTTAATATATTTTATTCTTTTTTGATATATATATATATATATACATATATATATATACATATATATATATACATATATATATACATATATATGTATATACATACATACATATATATACATATGTATATACATATATATATATATATACATATACATATGTATACATATATGTATATATGTATATATATGTATATACATATATATACATATATATATGTATATACATATATGTATATACATATATATGTATATATAGACATATATGTATATATATACATATATGTATACATATATATACACATATATGTATATGTATACATATATGTATATACATATATACATATATGTATATACATATATGTATATACATATATATGTATATATATACATATATGTGTATATATATGTATATACATATATATATATACATACATATATGTATATACATATATGTATATATGTATATGTATATACATATATGTATGTATATATATATATATATGTATATATATATATATATATATATATATATATATATATATATATATATATATATATATATATATATATATATATATATATATAAGAATAGACAAATAAATGAATATATAAATATGAAAACATATAAGAGAGTATATAGTATATGCATATCTTTTTTATTATTTCTTTTTTTTTTTTCTTTTTTTTTCTTTTTTTTTATATAGATGTGGTTAATTTCATTTTTTTCTCTTATTTTTTAGATGTTAATTTTGCTTCTTCTCTTCCTCTCCTTTGCATAGTTTTGCATTTCATTTTTGGGTTCCAACTTCTTAATTAAGGTTTAGTTAGGTTTTCCTATTTCTTTTTTCTTCTTGAGTCTTGATTTCCTTTGGTTTTTAAATTTTTATATTATTGGATGTCTACATTATCATTTTCTTATTGTACTTGTCATAGAAAAATACTATTGTTGACTTTCTCTTAATACACAATTAATTTCAACCAATAGAAACACTTCATTTTTTCCTATTTTCTAAATAATTGAATATTTTATAATGTTCAAATTTATATTTTTAGTTTTTATAAATAAAAAAAAATTAAAAATATTTACACTCTTATTGGTTCAAACTAATTTGTGTTATAGGATGCTTTTTTCGAAATTACTTCCTCCATATTCCATGCTTTCTGCCAAAAAAAAAAAAAAAAAATAGTTTCTCTTTTTAATCTTTACCATTAAAATAAAACATAATTTTAAAGTATGTCTCTGAAGAATAATTAAGTTTTCAATATTTTTGCCTAGATTCATTATTGTTATTTGTTGTAATTATTTCCTAGATATGCTTCATCCATAATTTTTTGGGTTGACAGTTAGCAAAATACATAGAATATGCGTGGACAAATGTATATGAATATAATTATAAAACCAAATGTCAGATGTTATAAAAAAAACCAATTTCAACTATAAAATTTGACTTTATTATTCAATTTTTTCTTAGACCGTAGGTTAGTTATATTTTGTTTATTTATTTGACAAAATTTGTGAGGAATTCAATGAGAACGTCTTTAGATTTATTCGATTCAAATACTACCTTCTTTGCACAATAGTCAATTTATGGGGCTTTTGCCTCATGATCACTATAATAAATTTTCGTTGTTATTATTTTAATTAATATTTTTTGTGATAATATAATATGAAACAATATTTGACCATTATCATAAGTTAATTTGTTAAAAAATATTTTATGATATATGTTGATATAAGTTCTACAAAACATTGTATGTAATCAAATTAAAATTTGGTTGAAAAAGAATTTGAAGATATTTTAGATGTTCATTGTTTTATGTTTGATCACAATTTTTAAGGTTAGAAAGTAGCAATTATAATATTTGATAAAGAAGAGAGAATTTGATCTCATAATAAGAAGTTTGAATCTACCTCCTTTTGTTTGAAATTAGAAATTTGGCTTTTAATATTTATAAAAAGTTAGGAAAGTAGATTTTTTTACCTTGATTTTCCAACCTTTTATTGAGTTTATCTCTAACACAAGGTTAGTCTAATAGAGGTAAAATATTGAATAATTTGTATACTTGCAACAACTAATAGTAGATCCAACTTCAAGACCTAGATCGCCACACAAAAGTACTCCTATTTAAGAGATAATGTCATAATTCAATGCACACAATCAATCAATCAAAAGAATAAACACACATCAAACCAATAAAGTCTTCTATGTATTTTCTCTCTATTTGCAATTGCAAGTTCTTAAATTTGTGTCAATTATGATAATATGCAATTAAAAAATAATAGTTGTAAATTAAAAAATAATTGCCTTCATTATACTTGATTGAACTGATATAATTAAGACTGCTTTAGACTTGACATGATTGGATTGATACCTATTGTTTGACAATTAACCATTGTTTAATAGAGTTGATCAAAATAAAATGGACACGTGATTGATTAGATGGACATGAAGAGAAATTTAATTGACCTATTAGTCAATGACAATCGAAAGAGGTGGAAGTAGAAGAACAATAATATTAAATAAATTAAAATTTATTTGATTGCATGATGGGGAATAACTAAATCAATTTATTTATTTATTTTAAGAAGATTTTAGTTACATCTAGAAACATAAAGTTAAAATAAAAATTTAAATTAATTATTAAATTGTAGTGACAAGAATTATAAAAGTTAATTTAATTTAATAATTAAAATTAGTGAAAATATATTAATTGAAGAATAAAATTATTTAATTAACATTTAGAGAAATAAATAGATGAAATCAAACAAGAATTAATGATTAATGAAGTAGATGGTAAATAATTAAGTAAAATAATTTGATCATTGATTTTGAGGGAAATTGATGAAATTGCCATTTAATTGGAAGAATGACACAAATCGGTTAAATAATTAAAACTATAAGTTAGTGTTTTTATCACAGACAAGTGATGGGACAATTTTAGGTCTCTACATTTTTCCTCTCTTTGAGACAAGGTGCTTTTGATCATTGTTTCAAACAATGATCATATCCTCCCTCCCCCCCAATATGTCCTAGCAAGAACAAGGAGACGAGGAGGTAATATGGTGCCCCCTTGAGAGATTGTTTCTTTGGGATTCTTAGAATCCTTTCTCTAAGAGTGTTTTGTATTTGTGATGAAGGCAACATCAACCAACATCTATCCCATATTTTTCAAGTCTTTAAGCTTAATTAGCATTCCAACAAGAAAATATCCAAAGCCTTTTAGTTGGCTAGACTCTCCCATTCATTGTGTCTTCAATCCCTTTAATATCTTGATGACCCATCCCCCCCCCCCCCACCCCCCACCCAAGGATTCAAGAGATGCCCTCTCAAAGTTAGGCGTTTACAAGGTCTTATGCTCATGTGGTTCATTACACATGGGTGAAATTTGAAGATCATTTTCCACTAGAATTAAGGAGCATAATGTTGATACAAGTATGAGAGGGTGCTTAAAGCTATCTTTTTTGAGTGCTCATCTTCCACCAAACATCATGTTTGTTTCAAGAACATACAAATCCTTTTCAAAGAGGGCAACTTCTTTAAGAAGAAAATGAAAGAATCTATTGAGATCTCTAATCATCCCTCTAATCTAAATAGTGATAAATGCTAGGATCTTTATCTTTCTTGGAAACCCTTATTATTTTCCATTAAAAGACCCCACCCCACTCCTCCTTGACCTTCATTGACCTTCTTTTTGTTCCTGCCTTCCTTCTCATTGACCTCTTTTTCTTGTTCCCTTTATCTGGTCACCATCCCTTGATATTCTCTTTCTTTTTTGTTTTCCCTCCTCTCCCTTTGTTGGTTTTCTCCTTCTTTTTCATTTTTTCATTCATTTTGTCCATCCATCTCCTTGTTTTTTCTCTCCTTTCACATCTTTATGATCTTTATGTTGTGTCTTCCCCTTTAAATCTACCTTGAGTGATATCTAAGATGGGCCTCATAGTATTGCCTGTGTTTTACAGTTTTAGGTTTTTATTCCTTTGTCCTTCTCTTCAAAATATTTTCCTTCTTTTTCTCATTTTTTATTTGTGTCTGTGTGTGCGTGTGTGTGTGTGTGTGTGTAAGTATATGCATATATATATATATATATATATATATATGTATGTATGTATGTATTTATGTATACATATATACATATATGTACATATGTATATACATGCATACATATATATACATATGTATATACATAGATATGTATATATTTGTACATAT
Organism: Cupressus sempervirens; assembly: GCA_028749045.1. Taxonomy (NCBI): domain Eukaryota; kingdom Viridiplantae; phylum Streptophyta; class Pinopsida; order Cupressales; family Cupressaceae; genus Cupressus; species Cupressus sempervirens. Next base: position 413,402,591 of record CM053790.1, read on the forward strand.
ACATACATACATACATACATACATACATACATACATACATACATACATATATATATATATATATATATACGTATGTATGTATATATGTTACACACACATATATACATATGCATACATACATACATACATACATACATGCATGCATACATACATACATACATACATACATACATACGTATATATTTATATATATATATATACACACACTTTTTGTTTTAGTTTATGAGTTTTAAAAATTTTGATATTAGAATAGTTCAAGTTTGAAATTACATCAGAGGTTTGTCAAAAACCAATGTTACTAAAAAATAACTAATTCAAAAATAACAGTAAAGTATCTCCAGCTGCAACTATATATCAACATTTACATCACATTTAGAAATTTTATCATATGTTACTAACTAGGAAGTTGGACTGAATCACTAAGGACAAAAATGATCATAAGTGGCATCAAGAAAAACATTAGGAATACTGCCTTCAGCTGAGAGGACTTTAATATTTTTATTATTTTTTCTTATTATATATATTTAGTTTTATTTATTTATCTTAGTTTTAGATTTATTTTTAATATCTTTTATTCTTTTTTCATATATATATATATATATATATATATATATATATATAGAGAGAGAGAGAGAGAGAGAGAGAGAGAGAGAATCATATAAGAATAGACAAATAAACGAATATATAAATACGAAAACATATAAGAGAGTATATAGTATATGCATATCTTTTTTTTTTTTTTTCTATTTTTTAAGAAATGGTTAATTTCACTTTTTCTCTTATTTTTTAGATGTCATTAGTTTTGCTTCTTCTCTTCCTCTCCTTTGCATACTTTTGCATTTCATTTTTGGGTTCCAACTTCTTTATTAAGATTTAGTTAGTTTTTCCTATTTCTTTTTTCTTCTTGAGTCTTAATTTCCTTTGGTTTTTATATTTTTATATTATTGGATTTTGACATTATCATTTTCTTATTGTACTTGTCATAGAAAAATACTATTATTAACTTTCTCTCAATACTCAATTAATTTCAATCAATAGAAACACTTCATTTTTTTCTATTTCCTAAATAATTGAATATTTTTATAATGTTCAAAATTATATTTATATTTTTTATTTAAAAAAAAATTAAAAATATTTACACTCTTATTGGTTCAAACCAATTTGCATTTTAGGAAGCTTTTTTTGAAATTACTTCCTCCATATTCCATGCTTTTTGCCAAAGAAAATATTTTCTCTTTTTAATCTTTACCATTAAAATAAAACATAATTTTAAAGTATGTCTCTGAAGAATAATTAAGTTTTCTATAATTTTGCCTAGATCGATTATTGTTATTTGTTGTAATTATTTCCCAGTCGAGAGGCTCACAAATTACCATTGTGTTGTAGGCTCTTGTCTATAGATTATATTATTTCTATCTTTATGTTTCTAACACATTTTAAAATTGTAAAAAAATACATTTTAATTTACTAGATGTAAATACATTACATTAATTAAAGATGATAATGTAAATTAAATGAATATTTAGATCATTATTTTTTTTTAAAAGTGCAATACACACTCAATATTGGTTTCAACCACAAAGAAAACAACAATATATTTGTGTAACATATATGTTTAACTTTTGATTAATTTGAATTATACATTAATAAAATTAGATTTGCAATTAATCATCTAACTTTATGAAATCTTAAAAATAATTATTTATAGTATAAGCTATAGTAAATGTCAATGTTTGGAAAAAATATATTTTTAGAGAAAAAAATTGAAAATATTTTGACTTTTTTAACAAAAGCTATAAAATATATTTACCTAAGAAATGATTTGAATCACTAACAATTTTTCTAATATAATTGACAAAAGGTTAAAGACTTATTTTTATGATACAATACAATTAAAAAGTCAAACATAGAAACTTCTTTTTATTTCTTTTTTATAACAATTATTTTTATTTTTAAATAATAAATAATCAATATATGTTCAACTAACAATGTCCAACGCTAAGGTAGTATTTTATTTAATAAATTTTCTAATTATATTTTCAGCCTATGAGCAGATAATATATAATTATTTATTAAGAGAATATGTGAATTATATTACATTTAATGTATTATAAAATATTTTAAAAATAATTTATATTCAAGAAGGGCAATATAACTACAATTACCTATAGGGCAAGTACAAGCCACTATGAGACACTCATTGTACTTGTCGTAGATAATACTATTGCATTCACTTCTGCTCAATTATAATAGTTTTGCACTAATGAACCAATCATAAACAAGTATTTCTTCCACATTTCAATATTTCTAAAATTGTAATAAATATTTATTAATTATAAATGTTTTTGAAATAAAAAGTGACCAAAAACAAGGGGGTCAGCCCTTACAACCAAAATGCTAGGGTAAAAGCATAGATCTATGTCACCGTTTGTGATATCAAAACATGTTTTGGTCAAATTTCATTTCTCTATGAAAACTCAATTTTATTCAAAAACTAAAAATACCGTTTTATAGATCTTAGATTCAATATCATCATTATATAAATTTTTGAGTGTTTTGATTAGTTATAATATGTTAGAATTTCAAAATATTATAAGTCAATATTTCAACATTTCAAAAGATGCTCACTTAAAAAAGGGAAAAAAATAGTAAATCATACCCAAAAAACAAAAAAACAAATATTTATCTCTAGAGGAGAGAGTCATCTTCATGAATATGTATTTTTTTCTCAAGAAGGTGTAGATTTGATTGGGAAGTTTTGACGAGAGGAAAAAATTGTTGGCTTCTAAGAAGGTCAAGCTTGAGTACTTATAACAAAGAAAAATATGGATAAAAAATAATTATTTCTTTTTTTGTGCACTAAATATACATGTCATCTATAAGATATTTTCAAATCAAAACAAAAAAAGATGATTTGCATTTTTTTTTTTATGGGAACTACACCCTATATTTTTTATAGTTAAAAAAGGGACTTCAAAATAAAAGAAATGAATAAATTCTTACTGAAAAAAATTTTAAAAAATGATAGGCATAAATTTCATCCAATTCTACACATTTCATTAGTTTACATCATTTTCAAATTTTAAACACAAATACCATTTTTTTTGTCATTAATGTTAAACTGTCGCATTCTAATATCACATTTCTTCATAAAAGGTGACACAGGTTTGTGCTTTTACTCGCTAGTAACCAGCACATCACTAGCAAAGACCAACAGAGAACACTACTAAAGTAAAAACATACTAAAGTTCAATTTAGCCACAATAATACTATGCAAGTAACTAACCAGCATACTGCTATGAATAGAAACAACTAAACTATAGTAGAAGTCTATAATGTTTGCTATATTACTTAAGTTCATCATAAAAATTGTTGGCACAACTAGGCCAACCCAAGTCAAAGTAACAACTAGATACTAGCAAAACAAGTAACAGCGAATTAACATAAAACAACTTGGATCCAAGGATCCCTTAAACCTAACGAACTTAATTCTCAATTTTTTCCTTTCCCTTCCCAGCCAAAAGAACCCAGGCCTAGTCATGGAATTTTAAAAGAAGCTTATGATCCTCCATGTCATTCCTGCTTCTTCTTTCTCCTATGCCAACAATTAGGGGGTGGTTGCAATAGCGTGAGTGGCCTTTAGAGAAAATTATAAATGCTATATAAAAGATTTATTTCAATTACGATTGGCTCAATCTATTTGGTCTTATAGGATCCCTTTCTAGTAGGCATCCTCCATTTTTTTTTGCAGCAAGATTTTTTTAGAATAATAAATTTACAATAAATAATTAAGATTTCAAAATAATATACAATGTTATTATAAATGTTAGAATTAGCTCCTTTATATGCATTCAAAAAATGAACATTTACAAATGATTTAATTATAAAAAATATAAATTTAATAATCATTAATAATTGAATTCAATTTTTATGAGAAGTCTATAGTTTTTTTCAATTTCACTTAAATTACAATTTAGTAAATAAGTATGTTGTAAGTCTATAATTAACAAGTGCCACGTAGTGACATGTGCTTTCCATTATAGATAAGGAATTAATGCTAATATAATTTTAGCTCTAATAATAATTATAAATTAATTTATATAATTTATATAATTTAAAATTTAATGTAAAGAAAAAGTATAATAGCTCTTAATTATGATTAGTAAATTCTATTTATGTTAAGTACAGAAATATTTAAAATAACATTTGCATTATTTACAAATAAATATCAAAACATTAGAAATATGTCAAGTGGGAAAAAATAAAAATTCTAAAGCATAAACATATACCAAATTTTAACATCATTTATGCTTTTTAATTATATATATATATATATCATAATGTATCATAAAAAATATTTATACTATATTAATAATAATATAATGCATACATAAATTTTATATTAAAAACTCAACTTATAAAAAATTAAGGAAATATGTAACAAATCAAAATTTGGTAACAACAAATACGAGTACTACTTTATACAATCCCCACAACTTAATCTAGGAACTTTGCAACTTTTTCACTGGTTTCCTGCTCGTTTGGTAGTTTAAATTTAGATGTGTGGGAATTGCCCCAGGGGTTAGGCTAGGTCCTAGAATCCTACCTGGACCTACAACTTGTTCTAACCTCATCTAGGGTTGCTTAAGAGAGTGTAGATGCAGATCGTCCTACTGGTGGGGTGCCGGTGGAGTCAACAATGGCCTCTATGGTGTGTCATGAGGATAAAATGAGTTCTACTGTGGCTTAAGGATGGAAGGATGTGGTCCTTGGAGAGAAGATGACTCATGTTCCATTGGAGGCTCCCAAGGTGATCAATGGTGATGAGGGAGTGGAAATCATTGTCCTGGACAACCTGGTTGTTAGTGTGTCTGTCAACCTAAAACTTTGCTTGATTGGCAAGTTTGTAGCCTTTCGCCCATCGATTGAGATGGTTAGGAAGTGGGTAAGGTAGAGATGAGAGCTAAAGGAGAGTGTGATTATTTTGGTGATGTCGAGGGGTCTGTTCCACTTTAAATTCATGGCTACTAAAGATATGACAATGATGTTGGTGGGGTCTTGGTCCTATGGGAAGCATAGTCTAACAATGTGCAAGTGGCACCCTATGCTAGACCCTATGAAAGAACTAAATAGGATTGCTCCAATTTGGGTTAGGCTCCTAGGACTCCCCCTAGATTTTTGGGATGATATCTATTATGAACTCCTTTGGACATTTTGTTATGGTAGATATGGTTGCCCTACAGAAGTCTAGGTTTTTGTTTTCAAGATTCAGTGTGAATGTAGTATTGGCTACTTCCATACCTAAGTTCATTATTCTGAGCTCAAAGTGGGGTAAGAAAGTGCAACCCATTATCTATGGAAATGCAAGGCTTTTCTGTCAGAATTGCTCATCGTTTGGACATTTGGTTATTGATTGCAATAAGAATAATAAGTCAATTGAGGGGGTGTCAAAGGGGAGAAGGAAGTTGTGCTTGTTTCTTCAGAAACAGAAGAGGAGGGAGTTGTGTCCCTAGAGAAAGGTGGAGAGTAGTTGGAAGGGAAGGTGAAGATAGTTACTTCACCTAGGAAGCTAAGCTAGAAGAGAAGGTGGTTACACACCAAGGAGAGGTGAAGAGTAATACGACAAAAGAGAAGGAAACTACCCACCAAGGAGAGGGGGAGATAAATATGACAAAGGCTTCTGAGAAGACCTCTGAACCAGATGGGCCTTTGGGGGTTTAGAGGAAGGTGAAATTGAGGGTTTTAATGGAGAAAAGACCTTCCCCTTCTTGTAAGTCATAAAGGATCTCCTTGCACCCCTTTGAGAAACATGGTGATTGAGGAGGTATATGGGGATAAGGTGGACAAAAGTAAAGCTTCAGAGAAAGGAATAGAGAAAGACTCAGAGGAGGGGGAGGTGCCTAGAGTTCTTTGTTGGAGTGAAGATGTTCCCCTAATCTCTAAGAGGGTGGAACAGATGGTCACATTGGAGGATGTGGAAGGGAAATGGCAAACCTAAAGAAGGCAGACAAGAGTATCAAAGAAATTTGAGGTGGAGATAGAGTTAGAGGTTGATGTGGGGAAATCTAGGAAACATAGTAGAAAAATGAAGCAAATGGCAAGGGAGGTGGCTAGTGGTAGAAAACCTACCCTAGAGTCCTTGACAAAAGGTAGAAAATGATCATTCTATCTTGGAATATGAGGGGGTTAAATAGCCCTCAACAATATTTTTCCCTCAAGTAGTAGTTGTCTAACCTAAAAATTGATATCCTTCTGATCCAAGAAGTTTAAATGACTATATCAAACTTGGAATGTATTTCTAATTATATTTGGTCAGGTGCTAATTTTAGTTATAGTGAAACAAAGGAAGCTTCAGGAGGTGTGGCCACTTTCTGGAACCCAAGCGCTGGTAAAGGAAGCTTAATACATTGCTCTAGAAATTATCTTATTACTAAACATAGGAAAGATGATAAGATATGTAATATTGTTAATGTGTATGCTTTTAATTCTAGAAAAGGAAGAAGTTTTCTATGGGAGGAGATGTTTATATTTCTCTCTTGAAACAAAAATACTTTCTATATGGGAGATTTGAACTCCCTTCTATACACCTCAGAGAAGGTTAGAGGAATGATGGATTTTAATGACAACATGAAGGATTTGGCTGAATTCATCAACAAAAATGACTTAATTGATATGGAGATGCATGGAGTGAAGTTCACCTAGTCAAATAATAGGAAGGGAGTTGACCTTATGCAAGTCAAACTAGATAGACTTTTGGTCTCGGTTGGTTGGGAGGGTTTGACTTCCTCCTTTCTCATGGGATTACCTAGGATGGTCTTGGATCAAGCTCCCATCTTTTTTAATTGGAAAGAAGTGTCCTTGGGGGGCCCAAGACCATTTAGATATGAAATAATTTGGAAATCTCATCCTAATTTTAGTACTTGGGTGGTAGAGTGGTGGGGGATTAGTGTGGAAGGAACTATTATGTTCAGACTTTCTGCTAAACTGGAGAATGTTAAAAGGAATGTCTGACCTTGGTAGAAAAGATTCTTTGGGGATATCTGTAAGACTAAGTCAAAGGTGAAAAAGAAGTTAGAGGAGTTCCAAAAAGAAATGAGGGAAGCCTTGGACTTGGAAGATATGATTCTGGAAGAGGAGAACTGTAGGAAGGTTTGGAAGAATACGATGATCAGAGAGGAGATCTTCTAGAAGCAAAGATCAAGGGTGTTACGGCTCAAGTTGGGGGATAAGAATAATAATTTTTTTCATAGATTGACATCCATCCATAAAAGGAGAAACACAACTGACACTATTAAAGATGATAATAATGTGAAGCTTACTAAAATGGAAGAAATGGGTAACTCGGCTACTGCTTACTTCAAGAACTCTTATAAAGAGGAGCAGAGAAGTATCAAAGAGGAGGACCATGATGGCTAATTAATTTCATGTCCACAATGATCTCAGTGGAGGAGAATGAGGAACTTACATAGTTGGTCACTGAGGAGGAAGTTCGTAGAGTTGTCTTCTCTATGAAAGCCTACAAATCCCCACACCCTGATGGTTTCCCCTTGGCTTTCTTCCAACACTTTTGGGATGTGGTTAAATTGGATCTATTCAAGGCTTCTCATGTCCTTTTTAGAAATGGGAAGCTTCTCAAGAAACTCAATAAAACATTTATTGCATTGATTCTTAAGGTCCAAGAGCTATGGGCCCTCTCTGATTTTAGATCAATTAGCCTCTATAACACAACTTATAAGATCTTTTCTAAAATTATGGTGAATAAGATTAAATTGTTGCTTTATAAATTCATTGGGAAAACCCAAAATGGGTTTGTCTTGAGTCACTAAATCCTTGATGCGACCATAACCACTCATGAGGTGCTCCACTCTATGGAGAAGAGTGGTAATCCGAGTATGGCATTGAAACTTGACATCTCTAAAGCTTGATAGGATCAACTAGACCTTCTTGTATGAAGTTATGGTTAAAATCTGTTTTAGTAAAAAGGTAATAAGGATAGTTAAATCAATGATAGAAATTTTTAATTACTTGGTGATGGTGAATGGTTCACCTTGGGAGAACTTTGGAGAGGAGAGGGGACTAAGACAGGGTGACCCTATCTCTTCCTACTTGTTTATCATGGTGGAAAAAGTTTTGAGGAGGGCATTCCTAAGAAAGATGGAAGGGGGGGAGATGCTCCTGTTGAAGGCTATTCAGCAGTTTGTGGATGACACCTTCCTAAGTGGGGAATCCTCTGTGGGTGAAGCTAGAGCATAGAAATTCATCATGGAGGTTTATGTGGTCAATGTGGGATAGAAAATTAATTTGGATAAAAGTAAGGTATTTTCTTCAATACTCCTCTTGATATTCAGTGGAGGATCTTAAATATTTTGGGGTGTAATATTATTGTGCTACCTGATACATATCTAGGCCTTCCTTTGATAGTGAAAGATGTAAGTAAGAAATTTTGGAATACCATCTTGGAAAAAATGGAAAAGAAGTTGATTGGGTGGAAAGTTAAAACCCTAAGTAGTGCAGGTAAGCTTTAGCTTCTGATTTCATCCCTTCAAGGATTACCTATTTATTTCCTATCATTATTCAAAATTACTCAATGTATGAGAGACAAATTGGAGAAATTACAATTTAACTTCCTTTGGTCAGGAGGAAGTGAGAAGAATAGGTTAAGCTTGGTAAGTTGGGACATAGTATGTAAACCTGAGAGTAGAGGAGGCTTGGGAGTTAGAAGGATATCTGATTTGAATAATCTGCTTCTCACTAAGGTGGGGTGGAACCTGACGAAGGAGGAGGCCAATTGGTGTAAAATTTTGAAAGCCAAGTATCTAGGAAATTTGAAATTCTCTCACTGCAGTTGGAGAAATGATCTTCCTATGGGATCTAAGATTTGGGGTAATATAATGAGAAATAGAACTCTCTTGAAAGAGTGTGTGAGGTGGCTAGTCGGTGATGGAAATTAGATTAATTTATGGGAGGATCCATGGATTACTGATAAACCTTTAACTAGAACGAATTATGGGTCCCTTTGGGATCACCTTCAGGAGCAGATGGGGAATAAGGTTGTTAATTTTATTGGCCTGGGGAGGAAGTGGAAAAGGTTGAATTACAACATAATGCTTTAGATGGTGGGGAGCTGATTGAATAGCTAAATGGTTTGCTTGAAGAGTATAGAATCTTGAGATTGGACTAGAATGATATGTTCATATGGAAGGCTACTTCAATAGGGGAGTTCTTTGTTAGATTTGCTTACAAGTTAATATTTGATAAAGCCTTAGAACCTAATAATTGGGGGAATATATGGTTTAATCATTTAATCTTGAAGATTAATATTTTCTAGTGGACCACCATTCGTGGGAAAATACTCACTATTGATTATCTTATGAAAAGGGGATTTCAATTATCCAATAGATGATATTTGTGCAAGAAAATGGAGGAGAATATTACCCATATGTTCCTTGAATGTAATTTTTCGTATAATGTTTGGGGGAGGCTATTACAGAAGTTGGAAGTGACTTGGGTGTTTAATAAGGGTATCAAGCAATTTTTTGAGTGTTAGTAAGGCCCTTTTACCCACCCCCTCCTTGTCAGTACATGGAAGGTAATCCCCCCCATATCTATTGGGGTATTTGGAAGGAGAGAAATAACAAGGTGTTTAGGAATGAAGAAAGAAGTGAGGAGCTTGTTGTGGACAAGATTTGTAAACTTCTAGTCAAGAATATGAAGTGCAACAAGTAGAGGAAGTTGACATTCCCACCTAATCAGCTGGATATCGAGATTGCCAAGTGTTGGAATTTGGAGAAGGGGATAATGGAGACTAATAATTCCAATCTATTGGCAAGGAAAAGGACATGATGGAAACCCTTAAGAGAGAACTGGGTTAAGCTCAATTTTGATGTTATTTCCAAAAAGGAGGGACCGGCAGGTGGAGGTATAGTTAGAGATAGTGAGGGCAAGATGCTATTAGCTTATACTAGATAGCTGGAAATAGTGTCCAACAATATTGTGGAAGCAATGGCTCTTTATTGGGGTCTAAAATGGGTGATTAGTGTGGGATGGGGAAACATGGAGATTGAAGGTGATTCAAAAATTATTATAGAGATAGTTAAAGGCATCATGAAGGAAGGGTGGGCTATCAACATATTGTAGAAGATATCAGACACTTGTTAGTTATTTTAAATAGATTTGAAATGAATCATATTTTTTGGGAGGGAATGGGGTGGCTCTAGGCCTAAATGTGAAGAGTCCAATATGTTGGAGGAAATTTAATGCCTTTCCAAATTTGGTAAGAGATTTAGTGAATAAAGAAATCAAGCATGATGAAATCTAGCTGGAGGATAATTTTTAATTTTAGTGACTTATTGCTGAGTAGGTGGATAGGACAGAGCTATTATGGATAGATGGCAAGCAGTGGTGGAAAAGGTACTTGTGATAATAAATGCACATGGCTAGAAAAGGAAAGAATTTTGAAGTTTGAGATGAAAGGATTTTTAATGATTTTTTTGTGTGTGTCCTCATACACTAGGATAAGTAAAAGCTCAAATTTTAAATGGTTTGAGAGTACTGGGAATGATGGAAAAGGTTGGAGAAGAGATAGAGGTGGTCGACACGTGACATTTATGTCTGCTTGGGACACAACTATTATTAACAGTAAAGGCCTTTATATTTTCTTAAGGGCCATTATTTTTGCACTTAAGTGTGACTGCATTCTTAGTAATTGCCTCTAGGTTTGGGAGAAGGAGAGAATTTTAGGAAAAATTGCAGAAATAGGAGGAGATCTTTTGTGAATTGAGCCTTCCATGATAGAGGAGAATGTTAGAAAGCCACTGGTGTGGTACATGTTGAAGGAGGGAGGCTTCATCCTGTTTATGGAGGCTTTGAATGGGTATGATGAAAATTGTTCCCTGTAGTTTGTCAATTCTTAGGAGGACCAAAAAAACATGATTAATGGCATCTTGTTTCATATCTCCAAGGAAGTCATCTCTCTGGTGATGGGACTTGCTATCAAGGGAAGGAAATGGAAAAAAGTGACAAGGGTGGCTGATAAAGCAAGCCTTCATCACTTTTTCTTGGAAGGAGAGAAACATGTTTGATACAGAGGAAGATTTATGTAGGAGAAGCTCCCCAAGCCATGGAATGAAGTTTTTCTAATGTTGATGAAGTACCTGACTCTAGAAGGGAGGTATGGTGTCTGTTATTACTATCATTTCCCTCTCCTAAACCAATTTCACCATCATGACTTTATTTCCATTTTATTCTTTCTATTACATGATTTAGTGGATACAGTTACTGATGTTAAAGAAAAAATGAGGAAGGGAGTTAATTTTACTATTCTACATCAAGGGTTGATGTTCTGGCTATATCAATTTCACCTTACTTTGGTCCCCCCTAGGATTATTGAGATTGATATTCCTTCTCACCCCAATCCCTGGCCCCAATAGGCCCCCCTTAGAATCATGGGTCCCAAAGCCCCTACCCCACAACCTTTGGCTAGTGGGTCCCGTGTTGAGTTGAAGCCCATCCCATTGGGAAAAAAAGGGAAGTCAGATAAATAGAAAGATAAGGAACTAGGGGAATTAGAGGAATCAAAGGATGAGGGGAGAGGTGGTAGGAGGAGGTCGAGGAGGATTGAGAAATCTATTGCTAAAAGAAAGTTGAGATCAAGGGCCTTGTAGGAGGAGGAGTTAGATTTAGAGGACATGGGTCATCCTAAGAAAAAGATCAAAGAGTGTCATGTCCCCTTTTCAAATAAATAAAAATAATAAACTTTGCTAAGGCAGGCAGGCTCCAAAAAGGTGAAGTTTCAGCAAAAGGGGCTAATCTTTGGAAACCAATGGACTAATAAATTAAAATTATTATTAAATTATATTTTATTAACCCCTCTTGGATGTGAGTTAGGGTTATGCCCTCTTTTAAGGGGTTTGGAGGCATTTTGAGCTCATTCCAGAACTTGATTTTTGCGCATTGCTTTGTTGTTCTTCAGAGGCTTCCAAACCTGTGAAGAAGGAGACCCAAGAAAGGAATTTTGTAGGTTTCTAGGAAGGGTAAGGATGGGATTTTGAAGCCATTCCATGTGTATGCTCATGCAGAGTTTTTCTTTGTGCTGAACAGTGCAGATATGTGGGTTTTCAAGTGTATTTTTTGTAAGAGTTTGGTGTTTCCGGTTGAGTATTTCATATCAGTTTGGGTTGCTGCTATATATTAGAAATTTAGATGTTAAAATAGAGCTGAATATATGGATTAGGTCATGATTATACTTTTTTGATAGATTATTAGTGTTTGTGTGGTGTTTTCAGGCTATTCTATGTTGTTTTCGGGAGCCCGATGAGCATTGTTTTTATCCTCCATTTGGGAGCTGTTGTGTAAATGTTATACAGATCTGAAAATATCATTTTGTAGGATTTTATGCTACTGAAATTTCTTTAAAAATGTCCACTTTCAGATTTACTAATAATATGTGAAGCTATGAAGTTTTTGGCACTATTTCCGGCATAGCCGATTTGGGGTTTATTGAGAAATTGGTGGATCTTTGAAAGATTGGTTGTTTGATCTTAAAGATCTGATTAGAGGCTTGAAATATCATATAAAATCATAAAAGGGACATTTCAGTGGTATCAGAGCTTGGTTTTGGCCTGGTCATGGGTTCAAATCTCCCCAGTGCCTTCTCGACCCACGTAAGCACCTGGTATGCGCATCGAGGGGGAGATTGTTGGGTGATGCGATGCACTCCCCTGCCCACAAGTGGTTAATTATGTGGTGTTCCATGTTTGCTAAAAGTCATGGCTTTTGGTGCAATGGTAAATGGGCCCTACAAGTGGTATCAGAGCACTTCAGAGGAGCCAAGAAATCTGAAACCCACACCCTCTAAATCAACCAAAACTATTCTCTTGCTTGCAGATGAGCCACCAGTACCAAATCTAGCCATTAATCCCATGGAAGAGGTTACAGGTAACTTTATTGCATTAAGAGCTACTTACAATGGCTTAGATGATGGCTTTTGTAGTTCGGTTCCTTTTAGAGAATATGTGGATATGATGAACACTTTGATGCCCAAGAAAGAGAACAAAAGGGAGCATGACATAAGTGGAAGAGAGCTCAAAAATAAAATAAGCAAGTTTACATCACCTAGTTTTGATGGATCAAATAAAATTTCAGCTAGAGCATGGCTACAAAAATTACAGACTTTCTTCACACTTAACCCCATGAAGGAGTGTGATGATGTTCAATTTGCAAGTCTACACTTGGAAGATGTAGCCTATGATTGGTGGTATCATGGAATGACTACTCAAGGTCATGATCAGGTAACTACATTTGATGATTTCAGTCAAAGAGTGATAGATAGATTTGACCTCAAGGATGATGAAGAATACTTTAAAGAATTGTCAAAGTTGAAGCAAACCAAATCAGTTAATGAGTATATAGAAGAGTTTTAAAAAGTGGCTATTATGGTACCTGATATTAGTGAAAAGAGGATTTTTTATCTTTTTCTTGATGGTTTAGAAGATTCTGTTAAGGGTTTGGTTAAGGCTTTCTCACCCTCAACCTTACAGGAAGCTATCAAAAGAAGCTTGCAACTTGAAACTTGCATACCTATGAAATTAGTCACTAATCAAAAGCCCCCAAATCTTTGGCAACATAAGGGAAATTTTCAAAAAAAGACTTTCCCAACACTACCACCAAAAGATGTGATAAATGTGGCAAAAAAGAAGGTAGATGAAGAGACTAGGAGTGAATTACGAAGGAAAAATCTTTGTTTTACTTGTAGAGAACCATGGGTTCCAGGACATAAATGTTTGGGGAAAGGTCAAGTACACTATATTGAAGTTGCTTCAGAATCTGATTTAGATGAGCATGAGGAATTTCATGACACTAAGGAGGAGGTAGAAGAAGAGAAAGAAAAAGAAATCAGCAAGGATGGCACTTTAGCAGCATTATCAGGAGTCCCAAGATACCATCCCTTTCAAATTTGAGGGGTACTAGCAAGGCAAAGGTTGACAGTTCTTCTTGATAGTGGGGCAACTCATAATTTTATTGATGAGGGATTTGTCATGAAAAGAGGGCTTAAAGCAGAAGATTTTGAGGGATTCAATTTTACTATAGCTAATGGATTCACTATGCCTTGCACATGGGTGGTGAAACAACTCAAGATGACCTTAGGAAATTATGAGTTATGTGATGACTTCTATGTGGTTGGTATTGGGGAGATAGATCTTGTATTGGGTGTTCAATGGTTGCACTCTATTGGAGGCTATTACATGAACCATCAAACTATGGAGTTTAAATTTCATTCCAATGGGAAAGAAGTCATATTGAGAGGCTTATCTAATGGAGCACCTAAGGCAGTCTCTGCAAAGAGGATGGAGAGGACTTTTTGAAGAGGACAAGTAGCATGGGCAGTAGGAGTCATAATCCATCCAAAAAGCTCTCCAAAGAATCAAGGTAATTTCCATTTTGAAATTCAAAATATTCTTGATAAGCATAGTATAGTTTTCAATGACTTGCGTCTAGGATTACCACCAGATAGAGATTTTGAGCATGTTATAGAGTTAGAACAGGGTGCCAAGCCAGTTATAACAACCCCATACCACCATCCAAGAGGTTATAAGGAAGAAATTGAAAAAACTATTAAAGAACTCCTGGACATGGGATTCATAAGGCCCACTTTGTGTTCCTTAACATCTATCTCTGTTGATTGGAAAGTCTCCATAATTTTAGAGTATGCTAAAGATTCCTTTGCCACCAATATTTTGGATAAGTTAGTGGATGATAATAGGTACAAGGTTGTTGATGAATTGATTTATTAAAAGAACAGGATCTTCTTAGTGCCAAGATAAAAAACTAAGGAGAGGATATTGAGGGCCTTTCATGACACACCTTTGGCTGGTCATCAGGGACACTTCAAGACATATAGGAAAATTTGAGAGTGATTTTCATGGAAGGGTATGAAGGAGGATGTCCTTAAACACATTAAGGAATGTATGGTATGCCAACAAAGCAAGAGTGATCAAAATTTTCCTGCAGGGTTGTTGCAGCCACTTCCTATTCCTGAACAAAAATGGGAAAGTATTTCCATGGACTTCATCACTGGGTTGCCCAAGGTTCAAGGTAAGGATTGCATATATGTGGTGATAGATAGACTAACTAAGTATGCACATTTCTTTCCTATCACATCTGATTTCAAGGCATCACAAGTGGCCGAATTGTTCTTCAAGGAAATCTTTAGATTACATGGCTTGCCTAGAAACATTGTTAGTGACCGGGACAGTAGATTCCTTAGCTCTTTTTGGAAGGAGCTCTTTCATTTGGTAGGAACTGAACTCACTCCCAGTACTAGCTATCACCCTCAAACAGATGGACAAACAGAGATAGTTAATAAATGGATAGAGGGATATTTGAGGAACTATGTTTCAAATCAACAACATGCTTGGGTGAAATGGTTACACCTAGGGGAGTATTGTTATAATACATCTCATCACATGTCTATTGGTATGCCTCCTTTTTGTGCTCTTTATGGTTATGATTCCCTTTCCTTTGTTGATCTAATACCTTCTGATAGCAGAGTACCTGCAGCAAGTGATTTTGTCAAGCAAAGCCAAGACATAATAAGGTCCCTCAAGGATAATCTACAACATGCACAGAACCAACAAAAGTTATATGCTGATAGGAAAATGATTGAAAGATCTTTTGAGGTGGGAGATTTGGTATTTTTTAGGTTGTAGCCATATAAGCAAAGCACCTTGAAGAGGAGTGGGGTAGAGAAACTCAAGCCAAGGTTCTATGGGCCTTATAAGATCATCAAGAAGGTAGGAGAGGTAGCTTATGAATTGGAGCTCCCACCAAACAGAAAAATACATAATATTTTCCATGTATCTTTCCTAAAGAAGGTTCTAGGCCAGCAAACCATAGTATCTATAGAATTACCACCTCTTGATGATGAAGGAAAATTAGTTTTGATACTAGAAGAGATTTTGGATACAAGAGAGAAAAGATTGAGAAACAGGAGCGTCATAGAGCATTTGGTCAAATGGAAAGGATTACCACTAGAGGATGCAACTTGGGAAGGACCACATATTCTTGAGAATTCCAACCTTCATTGCTTGAGGACAAGCAATATTTGGGAGAGGAGGAATTTTCATGTCCCCTTTTCAAATAAATAAAAATAATAAACTTTGCTAAGGCAGGCAGGCTCCAAAAAGGTGAAGTTTCGGCAAAAGGGGCTAATCTTTGGAAACCAATGGACTAATAAATTAAAATTATTATTAAATTATATTTTATTAACTCCTCTTGGACGTGAGTTGGGGTTATGCCCTCTTTTAAGGGGTTTAGAGGCATTTCGGGCTCATTCTAGAACTTGATTTTTGCGCATTGCTTTGTTGTTCTTCAGAGGCTGCCAAACCTGTGAAGAAGGAGACCCAAGAACAAGAGTTTGCAGGTTTCTAGGAAGGATAAGGATTGGATTTTGAAGCCATTCCATGTGCATGCTCATGCAGAGTTTGTCTTTGTGCTGAACAGTGCAGATTTGTGGGTTTTCAAGTGTATTTTTTGTAAGAGTTTGGTGTTTCCGGTTGAGTATTTCATATCAGTTTGGATTGCTGCTATATATCAGACATTTATATTTTAAAATAGAGCTGAATATATATATTTTTTCATGATTATATTTTTGTGATAGATTATTAGTGTTTTTGTGGTGTTTCTGGGCTATTCTATGTTGTTTTCGGGAGCTCGATGAGCATTGTTTTTATCCTCCGTTTGGGAGTTGTTGTGTAAATGTTATACAGATCTGAAAATGTCATTTTTTAGGTTCTTGTGCTGCTGAAATTTCTTTAAAAATGTCCACTTTCAGATTTACTAATAAAATGTGAAGCTGTGAAGTTTTTGGCACTATTTTCGGCATACCCGATTTGGGGTTTATTGAGAAATTGGTGGATCTTTGAAAGATTGGTTGTTTGATCTTAAAGATCTGATTAGAGGCTTGAAATATCATATAAAATCAGAAAAGAGACATTTCAAAGAGAAGGCTTCAAATCTGGGTGAGGGGAACATGAAGGAGGAGGAAGTGGATATTTATGATTCTTTAAGGTCTAGCTTGGGAGGTGGGTTTTAAGAGAGGAAAGAGATGACGCATGTTTCAACCACCATTGGGTTGGGATGTGTGGACTTAACCTGGGACTAGTTCCCTAAAACTATGGATAGAGTACCCTCCCCTATTACGATATCCTCTCTTGTTAGGGTTTCTCCCAAAGTTAATGATAACCCCTCGATTGTGCAAGATGTTACTAAGGCGTAGGTGGATGGCTACCATTGTGACAAGTAAGAGGTCATCAAGGAGGTTTGAAAGGTGGCTGGCAATGAAATTTGGGAAAGAATCCATGCTCTAGAGGAAAGAATGCATCTCTTGACTAAATTTATTGTCAAGGTGATGCATGTTGCTACTACTACACTACACCTGCTAAAAGACCAGGATGGTGATTTTCCCAACAAGGACTCCAGGATGTTGTTTGACTTCCTTGCAGAAGATTGGGCTAATATCCTCCTGGGGAGGAAGAATGTCAAGAAGCCTTAGGGCTCTTTCCTCCTGGTTTTCTTGTTGTTTCTCTGCTGGTTGTTGAATATGGTTGGGTTTAAGGCGATAACGCCTTTTTTATATGATTTCTTAGTTTTATTAGTTCTAGTACAAGCAGTAATTGTTTTATTCCTATTGATACTCTTTTAGTTGTGATACCAAACTATGTTTTTTTGTTAAAAGTGGGAGGGGGTAATTTTGGTTGGTGTTAATTTGTTGGTGGTTCACCAGTTTGACTATTTTAAGAGCTAGCCCCCTTGTTTTGGCTGCTATTTAATTCAAAAACAAATCAAAATTTAAAGTTAATATTTTTTAATCTTCAAACTCAAAAGTGCATTTAATAAATTTTAACCTAATATTTCGGCACAAAAAAAAGTAATATGGGGAAGCCTCCGAGAAAAGGGCTCCTATAACACCAAATCAAACTAGTCTATCATAAATAAGAAAAGATATATTTTATAATCTATTTAATTATTAAAAAAATAGATAATGTTTAGAAAATATTTTTTAATAGAAAAATTATTACTTTTTATTGGTTGATTGATTGAGAACTAATTACTAATTCTAGAGAAGTGAATGAAATAGTACTTTCCTACGACAAGTACAATAATAAAGTGCTAAATGTAGTAGTCCCATGCCACATGGTAAAATACTTTACTTCACTCCAAAAAAGCCAAAGTAAAACACTAGTAATTTTTAATTACCATACAAGAACCTAAGGAGATGAAGAATAAAGATTATGCATAACCATAATTTAACATCACTTATTTAATAACTAAAGAAGAATTTTGATAATTTAACAAACATTTTTCCTCAATTTTAGATAAAATATATTTCATTCAGGAATATCTAAATGTTGAGGTTGTGGATACTATGAAATATAAATAACTTGAATTAGTCCATCTATTTCTAATTAAATTAATGCAAGAAATAGTTGAATAAAATAAATTCTTTGTATACCTCTTCAATAATCAAATATTTAACCATAAAATATTGTACAAAAAATAGACAACATATCTACTAAATTCACCAATAAAACACTTTCTCCTTTATTTGGGAAAGAAAATGACTAATTTTATAGTAAACATGGTTTGTGACATTATTCAACCATTATACATTAAAATATCAAATTTATGTTATTTTATTTTATTTTTTAAATTATTAGAATAAAGTATTTTTTTTGATATTACAATGAGTTTATTATGTACTTGTATAATTTATTTATTTTATGTCTATGCTATATTTTATATAATTAATCAATATAATACTTTATCTATTTATTATATTATATTTAAAACTCATTATAATTTAGTATAGGCCACTACATGGCACTCATTTTTGTTGGATTTTCATTGATTTATTATTTTGTTCTTATTTTTGCTTTTGCTATCTTTATTTGTTTGTATTGTAGTTTTTGCATATAGATTTTATCTATTTTCATAGTTTTTACTATTACTACTACTACTACTACTACTATTATTATGCTCTTTTTTGGTGTGTCATCCCTTTTTTTTTTAGTTTTACTCTTTTTTTGTGTGTTTGTTTATTTTTCACTTTTGATTGATAAACAACCAAAGCCTTGTATATTATATTAGTAAAACAATTGAAGTTTATAGAATTCTCTATTCAAACAGGCATTGGTACAAAAGAACAGAGTAAGAAAACCTCCATTCTTGCCCAGGACTGAGGTCCTATATAAATTACAAATCTAAAAGGGGCATACCCCAATATAAGCTTTTAAATATTTTCTTCTTATTTTATACATCATTTTTGTTATGCTATCCTCTTTATTATAAGAACTTATTCATGTAGCTTTTATATTTTAAGGGAGAAGCTTTTGATCCTAAACTCCTTGCACTTGTATGACCTACTTAGGAAGAGAGAGCTAATTGATATTCTGCATAACAAATCACAATGTGCTTCCTTTTGGAGGTTAGTACTCAAATTCCAAATTATATTGCTGGTTAGATTATACAAATTGTAGTGATTAGAATCAAAGATATACCTAATTAAAATAATTAGAATGCATATGGTTAGTACTCAATAGAGGTATAAATAACATATGAAAAGATAGGAAAGGAGAACCCACCAATAATAGGATGGGAGAAACCTTGCATAGATAGGTGGGGGAACATTGAGTCTGCCTGATTCATAACTGCGAAGAATTAAAAAAAATTGAAGTTGCTATATTGTTCAAAAGATAAAACCAGTGTTGAAATAAGGCACAAACTCGTAAAAAAAGATTAAATATTACCATTTTCGTAAGAGCTCTTTAATGCATGATTAAATTATTTATTAATTAAATATTAATATTTTATACCTCGCACCAAGAGAGAAACCATAGAAACATAGATTGAAATGAGAGCTAATTAGAAATGATAAAACTAAAAGAGTAATAGAGATCCCAAATTGTTAGAAAAGATTTTCTATTATATTTCATAAAATATACATTACAAGATGCAGGCTTAGCCTAGTCTGGGAGCCATAATAGCTAACTAAAAAAGCTCCTAATGTAGGGGGTATGAAGAAAGCAGAGCCCACCTACCAAAAATAGGGCTATCACTATGTAGCAAAAGACAAGGCAAAAACTAGAGACCAGGACTAGATATCCAAAAAGACCTATACTGGGAGAGCACCAAAATTAGGTTTTCCCCTTCCATCTTCCAAGACACCATGATGATTTTAGTAGCTTTGTTCAAATCTTTTGCCTTGGAGCCTAGAGGAAAGATGAAGGCTATCCTTTCCTTACTATATTTGTACAAATTTGGTAGGGATAAATCCAAAGCATCAAGGTCTTTGAATACAACACCAGGTTGGATATAGGTATCAAAAATTCAAAGATAGTGTAGGAGCCATCCCTTGTATGGATCCTCCATCATACCTCTCTAGCGAAGCAGGAAGTGAATTCTTGCTTCCATCTTAGGCCATACTTGGTAGAATTGAATGTTTTCCCAAATGACCAGTGAGGGATGCCTAGGAACAACAACTAAATCCATACTCCTAGGTGGATGGGATATATAATATTCAAGTAAGGGAACCCTTAGTTTATTATTTATACTGAAGACCACATGTTTTAAGCCCTCCAACCATGCTAGGTCAAAAATTCTCTTACAGAACCAGATGATTTCCCATTTACCAATTTTTTTCCTCGCTAGACACCCAACAAATGCACCTAGGATGTTGTTATTAGTTCTCTAGGTATAATCATAATTTAAGAGCCCTTCACCTAGCACTTGACTAATGGCTACCCTGGTCATGTCATCTATAAGGTTAAGTATCTTGTTCCATCTCTCTGGCTAGACATTAACCCTAAAAGTCATATGTGGACCTCTAAAGCATGATACAGACTGATGTTTGAATCCATACTTAATCCTAAGCAACTCAGTAGCTAAGCTACCAAAAAACAATATCGATTGAAAAAGACCTAGAGTCGAGTATTTAATGCTCATTTTGGGGCTTTGG
This sequence comes from Cupressus sempervirens, assembly GCA_028749045.1. NCBI lineage: Eukaryota > Viridiplantae > Streptophyta > Pinopsida > Cupressales > Cupressaceae > Cupressus > Cupressus sempervirens. The sequence continues at coordinate 413,423,604 of CM053790.1, forward strand.
ATAGATCTAGAAAGGTGGGAGAAAAAATGTCATCTTTTGATCATCATATAATGTAAGAAAAACTAGGTGTATGTTACATGATTACAAGATATGACCCCCTTTATTCTTTTCTCATTGATACTAAGTATAGCATTGCATTGTGTTTAGAATGTTACTAACTTTGTATTTTACCTTGATCATGCCATACCTAAGGAAGATGACAAAATGGGGAGGAGATACTAAAAGCTAATATTAAGAAGTTTTGATATGAGGTTGTTCTACTACTAATAGGAATATATCCTCCCCATATGTTCTTCTATTAGCTAGCTAGTTTGCTTCTAAGTTTCCTTCTCTGTAAATGTACTTTAATCTTACTTCTCTAAACTTGTCTATAAGGCTAATTAATTTCTCAAGTTTATAATTTATGACCTAGTTAGGAGTTTTCCATTTTCTAAGCACATTTAAAATTATTTGAGAATCCCCTTCTATGATGATTCTTTTGATCTTTAGCCTAAGACTCTATATTAGCCCTTCTTGGAGATCTTCTAGTTCTGCAATGTTGTTTGTTACTATTCCCAAGGGAGCTCTTTTCATGATCCAATCTCCTGAGTCTGACCTAATTATGCAACCAATGCCTACTTTCCCTAGGTTTCCTCTTGAGGCTCCTTCAAAATTAAGGTTCTTCCATCGCTTTGGTGGTGGTTCCAACCTACACTCAATTCCAGCTTTACTATTTTTTTTATTGTAGGTAAGTGTCAAGTTGATTAAGTACTGCAAATTCTTCTTCATTTTCACATCCCATTCTATGAATGTCCCTTCTTCTTTTATTATCTTTCTTAATTGATGTTTATTAGTTTTATGATGCTTGCTTCTATTTTACTGAGGAGAGAGGAAGCATTGAGGTTTATGTCATTAAATATTCATTTGTTCTTTTCTTTCCAGATTTCTCATATAAGTATAGTAGAAGTGATGTTCTAGAGTTTTCCATATATTTTGTTGTAAGAGTGTCTAGGCCAACCAAATAAATGGTCTTCTAGATCCCCTGGAGGGGAGTAGTCCAATTTAATTTTTTCCTAAGCCAATCCCAACATTCTTTAGCATAATTGCATTGATAAAATAAGTGCTCTACTATTTCAGAATTTTCTTTACATAAGTTACATCTTGAGGGGCCTTTGAATCCCATTTTCCTAAAGGGTGAAAGCACAGATCTGTGTCACCTTTAGGGATAACTTTATCGATTTAGTGGAACTGAATCCAGCCAGACCCAATCCAATCAAAACCACATGGCACCTAGTAGGCACCAAGTGGTGTGTACACATCTACAAGGATCTAGCTAGACCGAATCTAGTTGAACCAGTTTTGGTCGGATCTAGTCTAGCCAAAACCCCAAAATTTATATAAGCCACAAAAAGACAAATCTGACAATCATTTGCATCATACAACCTTGCTAGAATTGCAGAGTGGGAAGAGCTACAAGAGTCGTTCAACCGTATCAGGCATATCAACATTTTTCCCCCAATTTTTAATATGTTTTGAGTTTTATTTTATGTTTCCTTAGGTAAAAATATGGTTTTAAATGTGTATTTTTAATGTAGATTATTTTAAACAATTCAATTTTTTAAATATTATTATATGTTTATGTTTTAAGTACTGTAATATTATATAAAGTTTAGAAAAAGTATTAAAATGTAGTAACATTTATACATTATTAGAGAAATTAGATTAATTATAAAACATTATTTATAGAAAATAGTCGAAAATTATATAGACAATATTAGAAAACTTCGAAAATATTAGAATAGTTAGCAACTTTAGAAAATGATATAAAAATGATTAAATATAGAAAATTAGTTAGATATAATATTAGAGAATTTAAATATGTTTGTTTTGTTTTTATCAAAAATTATTAGAAATTGTTGTAAAGGTAAAAGTCTAGAAAGTACTGTAAACTGGTAACTAAAACCATTAGATTGAACTAAATCAAACTCTACCTCTTACTTTGAACACAAATAAATTCTAATTGAAACCTTAACATTGAACCTTATAAATTATTGGTAGGTGTGGAACCTAACATTGAATGTAATTAAACCACAACATTGAACTTAATCAAACTCAAACTAAAACTCTCACATTGAACCAAATTAGACTCTAACCCCTATATTGAACCTTAAATTCAAATATGTTGACCTAAACCCTAAATATTAAACCCTCTCTCTCTAAGTCCTAAACCCCATCTCTCTAAAACCTAAACTGTTCCCTAACCCCATAATTCCTATACTTCTCTCTCTCTAAAACTTACATAACTTCATCTCTCCCAACCCTAACCTCATATCTCTCTTTCTAGATCTCAAAATTTTAACCCTTTGTTGCTCTCTAACTCCTAGACCCCATCTCTCTAAACTTTAAACAAGCCTAATCTATATGAATGATGCCAGTACCTCTCTCCATTTTTTTGATCATCAAGTGGAGTTTTGCATGCCAATATTCAGTATGGTTCTAATTATCCTTTCAATAGTAGGCGTCAAGAGTCTGCATCCAAAGGACTATATTTGCAAGTAGCGAATATAAATCTTAGACCCCATCTCTCTAAACTTTAAGCCACTCTATAACTTGTAAACCTTATCTCTCTAAACCCTAAACTACTCTCTAATTCCTAAACCCCATCTCTCTATATCTTAAACCACTCTGTAACTCATAAACCCCATCTCTTTGAACCCTAAACCACTTTCTAAATCCTAAACCATATCTATTTAAACCCTAAACCACCCTCTAAGTCATAAACCCCATCTCTCTAAACCTTGAACCACTCTCTAACTCCTAAACCCCATCCCTTTAAACCCTAAGCTACTCTTGAAGTCCTAAACCACATCTCTCTAAACCCTAAACTGCTCTCTAACCCCATAATCCCTAAAATTCTCTCTCTAGAATTTATATATCTTATCTCTCCCAACCCTAACCTCATATCTCTCTTTCTAGATCTCAAACTTTTAACCCTTTGTCTTTTCTAACTCCTAAACCCCATCTCTCTAAACCCTAAACTACTCTATAACTCGTAAACCCCATCTCTCTAAAACCTAAACTGCTCTCTAACTCTGAAACCCCATCTCTTTAAACCTTAAACCACTCTCTAAGTCCTAAACCTGATCTCTCTAAATCCTAAACCACTCTCTAAGTCCTAAATCCCATCTCTCTAAACCCTAAATTTCTCTCTAATTCCTAAACCCCATCTCTCTAAACCCTAAACTGATCTCTAATCGCATAATCCCTAAAATTTTCTCTCTAGAATTTACATAACATATCTCTTCCAACCCTAACCTCATCTCTTTCTTTCTAGATCTCAAACTCCTAGACCTCATCTCTCTAAACCCTAAATTTCCCTCTAACCCCATAATCCTTAAACTTGTTATCTAAATTTGATTTGTACCTATTACTGAAAAAAATGTAATGTAGTTAAAATGTAATGTTATCAAATGTTGTGTTGAATGTACAACCGAAACTTCCCTCCAAACTAGTTGTTATCATTTAAAAATTTGAATTATTAAGTAACCAAAAGGCTTTATTTAAAGATGCTACTCCTTTCTAATTACTTCTTCAAGTCTTAGACTTATCCTCTAGCCCACCTAGACTTCATGAACATAATTTGGGACTTGGAGTCCATTACAATCAAGTTCTTAGTCCTTTTAAGTATATTATAAACATAAAATGGGTCCTTTGAAGACCTTACAAGTATGACAATACATCGCACTATTTTAAGCCCATAATAGGTGCTAGTATCCTCCAATTAATTGATTGATTTTTATTATGCATTCCCTCCTCTTGATTTGCTTTGATGTTCCTTGAAGTCTCCTTGATCTTTATCATTGGCTCAAATGTTTGAGGTGCTCCTACACCATACTCCACACCATGAAAAGAACTCTTGTCCCAAGAGTTGTTGACCTTGTATCCATTGTATTGGCTCATAAAAATCTGATGTTTAGGGATGACACCCTTCCCAAAAGTGACCTATTGTTGTCTTAAACTCCCTACATTCATACACAAGGTGTTAGAGAAAAACTTAGGTGCATTTGATTGTCCTAATTCATGACAGTGTTGCTATTGCATTCTAGATTGCTAAAAAGTCTTCATTTATCTCTGCCACGTCTATCTTCCTCCTTTGGCTTCATGCCCTTTCAAAGGACACTTGATTGTCCCAATCATCACAACTAGTGGGTCCAAAAGTCCACTATCTTTTCCTACCTCAACTTCATCTTGTTTCCAACCGATATTAATTGGTTTCTCTGGCCTTGCACTAAAACATCCTTACCAAAACACATAACCATAGTCTTCATTCCACTATCAATAAGTGGAGTCAATTTATATTTAATCCTGCCCTTATGCACTATATAAGTGTTTGTGTAACCATCATGTACAGTCCTACTAGACCATTGGCAAGGTCTACCCAAGATAACATGTCCACAAATCATCTCCATTACATCACAGAAAATACTATCAACATATTGCCCAATTGAAAAATTCAAAATAACTTGCTCATTCACAAGTAGGTTTTGATCCTTACTCACCCAAGTAGCATAGTATGGATTTGGATGTGGAAAAGTTTGTAGATGTAACTTGTTGATGACCTCTTTTGAAACCAAATTATGTGAAGCCCCTGAATCAATAAGAAAACTACAAACCTTACCTTGAATCAGACATTTGGTTTTGAAAATGTTGGTTCCTTGCATGGGCTATCTACTTCCAACCAACAAATGTTCACCTTCTTTCGGATAAATTTCAATGGGTTGTTGCTACTCAGCCTTTCTTAGCTCTTCATCAACCAAGTGCACTCTTCTATCTCTCCCTTTGGCTTCCTTCCATTTAGGACACCTAAAGGATTGATGGCCTACTTCATTGCAATTGAAGCATCTCCCTATGAATACTCCACTTCCTCTTCCTCCACTTCTCCCACCTCTATAACCCCCTCTTGATTCTAAAAATGTTTTATCCTTATCCTTATTATTTTTGCTCTAAAAATTAGTAGTACTTCTTCCCCATCTTCCTCTCATGGAAGATTCACCTCTATTACTACTCTTCTTTTCTTATCTCCTTCTTATCTTCTCTTTAGCCTTCAAGGTTAACTGATAACATTCATCAACCGACCTCAGGGTAGAAGGACTAAGCTCATCCTGAATGTTGAGCCTTAGTCCCCCCATATACCTTGCAATATTTTCTTCCATCTCTTCATCATGATCCACTCTGATATCAAGCTTGTGGAATTCCTCTATGTACTTCTGTACATCCAACTCCTTCTACCTAAAATCTCTCATCTTCTTGTACAACTATACTCTATAATCCTTTGGTAAAAAAATTTCCTTCATTTTTTCCATCATAGTGTACCAAGATGTGATATTGGACCTATTATTCTTCCATCTCTCTACCTAGATACAATCCCACCACAACAAAGCATGTCCTTTCAACCTGGACTTTGTTATCTTCACTTTGTCCTTCTCTTCTATTCATTCACACTCAAAGCAATTTTCAATTGCTCTGAACCAATCTATTAGTTCTTCATCATCCATCTTTCCTCCATACATAGGTAAGTTTGTCCTTACCCTTACATCTCCACTCTTTATGGCCTTCATTAGTTTGGCCATCCTTGCATTGTCAAGGTCGATTGGTTCCTCTACTTGGGGTCTTTCTTCTTTTTCTTCTTCAGGTTCTCCTTCCTCTTCTTCATCTCTAATTTCTTCATCCAATTTGATGCTCTTATCCTTGTTCTCTAGTGCTAACAGCCTCTCCAACATATACTTTATCAATCTATCTTTTTTAGCATTCTCTTTGTCCCTTTGTTCTAATGATGCCCTTAACTTTTTGTTATCTACCACTTGTTCTTTCACTATCTTTGCCAACTCCATATTTTTCAACCTTGCAAAAATATCTTCTCCTCCTTTAGACATGGTTTCTTGATCAACTTGGTACAAGAATCTACTCTAGGGCTACTCCTCCCAGGATAATTCAACTGTAAGGGCTTGTTAAAGGATTCAAGGACCAACTTCACAAGACCAATGCAATTTCCATAAGACTTTTCCTATTCTAATACCACTTGATGTAGAGGAAGGTGGTGGTAACAATAACACAAGAAGATTTAGAAACTTGAGAGGTTTAGGCATTGTAGCCTATCAACCAAATCAATTTCTTCCAGGCTCCAACTTGTCAAAATCTTCTGCAAGCACTCCTAAATGATGATGTTGGTCTTATAGACTCCCAATTAATTGAATTCAATGACTTATAGGGCTTTGACTTTAATTCCCACTTCTCAATACATAAAATTTCTCAAACTAGACCAAGAAGCCTAAAAGGCTATCTAAAAGTCTTGCAGTAGACTTGGAGCGTAAGTAACTCTATTATTTCTCAAAACACTTGTCAATCTAAGTCCAATTACATGCACCCTTCTCAAAATACATCAACATCTTAAAAAACTCACATATTGTTACTTTGGACAAACACTATTAAGCATGACTGATTTCAAACATGACTAACCACTCACCATTTACTCTAATTCCTCCAAACTCACAACAGAGTCATGAAATGACTTCAAACGAATAATTCCAAGAACAATTGTTGTTAAAGGTACTGTTGTAATACCCCAAAATTGGCACATTTCCATATTAACCAACTTTGGTTTATTCAACTATTCCTAAGTCCTATTTTACTAGGCAATTCTAATTCTAATAATCACTACTTGACCTAGGTGTCAAATGCAGAAAACCATAATTTACATTAATCATATTATTTATTTAATTCTTAAATATTGACTCAAATTAGCTACACAAAACCTATCAATTTAATTTAATTTAATTATAAGTGTTCTACTTTAATTAAATTAAAATATCTATTTAGCTAACATACAAAGGAATTAAATACATTTAATTTAATAAGATATCTCCTCTTTTTAATTATTGAATTTAATTATTCAATTAGTTAAAGTTATCCATTTATGAGGTCATATTCTATTTTATTAAATTAGATATTCACTCAATAAAAGGAACCAGTCAGCTCCTTTTATCACTCAAAAGGTAGTTAGTCAGCTCCTTTTATCACTCAAAAAGGACTTAGTTAACTCCTTTTATCACTCAAATGCAACTAGTTAACTTCCTTTTCATGAGGAAGTTACCTTTATGACTGGCTCTCCTCTTCAATCTTGACCATCCATTTTGGTTAATCTTGACCGTCGATCACCTCTTGGATTCTATAAAAGAAGCTCTCCATTCCTCATTACAACGGATGAATTTTGGAATTTGCATCGAATTAATGCTAAAATTATTACTCACTTTGCTCACATTTGCATAGCTTTATTTCTTTCATTATAATATCATTTAGATTTTAAATATGCATCCATTTAGCATACTATGTTTCTTCATTTCTTAGATTAATAATTGCATCTCTCATCTAGATTAATTGCACTTTCATTTAGTTGCATGAATCCTTCATTCTAGAGGTCTAGTTGATTGCTTCTCATTCTAAGAGCAAAGGCATAATCCTTCTAGTTAGAAGGCAACAGGTTGCTCTGTTAGACTTTTTGAATAAACAATACAATGTTTATTTCGAGATGATCTCATAGGTAATGACCATGTTGAAGTGTATGTGAGGATCAGAGGCCCCCAATTTTGCATATACATTTCTGGCACCCACCGTGGGGCTAGAAAAATCAAATTTTTTTGGCCTCATTTATTCTATTTTCTCCATTTTTTTAAATTGTTTTGTCTGTACAGGTTTCCAAATTTTCGCGTGAGAATTCTAATTTTTGCACAAAGACCTGAAGATTTTGCATCTTCCTATACACTTTCTTGAGCAAAAAAGTGCATAATCACATAGATTGTTGCACGGTGTACATCATTTTTTTTGTACAAGTCTGTGCATGATTTCACATGAAATTTTGCAACAGTAATGCAAAATACAGTTTTTCAAATTCTAGTTAATCAAGCTATTTTCTGAAGCATTTTTATTTTCTAATTTTTTAATTTTTTTTGTAGCTTAACAGTGGTTTGCAAGATGTTTTGAAAAATCTAAAATTTAAAATTTTTTTTAAACAGAGTATTTTTCAAATTTTGACTTTTGACTTTTTCATAGCTTTTAGCCTTTTTTAAGCTATTTTATGGGTATCAAAAAGAACAAAAAAAGTTAAATTTTATTTTCCCATAGTTAAGCTTCCATTTGGCTAATGTTTTTTTTTGAAGCATTTTGTTTCTAATTTCTGGTTTTCAACAGCTTAATAGTGGTTTGCAGGACGCTTGACGAAGATCCCTTTTATCCAAATACTTGGAACATATACTAACTATGTGAATGCAAGATGCTTGTCAAAGATATGCATGATAAAGATTTGTTTCAAACCCACATAAACATTGTGTCTTCTTTTACTGCTTTTCACACATAGTATAAATAGGGCTTGTGAACTTCGTAGGGTGCAAGGCAAGGGAATAAGGGAGTATTCTCTTTACCGCTTGGAGGTCATGACCAAGGGTAAATCAAAAACTTAGAAGCCTTTGAAAGATAGCATCTGAGGGGGGCAAGCAAGTTAGTAGTTCTCCCAAATGAAGCCTTTAGTGAAGAGATGATGATTTCCTTTTAGGGGATCAAAGTCTTGGAATAGGACAAGGTGGGATTGATTAAGCTAACTCGATGATTAACATGTCTTGCATGTTTGGGTGAGGAAACGAGGTAGAGGAGTATCCTCTTTCTCCTTGAGGGAAATTAGAAAATTTGACCTTTAGATCCGAACCACTAGTCTAAGTCAATCCTTTACAGGGCCTATCGGAGTGATCCAACCTCCAGGAATGACCCAAGTGAGCAGACTCCTTTCACCAGAGATTCCACCTCACTATAATAAAGAAGGCTTGTTGAGAAAAAGACTCCAAAGCCATATTAATTTCCTCTTCTTCATTTTGATATCACATATCAAGAAGAGGCTCTATAAACTACACTGGTTAGCATCGGCCCCAGTCTTGCTAGTCAAGAGTATGCACTTACAGATGCTAGCATGGGTTGCTAGCCTCAACTTTTCTTATGAAGCCACCAAGGATTAGTATGAATAGAAGCCAAGTAAAAACCTCTTAGTTAGTTGCTACCCAGTTCACCTCCAAAAGGAGGCATAATCCTTGTGCAAGGAGGGGGAAGAATCTCTCCTATAGAACTCACCATAGGCATGCAACTGGGTGTTTGAAGCTGGTATACGTGCTTGACCCCTACCACAAGGCTGTTCATTCAGTGTATATATTATTTAGCCCTTTGAATACACCAAAAACATGGGTGCCCTTTAGAGGGTGACACGGTTGTGTGAGGTGTGTGCATGCACATAAGTTGTGGGACAAAGGTTTTACCTTCTTCACCAATTTTCTATTTTAGGGATAAAAGTGTGTTTGTTATTGAGTCTTTAAGCATTGTCCAAACCTATCAAACAAACTAAACCTCAAGAATCCCCCACCTTTTCGAGTTGCTTTGTCCTCGGTTGGGTTGTTTGAAATTACTGCTTGCTTCCCATGTTTATCTGGAAACCAATTGTCTTGTTCAAAACAACCAAAATGTTGTCCAAAACTTGAAAATAGTCTTACTACCTATCTGACATCTCTCAAAACAACCAAAAATTTGTCCAAAACAATCACTTCAAAATTTAGTATCTACAGCATTTTACCTCTTTTATGTTTGCAAACAATGTCAAACAGTGGTTTCCTGCTTAGCTAATGACTTGTGACCTACACATAATCTAGTCTTGTCTCTTGTTAACTTTGTCTTTGGTCTTTGGTGCTTGCCATACTCTGTGTCACGATAATCATAATCTTTGGTTGTTCTATCCATTACTCAGATGACTCATACCTTAGTATACAGTACCCTTATCTTGCTTTTCTTTTGAGACTATGTTCTAGTGTGGTCCTTGTTTAAGCTTTAGCTTTTTGTCCTTGTTTATGACTATGACAACAAGAAGTGGAAAAGTGTTTTATCCCCAAAGACCTACACGAGGTAGAGCTAGGGGCACTAATCATGGCAGAGGTCACTCTTCAGCCCATACATGATCTATCTCTAGTTCATCTAGTGAGGAATCTTCACAATCTCCCTCACCTATCAGATCATCTTGGGTCCATAGAGCATTCTCTATAAACTTCCAACAAACCAGGAATCCCTTGTATTAAGATGATCCTAAAACTAGCAAAGGTCCCACATCTCCAAAAAACATATTTGAATTTTTTTTCAAAGGACCTTTCCAATCACAACATATTGAAACTGAACACGTTCCAACAATGGCTGATTACGAACCTGAACATGGTGAACATAGCAGAAACCAAGACCAAACTAGGAATGACAAAGGACAAGACCATGAAATTGATAGGGAGCAAGAAGAGGTGGAAATACTTCTTGAACACATAGCAAAGTGTCATAACGAAAAAAAAATTCAAAAGGTCATGTAAATTATGCTCAACGAAGAGAAAGAAAAATACTTTCTCAAACTTGCCCAAGAGGGAGCTAAGCTACCCCATCATTTCAACATGGAAACTATCATCACGCCTAAAGAGGAAACTGAGACTTCCAAACTCCAAAAACAACTAAAAATTATGCAAGACCAATTGGCTCAGATGATGCATGGGAAAGAAAAACCCACAAAAACATACACCTTAGACGCTCTTTGTCCATTTCCATTTGACAAAAGCATAGACCTACCTCCTTTTCCAAGAGGAGTAGAGTTACCTAAGTATGATAAATACTTTGGAACTACTAATCCCCAAGATCATTTGCCAAAATTTGGTGCCTTGTCTATGGAATTTATGCATAATCAGACATATCTCATGCATTTATTCCCAAGAAGTCTAGGTGGTCAAGCTATGGAGTGATTTTCACACTTGCCTCTTGGTATCAAAACATTTGATGAAATTGCCAACTTCTTTGTCCATCAATATTCTCATAAAATTCAACACCTTATCAACATCCAAGATTTGTGTAATCTTAAGCAGAAGATTGGGGAACCTTTCCTCACATTCCTTCAGAGTTGGAGACAACTGTATACTAAATGCTCGTGCAAAATCCCAGAAATAGAGAAACTTGACATCTTTATGGATAACCTCCTACCTGATTTTGGGTATAGAGTCCAACTTCAAGGTCCATGTACCTTTGAGGACATGATGTACTGCCTCTCATGTTTTTCAATCTGTACCTTGTTTATTTTGATTTGAGAGATACTTGATACTCTTATTTTGTACCTTATGATGACCTGAGGGTTGGATCTTATACTTGGATTCAGTACCATAGATGCTTTACTTCTATACTATTCAGTTTATCATATTTGCATGTTGATGCTATTTTGAGATGACAGTAGATCTATGAGGATATCTAATTTTCTGGTTTATTGGACATATTCATTGATCATGTTATGAGATGAATTTTATGCTATGGTTATTTACTTCATTCTTGTATCTTTATGCTTTCTGCGAACATGAGTGGTGTAAATGGATTAAATAGGTATTTTAATACATGTTGCTTTGGCTATGATATTATATGCAATTGCACTTGATCGTGTATTTTAGTGTGCAAGAATTATATCCCTGGCAGTGGCACATGGAGTTAGTGATTCAATTGTTCATGTTTACCAATGTCGTCCCTATATGGTCAACGTATCCTTTTTTTATTTATGTGAATTAAAACCTTTCAATGATTAGTAAATCTAAACTCATATGCATTATGTGACTAGACTAGTGAGCATGTCTGTGCATTTAGAAGTTCGTGTTTGTCGCAAAAGTATTAAGTGATTTTATGTGATTTTGGATTTTAGGGTTTTAAATCTTTTCGGATTTAATTTCTAACAGCTTTGCCTTAGGTGAAATTTCGTTATGGATAATAACCTATTTTCATTTGGATTGATTCGGAGTTTAGCTACTATAGTTGGCTATTTTCCCTAATCAAGTATTCACTCAAAAAGTGAATAAGTGTTGGAAAAGTGAATTCATTATTCACTTCTCACCTTTTAGAAATTGAATTTTTGAGAGCAATTTGGAAATCCTCTTCTGAAGGATTCTTCTTTTGTTCGTTCTAGGAGCTATGAGCGTAGGATCATTGCGAGGTTGATCTCGTTGGATTCGGCTTGGGGAGTTTATGCTTTACCATCGCTTTCAGTAGATTTGGCGGGATATTTATTTTATTGTGCGGGTTTTAGCTTCTGCCCATTTTACTATCAAGTAGGGCCTTCCCGTTTTATTGATTTTACTCTGTTTCAACTTCTATTTCTTGTAGTAGTATGCTAGGAGGTTGAGAACTAGTGTTCCCCTCCGTTTCTATATGTTGGTTCTGCCTAGTTGGTCAGGTATGAACGTTTTTCCCTATTTTTGAAATGGGGGTTTGGGTTCTTGAGCCATTATACTGGCCATTTTTGCATATGATGTCTGATTCCTTTTATTTTTGGATTTTTGGGGTTTTTGAACCCAAAGGCCAAATGGGTTTTAATTTTGAAATTTTTCCAAAATTGGGGTTTTTACCTTGTTTTGCATGCTGCCCTATTTTCTTGGGTTTTCTTGGCACAATGTGGTTTGTGGACTTAGATGATCTATTTGGATATATGTCAAACCATGTTTTCACTTTATGTTGCATTTGGATGCGTGTGGCATTTGTCATCCTGATTATGTTTCGGTTGATTGACTTATGTTTGTGTTCTCTTCCTGTCCTTGTGTATGATCTTCGTGATGGTGGTGCACCACACACATGTACATCTGGCAGGTGACTTGCGGGGCCCAATATTCTATGGTACTTCTAAAATTTGTGATCATTGGGGTTGGGTTGGGAGTTTGCATGCCTATGAGTACTCATCGCTAGATGAGCATGGGTAGGGTAGGGTAACACATGGAGGGGGCTTCTATCTCATAGCCTGGTGACCTTGTCCCATAGGGTTGGCATGAAGAAGTTTTAAGTAAGTGATAACTAAAGTAAAACATTTGGGTGGTAATACATATAAGATAATTAAAAAGGAATTTAGCGCCTTCTGTTGGGAAGTTGATGCTACCAAGAATTGTGTGCCTTCTGTTGGGAAGTTGATGCTGCCAATACTAGCTTGGGCTTGTCAATGCCAAATGAGTCTCGATGATGTCAATCCCTACATAGTAGCCCATTAAGATGTCTAACTAGGACCTATAGCTATGCATTGTCTTTGTCTTGGGTTTAGTCATCATACTGCTTGGTGTGTGTGTTAGCCATGGATGTTGTTTTGTGTGTTTGTGGTTGGATCATTATCTCCATTAGCATGGTGGGTGTGGACCTATAGGTGCCACATGGTTGGGAGGCATAGCTACCTTCACTACTACTAGGGACTAGTGTACAGAGATGGTCCATTGTTCTAGTGCAACCGTGGCTGGATGTTTCACTTGGTACTTCAGTTCACGGAGTATGCTTCTTATGATTTATGCTTTCATTGGGATGTTGTTACTATGTTTAGATGATTTTAGTTTTAATGCATTCCATATTATGATGATTAGCATGTGGTAGGTGATGTTATCTACTTAGTAGGTTTATCTTATGCTTTACTACTAGCATGTTAGATTTCCTTTGCTTTTGTATCATGTTTTAGTAGTGACATCCCTATTACAACAATACTGATGATCTGATCAGTGGCTTGGGACGTTATGCACGGGGATGGCTAGGGCCCATGATGGTCTAATGATTCCATTAATGGTTGGGAGGAACTGCATACTTAGTTGGTTATTCTGTACATTGTGATGTTATTTTAGTTATTGCGATGTTGTTTTCATGCAATGCAATGTTTACTTCAGTATTTTTCTCTTCACTACTTGTTAGATGGTTAGATGTAGATTGCATCTTTTAGTAGTGTGTTTGAGTGTTCATGCCTCAAATTGTGGATCTGGTACTCCCCGATGTGGAGGTTTTATTCTCTATTTTTCCCTTTTTGTGTTTTTATGGGTGACATTTTATCAGCATGGTGTGACATAATAATGTATTGCACGCCCATAGAAACTATGTCATACGACATTGGAAAGTATCGCACACCTCTTGGAGAAATGTCGCGTGATACTGGAAAGTGTCACACCTCCTTTGGAGAAATGTTGTATGATACCCTAAAAGTATCACATACCTTTGAGAAAAGTATCGCCCAGTCCCTGAAAATGTCGTCCTCCTTCTTGAGAAATGTCACGCTATCCTTTTTAATGTTGCATTAAAGTAACACACAATTTTTGTAAAAACCTATGCAGGCCAGCAATGGGCACTTTTCGACTTGAACTAAACTTTTTGAGAGTTGTTTTGGATACCCTTTTTGGTGTTCTTCAACCCTATGGTGCCGCATTTTGGTTTTCAAGTTGTTTTCCTTCAAATCCAGTTTGCGTGTTTGTGTTGTAGTCCTTTAGGGTTTAAAATATATCATTTAAGTATAAGGTCCTTATACTTAAGATATATTTTAATATATGTGATGATTCATTTGAGATGGGTTTCAGACTCCTACAGGCTAAGATATAGATTCTAGGAAATATCAAGGCTTCAGATATCCAGACTTAGCCTATTTTTAGGAGTTAGCTTATGTCTTTTAGCTTGGTAGGTCTCTGATGTTTTCTTGGTTGTGTTTTGGTTGGTAGTGGCATTTGGAGATCCGTTGGTGCTTGGTTGTTTTTCAATCTTCCGTTGTGATCTTTGGGATCTATGTATATTGAAATCATGTACACTTGCACTAATTTTTTTATCTTGTTTGCATTTCATCCTTGTTTCCAAGGATCTCCGAGCAGGGCATTACATCTGGTATCAGAGCCCAGGTTGCAACATTGGGATCTCTGTGTTATGCTTCCACTATGGTTTTGATTTCTATCGTGTACTGTTATAATATGTTTGATTATTTGATATTTTGTTCATTCATGGTTCTAACTCTTATGCTCGTGATTTGATTGTTCTGACATCACCTTGTTGCTTCCATAGAGATGCCTCTTGCACATAGGTCTGGTTGGGGTGGTAACTGATGCATTGTTCAAGAGGAAGAACACCATGAAGAGGAACATTAGGTTGGAGAGGGAGAATGAGGTAATAATGCTAATCAAGATGGTGTGGGGGTGTCGATGCCAGTACTCTAGGAGATTCTTGCTCGGTTGGGCCCTCATGTTGAGGAGCCCCAATAGGATCATAATTAGGAAGAGGGATCTCATCATGGGGATTCCCACTATTCAGAGCATAGAGAGGAGGAACATGAGTTTGAGTGGGAACATTCTCGTACACCACCAGGGGGCAAAAGGCACCATTGGGGTGCTAGGGACCACGACAGTGAGGATTCCATCAGATTGGATATCATGAAGTCCCTCAAGAGTTCTAGACCACCACCATATGATGGTAAGGGAAGTGGCCTCAAAGTTGAGACTTGGTTGTTGGACATGGAGCACTACTTCACCATGTATCCATACTCAACCAACATGAAGGCCCGTTGTGCAATTATGTAGTTGAGGGACCACAGTTCCATTTGGTGGAATATTGAGAGTCAGAAATTGTAGGTTAGCATTGTAGATCTCACCTGGGAGATCTTTGAGGAGAGATTCTGAGAGAGATTCTTATCTCCCCAGTTCAGAGAGGCTCGTGCTAATGAGTTCCATGCAATCTGGCAAGGAAACATGACTGTGGATCAGTGCGAGATCCAATTCTTTGAACTTAGGTACTATTCATGTTACAATAATGATGACTTGCTCTTAGCTCATCATTCCATCCGAGGCCTTAAGGACTCCCTCATTGGAGAAGTTCATATGCATCAACCTAGGACTCTTGTTCTCATTGTAGAGAAGGCACGAATTGTTGAGGAAAATCTGGTTAGAGGTTTCAGTAGTAGATCTGGTTCTCAGAACCAGAGTGCAAAGAATTTAGGGTAGGATGTACAGTACTCCCATCCCTTAGGAAAGGGAAGAAGTTTTTTTGGTCAAACCAGTGTGAGGCAGCATTTAATGCTCTTAAGGAGTGTTTGACTTGTGCACCAGTCCTTGCAGTGCCTAATCTTATAGGTGATTTCATGGTTTGCACAGATGCTTCGTTGGAAGGTGTGGGTGCGGTGGTGATGCAGGATGGTTGAGTGATTGCATATGAGTCTAGAAAACTCAAAGACCATGAGCTTAACTACCCCACTCATGATTTTGAACTCATGGCCATACTGCATTTCCTTGTCCATTGGAGGCATTTCCTTTTGGGACACAGGTTTGAGTTGCATAGTGATCATAGGAGCTTGCAGTATATATTTACTCAGCCAAACTTAAATGCACGACAATGTCGTTGGATGGAGTTCTTGTGTGAGTATGACTTTGATGTTCATTACATTAAAGGGAAGGAGAATGTTATCGTGGATGCTTTAAGTAGAAGGCAGCATGAGGTATCAGTGATGTGATTGGGAGTGGACTTGTGAAGCTATATCTTGGAGGCTTTGCCTAGTGACAATTGGTATTAGGAGGTAAGGGTGGAGATGGAGTCCAGACGTACCCTAGACGGGAGATTTTTTGGTTATGTTCTAGAATCTAATGGACTACTATGACACCTAGGTCGTATCTATGTACCCATGTTGGGTGATCTTCGTAACTTGGTTTTTTTAGAAGTGCATCATGCACCACATTTTGCACATCCTAGTGTTAAGAAGATGCATGCTGATCTCAAATAGCTGCACTTTTGGGTAGGGATGAGGTGCAATGTTGCTGATTTTTTTGCTAGATTTCTTGAGTGCCAGAGAGTAAAGGTAGAGCATCAACATCTGGCGGGTATTTTTCAGCCACATACTATTCTAGAGTGGAAGTAGGATACGATATCTATTGACTTTATCATAGGGTTTCCTATGTCATCATGGAGACACGATTGTATCATGGTGGCAGTGGACAAGTTGTCCAACATAGCACATTTTTTACCCATGAGAGCATCCTACATAGCTTCTTCTGTAGTGCATGTTTTCTTGGAGGATATTGTTTGTTTGCATGGGATTCCTCATCGGATCATCTTAGATAGAGATCCAATGTTTAATTTTGCACTATGGACATCTTTGGATGTGCAACTCAATTTTAGTTTAGCTTATCACCCAAAGACCGATGTTTAGACTGAGAGAGTGAATCAGGTTCTAGAGCATATGCCTCGTGGGAGGACTATTTGTACCTTGTTGAGTTTGCATACAATAATGGTTATCATAGTTCTCTTGGCATCTCACCTTTTCAGGCCCTGTATGGTAGACCATGTTGTACCCCTTTGAGTTGGGATCATTTGGAGGACCATGTTCTTTTGGGTCCAGTGATGCTTCAAGATATGGAGTAGCAGGTTGTTTGCATTAGGGAGAATTTGGTTACTACTCAGGACAGGCAGAAGAAGTATGCAGATGCCCATAGGTTGGATCGTCACTTTTCTATTAGTGACAGGGTGTTTTTGAGAGTGCATCCAAGGAAGAACCCCATCCATTATGGGAAAGGCTCTAAATTGGTGCCACATTTTGTTGGACCTTTTGAGATCCTGGAGAGGATTGGTCCTATTGCTTATTGTCTAGCATTTCCACCTAGCCTATCATATATTCATGATGTTTTTCATGTTTTTGTGTTGAGACAATATATTCTAGATGTGACCCATGTTCTTGATTGGGATGCTTTGTAGGTAGCGGATGGGCAACTTACTTTGGAGCCCATTCATATCCTAGAGCACCAAAGGTTGAACTTGCAAGGTTGGTACATAGAGCAAGTAAGGGTCCAATAGGACCCGAGCAATGAGGCCTCTGTGACTTGGGAGGATGCTACACGATTGAGGGGATTGTACCCCTATCTTTTTGTTGGGTTCCAGGAGTAAGCCTATGCTAGTGGGGGGAGGATGTAGTGCCTCTCATGTTTTGTAGTTTGTACCTTGTTTATTTTGATTCAAGGATACTTGATACTCTTATTTTGTACCTTATGATGACCCGAGGGTCAGATGTTATACTTGGATTTAGTACGATAGATGCTTCACTTCTATACTATTCAGTTTATCATATTTCCTTGTTGATGTTATTTTGAGATGATAGTAGATCTATGAGGATATCTAGTTTTATGGTTTATTGGACATATTCATTGATCATGTTATGAGATGAATTTTATGCTATGATTATTTACTTCATTCTTTTATCTTTACGCTTTCTGTGAACATGAGTGGTGTAAATGGATTAAATAGGTATTTTAATACCTGTTGCTTTGGCTATGATATTATATGCAATTGCACTTGATCATGTATTTTAGTGTGCAAGAATCATATCCCTAGCAGTGGCACATGCAGTTAGTGATTTAGCTATTCATGTTTACCAATGTCGTCCCTGTATGGTCGATGTATCCTTATTTTATTTATGTTAATTAAAACCTTTTGGTGATTAGTAAATCCAAACTCATCTGCATTATGTGACTAGACCAGTGAGTGTATCTGTGCATTTAGAAGTTCACCTTTGCCACGAAAGTATTAAGTGATTTCCTATAATTTTTGGTTTTTGGGTTTTAAATCTTTTCAAATTTAATTTCTGGTAGCTTTGCCTTAGGTGAAATTTCGTTACGGATAATAAGTTGTTTAAATTTGGATTGATTTGGAGTTTAGCTACTATAGTTGGCTATTTGACCTAATTGAGTATTCACTCAAAAAGTGAGTAAGTGTTGGAAAAGTGAATTCATTATTCAATTCTCAATTTTTAGAAATTGATTTTTTAAGAGCAATTTGGAAATCCTCTTTTGAAGGATTCTTCTTTTGTTTTTTCTGAGAGCTATGAGCGTGGGATCTTCGCGAGGTTGGTCTTGTTGGATTTGGCTCGGGGAGTTTATGCTTTGCTATTGCTTTCAACAAATTTGGCAAGATATTTATTTTATTGTGTGGGTTTTAGATTCTACCCATTTTGCTATCTGGTAGGGCCTTCCTGCTTTATTGATTTTACTCTATTTCAGCTTCCATTTCTTGTAGCAGTATGTTAGGAGGTTGAGAACTAGTGTTCCCCTTCATTTTTGTATGTTGGTTCTACCTAGTTGGTCGGGTATGAACGTTTTTGCCTATTTCTGAAATGGGGGTTTGGGTTTTTGAGCCATTATGCTGGCTGTTTTTGCATACGGTGTCTGATTGTTTTTATTTTTGGATTTTTGGGGTTTTGAACCCAAAGGCAAAATGGGTTTTAATTTTGAATTTTTTCTAAAATTGGAGTTTTTACCTCGTTTTGCATGCCACCCTATTTTCTCAAGTTTTCTTGGTACAATGTGGTTTGTGGACTTAGATGATCCGTTTGGATATCTGTCAGACCATGTTTGCACTTTATGTTGCATTGGGATGCATATGGCATCTGTCATCCCAATTATGTTTTGATTGATTGACTTATGTTTGCATTCTCTTCCAATCCTTGTTTATGATCTTCATGATGGTGGTGTGCCACACACGTGTACATCTGTTGGGTGAGCTGCAAGGCCCAATCTTCCATTGTACTTCGAGAAGTTTTGATCATTGGGGTTGGGTTGGGAGTTTGCATGCCTACGTGAACTCATTGTTGGATGAGCATGGGTAGGGTAGGGTAGCATATGGAAGGGGCTTCTATCTCGCAACCTAGTGACCTTGTCCCATAGGGTTGACATGAAGAAGTTTTAAGTAAATGATAGCTAAAGTAAAACATTTGGGTGGTAATACATATAAGATAATTAAAAAGGAATTGTGTGCCTTCTGTTGGGAAGTTGATGTTGCCTAGAATTGTGTGCCTTTTGTTGGGAAGTTGATGCTGCCAATACTAGCTTAGGCTGGATGCCAATGACTCTCCATGATGTCAGTGCCTACATAGTAGCCCATTGAGATGTCTGACTAGGACCTATAGTTATGCATTGTCTTTGTCTTGGGTTCACTCATCATACTGCTTGACATGTGTGTTAGCCATGGATGTTGTTTTGTGTGTTTGTGGTTGGATCATTATCTCTATCAGCATGACGTGTGTGGACCTACAAGTGCCACATGGTTGGGAGGCATAGCTACCTTCACCACTATCAGGGACTAGTGTACAGAGACGGTCCATTGTTTTAGCGTGACTGTGGCTGGATGTTTCACTTGGTACTTCGGTTCACGGAGTATGCTTCTTGTGATTTATGCTTTCATTGGGATTTTTTTTACTATGTTTAGATGATGTTAGTTTTAACGCATTCCATATTATTATGATTAGCATGTGGTAGGTGATGTTATCTACTTAGTAGGTTTATCTTATGCTTTACTACTTGCATGTTAGATTTCCTTTGCTTTTGTAGCATGTTTTAGTAGTGACATCCCTATTACAAGAGTACCAACAATTTGATCAGTGGCTTGGGATGTTATGTGCGGGGGATGGCTAGGGCCCATGATGATCTGATGATGCCATTGATGGTTGGGAGGAACCGCGTACTTAGTTGGTTATTCTATACATTTTGATGTTATTTTAGTTATTGCGATGTTGTTTTCGTGTAATGCAATGTTTACTTCAGTATTTTTTCTCTTCATTGCTTGTTAGATGGTTAGATGTAGATTGCATCTTTTAGTAGTATGTTCGAGTGTTCATGCCTCAAATTGTGGATTTGGTACTCCCTGATGTGGAGGTTTTATTCTCTATTTTTCCCTTTTTGTGTTTCTATGGGCGACATTTTATCAGCATGGTGCGACATAATAATGTATCGCACACCCATAGAAACTATGTTGTATGACACTGGAAAGTATCACATGCCTCTTGGAGAAATGTCACGTGATATTGGAAAGTGTCGCACCTCCTTTGGAGAAATGTCGTACGATACCCTGAAAGTATCACACGCCTTTGAGAAAAGTATCGCCCAGTCCTTGAAAATGTCACCTTCCTTCTTGAGAAATTTCGTGCGATACTTTTTATTGTTTTATTAAAGTATCAGATGGTTTTTGTAAAAACCTATGTAGGCCGGAAGTGGGCACTTTTCAACTCTGTCCAAAATTTTTGAGATTTTTTTTGGATACCCTTTTTGGTGTTCTTCAACTCTATGGTACTGCATTTTGGTTTTCAAGTTGTTTTCTTTCAAATCCAGTTTGCGTGTTTCTGTTGTTGTCAACTTATACTTAAGATATATTTTAATATATGCGATGATTCATTTGAGATGGTTTTTAGACCACTATGGGCTAAGATATAGATTCTACGAAATATCAAGGCTTCAAAAAATCTAGACTTAGCCTATTTTTAGGAGTCAGCTTATGTCTTTTAGCTTGGTAGTTCTCTGATGTTTTCTTGGTTGTGTTTTGGTTGGTAGTGGCATTTGGAGATCTATTGGTGTTTGGTTGTTTTTTAGTCTTCCATTGCTATCTTTGGGATCCGTGTATGTTGATATCATGTACACTTGAACAAAAAATTTTATCTTGCTTGTATTTCATCCTTGTTTCCAAGGATCTTCAGGTGGGGCATTACACATGATCACACAAGCTATTCACATAGAGGAATTCATGGTCAAGAAAGGTGAACTTACTTTTCAGAAAGACACAAAACAAGGCTCCACTTCTAACAAGGAAAAACCCAAGTATGTCAACAAGAACCAAGAAATTGTACATGATGGGGTTGTTGACAATGTAACTCCTAAGCCTGCTAAGGCAGCCTTTAATCTCACAGATAGTTTCAATGCAGCCAAGAATACTGAGAAACCTCCTCCTGACAAAAAGACATCTAGGAATAGACTGAGAAACTCATGGGCTACACGCCCTAAATGAGAGTATACACCCTTGGGTGAACCTTTGGATGCAGTTTACAAAACATTGCTACAACACAATCTTATTTCACCACTGGACAACCCTCATCCCTATGATCTGCAACCATGCCCACCATGGTGGAATGAAACCTCATTCTGTGAGTATGACTTAAATAAGGGACACAAAACTAGCAACTGCATAAACTTGCTCCATAAAGTCCAAGACATGATTGATGTTGGTGAACTTGTGGTAGATGAACATAACAAGAACTTAGATCACAAGGCATTCAAAGAGCCTTTCCCAGCCTATGAAAAAGGAGAGACTTCAAAACCAAAACCCAACAACAAGGTCAACTATGCATACTCCAATGATGAAAATGTGATCAACATGGTTGAACCTATGGATTCTAAATATTGAAATGTCATTACCATTAAGGGAAAACAAGATAATAATAAACCAAAGACACCATTTTTCTTGAGGGGCCCTACTTCCAACACAATGGATAACACACCTTTGCAACATTGTGCTAATGTTGTTACCCGCTCTCATGCCAAGTTGGTGCTCAAAGGGCCTGCACCTTCTACTCCTGATCCTGAACAACATAAAGACAAAGCCCTTGTTGGTCTATCTAGCAAAGGTGCAAAGCTCACAACAAATTCAACAACAACTAGCTATAGTGTTCTTGATCAATTGAAATGAACTAATGCTCAAATCTCTATCTTCAAGCTACTTAAAATCTTGCCAGCTCACAGGAAGGTTCTGGACAAAACCCTCACTGAGGCAAATGTTCATCAATATCTTGATCTTGAGAAATTTCAATCCATGGTAGGTCACTTGACCTCACCTTATCTTATGCCTTTCTCTGAGGAGGATGATAATTCACTAAGTCACCCACACAATCAACCTCTACACATCACGGTCATGATACATTAGACACGTGTTTGTCAGGTACTCATCGATAATGGTGCTAGCTTAGATATTGTCTTTGCTACTTTGCTTAGACAATTGAATTATTCTGAGGACTCTATTGATCCTCGACGCAAGATCACCATCAAAGCATATGAAGAAGTTGAACGAAAGTCTCTAGGTCTTGTGGTCTTACCCATTTGTATCGGTCTTGTAGAAAGGGATGTCACCTATTAGGTGCTTGACATTCCCTTGGCTTATAACATTCTATTAGGATGGCCATGGATACATGAGATGTGTGTTGTGCCATCCACATTTCACCAATGCATCAAATTCACATTTCATGGCTCCAAAGTTACTATTCCTGCCACTACTAGCTATATTTGCAATATGCTCAAAGTTGCTGAAACTTTCATCCTTGCTAACCAGGAATCCACTGATTATCATGACAATAAGCTGAAACAAATTGAGCATTCATTCAAACTGAAAGAAACTAACATGGGAGAGTATCATATTGAACCAGTGTTGTCATTAATATCTCTTCCAGAGTCTCCTCATCATTATGGGAGACCCTCAGAGGCAAAGAAGCCATTTGTGATGACACATTATACCAAGTATAATGGCACTTTTGTCAAAGCTACAGTTCCCTTAGAAGATGAAAGTGAAAACAGAGCCATTTCTGCATGGTTTTACAAAGAAGAGACTCCAGTAGACTTAACAGAGCTAGCTCGAGAAATCACTCCTAAAAAATACGGGCCTGATCTTAGACTCATGAAGTGCTTTGGATACAAGAGAACTAGCCCTATTGGGTGCAATAACAATGGCCTAATTGATCCTATCAAGGAAACAACTAGAAGCAAGAGCGATACAACTGGTCTAGGATTTAAGAAAGTTCCTTTCCATTTGGAACCTAATAAATTCATACAAGAACCTAAGAGTTCATCTGGAAACGAGTCACAAGCTGAGTCCAATACTCAAGAGGAACAATCTAATGATGAGGATCCCTATCCTTATCCTATTCTTCATGATCTTGCTAAATTCTTTTATGAGCTAGATGACTTTGTGTCACATGTCAGCACTATGGATGGTACTAGTGATTCTTCTGAGGACAATACTGATTCACATTGTACCCATTCAAAAAAATGCGAGTCTAATCAGGTGTTACATATAGAGTACCTATGTAAAAATCCAAAAGATGAAAGAGAGTATGTCCCTATCACTGTTGGGGAGTTCTACAGTCTCTCACCATGTAGCACTAATTCTAAGGAATATGAGTTTGACTCTCTTTCAGAAGCAACTACTGATAAAGACATTGACCAAGTTCATGTCTATAAAAATCCAAATTGAAGTGGGTGAAATGTCTAGGGTTAGGTCAGATGGGTCTAATCCAACTAGTGTCTTAGAGTTGTCAATTGCTAACATTAGTACTTAGAGGCATTCAAACACACCTATGGACAAAGTTGTCGTAGGTCTCAAATTGCTGGTCCAAGCACTTAATGACTATACCATGAACACAATCAAACCTGTCACTACTCTTTCATTCACACATCCTAAGTGCATAGACTGGAACCCTAATGCATCTAGTGAGTCCCCACATTCCAGAGTGACTATGCTCTTGCCTGGTACCTAAACACTATCAAACTTGTAACGTCTTCCACCAATGAACAGAGCATCAACATGACTAAAGTTGACATTAAATATCTCAATCATACAATAAAAATGAAAAAATGAAAAAGGTTTGATGGTGAAAACCACATTGTGGTAGTGTCAGAATCCAAAAAAGTAAAAACAAAAGATGTATCCAAGGGTGAAAACCTCTCTGAGGCACCTGCAGGTGAGATATTTGATGCAATTCCAAGTCACTTTCAAGAGAGATCATTGGTGTTGATAGATCCAACATAGCCGATCAACTTGGGCACAAAAGAACATCCTCATATGATACATGTGGCATAGTCATTGTCACCTAAAGAAAAGGAAGAGTTCATTGGCTTTTTTGGAGAGAAGAAGATAAATTTTTCTTGGACATATTATAACATGCCAAGACTAGATCCTGATCTTATCATGCATCACTTTTCCATTGCACTAGGCATCAAACCAGTTAAATAAAAACTTTGAAAAATGCATCCTCATGTTGCATTGCTCATCAAAGCAGAACTAGAGAAACTTCTGAAAGATGGTTTCATCTGCGCAACTGATTATGCTGAATGGATATCCAATATTGTTCTAGTCTCCAAGCACAATAAATCTATCAGAGTTTGTATTGACTTCTGTGATCTTAACTTGGCATGTCCTAAGGATTATTTTCCACTTCCCAACATTGATATGATAGTGGACATGATGATAGGCTACGAGATGTACTCACTAATGGATGGGTTTTCTAGTTACAATCAGATAAAAATTGCACCAAAAGACCAAGAGAAAATTGCTTTCACATGTTCATGGGGAACCTTCTATTGGAATGTAATGTCATTTGGCTTGAAAATTTTTGGCACTACCTATCAGAGAGCAATATCTATGATTTTCCATGACATGATGCATAAGACCATGGAGGACTACGTGGATGATACCTTGGTCAAAAGTACTAAACACAATACTCATCTACAAGATTTGGAACCCATCTTAGATTGCATGAAGAAGTTTAGTCTCAGGCTCAATCCTAAGAAATGCACATTTGGTGTCACATCAAGGAAAATACTAGGGTACATTGTGTCTACAAAAGGAATTGAGGTGGATCTAGAGAAGGTTCAAGCAATTATGGATATGCCTCCACCTCGTAACATCAGCCAGATGAGAGGTCTAGAAGGAAGACTCCAATCTATCTGTAGGTTCATCTCACAGTTGGCAGATAGATCACAACCTTTTACAAAGACTTTACATAAGGGTGTCAAATACAACTGGAGTCAGGATTGTGAGCAAAGCTTAACATAGATAAAACAATATCTTGCTAATCCACCGATCTTGATGCCTCCTATCTATGGGAAGCCTTTGATTTTGTACATTTCAGCAACTGAAACATCTATGGGAATCTTATTAGCTCAAGAGGACAATGATAACAAGGAGAGAGCTATTTATTATTTGAGTTGCATGCTAATATCTTATGAGAATAATTACAACATCATTGATAAATATTGCTTGGCAGTTGTCTTTGCTTCCCAAAAGTTGAGACACTACATGCTTGCCCACACTACATGGTTGGTGGCTAAAATAGATCCACTAAAGTACTTGCTCAATAAAGCATCTCTCACAAGACTATTGGCTAAGTGGGTCATGATACTCAATGAGTTTGAAATTCAGTATGTTGAACAAAAAACTATCAAGGGACAAGCAATTGTGGATCAGCTAGTAGATGCACCTAGGCAAAGTCTTCTCTAGATGAACATTGATTTCCTTGATGAGTCAATTCTGACACTCACACACCAAACATGGGTGATATTTTTTGATGGGTCCTTTACACAATAGGGATTCAAAGCTAGATTACTCTTCATAATGCCACGGAGATATTCATTACCCAAAGCATACAAGATTTTGTTTCCTTGCACAAACAACATTGTTGAATATGAAGCTTTGATTAATGGCATGAAGATTGCAGCTGAATGGAGAGTTGATCAGTTAGATATCTTCGGGGACTCTTAGCTCATAATCAACCAAGTTAATGATGTGTATCAAACAAAGGATGAGAAATTGATCCCTTACAAACACATGGTTGATGATCTAAAGGAGTATTTTGTGCACATCACTTTCCAGCGAATTCTTTGAGCAAATAACAAAGTGACTAATGCAATGGCTACTTTGGCCTCCTTGCTATAGATGCTCCACAATGATCTTCGACATGAGTTCTTGTTGGAAGCATTACACTACCTGACCTATGATACCCCTAATTCTAGGATGATCTGTTCTATTGTAGGACAAGACTCATCTCGCTACCATCACATTTACTCCTATCTCCATAACCAAACCATTCTAGACAGTCTAACCCGGAATGAAAACTGCTACCTTATCCATAATGCTTCATAATATGTCATTATTGCTGATGACTTGTGTAGGAGAGGTCTTGATGAAACACTCCTTAGGTGTTTAGAACCCAAAGAGTCCAAACACACATTAATTGATGTTCATGAGGGCATTTGTGGATCCCACTCAAATGGCTTGACACTAGCTTGCAAACTCATTAGAGTTGGTTACTATTGGCCTAAAATAGAACAAGAGGCAATCAAGTATGCCAAGTCCTACATGTAGTGCCAAATCCATGGGAATATGATTCATGCTCTAGCTAGGGAGTTGATTCCATCTACCACAATGTGGCCATTTCAATAATGGGCCTTCGACTTAGTGGGTCAGATTCACCCATCTTCTTATAATGGACATAAGTTCATTATTATAGCTACATACTACTTCATGAAATGGCTAGAGGCAATACCCCTCACAATAGAAAATGGAAAAATTGTAGCTCTTTTTATCACAAACTACATCATATGCAAGTATGGTGTACCATCCTCCATCATTACTGACAACAGAGGACAATTTAAAAATAAAGACCTCTTCAAAATCACACAACATTGGTCTTCTATCTATTATCCCCCAGGGAATGGTCAAGCAGAGGCATCCAAAAAGGTGATCCTCAAGATCCTCCATCACATAGTTAGCAAATCTGGGAGAGACTGGTACCTCCAGATTAATCTAGCTTTATGGGCATATAGGACAAGCATCAGGACTCCAATGGGTACAATGCCCTTTGCTTTGGTTTATGGAGTGGATGTTGTACTTCCAATAGAGGTTGAGATTCCTAACTTAAGAATCTCTATGAAAGGCCTTATTACTGATGAAGATTACAGAATAGCTCGGCTTCAAGAACTAGTCTTACTAGATGAATGTCGACAAGTGGCGTGTGATCACCTGCAAGCTTATCAGCAATGAATGTTAAGAAGCTACAATAGGAAAGCTAAGCCACGTGATTTCCACCTAAGTGATCTCGAACAAAAACGGGTCCAAAAAGGGAAGTTCAAACTAAACTAGCTTGGTCCTTACATAATCATTGCAGTTTATGGATCTAGTGCTTACCAACATTCAACAGCCGATGGAGAAGTGCTCAAGGAGCCTATCAACACTCTCCACCTGAAATGATTTTATAGCTAATCTAATCTTAGAAGATTTTTGTACATATCTAAATGTCCTGAAAAAAATAATCTAAAAATTGCAAAAAGTCTTGAAAAAAATCATTACCCTAGTGAAGACCTAGCAATAGGCACCTTGGTAATACCAAAAAAAATTGAAAAGTTTCAAAAATACAAAAAAAGAGAAAAAAGAGAAAAAAATGCAAAAAAAAAATTGAAAAAAAAGAAAGTGCCATTGGTGAAAAATTGGAAACAGGCATCATGGTAGCAAAAAAATAAAAAATGAAAGCCCTACCAAGAAGGTGAAAACCTAGTAAACAAGCACCTCTTGTTCCCAATGCTCCATCTTGCAGCACATCTTCTAGCTCCTTGTATAGTTGCTTTCTTGCTTTAGTTTACTATTTTTTTCTCATGTATCCATGGATTGATTCTTGTCACAACTTAGGGGCACTACTCTTCAGTGTCCTAGAACCTCTTTCACGACAGTCACCAGTTGTTTCAACTATGTCTGCCTACTATCGCCAGTGTCATGCTTTGTCGAGATTCTCCTCATAGAATCTCTTTTATGATAGTCACCAATTGTTTCAACTGAGTTTTCCTACTATCACTAGTGTCACTCTTTGTCGAGATTCTCCTCATAGAATCTCTTTTGCGATAGTCACCAATTGTTTCACCTGTGTCTGCCTACGATTGTTAGTGTCACTATTTTTCGAGGTTCTCCTCATAGAATCTCTTTCACGATAGTCACCAGTTGTTTTAGCTATGTCTGCCTACTATCGCTTGTGTCACTTTTCAAGATTCCTTAATGGTAGATCTCTCTTGCGTCAGTCACCAGCCATTTTGGCTATGTTTGTCTACTATCACTCGGTCCTCTTTAGGTTCTTCACATTGAAGATTCCTCTTTGACCTCAGTCACCAGTTGTTTTGGCTGCATTTGTCTACTATTATCACCGTACTAAAGAGATTTCTTTCATCTATATTTTGGACATTGACACTTGACATCAATCCCAAAAACATGAACTCAAAATGACATACTTGTTTAGATATACTAAGCATTTTCTTTGTTTGTTTTGTTTTTTCTTCATCATGTCTCCTTGAGCAACTCGATGATGTCATTTTTGACTAGAGAAGCAAGGATTGGGGGCATGATCTTTTCTTTGCTTTCTATTTGTGGTTTAATTCCAATGATCTGAGGCATACATATAAATGGGGTGTCCACTATAAGAGCCTCCATCTTGTATTGGATGGCCGTGTGTACCTTGACTCCTTTTATATGGATAAATCAATGAGGTTGGTTCTTCTCCTTGTTTGTTGGAGTGAACTCTTTATGCTATAGTAAATAATGATACTCGTCTTGCTAAGTGAACATATGGGTCATTGCGAGTGTATAAGGCACCTTTTGTCTCAGGTTACGAACACAAGGGCCATTGCGGATAGGATACATATTGATTACCTAGCATAAGAGGGATCTCTCATGTGTCTAGTGTGTCTGTATGCAAGAAACATTCTGGTTATCCTAGCATTTATGCTCTGATGCTTATGTTCACTTGTTATATTAAAAGGGACAAATGTTCGGGTCATTCTGGCTTCTTGTGCCTCGAATGCTTACATTTAATCCCAACAAAACTAGAATAGATGTCCTATTCATATTCCTATGATTGCAATGTCATGGGTTGTATGACATCTGGGATTCACTATATGCTCAGTAATGATAATTATCGAAGCTTGGTAACCAGACCTAGGGTTGCATCTAGTTTAAGATTGTATCTAGCATAAGATTTCATTGCATAAGAACATGGTTCGATTGTAGATCCACTTACATCATTTTCAATGAGGAATTGTTGGCTTATTCAAAGTATCATGTTTCTTCTTGACTGCACAAATGATTGGTTCATCACCCTCTTCGCTACTTTGATTGCTCTGAATTCATTTTTGGGATCAAATTCAAAATTTGACACACTTAAGCAGCTCAAAATCACATTTTTAAATTTTGAAACTAGCGTGATTGAATGCTTGTGCAGTCCATTTTTTCTTCTGATACTTTGTGAATCTTGAAATCTTTTCAAATCACACTTTCTTCAAAACTTTCCAAGATTTCTTCAAATTGGCTTCTATATTTCTTTTGATTGTACCAATCTCTTCTAAATTCTTCTAATCATTCTAATCTCTTCTCTCTTTTTTTTTCGATCGTTCTAATCCGTTCTACATTCTATTGAATCTCAAATTTCTTTTGAATATCTTTATCTACTACTTTACATCATATTTTTGGTGTGTCATCTTTCGATTTCACTCCTGAGGGGTAGGATGATTACATCATTGAAATAGAATTTTCAAATCGATTTGAATCTTCATCACTTGGGGCATCTTGTTCCCATCTTATGTCCTCATCATTCGGGGCATCTCACCACTGGGGGCATCTTGTTTCCCTCTTTCTGGCATCTTTTTCATATATCTCATTATTTCAAATCTTAGATATCTAGACATTCTATCTGGATCCTTAAAGATTAAGCTTCGTTCTCGAGATGGTCTTTTAAATGCTTATCAATCTCAGGTATCTAGATGTTCTATCTAGATCCTTAAAGATTAAGCTCCATTCTGGAGATAGTCTTTTAAATTCTTATCAATCTCAGGTATATAGACATTCTATCTAAATCCTTAAAGATTAAGCTGTGTTCTGGAGATAGTCTTTTAAATGCTTATCAATCCCAAGTATCTAGACGTTCTGTCTGGATCCTTAAAGATTAAGCTCCATTCTGGAGATGGTCTTTTAAATGCTTAATTATCAACCCTCAGGTATCTAGGTGTTCTATCTAGATCCTTAAAGATTAAACTCCATTTTGGAGACAATCTTTCAAATACTGTCGATCTCGGGTATCTAGACATTCTGTTTGGATCCTTAAAGGTTAAACTTTGTTCTAATGGAAACCTTTAGAATGCTTATCATTTTGGGTATCTAGGTGCTCTACTTCAATTCCTTGGGATTAATCTTTGTTCTGGAGATAGTCCTTAAAAGCTTATCAATTGGTCTTCGTATCATCAATTTTAGAACTAATCTCATTTCTTGATCTTCGCATCATGCTTTTTAATTTTCTTTGAATTGAACGTGCTGCTCACACATTCATTAGAAGAGGGGCAAAATGTAATACCCCAAAATTGACACATTGCCATATTAACCAACTTTGGTTTATTCAACTATTCCTAAGTCCTATTTTACTAGGCAATTCTAGTTATAATAATCACTACTTGACCTAGGTGTCAAATGCAGAAAACCATAATTTGCATTAATCATATGATTTATTTAATTCTTAAATATCGACTCAAATTAGCTACACAAAACCTATCAATTTAATTTAATTTAATTATAAGTGTTCTATTTTAATTAAATTAAAATTACCTCTTTAGCTAATATACAAAGGAATTAAATACACTTAATTTAATAAGATATCTCCTCTTTTTAATTATTGAATTTAATTATTCAATTAGTTAAAGTTATCCATTTATGAGGTCATATTCTATTTTATTAAATTAGATATTCACTCAATAAAAGGAACCAATCAGCACCTTTTATCACTCAAAAGGTAGTTAGTCAGCTCCTTTAATCACTCAAAAGGCAGTTAGTCAGCTCCTTTTATCACTCAAAATGGACTCAGTTAACTCCTTTTATCACTTAAAAAGGACTCAGTTAACTCCTTTAATCACTCAAAGGCAACTAGTTAACTTCCTTTTCATGAGGAAGTTACCTTTATGACTGGCTCTCCTCTTCAATCTTGACCATCCATTTTGATTAATCTTGACCATCGATCACCTCTTGGATTCTATAAAAGAAGCTCTCCATTCCTCATTACAAAGGATGAATTTTTGAATTTGCGTCGAATTAATGCTGAAATTCTTACTCACTTTGCTCACATTTGCATAGCTTTATTTCTTTCATTATAATATCATTTAGATTTTAAATATGCATCCATTTAGCATACTATGTTTCTTCATTTCTTAGATTAATAATTGCATCTCTCATCTAGATTAATTGCACTTTCATTTAGTTGCATAAATCCTTCATTCTAGAGGTCTGGTTGCTTGCTTCTCGTTCTGAGAGTAAAGGCATAATCCTTCTAGTTAGAAGGCAATAGGTCGCTCTGTTAGACTTTTTGAATAAACAATACAATGTTTATTTCGAGATGATCTCATAGGTAATGACCATTTTGAAGTGTATGTGAGGATCAGAGGCCCCCAATTTCGCATATACAACTGCAACCCTGAAAACCCCAAAATTGTCTTCAACCCTTTAATATCTAGGGCATCCTTAGTCACCTATTTATACACTCTTCTAATCCAAATTGTTGATGGATTCACCATCAAATGAACATCATACAATGTTCCCAATCACCAAAATATATCCTTGCTTGGATAAATTGCTCACTGCAATACATTAGCATTCAACTTCACCATATTCCCTCACTGTTTATTCTGTGATCACACTATTTTCCACAAATCTCTACATATGCTTGATTAGTTTTATATAATACAAGTTAAACCATTCTTTCCATGAGTATTAGGCCTTCATGCTCATGTAAAGATCTATATTACTTTTAAAAGAAAAAACCTACTGCAACAAATAAATTTGAACAAAACCAACTGTTAACAAGTACAAGTGTAGCAATGAGTTACTGCCATGATTGAAAGCCCATCTAAGGTGAAAACAAATGGTTTGGGGACCTTCTCAAAGCATAGAAGTTCAATCAACCAAATTTCAATTCGATGAAACAAAGATATTGCAAAGTTTTGATAGTTTATTGGCTGCTATCACAAAAAGTCGTACACCAGTTTCTTGTTTCTCAGTACACAACCTTACTTGCTCCTCTCACTCTCGTAACAAACTCTTCCTCCCCAAATAAAATATTCCCTATCGAATACTATAACCACTTTAAAACTAATTCAACCAACTTCAAGTGTTGTGTTGAATGTACAACCAAAACTTCCTTCCAAACTAGCCATTATCATTTAAAAATTTGAATTATTAAGTAACTAAAAGGCTTTATTTAAAGATGCCCAATAGATTAACACCAACCAAAATTACCCCCAGACTTATCCCCTGGCCCACCTAGAATTCATGAAAATAATTTGGGACTTAGAGTCCATTACAATCAAGTTCTTAGTCCTTTTAAGGACATTTTAAACACAAAATGGGTCCTTTGAAGACCTTACAAGTATGACAAAAAATTGCACTATTTTAAGCCCATAATAGGTGCTAGTATCCTCCAATTAATTAATTGACCTTGATTATGCATTCCCTCCTCCTGATTTGCTTTGATGTTCCTTGAAGTCTCCTTGATCTTTATCACTGGCTCGAATGTTTGAGGTGCTACTACACCATATGGGGACTTATAGACACCTACACATCCTGTGTAGCAGGAGACACAAGTAAAACTTGACAAACATTTATATTAAAACTTTAGTAAAGTATAACTTGTGACATATTTATTTCTTCTACTACATACAGACAGCATTTGCAGCTCATGAGGGTGGAGATGGAGATATAGTTGTTGACCCTAGTCATCCTAAGTCGTAGGTAAATTTAATTATACTTATGTTATTATTTATTGAATTTATACACATGCTCATGATACATTTGTTCTTATATTGGACATAGGATTCATGATCTTGCCTTAGTCAACCACATCGTGGAGCATGATGTGATCATGTTTGATATTCATATATGTCATATACATGATGTTTGATATTGATTTATAATGATATCATTTATATTTATAGGCATGGGAAATTTTACATTTACAACACGCTCATATTTGACATATTTTATATTAGCATGAGTTATCTGACCATTTGCATTTATAGTAGACATATATGATATTTTAATGAGTCATGTGACCATTTACATTTATAGTTGACATATTTTATTTTTCATGAGTTATGTGACCATTTACATTTATAGTTGACATATTTGATATTTTCATGAGTTATGTGAACATTTACATTTATAGTTGACATATATGATTTTTTCATGAGTTATGTGACCATGTTTATATGTAATTGATATATTTGATATTTTCATTTGTAGAATATCTTTTACATAGATGTGGAGACATGTTTTTGAAATATCTCCTACATTTTTATTTAGATAATTGTTAATGTGTAAGAAATTTGTGTGTTCTATAAATTAATGAAAATATGTGTTACATAATTTTCTAGGTGTGTTGTAAAAGTGTATAGTAAATGTAAATGTAAATAGAAATAAATATATTATTTTTTAGATAATTGTTAATGTTCTATAAATTAATGAAAATACACTTACATCATTTTTTGGGTGTTTTATAAAAGTGTATAAATATTGAAAAAATAAAAACATGTATAACTATTGAAGAACAATTTATGTATAGATAAATTTGAAATATCTTTTATGAATCACCTATCTATCAATCAGGAAGTTGTTGATACATATGGTTGGGATCCTCTTTATCTTTAATTATCTCCAACAAATTTTCATGCTCCTCGATATCTAACCTCTACTTTGGTTTTCTACGTCCTTTTTTTGACATAATGTCAAAATGAATCTTTATGGCTAAAATCAAGTGGTTGTAATGCAAAACATTTTGGCCAAGTATATATTCAATAAATTGAACACCATTGTGAATAATTTTCATCACTAGGTGCCTACAAAATAAGATTTGTACTTCATTTAGTATCCTTAATAATATAGAAAATAAATAATTATTTACAATTAATATCTCAGTCTCTAATTAGTTGTATACACCTCATAAGAGGATAATCTATACCTTCTATAACAACTGAACTAGTTGGATATGATTGGTCATCATCATCTCTACATGGTTCAGTCAACTTGATTTTTGCTTTTGTGCATCTAAGTAAATAATAATCCACACTTTTCACATTTTGAGGATCCACATACACAGAAAAGATGTCACCTACAAATGTACAAAAATAATGGAAACTGTAAATAAATAAATATGAAGACAAATAAATATAAAAATGAAACATGTTTGTAGAAAATTACTTGGAACAACTGAATTAGAAACAAGTTCATAATCGGTTGAATACATAGGATTATGAATGTCTATGTAATTGCCATTTTCTTCATGAGGGGTACTTCTGATTATGTTTGTCCATGTCCATTCAGAGACATAGTAATTCACAATATTCTCGCATTGTCCGATTGCATTGTTTTGAATGCAGGAAACACAAGAACATGATCTTTCTCTTAGTTAAATTACTAGAGGTTAGTGTTTTCTGGTAGTCATCAATTGATGAAATCTTCTAATTCCAGCAATGGGTTGACAATTGTAAGGATTTGATTGATCAATATCTGTAACACATTGAATTGGCAAGTATCTATGTCAATAGTCAAAATATTAAAGTAATCATATCAAAGAAAAATGGAAAGCTTACCTTTCACTTCCCCAAAAAAATGTTTATTATATGTTGTATCACAAGGGAAAAAATGAGATTTTCATCATTCAACAAACTGGTTTTGTTTGTCTATCTTTGCACCTGTATAGGAAAGAAAATTGTATCAATTTTAACAAAATATAAAAGAATTATCTAGCAGATGGTCATATATGTCAAATTTGATTAGCACATAACAATATTATACTGGAAAGTTCATGTTGACAAAGTGCACGCTTTACACATGCTCCTACTCCATCATGCTCTCCTTTTCCATGACCACTTTCAGAGAAGTTCCAAAGAAACTTAACATTATGTCTCGCATGTTGTATTGCAAGTCAATTCAATGTTTTTGCAGACTTAAATTGCCTTAGGAAAAAAAAAAAAAAAAAATTATGAGTAATCAAATCTATATATAATTAATTGTTTAGTTAATTAAATATGTGCATGAAATTTTAAATTTTAACTTTCAAATACACATAGCAACACAACCATTAGACCAAATCCAATGTTTTGAAACATTTATCCCATGATTCACGAGATCATCAAAGAACATTCCAAAACAATGAGCTACATAGCTCCTATCTTGAACACTATCATCACTAAGATAAAAATAGACCTCCTTGGTGTTAATGCGTTCATCTGGATTGATACTTTCTACCCCATCCACCTCAAATTGGGCATGTCTATAGGAAACTTGTACAAAAATTGCAATTTGATCTGAGTAATAATATTTAGCTTGAATTTCAGATTGAGGGGGAAAAATATAGTTTTTGGAGAAGTCTACAATTGATAGAATAGACCCTAGTGGAAAACAATTTTTGAATCTCAAAACTATTTAGCTTGCCATCTTGCACCATGATAGTGATGGTGTGTGGGAAAATCATAGTTCTGAATTTATCCATAAACTCACCATATGGAAAATTTCTCTCCTTTAAAGATTTTTAAAAAAAAATTTCTCCATTCTTTGTTTGATATATCTCATACTCAAATCTATTCCGCACAACTAGTATTGAAATACCAATATTGTCCATTTCATATGGAAAGTTTTGCAAGTCTTCACAATTTGTACATGCATTTTTATGCATTATACATTGAATTCATCTAACTCTTCAACATTATCACATAATGAAGACTTGACAAATTATGTTGTGCTTATAGGAATTATCACATTTGGCTTAAGTTTTGTCATAGCTTTTCTAAAAGTTTGCAAATAAAGATGAAACTCAACATGATTTCAACAAAAAGTTTCATGTACCAAATTTATGCATAAAAAACATGGGTGCAACCTCTCAAACATTCTTTGGCAAATTTTCACATTTAAAAATTCTTTTTTGAAATCTTCAAATAGTTCACTTTGTGTTTTGTCTACAAAGTGTTTTGGATGTTCTATTTTCATACATGTCTCTTCATCTTTGATCTGTATAATGTCTCTTCTATTGGAAGAAGAACATTACAAGCTAGTCCAATATTCAACAACTTATTTTTTAACATCTTCAAAAATTCTATCCTTTCAAGGAAGTCAACAAATATTAACCCAGTTCTTTTCGATGTTCTCATCAAAGCAAATTTTTCCTTTTTTATGTATCTTTGAACAATTCTTCTAGATAGATTGATCATTTTAGAAATTGCTCAAACTTGGTTTATTTGTGACAAGTCTTTTTTTATAATCATAGTCATCAATGCTCTCCTTGCAGCACCAAAATCACCTACTTGGCTTCTGTCATCAATAACATTTAATGCATCTCTCAAATTCTGAACTATTGTTTCCTTCACATTATCTTCTATGCTTTTCTTATTGTTCACACCTAACAACTCTAGAACAAGACTCATTTTTCTTTCTCTAAAGAATTTGACAAATAATTGTCATTTACTAATCAGAGATTTATTTTCAAAAAAATTCCTCCCATGTATTTTTTAGATGTAGCTTAATTGTACTTTCAAGCATCATGTGTTCAGATGATTCAATTTCTCTAAAAAGAGAGTCTTTGTCCATCTCGACCAAATTTTCCAACTGTAAACCATATTTTTCAAATGTCCTACTACTTCCTAGAACTTCAATAGGATCTTCTTCAACTTCAATCAATGGATCTTCAATTGGCGGCTCTATATTATGTTTTGTCCATCCTTTCTTCTAGTTATCTCTGACTCGATCATATCTTTTTTCTCTTTTCTCTTTATTCCCCATTGCACAAAACTTTGAATAGAGAGCTTAATTCACCTACATACAAAAGACTTCCAAATTCAATTACATAAATACTAGTAGATCATAGACAATTTAGAAAAAAAAATCAACTTTAGAAGCTTATTATATTTGACTATTTGTAACACTACAAAATCTTAAGATAAGTAGTTGCATTACAAGATTGCTAAATTTAGATTAAGCAATTTATTAAATATATTTTAAAAATTAAATAATTCAACTATTTAATAATTTTAATAGTTTTCATAATATTTTAAAACACCTAATTTCATTCTAATAATTTATTTAAATCAAATTATTTACTAAATTTTAAATAAACAATAAATTTAATTAATTGATTTCAATACAAAAATAACTTTAAAAGTCTAATTTCTAAATGTTTCTTCAATAAAATTCCATGTAAAACTTAACTTTTTTAGTACAACAAATGCAAATATGAATTAAATATAACAATTTAAAAAATATAACTTTACCTTTAAAATAAAAAACCTATTTTATTGAATTAAATATAACAATTTAAAAAATAAAACTTTACCTTTAAAATAAAAAACCTATTTTATTGAATTAAATATAACAATTTAAAAATAAAACTTTACCTTTAAAATAAAAAAACTTATTTTATTGAATTAAATATAATAATTAAAAAATAAAACTTTTCCTTTAAAAATAAAAAAACCCTATTTTATTGTTTAAAGCGTATAAATTTTTTAAGCTCACACATGTGACCTTGTGAGGACCACTTTTGGGTCATACTAATCCGACTGGATTTAGTCCGGTCATTTTGGATCTCGGCGTAACTATCTATGTGTCATCTGATGTGGCACTTTCTCTCATTTTTTTTACAATTATGAAAAACTTAACACTTCATAGCCAATTTCATCATTACAATTAGGGTTTCAAAAAAAAAACCTTTGGATAGAACTTCTATTCAGAATTATGCCGATATAATTTTTTTTATAAATGATGTAATATCAATTACAATAATTGCAGAATAATGCAAGTAGGTATTTCAACATTGAAGATGATGCATATTCGTAAAAATATAAAAATTACTAGATGAGAATGAAAATTTTTTAAAATGATGAATTGTTTTAGAGGAGAGATTCCACTTCGATAATATATAACATTTGTAATGGTTAACATAGATTTACTAGGTAAAAGATAGTGGGAAAGAAAAACTATTAAATTATGAAAAGTTCAACTTAAAATAGCTATAACAAAAAATATATATAATATTTTTGAAATTTTCTTTTTGATAGTTCTAGGTACATATGTCATCAACAACATACTTCAAATTTAGAAGGACTTTTTTTTATTTGCAATTATTTTTGTGGTGGGAACTATAACCCCTAATTTGGTCAATTTTTAACAATGTCGAAAAAGGTCATTGAAAATTATAAAAGCATATTATTTTTATTTTTTAAAATTAAAAAAAAAACATATATAAACTTTATCCTTTTATACACATTTCATTAGTTTACACCAACTTAAAATTCAAAACAAAAATATGACTTTTACATTGTTGAAGTTTAACACTTTTTTTTTTTAATATTAGCCTTTTCCTTTGTGAAAGGGTGACACATGTTTGTACTTTTACCCTAAATCTATCTACTATTAGGATTCTATTTTGTATAGCTTCCCATAAGAAGATATCTCCCTTAGGTAAACCCGTTGGGTTTTAACAGAGATTTAAAGGCATGATCATGTTTTCCCATCTTTGGGAATTGATTATTAGATTGTATCCTTTCTTTACATTATACATTCCATCTTTTGAAGCTGCCCAGATTAATTTATCTTCCCTATCATTGTAATTGATTGGGCAGTCTCCTAGAATAGCCTCTAGTTTCTCCTATTCTTCTAGTCATAGTCTTATCTTGTCTAGAGATTTCTATTTCTTGATTACTTCTCCATCGGTTAATGTGTTTTGGATGTAATTTTCTATCTTAATCCCCCATTCAAAAGTTAGTAATTTTTTAGTACTAGTTGATAACTTCTATTTATCTGGGGGGGGACCATTCCAAGAATCCTCCTAGAATAAGGCTTCATCCCCTCTTCCTAGACCCTAAGTTATATAATTAGAAATCAAAGTGTGACATTTTTGCATGAAATTCCAAGCCTTTGACCCTTTTGGAAGGTTCTTTGTTCTCAGGAGTGATGAGCCATCAGCTACATTTAAGTATTTATTATATAGTATTCTAGCCCATTTGCTATTCGTTTCTTGATAGATCCACCAAAATTGTTTAGATCCTAGTGCTTCATTTTTCCAATTGAGATTTTTGATTCCTAGTCCACCTTCTTCTTTTGGTTTGCAAATTTTGTCCCATCAGATTAAAATTGATTTCTTCTTATCTTCTATTCCTTTCCAAAAGAAGTCCCTAAGCTTTGTTTCTACTTTTTTCTTGATATTTTTTGGAAATTGGAGACACAACATTGATATGTGGGTATTGCTAAAAGAACTACTTTGATTTTTGTTGTTCTACCAACTTTGAACAACCATTTTCTTTTCCAAGCTTCTGTATGGCTGTCTTTTCTTTTTAATATTTTTTCCCAACCTTGATTCTTCTTTGCTCCTTTTCCTAGATAAATTCCTAAATACTTACATGGAAAAATTCCTTTCTTATAATCTAGTTCATTGCAAATGTAATCTTCTACTTCTGATGGAGTATTGAGAAAGAAGAAATCTAAATTTTCAACATTAGTTTTCTATCCTGAAGATTTTGTTAGTTTTTTATAATCTTTTTAAAGTTTTCTACTTCTTCTTTGGAGCTAATATGTAGTAGGATTGTGCCATCTACAAACTGTTGATGGGTGATGTTCAAGATATTTTTTGTGACCATTATTCCTTTAGTTTTTACATCAGTTTATGCTAGTTCGATGGTTATCCCAAAGGTTTCTGCCATAATTATGAAGAGGAAGGGTGATATAGGGTCGCTTTGTCGAAAACCTCTAGATATACTAAAGAAACCTTTCAGGGTTCCATTGATTAGAAGTGAGATTTTAGGAGTTGATGTACATTGAAAATTGGTGTTGAGCCATTGATGTGAGAATCCAAATGCCTCTAGAGATTTAGATAAGAATCTCTAGTCCACCTTATCGTATGCTTTGTGAATATCTAATTTCATTAGCGTACTTGCCTCCTTATTCCTTGATGTTGAATTAATAGTTTCTTGGATGATTGATATACCATCTAAAATGGATCTACTTGGCCCAAACCCTATTTGTTCTTCTGAGATCAGTTAGGGAAGAAAAACTTTAAGATAGTTTGATAAAGCTTTAGATAATATCTTATATATAGTATTATAGAGTTCTATTGATCTAAAGTCTCCTGGTTCCTTAGCATCACTTTTTTTAGTATTAGGGTTAAGAATGTATGATTAATTTTAGTTAATAGTGAACCTCCATTTCTAGATGCTTCTATTGCTTTCCATAAATATTCCCCTATAATCTCCCAACATTTCTGAAAGAAGAAAGTCTAGAATCTATTCACTCCTAGTGATTTAACATGATTTATATTTAAAAAATGTTGTTTTAATTTTTGTTAGTGAAAAGGTTTACTTAGAGACTTGTTATCCTCTTCTGAAATAATTCTTGGGTTTGCTTTCAACATCTTATCTTGAGCTACTCATTTTTAGGATTCAAAGTTATTAAGGATATTCTCAAAATAATATACAAATACCTTGGATATTTTGGTCAGGTTTTCTTCCATATTACCCTCTTTATTTTTAACTTTCATGATTTTGTTTATTGGTCTATGATATAGAGTGCCACTATGAAAAAATTTCATGTTTAGATCTCCTCCTGCCAACCATTTCTCCCTTGAATTTTGTTTCCAAAACATTTCCTCCTTAGCTAAGATATCTTTATATTTTGTGAGTAGTTTTTTTACTTTGATGTATTTCTCGTTGTCCATTCCTTTCTTAATAATTTCTTGGTTTAACTTATTAAGGTCTTCTTCATTTTTTATTTTTTCTTTGAATATGTTATTAAATTGCGATTTGTTCCATTTTAGGATTTTTTCTTTAATCATTTTTAGTTTGGAAACAAAACAAAACATTTTTTATCCTTGGACTTGTCTTTCTTGCCACCAGATTTTAATATTTTCCATAAAATTCTTATCTTAGAACCACATTTTTTCGCATTTAAATGGATTTCTCCTTGGTTTTGTAGGTTCAACTAAATCTAATTTTATAGGAAAGTGATCGGAACCAGCAAGGGCCATGATAGTTGCTTTTGTTTCCTTATCTATCTTGCTTAGGTATCCTCTAAAGAAGAATCTATCTAGTCTTTCGACTATGTAGCTGAAATCTTTCCTCTTGTTCCATGTGAATATTCCATTATTGGTTGGAATACCTATTAATGTATTTTTTTTGCCCAATTTTTGAAGTGTGTTGTGGCTAGTGAAATAGTTTGTGATCCCTCATATTTTTCTTCTCTTTTTAGTATTGCATTAAAATCTCTTCCAATAAAAATGTTTTCATTCTGATAATTTCCTAAGAAATAACTGATTTCATTCCAAACTACTACTTTGTCTACTATTTGGATGAGTCCATAGACATTTAGTTGTATAATCTGGAGGTTATTTCTTAGACTGGAGACTTTGCACCCCATCCAGTTATTGTTTATAGTAATTATATTTGTGTCTATCTTTTAAGGATTCCAGATAATTCCCAATCCTCCTGAAACCCCATTTGATTCCTTCAATGTTATTTTCCATTGGCCTAGTTTTAGTCCTAACTTGTTCCCTTCTTTTGTATTTAATTTGGTTTCTTGAATTAGCATGACTTCAGATTCAAATAATGTGAGATTATGCTTTAACAAGCATTTCTTTTAGCATTCTAGGTTTTGATTCTCATTTATCCTTGGGAAGGATCTTCCCCTTCCCTACATGTAGGATCTCATTGATCTTTGTTTGCTCTTTTGCTTGTCTCACTGCCTCCCTTAGTTCTTTTAGCGATATCCTTCCTCTTTTTGGTTTCTGTTTGCTATAATTCAGAGTTTTAAGTCCTTCTTGATTTATGGATATTCCTAGATTATCCAAGGACATCTTCTCTTTGATTGAAGTGGTTAAGTTTTCCTCCTCTACCTTATGTTCTTCCTCTTCTAGTAATTCTCTGATCATCTAATCTTCTAGTGTTGTTTCTTCATTCTCTAGGTCCTTACCTTCTTCATGATAGTCTAAGTTCTCTTCTTCTTCATGGGTTTGGTTTGTCTCCTCCATCAGTCCAAATTCTTCTCATTTCTGGTTGTTCCCTAGCTAGTATTCTTGATCTTCCCTTTGGTTTCCTATTTGGTTATTCTTTAAATCTAACTCTTCAATTATTGTTTCTATCTCCATAGGAATTAGAGGTTCCTTTGTCGTATCTCTTTCCATCTAGTATTCCTCTTCCCTATTGATTTCAAATAGGCCCTTTCCATTTGTTGGTGTCTGCCAGAATTTATAACTTCTTTTCTTTGGATTTTTTCTAATTGTGATATTATTCCAATGTTTTGATGTTGTTGTTGGGATATCTGTAAGCTGTGCTTGTGTTTTAGTTTTTTCTTTTTTTTTAATATGTTTGTCTCTTTCCCTTTGACTTATGTGTTCTTAGTTCTAAACTGTTGTTGTTGATTGCTTCAAGATCCTGGTTTCTTTCGGATACATCTCGATTCTTTGTGATTGCTTCTTTTGACATTTTTTCTACTTTTCTATTGCTTCTTCTAACATCTTTTCTACTTCTTGATCCTTTGGTTTTTTTCTCTATGCTTCATGTGTTTTTGCTCTTCTAATATTATTTGATCCTCTATGTCATTTTGTAGAAGCAAGACCTCATGAGTTAGTTTATTCAATTTTTTCATATTTTTTTCCATCTCTTCTAAACTTTCCCTCTCTTTTTTACATTCTTCACATTTATTTAATTTTGATAGTTTATATTGATTTTCCTGAATTTTCTTCAATTATACTACTGGCTCTTTTGTTCTCTTTGTGTATTTCATTTGATCCTCTTGTGTTGCTACTTTTGTATATCATTCCTGCCTCTTATCATTTCCTTCTATTATTACTTCTAGGTTTTTCCTTCTTATTTGGTTTCCTTCCTTCTTTCTATCATCTTCCTTTTTCCCCCATATTCTGATGTTCCTTAAGGTTTCTTTAAGATTATTATATGTATTATCCAAAATGACATTTGCTCCTAATATTCCATGTATTTCTCCTTCATAATTAGTGAAAGTTAATTTGTAGATTGATTTATTTGTTATTATCTTTTAGATTTAATTTTTGTTTGACCTAGCTTTGTATTGAATAGGAATTGGATTTTTTTTGAAGTTTTAAAATTTGAGTCAGTTCCTATTAGGTTTCCTAAAGATTGCCATAGCTTGTTTAAGATTACAATTTTACTTAGTTTTGGTGGGAAGTTTTCACAATCAATCCACTTTGAAATTTGTTATTTCTTGTTGTTGTTTTTGTTGAAATTAGGTTCCCATGCCATGAATTTAACTGGGTATCCTATGTAAAAATAATTATATAATCCAACTAATTCATTCCTAATTTTAATATTTAGTATAAGTTGTGATACTTACCTGGGAACCACAAATCTTTGCTAGATTTCTAACTAGTTTTGCTTTTTAGTTTTCTGGGCCATTCCAAAGTGCATATACTCCTAATGCAAAGCATTTGTGCCATCTGTTCTCACTGGATTCATTACTAATAATTAAAATGTCACAATTATCCTTAGGACTTTCTCCTTTATGATTTGGTGTTCCTGATATCTCCATATAATTGTATTTGACTATCTTTTTCTATGAGGTTGAATATAGATTGGGAATTGAACTAGAGGTTAAAGTACTCTTCCCTTTGGATTGATCAACTATCTGGGGGGGATTAGGTTTAGGCAGGCCTAGAGGAATACTATTCACAGTTGAAATGTTTATAGGGCGAGGAATATTACATATGTTTCGAGTTTGCATATGGTTATTACCTTGTGAGGCTAAATTTATCCAACTATCTCCATTTTTTATGTATTTTGTCTTGTTGAAGAAATCTTTTTGATTCTTTAGTCAATCTGGTTCTTTTTTTCGATAGTTCTAGAATTCTTTTTTGTTTGTGTATTGCTTGATCTCTTGATTTTTTTGGTTTTCTACCTATTGCTAATCACTTCCATCTTGATCTTTGTTGTTCTTCTGGCTAATGGAGATTGCTATATTTTGTGCTTCATGGAGTTAGACGAGGGCTTCAAATCCATTTTGTCTTGTTGTCAATTTGTCAGTTTCCTTCCTGTTTTGATGATAGTACTTCAAAACTATTCCTGGTCTTGATGGGCTAGATATCGTTGAGCTCTAAATTCTAGGTTTGAAGGTCTAATTAAGGTTTTGAGAATTACTGTGGTTGTTCATGGGGTGTTGATCTAGTCTTATATTATA
Organism: Cupressus sempervirens; assembly: GCA_028749045.1. NCBI lineage: Eukaryota > Viridiplantae > Streptophyta > Pinopsida > Cupressales > Cupressaceae > Cupressus > Cupressus sempervirens. The sequence goes on from CM053790.1 coordinate 413,468,265, forward strand.
TATTCTACTTTTTTTGTGAAGACTACTTTTTTTGCTTTGTTCGTCATTTTCGTAATGTTTTTTTAAAATGTGTGTTTGTTTATTTAACCTATGCATTTATTCATACATTTTGTGTTTCTTTGTTCTTCTTTTTTTCTTTCTCTTCTGAGATTTATTTATTTATTTTTCCTTGGTCTTTCTTTATTGGGTTGTGTGTTCTCCTTCCCTTCTCTCATCCTTTTAAGTGTTTGCTTGGTCTACAACTTGTCATTTTTTGTATCCTTGAACTTTCTCATCTTGATGATGGATCATGGGTATGATCTGAAACATTGATGTTGAGAAAATTGACACACAATCATTCCCATGAACATAACAACATTGTCATGGATTATGAAAACTTACTATCTTTAGTTTACAACAAACATAATTTTTTTGAATTAAAAATAAAATAAAATTAGTGTATAATCCAAGAATGCCTAGATTAGCCCACTTAAAATTCACTAGTCATTACACTTGAAAACACTTTTAATAAAGTACAACCTAGGTTGGAAAGTAGATACTACTTGTTGCCCCCCTACACAAATAAAATATCATAAATAAAGAGAATAGATAGAAATGAGGTAGTGCTTGCTCCACCAACATGACATTGACACACCTTTCACTTACACTAAAGGCTTAAAAACCTTATAATTAACGAGTTTTGGTCTTACAATAAAGGATACATTTGGGGTATATATGAGGTATGATCCACACTCTTTGAACCAACAAGCACTAGATTGGGCCTCTAAATACAATAGTTCATAGTAATTCTTCAAGGAACTTCTCCACATACAAATATTTGGAAGACAAGATACAAAACATTTGACAACCCTAATTGGTCCAAGGCCACTAGATACTGAGATTAGATTGCACCTTGGTTGTATGCTTGGAATTAGCCAAAATTTCACTCGGTACTCTAATTTATAGTGGATGAAAGAGAAATCCTGCCCAAGGACAAACTATGGGGTGATGAAATCCCCAAAGGAGCCTCTTAGAAAAAGAAAAGAAAAAGGTCGGGTGTCATTATGCTTTTCTGTTACACTAGGATCCTGAAGGTAAGAGGAGATGATACTTAACATAGATGTAGGTCCACCCGATGATGTGCAAGTGCACCAAATACTTCAAATAAACATTGTTCATTTACTAATAAAAAATGAATTATAATTTAAGTTGGAAAATAAAAATATTGTTTATTATTACAAATCCTTGTTTGTCTAATAACAAATAATCTGAGCATAAAACATCCTATATCAAATAAATCAAAGTAGTGGAAGATTAATTCTTAAACTAGAAAATTTAATGAAAAATAAGGTTTAAACACTTGGTTCTAGATCAATGTGAAAGGTACATTCTAATTTATTACACTGAGTCCCATCCTAATTAAGATTGGAGATGGAATATATTATCTATATTGTGTCTTAAAATTGGACTAGTTTGTTAACTTTTTTTTATAGGTTGAGTTTGCAACTCTAGATCTTTTCTATGGGTATAGATCTAATTTATGATTTGTAATTTGATATCATATAATGTGTAATCCAAGGTTTTGATTTTCTTGACTCTTCATGCTCCATTTCATGTTAATGATTGGCGGTGCTTATAAACATCTAGGTTAGATCATTGGATTGTAAGAACCGTGTCCTTCTAGGTTGACCCCCTTGATATAAATTATACAAATGATAGACAATATACTTTAGAATTGTAGTGGTGCTAGAAAAAATAGTATAATACCACATGAGATTCTTTTTAGATGCCTTGATTAAAATATTCCTAACACACTTTTTTCTTAAATGTAATTGATATTCAATTCTTAAAATACATAATAATGGATGCAATCAAATGCCTTTGAATAAAAATAATCAACAATAATTCATGCCAATTATGTACCAAGTTGGCTCAAGATGAGAAATGAATAGATACGAGTTGACTAAAGTTGGAAAACTTTTAAGGGTTTTGTGGATGCAAGGTTGACTTGTATCTATGAGAATAACCCAAAACATGGAACCAATAAGATTGGAAGAGGGAAATTGATTTCCTTAAACATGTTTAGAAGAAGTAGACATAATAATTTCAATAATAGAAAAGGCGTGTAAATATAGATAAAGTAGAACTAAATGTAAGAAAGTGGGTAAATGAAGATAAATGCCATGAAAATGTGAACCCAACACCTTGAAATGTGTTTAAGTGAACATAATTAAATGCCTTTTAAATGCAAGTAATCAACAATTAATCATGTTAATCATGTATCAAGTTTGCTAAAAAGGTGAGCAATGAATAGATATGAGTCTACTAAAGTTAGTATTAGAGCTCAAAATTTTGAGGGGTCAAAATTGTGAATGCAAGATTGACTTGTACCTATGAGAATGACCCAAAACATGGAACTAAATAAGATTTGGACATAGAATGAATGTCTTATCATGTTTAATAACAATAGACATAATAATATTAAAGAATAAAAAATATGTTGAATGATGAAATAGAATTAAATGTAAGAAAGTGCGTAAATGAAGATAAATAATTTGAAAAGTTAGACCAGCTTTACAAAATTATACTACTTGTCAATTCATAAACGCATAAAAGATGGTCCCAATATTATATATAAAAGAGTATAGAATGGTGCATTAAGTCCACCATTACAACTAAGAATACACAGTCAAAAGTGGATATCCAAATCAAAATTCCCACTTTACAGTATTCAACCCACCATAATAATTTCCAAAGAGAAAAATGAAATCCTTTGGGTGCACGTAAGACCAAGTGGGGAAGTGGGGAGAGATTGATAGTTTAGTGCAAAGGTCTAAAGTAGAGAAAAGAGAAACAAAATAATTAGGCTAGTTAATGAAGGAGAGGAATTTATATCTTGTCCAAATTAATGCTATATACACGCACAACAAATATCCACATTACTATCACCATATGTAGACTAAATACCAGACTATATAAGATCTTTTTCTTCCCTTTCTAGGGAGGAGAGAAATATCTCAACCAACTAAAGTAAAGAATAAATGTAAACTATAAAAACAATGTTTTGCGATGACAAGACTATGGAAGATCTTTACCTTCCCTTCCTTTTGTCAAAGATGCAGGAGTAGGAAAGGAGACAGACAAAGCAATTAAGCTATGGTAAAGAATATGGGGCGCTCTTGGTTCGAGAAGAAATTGACTGAAAGATTACGTTATTAGGCTAGACCTACCTTCAATAGTGGAGTGGAGATTCCCGCGTTTGTCCCGACTCCTCCACAAAGCGGAAAAGCAGAGCATTGGGGGGTCATTAATTGAGGGCACGGTGGGTTGAGATCGATGAATGTGGAGGATAACCGTTGACTCGTGGCAGAGCAGGAGCAGCAGTGGCCCACTGTGTGTGTGTTTTGACTGATAAAATTTAATCTCCTGCCCAGCGTACCCTTCGCCGCCTCACCGGCTCTTTGTCGCCATTGAGGCCGTCGCTTTTGCTTTAGGTAATGCGTTGATTTGGATTAGCATGTGTTTGCGTTTGTTGTCCGTGCCTCTGCCGCTGCCACTGCCACTGTCTGCACTTTCAACCCATTTGCCTCGGCTGCCGAAAAAGAGGAAAAAAGAGGTCCGTCACTTTTTAAAATAGTTTACAATACATTTGGGGAAAGAGATTGCGCTGCACGCGCTCGGCGTTGACTTGAGGAGGCCTTAGATTATTATAATCTATCACCTCTATTCAATAACTGCAACTGGGCATGTCATCCGTTTGTTTACGGAAGTGGATAGAAATCCTTTGTTCGTTCGCTTCGAGAGGGTGCAAGGAGGAAGCAGTGGGATTTATATGCGTTTTGGGCTCGCGGGAGCTTCGGATTATGTAATCCCAAATGCCCATTTGGGGTATTCCAGTTACATGCCTTGTTGGCTTTTTTCAAACATTTGCCAGGCATCCAATTTGAGATTACGGTTTGTTTTTCCTAGTTTTGTGTGGGGAGAATGGTTGCCTGGGTGTTTTGGTGGTCCATATGGGTATCCTTGTTTTATTTTCCTTTGTTGTTGTACGCCGGGGCATTGGAGTGCGATGGTGATGAGCGGACGGCATTGCTTGAATTCAAGAGACAGGTGAACAACTCTTTGAACTGGCAGGGGAATTTGTGCAAATGGGAGGGAGTGGAATGTGGGGATGGGAACAGAGTAACGAAACTGAAGCTGCAGCAGAAAGGACTTAAAGGGGTTGTTTCCAGGTCTCTGGGATGCCTGCAGAATCTCAAAGAACTCAATCTCTCCTTCAATTTACTGTATGAAGATGCCCCTCCAGAATTGTTCCAGTTGCAACACATGGAAGTGCTGGATCTGAGTTTCAACAATTTGTCGGGTTTTATATCGATTCCCGCATCAGAAGGTTTGGCAAACATCAGAACCCTCAACATCTCAAGCAATTTCTTTCGAGGTGAGCTCCCTAACTTTGGGACTGCTTCTAGTTTGATTGCTCTCAATGTAAGCAATAATTCTTTCACTGGTCCTATTCCTACCACCGTTTGCAAGAATTCAAGTTCAGTGCAGATTCTAGATTTTTCTATGAACAAGTTTAGTGGCCATCTGAGTGAAGGCTTGGGAGTTTGTCAGGCTTTGGAGGAGTTCAATGCAGGATTCAACTACCTTAGTGGATCTCTTCCAAATGATACCTACAGTCTCTCATCTTTAAGACGGTTGCTCCTGCCTAGCAACAAGTTTTCTGGATCTATAGATGCAAGAGTCGAAAATCTGTCAAATATCGTCATCCTTTCACTAGAGAGTAATAAATTTTCTGGTGACCTTCCAAAGGAGCTTGGCAAGCTTGAGAAACTGGAGCAACTGCTTCTTGCCAGTAACAGGTTTTCTGGGTATCTCCCTGCTTTGTCCGCCTGTAACAAGTTGCAAGTTCTCAATTTAAAGAATAATTCTTTTACTGGGAACATTAATCTGGACTTCACGAAATTGCCTGACCTTATTTCACTGGATCTAGCCAGCAATACACTAAACGGTACTATCCCTACATCATTATCCAACTGCAAATCAATAAAGACCGTAAGTCTAGCAAAAAACAGACTTCATGGTGAAATTCCTCAAGGCCTGGGATCTCTGCAAGTTCTTGCATTTATCTCCCTTTCAAATAACAGCTTAGAAAATGTATCCTCTGCATTACATGTCTTACAAGGTTGTCCAAACCTCACAACTTTAATTCTTTCCAAGAACTTTCATGGAGGGCTAATTCCACATGATATTAATGGTTTTCAAAAGCTCAGAATTTTGGCTCTTGGAAATTGTGGCCTTAGAGGTCAGGTTCCCAATTGGCTTCAGAACTGCAAGTCTTTACAGGTGCTTGATCTCTCATGGAATAGCTTTACTGGAAGTCTGCCTCCTTGGTTGGGTAACTTCGATTTTCTGTTTTATTTGGATATGTCGAACAATTCTTTCTCGGGTGAGATGCCTGTGAATCTTACACAATTGAAGAGCCTCACATCATTGCAAAACTCCACAGCAGCTGATCGAACTTTTCTCGATCTTCCTCTTTTTATAAAGCACAATCAGAATGCAAGTGGATTGCAGTACAACCACGTTTCAAGTTTCCCTCCGGCATTGTATTTGAGCAAAAACCAGCTAAATGGCACCATATGGCCGCAGTTTGGAGAGATGAAATATCTTCATATTCTAGACTTGAGCAGAAACAATTTAACTGGATATATTCCCGATACACTCTCCAATATGATAAACTTGGAGAACTTAGATCTGTCTGATAATGATCTCACTGGAAGCATACCATTATCTTTGAAGGCACTGACCTTTTTGGCTAAATTCAATGTGGCTGACAATCATTTGACAGGATCAATTCCAAGTGGCGGTCAATTCTTCAGCTTCCCTATTAGTAGCTTTGAAGGGAACAAAGGTTTATGTGGTTTGCCTCTTGAATCTTGTAACAACAAAACCCTTAAATTGACAAATGTTCAAAATAGTCCGGTTAGGAATAGGCTGCAGAGGAACACCATTCTGGGGATAACTATTGGTGTTGTAGTTGGGATTGCCATACTTCTGTCTGCAATAATCTGCAGCTTATCAAGGAGACGGATTGAGATTCAGGAATTTGAGAATGATGCAGAATTTGGGATGCCTGAAAGATTATCTGAAACAGTTGGATCATCCCTGGTAATTCTATTTAAAAACCAGTCTAATAAGGAGCTTACAGTTGCAGATCTCTTAAAAGCAACAAACAATTTTGATCAGGCGAACATCATTGGGTGTGGAGGCTTTGGATTGGTATATAGAGCCATTCTGGCAGATGACACAAAAGTTGCAATAAAAAAGTTGACTGGAGACTGTCTACAGATTGAAAGAGAATTTACGGCAGAAGTGGAAGCTTTGTCGAGAGCCCAGCACAAGAATCTGGTCTCCTTGCAAGGGTATTGCTTATATGGGAATGACCGGTTGCTGATTTACTCTTACTTGGAAAATGGAAGCTTGGATTATTGGTTACATGAAAGGGCAGATGGAGGTGCGGTGCTGGACTGGGATAATAGGCTTAAGATAGCTCTAGGAGCAGGCAGGGGTTTGGCATATTTGCATAGGGTATGTGAACCTCATATAGTGCATCGGGATATAAAGTCGAGCAATATTCTATTAAATGATAAATTTGAAGCCCATTTAGCAGATTTTGGTCTATCAAGGCTTATTTTGCCATATGATACACATGTCACCACAGAACTTGTGGGAACACTTGGATATATTCCACCCGAATATGGACAGACCTGGATAGCCACTCTTAGAGGTGATGTGTACAGCTTTGGGGTTGTGATTCTGGAGCTTCTTACTGGAAAGAGGCCTGTTGATGTCTGCAAACCAAAGGTATGCAGGGAATTAGTGGCATGGGTAAAACAAATGAGGGCTGATGGTAGAGAGGAAGAAATCTTTGATCCCATTTTATGTGGTAAGGGAAATGAAGATCAAATGTTGCTAGTACTCAATGTTGCATGCATATGCACAGATCAAAATCCTTTAAAAAGGCCTACCATTCAAGAAGTAGTTTTGTGGCTTGAAAATGTAGGCATTCATTCCCAACAATTGAAATAGGGTTTTCCTCTGTTGATAATAAATGCTGCTTTTTGGGTGCTTCTAATTATGCTTACTTTCCTGTCTGACCTCTGTAAATATACAGTTGCATTGTTTTGCTTTTTATCCAAGAATGTGGGTTATGGAGTCAAAAGATTTTCCATATTCTAAAATGTCCCTTGCATATAGGTGGGTGAGAAAAAGCTAGGTTTATTTTGTGACATTCAAATTATATTCTGTTACGAGCTAATTACACACAGAAAAAAGCAGGTGCTCCTTCCTTATCGAGGGAGCCATTCTTCCCAGTTTTTTGTACAAAGGGAGATGTTCTCTTCGTATAGCTATGTCCTAAAGCAATTTGTAATGTATGACCACACATTTCAATAAAATTAATCTGAAGCCTCAACAAAGCAGATTTCCTAGATGCAATATTTAGAGCAATGTTCAAGAGAGCAGTCTGAAATAATTAATGTCTGCATATCTGTCATTATTTGCATCGAAATTGGAATTTAAAGTGCAACTGATATTGTTTACCGTCAGGTAAATGTTCATCTGCACTAAAACTGGATTTTTTCAGTTGAAAAATGTATGAACATTCACAAGAATGTTATTGATTGTTATTACCTATTGTCATGAGTTCTAACCAAATTCACATTCACAAGAATGTTATTGATTGTTATTACCTATTGTCATGAGTTCTAACCAAATTCAAAAGTTTTATTTCTCTAGTAACCTACCAGAGACTCACACCGTGTCCTGTATGGAAAGTCGCATGTTTTTTCTGTAGATTTGTCCACCAAACAAAACTTGTAGACCCTAGTTAAAACCTTGATTCCTTGTGCTTCTGTGTCAGTTTTCTTTTCAGTGTTTGAGATCTCACCATCGTGAATTGATAATTGAGTGCCTGATATGGATTCATATTTGCCCCTGTGGCCTTGAAGGCTTTTACTGAGTCCTGGTGAGAGGGGCTGAATCCTGGATCAGCAAGGAACACACCTGAGGGATTGCCCCTGGACCTCATCAAGGGGTGCTGTTGTTCCAAAATCTTTGCCACTGTTTTAAGAAGCAAAATAAATTTTTTTCTGGTCTTTATTGGAAGGAAAAACAGAGTATTCATTTTATTTGAAACAGCGTTTTTCCCCATTTTTATTGAACTTATTAGCAGTTTTTAGTCTCCCAATGAAATCCTATGTAATTGAATTCCATTTATACTTGTAGTTTTCTGAGTCAATCCCAATTCAGAGCAATGCTACTATGATCAGGATAGACTTCAGTGTTCTCTAAATTCATTGTTCATGCATCCCAGTTTTCAAGTTTATTTTGTGTTTTTTAAATTTGCCTTTGCTGAGTTCGAAAACTGGTCATGAGAAGCACACCGGTGTGCCTTAATTTGGATAATGGATTATTTAATCGCTAACAGTTTATTTGCATTGCACCAAGATCTGAAAGTTTGTGTTTAGTCCCTTGTATTCTGGATAATTTACTGGCTTCTATCAGTGTTGACATGTATTTAACTAAGGAATTGAAGTTTGTCCCAGCGCATTTTAGAAACCCTTTAAGTACAATCTGAGGTATTCAAAAGTGGATGAAGACTGGATTAACAAGCATTGAAATTACAGTGAGGTTAATTTTTAGTTTTATCTTTGAGTATCGTATTAAAATATAATTCTACTATAGTCCTCTTGGCATTGCTACAAGGTGCATGTTATGTGTCATTGAGCAATTACCTAGCAATTAACTTACCCTATTTTATCTCCGATGAGAATGAGAGTAAGTTGCAGTTTTTCCTTTTGGAAGGTTTACATTTCACCTAGGATTTCCATAGGGAGTTTCTTTCCATGCTTCTGATCTTATTTTTGAAATAAATGATAATTTTTTCCATCATATTTATTAAAGTTTTAAGGTGATTCATTAAACTCTGCTGATTGAAGTGAATTTACGTGGAAGTGACAGTTGATTATATGTGTCCTGATTATTGTGGTCATGCAATGATAACCTGTACAAGAAATTATAAGATAGGTTTGTCCCATTTATTCAGAAGTGCAGCAGACTCTGTAAAACCATAAATGGGATTTAAAACATATATTCGAGCTGAGAGAACTGTATTTAACTTAAATAAGTGTTCCTCAATGGAATTCAAAACATTTATGAGATCATGAAACACCTCTTGAAAGATTGCAGTCTGTCACAGATGATCCTGGTAATAGCAAAGGTGCATTCGGCCTGCAGGTCTTCTACGGTGAGATGGCCAAATTTAATTTATGCTAATATGGCAGTGCAGGATTTTGTTCATATTGCTATATCATTATAACCAATTCTGCTATTGATTTTTGTGCAAGCTTTGCTGTCTATCGAGAGTCTATTCTTTATGTTGGAGCTTCTTTTATTTTATATTTGATCATTTAGTTGGTGACAGCACCGACTGTGACATAGTTCTGTGTTTTCTTCTACGTTTATATCTTCTTCATTGATTGACAAGTATCCCATGCTTGTTGAGTCTCAGATAAATCCACAGCTGCCCATTATTTTGGATTGACCATGATATGATCATTCCTGCAACAGGTTATTAAAATAACAGAAATATGGAAAATGTGTGCTGCAAACGAAACAGAAAAGGTTAGTATTGCATTGAAATTACAGAGTTGCTTTACGAAAATCAGGAACCGCTTCAAAGGGGCAAGAAACTCTGTAACGATGAATGAAAATATGCAAAGGATAAAATCCTACCTCCCGTCTAAGCCTTCTGTTTAAACTAATTTTATTAGAAGAACTACTACTGATATATGTGGCAAAAATAGAATTAGCTAAGGGAAAGACTAACGAAGTGTATACTTCTTAAGCACTTATATTAATGTTTGATGCAAAAGTAAATAGATTGTGCAAACTATCTTAAAATCACATGATTCAATCAATGCATAAAAACGGAGATTGAAGAGGTCCTAGCAGTTACTACACCATTATGATTGGGCATATTTTCGCAAAGATATTTGCCATTGCTCCTTGATGAAGATTTGAAGTTTGATGGATAACGGGGAAGTTGGTGTCCAGATGGTTCAACTTACCAGTGACTATATATTCATCATTACCTCTTTACTGAGGAGTTTTGTTGCTTCATAGATTTCCACAAGGCATTTGATACAACTCAGCACTTCTTCAATGACACGATTAGGGTATAGGTCTTCTACAACTGGTAATAATACTAAGGTATCTTAATAGTTTAAAGTACTACACTTTTTGGGCTTAAAATTTATGAAGGAAATTACATGAAAATTTATGTAGAAAATTGAAGGAATATATATCAAAATTTATGCAGAAAATTGATGAAGGAAATTATATAAAAAATTATGCAGAAAATTGATGAAGGAAACTATATCAAGATTTATGCAGAAATGAATTTTTATTATTTAGACCGTGTATTGCTGTAATTCTATTTGCAGACATCATTTCTTTAGGACACTTAAGTAGACTTAAGTAGATAATTTAGCATCCTTCATTGGTAACCATGGCTTAGGAAAATAAAAGTTATGGTTTTCAAACTCTTTAAAATAAAAGGAAAAACAAAACTGTTCTATGTATATTTGTGAGAATTGATATTGTTATCTTCCCACGTATATTAAGTGGTCTTCAAAGTGAATCTCACTTCAGCTTGATACTGGTTAGAAGTTCCAAATTGAGTGATATGTAGCCTTGGGAAACATTGCCTTTATTTTAATTTCAAAATATCCGGGGAAACATTTGACAATTAAATTTAGGAATCGCACCTATTCTATTGTATGGGCCACTAAGAGCCTCATTTTGGGAAATAAGGTTGAATAATGATATCCAAATATCTACTGGTTAAAAAAAAATGGTTCTTGGTTTCAGCATTCTCAAAGTTTGAGATACCACCGTTCATTACTACAGCGATTTTCCAAGGTGTGATTATGTTGCAGGAGCTTAGAGGGTTAGGAAAATTTTAGACTAGGAATCTTTGGTACTCACATTACGTGTTCAGAATGGCTGGGAAAGTTTTAGAGTAGGAATCTTTGGTACTCACAGTACGTGTTCAGATCATCCAAGTAACATGTTGCAAAGAGATATTGTGCACTTATTTCTATAATAGGAAGAAATTTATGTAGGTGTAATGCTTCACCATGAATCCGAAAGGATAAGATAAAGTTTGATGAATAATTTTAAAAAAATATCTCTCTTGTTAAATTATACTTAATCATAGATGTAAGAGTCCTAATAGGTTTCCTAATGTCATCTTTAAACAACATTACTTAATTTTCTTTCTAATATTTTATCTTTGCTACTTACGTTAAACCAGCTATTAGTTTCATGTCTACTCATGATTTGGTACATTATCCATCTTAATACCCATTTACAAATAAGGAATTGATTCCCTTATCCTTATAATCAAATATATCTACTTAACGTGTAATAAAGATATATGAAATCGATTAAAACCATCAACTACACACGTAAAATAAATCATAGATTGCTTATTTGATAATAGTACGTTGTTATTTTATTCATCATACATTCATCTAGATACAAAGAAATATACAATGTCATGACATCATCATAACTTCATTCATCTTTTGAAATAATACAATATGTTCACATTTTCCTTTATTTATACTAGAGATACCTTTTACCCTGTTTACATAGCTTTTCATTTCATGATATATACATATGAGCTTTTACTTTCTTCAAGAGTTTACATTACTTTATTACATAGATTTTTTTCAAGGAGATGCAACATGTTGACTTCAAGAAATGATCTTCGATCACTACTCAACAATGATCCATATAAAGCCATCTATGAGACTCGAATAGTACCTCAAATTATTTTGCCACTCAATCACGTGGAGCCATAAATGGTCCTCTCCCTCAAGCTAGGCAATAAAACCATGATCTACATAGGTTCTAAGGTAATCTAAGACTTATACCCCAAAATCAAAGCATAAAGGTAACATAAGGCCACATAAAGCATAATGCCCAAAATGAAATCACAAAGAAAATGGATAACCAAATGCAAAAGAAAAGTTAAGGGGTCAACCGCATCTAGGTGATGTCATCGTAGATTACTATTGTGTTGGGATCCTTCTCTTGAGCCAAAGACCATCCTGCCATACAAAACATCTTCTCCCTAAGTACTCCAACATGATATGCATGAACCTATAGTGTTGGGATCATTCCCTTAAGTCAAAGATTGTCCTACTGCATGAAACATCTTCTCTTTGAGTACTCCAACAATACATCCTTATTATCTTAATTAATGTGAGCTCCCAAACCCCCATAACCCATTAATTTTATTAATGTTTACACTTGATTATAGAAAATCACATATAGAGCCAACTTACATAGGGCCTTGGTCTCTAACACATAGGATCCTCTAGCGGTCACTTTCGGGCCCCAACACCTATGGTGAGCCACTCACCTAGGCCTTTACGCTACTCAAAAATCCAAAACCAAAACCATAGAATATTTTAGGGAATAACATTCTTAGGGTCCCATACCTTTAGTATAAACACGACCCTAACTCATCATATAGGCATCACAATATGTAAACAATCATAAAGCAGAAAGACTAAGGATGTCTTTACAAGCATTCTCAATGCAAAGTATAATTTTTATGCATCAAATAACAATTTTCCATGCCTCTAGTGTCTTGAACAACAATTGGGAGCATGAAAACTCAAGTAGGAGGTCATACTGGTTAAAAACCCCTAAATCAAGCATATATAATTCCAAGATATATAACGGAAACATATAGCATACACAATGTAATGTCCCCTTTTTAGCATTCATAGCATGATGTTGTCGTTAGCCTATTTCCCCACGGTCCCGTAGGCTAACCAAGACATTAAAGGGGCTTAGAGGCCATTTCGTCTAGATAGTTTCAGTTGCAAGTCTTTCTGAGGGGTTTTGAGGCAACTTTGGGCATACTTACTATTTATAGTAAGTCATCTTGGGCATGGGTGGACATCCAGTGGCAACGGTATGTCGATGGTAATTGTTTAAAATCGGCAAGAAGACTTGTTTATCATTGATAAGATTTGTTTTGCATTGATAAAGCTATTTTATAAAGTTAAATTTAAATATTTAACTTTATTAATGCATAGACTATAGTTTGTGAGAAATATTAAAATTAAAAGAGTCCCCTTTATTTTATAACACATTGGAAACATAAGTTACATAAAGGGAGTTATGTTTTATCCCACATTGAGAAAATGAAAGATGGAGCTCTTGTGAGAACACTATAAAAGAAATTAAAGAGCTTCTATTTTAGCATGGTTGGAAATATCAAAGAAATTTTCTGGAGATTATGTCTCAATAGTTTGAAGGACGAAATCCCTTCAAGCTGGAAATCTTGATGCCATTGAAAGATATGGTCTTGAGATTCAACAGGGTAGCAGTCTGAAAAAGCAGATACAAAAAAAGTAGTCTGAAAAAGCAGGCCGAAAAAGCAGTCTAAAAAAGCAGAACCGAAAAAGCAGGCCGAAAAAGCAGTCCGAAAAAGCGGAATCGAAAAAGTAGGTCGAAAAAGCAGGCGGAAAAAGTGAAACCAAAAAAGTAGGCTGAAAAAGCAGTCCGAAAAAGTAGTTCGAAAAAGCAAATTGAAAAAACAAAGCAGAAGGGGCAGCATTGAAGAAAATTATTACAACCATCTACAACCAGGTTCTTTTATTAGTATTTTTTTTTTAGGGTGTTATAAGTTTCAGCTGTAAGTGTGCATTATACCAGCATTATCATTTTGTAATCCATGTAAATGCCGAAAGTCTTGGCCATATTTCATGAGCATTGTATTAGAAATTTCATTGCAAATTAAGAAGATAATAGTTGCTGGTGTCATTTGAGCAATTCACTATTATTATCTATCAGCTAGTTAGTTTGCATACCAACTGTTTGTAGAAATGCCAGTTGGTTGTAGGTGTTCATTTCATTCATGCTCAGCTTATTAGTTTGCATGCCAATTGTTTGACAAAATGTCAATTGGCTGTAGGTTCTCTTTTTGGCATAAATAATGTTATAATTTTACATCCCAAGTGTTTGTCAAAAATACTAGTTGATGTAGCTGCATATTGCAAGTAGTTTCAGTCACATATATGCATTGAATATTGTCAGAATAAGTTGCACATTCATGTTAGGTCATTGTGTAGTCCATTTTGAGTCTTCTAGCACAAGATTCTCATTGATGCAAATTGAAGAAAAAGTCATTTAAAGCAAGCTGAAATACTATATCAGTCATATGTCCCATGCATGTGAATTGTCTGATGAAATTCCTTGAGCTTTTATCAACTTTTTTGAGAGCAGATTTGAGGAGGGCCATTACAGTGGTATCAGAGCTTGCTTGCAAAGTGTTTGACGAAATGTCAAACAACTGAAGTATAAAATTTTTTGGTGTTTGAAGAAGTTATAACCTATTGGGGTTATTACACACAAGAAACCATGGATAAGAGCACATGGAAGATATCACAGTACACTATTCTATGATTCTAATTACAAATGACCCTTTAATAGAAATAATACATCTCCAAAAACTGGTGGCTAAATACCATAGAAAAATCCATAGCAATTTTCACAAATAGAAACTCAAAACATCTAAATAACCCTAGGAATTAAATGTACAATTATAATACATCAAGAGAACATGTAAATAGATTTATATTATGTGAGATAAATAATTCAATGAATAAGTTCAATCCATACTTCAAGCCCTATGAAGATTCAACAGAAGCTTGAGCAAGGAGACAAAGAGAGGAAAATAAATCCAACTCAAGATGCATCATTCAAACCCTCTTTAATTTCACAAATTTTCATGGAAGAAGACGAAGCAATTCCATAATAATAACTCCCCCTCTCAATCCTTGAAACTCTCACATATAAGTCTCTCCCCAAAAGGGAAAGAAACTTACAAGTTCTCAAATAATTATTATCACAGATTCTCTCTCACTTTTTATTAATTTTTCTCTACAAAAATATCCATAAGAAGTACAAGAAATGTCTCCTCTACCTTCCAGGCATCCTTCCCCTTTATATTTGCATCTTACACCACATAAATATGTTTTTGAATAGTTTTCATACCTCTTTAGGTGAAAAAACACCATCCTTTTAAATAAAAAGTAATTCAAAAATCTGAAATTGCATTTGTCTATGGAATTAACTACCATTTTGCAAGTTGTTTAGACATATTAAGGGTAAATTAAGGCTATTTTAGGAGTATATAATGAATAAATGGTCCAAACTAATGTAAAATCCATCTCTAGTGCTTTATAAGCCATTTTTATGCCCATCATTGAATTTATGCTTTGGTCTTAGATTCTTCCACATTTATTACCTTTTTCTCTTGAATGCATGTTATTGCTCATTTCCTAAATACTTATGCTTTTTATTTTACGCCTTTTTATTTTCTTTGTTTTTGTATTCTATTAAATTTCTCTTTATATATAAGTGTATTAATAAATCACTCACGCATAATTTATAACATATACAAATACTTAAATACATTAACTATGTAAGCATATATTGTGCACCTATATATGCTTATATAAATATACCAAATAAATATCTTAGACAATTTATATGAAAATACAAATATCCAAATCATGATTCTAAACACTACAATTTACTAATCAAACCATCAAAAGAAATTTAAAAAAAACATAAACTCCGGACTAGGTGACTAACTTCCTATTAAATTTCTTAAGATATAAGGATGCCTATATGGATCATGGTTTCATTCCCTTTTTGACAACTGATTGGATGATTTTGAGGCATGCTTACACTTGTGTAGCCAGGTGGAGTTGATAAGTATGGAAATTTTTCTAAACATATAATAACATAAGTACCTAGTTGATTACAAATTTCAAAGTAGACGCATAACATTATTTTGTGTTAAGAACGTTGGATCTTATCTTATAGTTTCACCTATACATGAATTTGTCAAGTTGTTGAAACAAGGAGTACCAGAAGTAACCTTATCTCCCAACCTAGTCCAAACATATTTATTATATCTTCAAAACCCTACCAATGTTAGGATAAGAGGGGTATTACATCCTCCACCCCTAAAATTTAACCTACTCCTAGAAGTCATCATGATCTTGTTATCAAGTTTCATGGTAATCTACCTTAGGAATATGCAATCCTTAGGAGTCAACATTTCTTTTAAGGGTTCTCAAATACATGTTCATAACCATGTTTATTTCATGAGTTAGTTGTCTTATTTATCTAATTAGATTCTAGGGTTTTCATTTCCTTCATTAATGGAAAATCCTTTGTTCTTAGTAATATCTGAAATTCTAGTTCATGCATTAACACAATTTCTACAAAGACTTTTATTTTCCCCAATCTCTATCATTCAAAAATATGAAGAGAAAGTTCATACGTATATGTTCACAATTGATTTGTATGATAAAGAACCTTAATTTTGTATTCTTATCATACTTTATTTATGATTACTTAAGTGAACATCAAGACCTTAGTTTCTTTTGAAAAGTAAATGTGACAATTCATGGCTATAGTTATGTTTTTATGTTGTTCTTGGGCTACTACAAACAATTTAATAGAGAACAAAATTTGTTTAGTCAAAGGTGCTCTTTACCATTCAAGGAGGAAATCACACATTGTTTCAAAGAGATTCTATTTACATGTATTTCCTATGTTTAAGGAGTTTATTCTTTTTTCTTTGTTGAATGCCATAAATCCATTGGTGGGATACATCTTGCTAATCTGTGTTGAAAGAAATTATTCAATTGTATAGTCTTTGATGTTACACAAAATGTCAAGTTTTTACCAGTTAGTGTCTGCCGAGCTCACTTAGGCTAATGGTATGATTTTCCACAATGCAAAAAATTTTCCCAAAAAAATAGCTATGCAAAATCAGATAGATCTATATATATCTTGCAAATTAGGGTTTGGCCTTTTAAAAATTTATTAACCCTAGGTAGAACCCTATTAAAATAAAATTTGTGCCCTAAGTAGACTTGTTAGGTTGTGTGCTTCTACTTTGAAATTTTTAGCGGGCAAGTTTTTTTTGAAAATGGTATATTCTTTTGGGAAAATGTTTAAGTTCTTTTTTGTTTCATTTTTCCCATATTTGTTTCTACCATTAGATCTCCCTTCAGATCTATGGCAGTCGTCATGTCACTATTACAAACTGCAAGGTTTTTATCCTATGCAACATGACGACCATCGTAAAATAGAAAGACAATGAGTTGAAGTTCTGAAAAATGGGTGCCAGGTTTTTAATTTCTTTTGAGGATTTTGGTGGTGTGATTAGATGTCAAAGATGTCAGATATTGGAAAAGGGTACTAGTTGGAGTATGCTCCATTTTTTGTCACTAGTTTCTATGAAGTCACGGTGGTCGCTATGTCGCGACCAAAAAATGCAGGAATCCCGTCGATAACGACATGGTGACCTCCTGCAAATTGCAAAGTATGGTGGACGAAGGGTAGTTACGATGCTGAAAATATTGCTTGTGGTAATTAAGTCTTTCCAGCGTGGTGATTGTTAGATGTGTTAGACGAAATAAAAGAGGAACCAGAATAAGAACATGTTTTCATTTTCATGATGACGACTTTTCAAAAGATCATGTGGTTGCTATGTCGCGATCGGAAAACTCATGGATCATTTTGGTAGCAACATAGTGCCTTCCCAGGAAAGTGAAAGAGATGAAATCAACAAAAAAGATGGGGGTCATAAAGTGTCTCTATTATTAGTGAGGCTGTGTGATTATTATGCATTGTTAGGAGCATTAAATACAGTGACAAAGGTAGAAACATGTGGTTTTTCTTGGCTTCGAGATTTCTTAAGTTTTAAGGTGGTCACTATGTCACCACTAGAATGTGAAGGAGTTCTTCCGGTACCGATCGAAAAAAACAAAACATGATAGTGGTTTATATTGAAAAGTTCTCTCACCATAAATAAGTCACGTAATCATCGTGACACGTCTGCAGTAATAAATAGGGTACCAGTGATGAGAACGTGTATATTTTTGTGTTGGATGCTTTTAAAGAATGTGGTGGTCACCATGTCACGACCGAAAAACCCATGTTTATATTGGTAGTGACATAACACCTTCCTTAAAAAAAAGACATGACAGAACTTGATTTTAAGGAGTGTCATAAAAATGGGGATAAATATTATACATGGTTTTCTACCATGTCAAAACAATGTCGTGTCACATGTTACATGGAATCGCATTCAAAATAAAGAAATAGGTAAATGGGAACCGTTAGATCAAATCACATCGATGGTAGGCGCTAAGTTGCTATAAGAAGTTGTTCGATCCTTAGTGGTAGCAACATAGTGACCAAAGTAAAACAAGAGGGTCCACCACAGTCTCATTAAAACACTTGTGAAATACACATTTTCAAATCAGGAATGAATCAATGATGGCCACTATATCGCATAAGGAAGTTGCTCATGGATTATGCATAGCGACATAGCAAGAAGGTGACACGTGTTCACAAGCACTAGTGGGTCCAGATTGAGTTGCTAGTAGTAAAAAAAAAGGTTTACGTGGAGGGTTTTTATTGGATTAACTACCAACTTGGAAAATAGAAGCTGAGTCATTCATAATTTTATTCCTGGATCGTTAGATTTTTTTGGAATCGACGACATGTTTTGAAAATAGAAGGTGATGCCACCCTGTTCTCCACACAATTCATTTATCAAGATTGAAAGTTCTCGTGCGAACTAGAAACAAAGAATCTTGGAAAGATTTTTCCATTCTTTTATATGTGAACAAATTTTTAGACTGTAAAAGAGCTCAGAGCTATTGAGAAATTGTGCATTGTGTGATAAAAAAGAAAAATAATTTTCAATAATTTTAGGGTGTTACAGGATTGCAGTAATAAATTAGCGAAGAGCAAAGTAAGTTTTTTAGTTCACTATATATCAAAGTGCTCTAGTATTCTATGATTTTTATCTATCATGCCTCTAAAGAAAGTATTCTCAAGTTAGGTAGATTATGCTAGTAGGAACATGCATGATGACCTTCTTGAATTATTACCTAAGTCTACAAATGATTTAGCCTAGATGAAAAACTTGATTTTTGTAAACCCTAGGCTCAAGATAGCAAAGGGTTTATATGATAAAGGGAATTGGCCTAGGGATGCTATTAC
Source organism: Cupressus sempervirens (assembly GCA_028749045.1). Classification (NCBI taxonomy): domain Eukaryota; kingdom Viridiplantae; phylum Streptophyta; class Pinopsida; order Cupressales; family Cupressaceae; genus Cupressus; species Cupressus sempervirens. The sequence continues at coordinate 413,487,429 of CM053790.1, forward strand.
TACCAAATCAGGGCTTCTCCTTTTCAAAAAGTGGTTTTTAGAAAGAAATTTGTTTGCCTCCCACGCAAGCATATGGAATTTTGATTTAGGGAAACTAGTGGTACTTGGTGTATTTGTGGATGTTGATTTACTCATGGCCATTGCCCAAAATTATGACTCTACGGCCTGAATAGTAAGAAGATTGGATGGGGAGTTCTCGTTGAGTATTAATGCTGAGGAAATTTGAGAAGTCTTTGGCCTAGAACCACTTTCAGATTATCATATACCCATTGACTTGCCAGGACTGGAAAAGGAATACTTATCTAAGAAGGATAAGATTAGGCAGGGTGCACTGAGGGCACACATAGGTTCAATTGAGAACTTGTCAATAGTCACAACATCTACTAGGGAACCTTTTAAAAAGTAATTTTTCACTTCTTGGGTTGATATATAACTTTATGTAGGGTTTTTGACGAAGATGAGCAGAATTTTATGCCAATAAATTTTATGTATATGATGGCTCAGATTTCTTCTTTTGGTGTGGATATTATTTTTGATTTTGCATCTTATATAGCAGAATAAATCCACGTAGGGCTAGTTGGAATTGCCAAGAGCAAGGTAGAAAAGACTTTTGGTCACTACTCATTATTGATGCATATGTTCTTGTTTAAGGGTGCAACATATTTAGGGAAGGAGATGGTTTTGAATAGAGAACATGAAGGAGAGCTATGCCAGTTTAGTTATGGAGTGCAGATATGACTGGGGATGCTGAAAATGCCAGTTTTGTTAGGTTTGATCAATATTTCGCTTCTAAATTGAGAAGCCTCTTATTAAGGGACAATCCCAGAATCCCTAGGGCATTATTAAATTTTGTCAAACCAATGGATAATCCCTCTAATTAAAAAGTGTCACATAATTGGGCTGATATCACACCATACCCCATTTCAATAGTTTTTCAGGTTTATGGTTTCCAAGGGACTCCCCATGTACTACCCTACTAGGTGCCTTTGAAAGTAGGAATAGTTGAAATATTATGGCAGCTAGGAGGATTGGAGGAAGCATATTTGGTAAGAAGAGGCAGAGGCTCAATTTTCCCTACTTGTACTATAGCCCACCATTTCATAATCACAAAAGGTGGATGGTTGTTTTTGTATAAATTCTTGGATCAGTACAAAATGGCTATGTGTCATCCCCATTTTTGTGATTCTGAGGGATTTTTTAATAATATTTTTAGATTAAGGGCTAAATTTGGTTCCCACAAACATGAACCTTATTTCCCTTTACAAGAGTAGGAGATTAAGAAAGAGAAATGGAAAGTTTTCTCCAGATTTCTACAATTTATTCATTGTTTCGATAAAGATTACAAGCCTCTAGATGAAAAAATAGAGGTAGACATAATAAATAAACTCATCATTACTTTTCCTAAAATCATGGAGGAAATGAATGAGAAGAAGCAATTTTTTATCAATCCTTTTCCAGATAGAGCTAGAGAGGTCATGAGGAGATTGGCACTCACTCCTACAGTTGGAACATGATAGTTGATTGTCTAGAAAAGACCTGGCTACAATGTGATTCAGAATAAGATGACCAATGTGGACAAAGGAAAACAAATAGTAGGGTCAACTAGTGTTTTCCTAGAAGAGAGACCTAATGAACCCTTGCCCAAGAGGCAAAGAATAATAAAAGAGTAGATTCTTCACATTGAGGAATATTCACCTACTCAGTCCCCATTGTAAATTGGAGATGAGTAGCTCATCAGGGAGTAGGTGGAGTAGTTAGGGTACCAAGGGGGAGTATTCATCACCCAGACAGAACTAGATGAGGGAAATCCTTAAGAGCCTCCAATGCTAAGCCTTGAACTGACTGTGGTAGATTACAAGGAAAGGGAATTGGACCCTATAATGGAGCATGCTTGCCATGAATTCATGTCAGAAGATGATTTTGTTAAATCAAGAGCCTTCCATCAATTTACCTAGAGAGTAACCATGAGAATGTTTGAGGAAAGATGTAGTAAGTTGAGAGCAGAGCATCCAAAGATGGAATAGGCAAATGCATATAATTAGATTAAAGAGGAAATGACACAAGAGTTCAAGAACCTGATCCCTAATGAGGGGAGACAAATGGTAAGAGCATCTAGTGTTTTGCTCCTATCCAATTGGGATATTGCAGATGCTTTGATTTTTAATTCTATCTCAGGTAGATTAAATCTAGAAGATTAGGGAAATAAAGAAATAAAAGGTGCTAGATTTAATGAAGACTAGGCCACATTAGTCATTTGGTCAATAAGGAAAAGGTCTAGAGCTAGTTCCTCATAGCTTGATAACACTGGATTGATAGGTAGCCTAATTGTAAATAGAGTAGAAGAAACTACTAATGTAGAAGCTACATATCTAGATGTTGGAGTATTAGGCTTGAATTTAGCCACTGCTCAGAGAGATGAAAAGGCAAGGTTGGAACTGCAAGATAAATATGAAAAGGTTTTGGAGGCATATAATAAAGAAGTTCAAAAAAGAATTAAACTTGAAAATAAAGTGATGGGATGGTCCACCAGGCCAAGGATCACATACCCTTGCCCACCAGTGGAGCCTTTTAAATCTGCTCCCCTTGTTGAGGTTCCTTATACACCATAGAGGCCACAATATTATATAGTTGAGGATTTTGAAGAGGAAAAGAGAAAACTGTGGGCACTACATGTGGAGTTAAATGTGCAATATGAGGATAAATTGAGAAAGGCTCTCATGTATTTGGTTGATAAAATTAAATGACCCTTATTTTATGAACAACTAGAAAAAATAGTGAACATATGGAAGGAAATAAAGGCAAGTGATGAAGCCTTGAATCCAATTGTTAACAAGTGGAGTACGAGGAGAAAAGAGGTCACCTTTTTATGTTATTCTGTCATCAAATTATCACATGACTATATAGAAACAACTTATGATGTTGCTAATGACCTCTCAGAGTTTGATGATAAAAGAGTTGAGTTATAGAGGAGAATTGTCAGTTACTTGGAAAAATACAAGAGTGTTGAATTTTATTTATTCCCACATGCTTTGGATAAGAAGAATAAATTGAAAAGTAAGGAAGAATGGGCCAAAGAGTTAGATGACTTATTTTATCTAAGGATGAATAGAGTTATAGATGAAAGGGGAAATGCATGCTGGGCAGCTACTACTAAAGAAATTGTAAAAGCCCAATTGTTCTTTGATTCTTTAAAGCAATATTTTATTAAAATTGACAAAATAGCTGAATATGTAATTAAGAAGCAACATGATATTTTGCAATTCAATTGGCTAGATGACACACTTTTTGACAAGTGGATGGCAAATATTGCTCCTGGTGAGTAGTTAGAAGATATTGAAACTGATGATGATGAGGAGATGGAATAGGATTAGATGCAAATAATTGATACATCATCAAAAGATCAAAAGGAAGAAGAGAACAAAGGTGAGCAACCAATTATAGTTGTAGGTATAGAAGCCCAAATTGATGACATGACAATGGAGGAGGTAAAAATAAATGTTATTTTATCAGTTCATGATGATATCGATGGGAATCCTTGAGTTGAAGTGACCTTGCTCAAATCAAAGCCAGAAACATCATTTTCAGTTCCATTAGACACATCCTCCAAGGACCCACAACAATAGTAAAGCCAATCACCAGCTCTTTTCAGGCAAAGAAAGCATGTCAGTAGGGGGAATAGAAAAGTGGTCCCACAAGGGAATGTGAATTTCTTTTGTCTTGGGGACAACTATCATTTCTCTGTACCTGAAGTTTGTTGCATCTCACCATATAAGTGAAATCCCAAGGTTAGAGATGGGGTCCATGAATTTTGTAATTTTGCTTGTTCAAAAGTATAGTCGATCCAATCTTATGTGCAATCTTCTGAGTTTATGCTCTAAGCTTTGTAATTCTCTAATGTTTTGATAGTAGTGACATAACTAGTAATATATTATGAGTTTCTTTAAGTTTCTACCAGTTATCGTATTTGGTCTTTCCAAGGATAATACAAAAGGGCATTTACACTACATCTATGTTGTCAATCTCTGTCTCCATTTTTATGAATTTGCTCACTTTGAGATCAGTTAAATAAGGTTTAATTGATTGAATGCAATCTGGATAAGTTGTATACTAATTCTATTATTGCTTTTGATTCAAGGAATTAAGGAAGTGCTTCAATGAATCAATAGGGTCTATGAGTTTGTAAGAAGGATATTTCATAAGAATGGATATTGGTGATCATAGTTGATATAATTAATTTACAAGTTATCTGAATTAGACCCCTTGTTGATAGTGGACTCTATGCAATAATGAATAACACACTAGTCATATAAATTAGAAACAAATTGGAGTAAACTCTCCTACATGTATCCAAGTTATATTTAAATTATATCAATCAAATATTGTATCAAGTGCATAAAGGTGGTCATCATCTAATATGTTGAAATTTATGAGTTAGTGTTGGTTGCTATAGCTCATCTTTGTTCTACATTTATATTATAGAAATTGGACCATATCTACTATTTTTAGGGATTAAGGGTAAGAGTCAAGTACATTTTGAGTCCCTAAGGTATTCCCACCTTGGTCTTGCAGAGCCAAAAGTGTAGGAAGCATTTGTGCTTTGTGAAGTTGGCCCAAAGATACAATTTATTATGCTAAATATGAGCATTAGCTACCTCTAGGTATAATAAATTTTTTTGTCTATTGGTAATAATAATCACTATTAAATCAGGAGCCAACACAAGCAATGAAGACACTTTCCAGTGTTTGTTGAGCATTCCAGAGATAATCAAGTTCAAAGACAATATTTTTTGAGTTCACTCGAGCACCAAAGGAGTTTGTAGGAAGATAGTGTCTACCAAGTTAACTTAGACACCAAAGACAAGTTGGCATGGAACTAGTGTTAACTGAGCTCAGACGATAAACAAAGGAAGTCTGAAGAAAGTCTTTTCTAAGTTAGTATTGACCAAGCTGGGTCAGCTAATGAAGGATTTTCAACATATTTAGTTTGGTGAATTTATTTATTGAGTCTAGCCAACTTAAGGGATGAATGTTGAATATTTGTAAGTGTATTCAAATTGACTTGACAAGGAAAAAGATATAAGGTCAAGTTGTGGGATTGAATAAGAGAATTATGGAATTAAAAAGATAAACCAAGGAAGTGAATTGGAAGGATAACAAAGTATCCTGATTTGACCAAGTTGCAAAGTTTTATCTAATTAAGGAGGATCAAGTATTCGAGTCAGAATAGAGATCTGAAATCAACGATTTAGTTGCATCAACAATTGGGTCATATCATTGTTACTCTCTAATAATTGTTGTAGTGTATCGAATATCTTAATAGAGTTAGCTTAATAACTATTTTCCAAATCCTCTAACAAGGTGTCATTTCTAGATTAAAGTGTCTAAAGACCTCTAACAAGGCCACTCCTAATAGGGTGATTAAATCCTTTGATAGGGTCACACTTAAAAATGCATTTTGTAACCTTTTACAGGGTTGGCTCCTAACATGGCTCACTTCAAAAGAGTGAAAAATAGTAACAAGTTGCAATTGGTGGTTTTTCCCAAATTGGGTTTCCATGTTAAATCCTGGTGTCATATGTGTTCACATTATTTTCTTTCTATTTCTATAACTAAGTTAATTGTGGTTAATAACACTAAATATCTTAAGAAGGAAATATTTTACTAATTGTTAAGTAACAAAGATTCTTAGTGTTTGCTGAGTGATTTAGTGCTAACCGAGTTACAATAGTATTTTTAGTTTCAACAGAGTTTGGTTTTGATTTGTATTGACATCTAAGGGATTTGGGATTTTTTTTTTTGTGGTAATTGATTCACACTTCCCCTCTTAGTTACTCCTCTTATATTTCCAACACTATGTTCATAGTTCATTATCTTATTGTTACCATGATAAGAATTGATTCTCATCATTGTCCCAAATTTTCCCATCTTACAATAGCTTTGGACTATATTACAATATTCTACAAAGTTTAATACTAAAGCTTAGCATATAATTTTACTGATATCAAGTAAATCTTCAATTGTTTTCTCATAACTATTATGTTATTTGTAAACAAGACTTCATACGTTCTTAAGAACCATTTCTTCTACTAGTTCTATCAACAATGATAATATATTAGAGTTATTCAACTATTCAACCTTTCTAAATACTAGAGAGATTATTTCTATATAATAGGAAGAGAGGGACTCAAACCTATTCTTGTAGCAACTTCTTATTCTACATTACTCAAAAAAAATTGATCCTTTATAGAGTTTTGGCAAGAAAGAAAATATGTATATGTTCTAATGGTTCATCCATCTTTTAGACTCAAACAATATCATCTATCTAAGACTTCTTTTGTTTAAAATTTCAAGTTGTTCCTACAATCATCTTTTCATTAGAAGTAGGGGTATAACACATGCATACCTTAAGATATCTTTTATAATCCTTTCTTCTTAACAACCATTGGCCTTACAATATATGGTTCTTTGAGAATTATATTCTTATCATCTCTTGACCTTTATGTAACAATAAAGGATGGTTATCTAATAAGTGGTATTTAATTAAGTACACCTGGTGCCCCATGTTTCATAATCATTAACCAAGAAGGTATAGTATCCTATGAGGTCCAGCCCAAGATATTCTATGTTCCAAAATGAGTTTAGGAAAGTGTTACAATTTTTGGTTATATTAGTAATATTTGAACAATGCTAGAGATGATTTAACTAATTTTTCTTGTCCTATGGTTCCAAACATTAATGTTTTGAAATATAAGTTCACCTTGAATAATAAAACATGAGGTATTCATTAATCGAGTGGGATCTTCTCAATACTCGGGACATGTACTAGTGAAGTATTAATTTCCAAGAGTTCCTTGGAAATTCTCCTCTTCTTGTCACTACTAGGATGAAGTATTCATCCCAAAAATGTTTATGTCACACATATCCCCTAGTTTTGAATTATTTCTCAAAGTTAGGTCCTTATATCAGGCCAAAAAATTCAAGGTAAACACACACCAACAATTTTTTTAAAAGGTTAAGAACTCAGTTACACACATACTAACACTGAAAGAGTTACAAAGGTTGATGACTAACTTAATGTTTATAAGTCTCAAGTTGCACGACTAGGTTACAATGCGATAACATTATGCATTTATAGTTAACATTTTCAATCTAGTTGATATTTGATGATGGGGCTATTGCACATTGCAAAGTTTCATTTTCATTTTCTAGGATTAAATGTAATGTCAAATTTAGTTTAACATTTCACTATAATATACATGTTTTTATGAAGGTGTTCTTTAAATAGTTTTGATAAACCCTATTTTGCAATGCCATAGGAACATTTAATAATTGGGTTAAAAAAGATTCATTGTTTTAATTTTTCATAGTATAGTTTAATTATTCCACATAATTTCTTATTTTATGTAGGTACAAATAACTATACCGATAACCTAATATGTTGAAAGTATACATACCATAGTGTTAAGGTTTAAGTGATAGAATGCATAGGAACACCTACTAGCTTTTAAGTAAAGCCATGATTTAATTTTATTCAAAATAAAATATCATTTCTACTAAAAGATAAAAATTAATTAATGAGACATCTTATAATATAGTATATAATTAATATCACTTAAAGCTATATTACTTGATTTATCTAAGGCACATAAGAACTATATACATTTTTTTTATTGATAAAAGGCTGAAGCCCTATAATTTATATAAAAAAGTAAAATTACAAGGGTCTCCATTCAAACAAGCACTAGCAAGAAAGAACAGAGAAGAAAACCTCCAATCTTGCCCATGACCAAAGTCCTATATTATTACATTAGTAAAGGGGAAGACCCCAGTTTATAAAATCTCAACGAGGATATTCTCTTCCATTAAATGCAAATAAATTTTGAATACAAGTAGTTAATATAACTGATAGCCTCTTACTATTAGGGGGTCAATTGAATTAGGTCAAAATAATATTCTTCCTTATGTTTATGTCATTAATTTGGAAGAATTACTAGGAATGATTCATAAAGATCTCCTTCATCATTTTTCAATCTGCAACTCATCAACATACAATTCTAAAAGGAAATATGTTAGATAATTTTAGAATAAAAGTTGTCCAATGCTAAACCTATGGAATTAAAGTTCATGCAATAGACTCTTAAGAAATAAGGGAATATATTCCATGCATTATGAAAAAGAATTAACTAGCTAGACTCAAATTGTTAGAATACTGCTATGCTTAGATGTTCATCAAAATAATTATAAACTTAATAAGTGGGAGGACATGAATCAACCAAAGATAATATCACTGCAAAATTTTAGATACACAGTCTAGATATATAGATTACCTTGAAAGAATTGAATGGTCCCATTCTTTTCATCTTCCTTAAAACCAAACGATAGGTATACTTTCCCTTGATTATTATTTAATTTGTTGATAACCAACAAGAATTTCAAATACCCTTTGTTCATGTGAATGACCTACTTTTACTAGTTGATATTAATATAGATTTAATTAGTAGTTATAGAGAAAAAAGCATGAAGATTGTGATAAAATTAAAGGGATTGGTTCCTCAAGTGACTTTTGATGACCCCATCTCTAGCCCTCATATTTCTGTGGTGCTCTTAAATACACATTTTCTAATCTTAAGGGAAGTCTATTGAATTTTGGGCAAGGAGTTTGTCAACAATTCAGAGTGGTATAGAGTTCCAAGTGATATTCCATCCATGTAGCCTTGGAAAGCTTGATTGAATCCAACAAATCTAATCTGAATATACTCTGCAAGTGGCTCTTTAATGCAGAGTATCTAGGAAATATTGATAAAGTTTTTGCTAATATTTAGAAGGGAATGTATATTTATTGATCTTTTCACTATGATCTTCCCTCATATATTTGATAGATCATACCCCTCTATCCAATGGTATCCATATTTGACACTTCCTGACTAATTTAATGGCTCCCTATAGTGAGAAGGAATGTTACCTTCCTATCGATATATTTTCATGTTCGACCAACATCAAGAGACAACTATATGGATGAATATATACATGAAGATCATTTGGATGCATGGGAGAAAAATCAACTCTTGACCCATGATCTACTAGAGCTTCCTATCTTAGAGCCTAAAGAGACTATAGAAGACAAGGAGACTCGGTCTCCTCTCTTGATGCCAGAGGATGCAGAGGTTCTATAGGTTCCTACATTGTTAAGGGATAAAAATAAGAATCATCCTGCACATTAGAAGCATACAAAATTATTAAAAGTGATTGATTATAAAGATTGGATTAGGTATCATCAATATGATTCCAATTAAGACAGTTCCCATCTAGAGCTATATAAATTAACTTAAACTAACAAAACAATATTAAAATAACTCAAACTAACTAATTAAAATAACTTTACTTATTAAAAATTTAATCTACCTATAATAAACATACTAACTAATTAAAATAACATTCACTACTCTTATTATTTCTACTTACTAAATAACTAAAATATTTAAATAACTCTAACAAGAAAATTTTAAAAAAATACTAACACATACTTATTACACTCATTAACTAACTACTAATTCACTTACTCACAAATAAATCCATTTAATAGTATCAATTAAATGCATTCGCAAACTAATTATATCTAAACTTATTCTATTTTCCTAACTTACTAATTTACCCTTCCTAACACCCTACTCTACTAGCTATTTGCTTACCATCCAAATAAGTCTATGACTAACTAATTAAAAAAGTGCTAGTTAACCTATTAATTCTACCTATCCTAACCCATCCCATCCTACTCTATACCTACCTACATTATCCCCCTAATTCCCTGTTCTTCCCATTTCCCCACCCTCTTGCCAAGTGGGCCTCCAAAGAGGTGGGTGCTTCCCACGAGTGCATGCCACTACCTTGTTAGCCCTTTTTAAGGATGCATCAATTTTTTTAGCAAAATGATAAAATTGTGTTTGTGATTAGATGTGAGTGGCTATTTCATTATAGCCCCAATCAAATTCTTCTAAGTGTTGAGAATAACCCTAAGGTTAGAAACCCTTTCCTTTGTTACATTTTCACTTTATCTTTTATTACTTAGAAAGGGGGTCACTTTTTCATAGGAGGGGGAACTTTATTTTACTTAGCAAAGTAACCTTTAAAAAAAAAAAAATCCCTAACCTTTTTCTAAAATGTTATTTCCTAAGGTTGTGTGGGAATTCTTTTCATGTAGAATATTATGTCTTTTCCTAGGTAAATATCTTTTCAAAAAAACAAGTTACATAAATATGTTATAAATCCTATAAAATGTGTCCCTTGGGCCCACATGTATTTCCTAAAGATTATTTTTATTTTTCTTGGACATGTGGCTTTATGCCATTCATCAAAACATGCCTCAGAAAATGACTAAACTCACCAAGTATCTTATCTCTTGATATCATAGGAGATCTGACGGTTGTTGCTTTGTCGCTATGAAAAGGTGTATAATGATTATCCATCATGATAATGTAACTATGAGAAATGTTTCCTTAAAGATTCCTGTACCTACAATCATATTTGGTTAGATCTAGAAATCCAATAGTGGTTATATTGTCTCTATCAAAAGATGCTAGTAAGTTAACCAATGAAACATAGTGTCACGATGCATTTCCAAGGTGGGACCAAACAAGGGGCAAAGCATATTAGTTTCAGTTGCATTTCAATGAGCACTGCCTATCAAAATTTCAAAGAGTAAGATGGGTCACAAGAAGCATATAGGAGAATTAATATAGACTATCCAATCTCAGTTGATCTGATGGCTATCATGTTGTCACTATTGAGACTTACATGTATTTTAACCATTATGACAATGTGCGAATGTGACATGTGTACAATTTATCAAAGAAAAATAAATAAGTGATTATTTTCTAACTATATGATCAAGGATGATACAATGGTTATCACTTAGTCATGATGAAAAGTGGAAAGGTTCTTAACCATTGTGATAAAGTGACTATGAGACATGCGTCCATGATCAGACATGTGGTTAACACAACAAAGGTGCAAAGAGAAAATCATGTAAAACCACATGTATGAGTGTGGGCCAATATCTTTGTATATAGTAAGCAAAGTTTTTTTTCAAGGCCATTAGATCAAAGCTGATCTAATAGTTGTCGCTTGGTCACTATCAAAATATGCACAACACTTAAAGAATATGACAAAGTGACTCTAAGACACATGTCTCATGTTTTGTTTTTCAAATGAAGTACTCTATTTGTTTCTAGATTGTACCATCCCAAGAGATCTATGGTGGTCTCTTTGTTGCCATGAAAATTTGAAAGTCTTTTAACCATTGCGAGACTGTGATTTTAGAACACGTGTCTTGGGTGATCCCAGTCTTAGATGTTTATTACTTTATTGCTAAGTGTTTGATGTAATCAGATCTAATGGATGTTTCCTTATTTCTATGGAAATATATAGGAGTTTTAATTATTGTGACATTTTGACATGTTCACACTTGTCCAAGGTAGTCGAAAGGTTAAAAAGGGGCCCACTATGTAGGTGGATTATAGTTGTCTTTCCGTTATTTGTTTGACTTCCCCATCACCACGAGAAAAATGACTCACTATGCACAAAATAGATCTAAGCCATTGATACACATTTTTTTAGACTTCCAATCTACAATCCAAGTTCAAAAAATTGATTCATGGCTTTTTTGACCCGTTGTCTATAGAATTGGTGGCAATTAATTCAAAATTTGTGCAAACTAAAATAAGATTAACTTGTGTTGGTATCATTGAAATTTATCTTAATAAAGTGAGATCAAGTCAAGTATGAGCACAAAAGAAAGAAAATACATAATTCCAAGTGAGTTACAAAAAACTAGGGTTTTCATAAAGTACATTACAAATAGTTGGAGCAAAGAATCAATAAGTGTTTTTACCTAGATTATAAAGATTACTGTAGAAATAATAATAGTAGTTAATTTCTTGTGGGAGAATTATTATTGTATACATTAGAAAAATGATGCCAAGAAGGCATTTTATAGGAAAAATAAATTACCAAGGTAGAAATGTGTGTAATGATCTTTTAGAACAATTAGATAGGTCCATAAATGAATATGAGAAAGGTAAAAAATTGGTTCCAAATTCACATCTCTAGATTGCAAAGGGTTTATATGACAAGGGAAATTGGGTGTAGGATGCCAAAATAAAACGAGTAGGTTGAAATTATTTAAACATTGGTTTTCTCAAAGAAACCTAGGTGCCTCACATGATAATGTTTGGAGTTTCAATTTAGCAAAATTGGTTGTACCAAAGGTTTTTATGGATTCAAATATTTTAACCTTAATTACAAAAAGATATGATCTAGTGCTTTGATTAGTGCAAAATCATGGTGGAGTTGGCCTAGTTAAGATCACAATAGAAGAAATTCATGAGGTCTTCATGCTGGACCCACCTTATGATTTTCATGATGCCATCAATTTTTAGAAGTTAAAAGTGTATCAAGCTCAAAGGGATTATCTGAGAAATGGTCTTAAGGAACATTTTGTAGTTGTTGGGAACTTATCTCTGGTTAACCATCAAATCCTAAACCTTTTTTGAAGAATAATTTCAATTCTCATGCCTCAAAAATGTATATATCTTTGTGTAGTATTTTTGGTGAAGATGAACAAGATTATATGCCTATACATTTTATGTACATGATGGTCTAGATTCTCTATCATGGTATTGATGTGATGTTTGATTTTTCTTCTTACATTGTTGAAGAAATTCATAATGGCCTAATTAGAATTGAGAAAGGAAAGGTAGATAAACCTTTTGGATGGTATTCCATGCTTATGCACATGTGCCTATTTAAGAGAGCTTCTTATTTTGAGAAAGAAATGACATTGATAAGGGAACAAAATGTAGAGGTGTTTCTGTCCAACTATAGAGTAAATTTATGTCACAGAACATGGATGATGCTAGTTTTGTAAGATTTGATAGATATTTTTTCTCTAAGATGAGAGCATTGTTTTCTCCTGATAACCCGAAGATTCTCATGACATTGTTAGAGTTAATTAGACCAAAGGAGTTTTCTACAAATTTGAAAGTGGTCCATAATTGGGGAGATCTTATTCCTTACCCCGTCTCTACAATTTTTAGATTGCATGGTTTTCAGGGGACTTCCCATGTGTTACCTTACTAGGTTCCCCTTAAGGTTGGTGTTGCAGAGGTTCTATGGAAAATTGGGAGATTAGAGGCAAAAGAGCTAGCAAATAGATCAAGAGGTTTTCAAACTCAAAAGAATTCTATGCAATGTCTCAAAAAATAACTAAGGCTAAGAGGCATGCACAACAATTTTACTACCCCAAGTATAGAATCAGGAATGAATTTTCCTTGCAAGAGCAAGAGGTTAAGAAAGAAAAGTGGAAGGTGAAGGCCCTGGATTTTATAAATTATTTTGATAGAGTATAATCCTTTGAAGGATGTGAGTATATGGTGTGGCAAGTTGCATAAGTTAATGGCACATTTTATTGAAATCTTTGAAGTTTTGAAGGAGAAAAGAGTTACATTGATTAATGCATATCTTGATAAAGCAAGAGAATTAATGTAGAGACTTGCACTTTCCCTTGATGTAAATCCTGGACAATACACTCTTTAGAAGAGGGCTGGGTATAGTGTGGTGAGAAAAAATGAGGATATTTCCAGGAGAGGTAAAGGAGTAGAAGGTAGGCCATCACAACCCCATGAAAAAGTGCCCCCCTTGCCAAAACATATAAAATAACCTTATCAAAAAGTCCACCTATGGAGTCTACCTCAAAGAAGCAAAAGTGGAAGAAGATACTTCATCAGGAAAAGAAATATATTTTCCCTCCCAATCCCCAATGCACTTTGAAAATGAATAATGAATAATTGAGCAATTAGTGCAATTTGGTAATCAAGGTGACATCATTATTACTATAACTATGTTAGAGAGGGGGATGCTAAAAGAGCCCCCAATGCTATCCATGGACCTCACTGTAGAGGATTTTAAGGGAAAGGAGTTATATCCTATACTTGAGTAAGGCTAATAAATTTTTATTAGATGGCAGTTTAGTCAAATCAAGAGATTTTATTCATTTTACATGGAGAAAAAACATATCCAATGTTGAGATTAGATGTAGGAAAAGGAAGGTAGAGAAACCAAATAGAGATGAATCTTCCATAAAGATGAGACAAAAGAGGAAATGATGGAAGAGTTGAACAATATCATTCTAGAGGAAGGAAGAGTAATGCTAAAGGAAGGTGGAGTAACAATCCTTCCCAAATGGGATATTGTAGACATAATGGTTTTTGATGTAATTAGGAAAGAAACAAGTACTAGGTTTAGAACTAAAGAAGAAGTTAGGTCAGCATCCGGAGGAGTAAAGTATAGTAATGATCATGCTGCATTAGTCATATGGTCTTTGGAAAAGAGAAATCAATCTAGGAAACATGAATTTTCTAATACTAATCAGTTGGGAAGCCTAATTGTAAGAAGAGTAGATGACACTTCAAATGTTGAGGCTGCCCTTATGAATAAATAGACTATCTAATTTGTGTTTTCAATTGCTGAAAAGCACAAAAGGAAATTTGATGAATTGAATCTTAGATATGAGAAGGTTTTAGAAGCTAATGATGAGCAGAGAAGAAAGATCACTGCGATGGAAAATGCATTAGCTATGTTTGAAAGAAAACATGCAAGACAAGTGGAGGTGGGGTAATCTTCTTAGGGAATGTGTAATGCCCCGCCCGAAGATCCTTGGAAACAAGGATTCAAATCAAGCCAAGATATTTTTTTTTTTTACAAGTATGAATGCACAAGACAACATCATACAGGGATCACAAAGATTGCAATGGAAGACTTCAACACAATCCGGCAGCCAACGAATCTCCGAACACCACTACCCAACTGACACACCCAAACAAAAGCCAACAACCACCACAATAAGATGAGGGCACAAGAAATGACCACTCATCAAAAAAACACCAAGTAGGGGTAAAATGTAGAATCTCAAAATTTGGCTAAGCCTGAAATCCTGAAGCCCTGAAAATTGGCTAAGTCTGGATTTCTAAAGCCTTGAAATTTCCTAGAATCCATAACTTATCTCCGAGAGGTCTGAAACCTATCTCAAACAATTTGTCAAACATATTAAAATATATCTTAAGTATAAGGAATTAATTAAATGACATATTTTAAACCCCTAAGAAATCTATTTTGAATGAGGAAGGTGTAAAAACCAAAAAGGTGTCCAAAACAAACTTCCAAACTTTCATCCGACAAGCCTAGATAACCCCTATTTCTCGTGCGAGAAAGAAAATTGGTCTCGAGTTTCGTGCGAGATCTTTCACTGCTTCACACGAGAAAGTGCACACTTCGCGTGAGGACTACTGAGCTTCATGTGAGGATTCACATTCTCATGCAAGGATTCACATTCTCGTGCAAGGATTCACATTCTCGCGCGAGGATTCCCTATGCGCCGCGTGAAGATTTACATTCTCGCGTGGGAAGTGTATTCTTTCGCGTGAGGAAGAAATAGCCTCACGCGAGGAAAATGCAATCTTGTGCGAGGAAACAAATTAGCACGACACAAAACACAAACAAAAAGCTAAACAAACAAGGAAACCTCCACACTGGGGAGTACCAGATCCACGTAAATTGAGGAATGAACACTCAAGAGCACTAACAGCAAGGAAAGAGGAACATCGAACCATCTAAAACATAAAAGAAAAGCACATACTAAAATAAACATCGAAATGAACAAAATACATTTTAGAACTAAACAACCAAATAAATGCGTGGTTCCTCCCAACCGTCAATAGCATCATAAGACCATCATGGGTCCTAGCCATCCCCCCCGCGTAACATCCCAAGCCACTGACCAGATCGTCAGTACTGTCGTAATAGGGATGTCACTACTAAAACATGCAACAATATAAACATAAGGAAATCTATAATGCTAGTAGTAAAGCATAAGATAATCCTACAGTAGATAACATCTCCTATTACATGCTAAATAGCAATAAGCAACATATGTACTACTAAATCAAATAACATCATCTAGTCATATGCTAACCATCATGATAAGGGAATGCATCAAATAAACTAACATCATCTAAACATGATATCCAAGCATTCCAATGAAAGCATAAATCACAAGAAAGCATACTCCAGAACCCGAAGTACCAAGTGAAAACATCCAGCAATGGTTGCACTAGGACAAAATCGTCTCTCTACACAGGTCCCTAGTAGTGGTGAAGGTAGCTACACCTCCCAAACACGTGGAACCCGTAGGTCCACACCCGCCGTGCTGATGGAGATAATGATCCAACCACAAACACACAAAAATCACAACATCCATGGCTAACACTCACACCAGACAGTATGATGGCTGGAACCAAGAACCTAAGACAATGCAAGGAGTACAGGTCCTGGTCAGACACTCAATAGGCTACTAAGTAGGGGCTGACATCATGGAGAGTCACTTGGCATCGACAAGCCCAAGCTTGGATCATGTGTGGAAACACTCGCAAGGTACTCCCTTGGAACCATCACACGAAGTTTTATTATCTTAAGTTTTATTACCAGGCACACATTTTTTTTAATTATCACTTATTCAAGCTCCTCTCAGCCATACCCATGGAGTCATGATCACCGGGCTGCGAGATAGAAGCCCTCTCCATATGCTACCCTACCCTACCCATGCTCATCCTATGACAAGTGCCCGTGGGCATGCATACTCCCATCCCAACCCCAATGATCATAACTTCCGACAAATCCACGGAAGATCGGGCCTCGCAAGTCACCCAACAAATGTATGCGCACGTACTCGTGTGTGGCGCACCACCATCACAAAGATCATAACATAAGGACAGGAATGAGAACACAATGCAAAGAAAATACCCAATTGAAAGCAACACAGAGAAGGATGGATTCTACACGAATCCCAAAGCCAATAAAACCATACATCATTAAATCACTCAATCGGCCTCAATCTGAGAGTATGGATTCTACATGAATCCCAATGATGCAACAAGACCAAAGATCATGAACTCACTCAACCGGCCTCAATCCGAGAGTATGGATTCTACACGAATCCTAGCATTCACGAAACAAAAGAAAGGTCCAAAAGAAACCATAACAAGTGTAAAATCACTCAACCGAACACAACGTCGGGAGTACGGATGCAACATGCATCCCAATGCAACATAAAAGTGCAAAAGTGGTCTGACTGATATCCAAATGGATCATCAAGGTCCACGACCCACATTGTGCCAAGAAAACTCGAGAAAATAGGGCAGCATGCAAAACGAGGTAAAAACCCCAAAAATTTGGGAAACTTCAAAATTAAAACCCATTTGGCCTTTGGATTCAAAACCCCAAAAACCCAAAAATAACTGAAATCGAACACCGTATGCAAAAATGACCAGCATAACAGCGTAAAATCCCAAACCCTCATCCCAAAAAATAGGGAAATGTTCATACCTGCCCAACCAGGTAGAACCAACATATAGAAACGGAGTGGAAGACTAGTTCTCAACCTCCAAACAAATGACTACCAAAAATAGAAGCAAAAATGGACCAGAAACAATAAAACAGGAAAGCCCTACCTCACAACCAAAAGGGCAAAATGAAAAACTGAACCAGAAAATAAAACGCCCGCAGAAGTGGCTGAAAATTGCGGCAATCCAAGGTTTCTCCGAGTTGGATCCAACGAGCCCAACCTCGCGACGATCCCACGCCCGTAGCTCCCACAACGAACAAAACAGTAAATCCTCATGAAGAGAATTTTGGGTTTTACTCTCCAACTTTCCAATTCAAAAGTGAGAAGTGAGGAATTAAATTCCTTTTTGGATATTTATTCACTTTTCAGGTGAATAATCGATTAGGGCATTTAACCAGCCAATCAAGTTAAACCCTGAATCGACCCAAAAAAAAAAGGCTATTCCTATAAATAGGAATTCATTTATAGAAAAGCTCCCAGAAATTAAAATAAATCAATTAAAAAGCCCGAAAACCCAAAAAAACATAAATCTCCTTAAACAACTTTTGCGACAATGCGAACCTCTAAATGCACAAACATGCTTATTGGTCTAATCACATAATGCAAAGAGTTTGAATTTAATAATCACCGAAAGGTTTAAATTAAACATTTAATTAAAGATACGTCAACCATATAAGGATGACATTGGTAAAATATGAAAGGCTGAATCACTAACTCCATGTGCCACTGCCAGGGATATAAATCCTGCACACTAAACAACACGATCAAGTGCAATTGCATATAATAACATAGCCGAAGCAATAAATGCATTAAATCACCTAATTTAGCCATTTAATTAATTATATTAAAATAATCTATTTACATCACTCACATTCGCATAAGGCATAGCAATGCAGGAATGAAGTAAATAACCATAGCATTAAATCCATCACATAACAAAATCAGAGGTATGTCCAAATACCAGAAAACCAGAGATCATCATAAAACACATTGTCACCTCAAAATGGCATCACCATGCAATATGATTAACTGAACAACATAGTAGTCTAATATCTATGATACTGAAATCAAAGAGTAACATCTAACCCTCAGGTCCTCTCAAATGTAAACATAACATGAGTAACAAATATCTCTCAGATCAAAATAAGATAAGGTAAATGTCCGCAACACATAACCAAATAATCCAACAAGAACAATCCATTCTAATTACTTAAGCATTTAATAAGGCACTTAAAACACATAAGCAAACACAGTCATAAACATGACTAACCACTGCTACAAGAGCCTAGTCTCGTGTAGCATGGTAACAGTACACAGTACAATCTCTGCACACATCTCATGGTAATCACGGAACAACCTCATGATACCACATCGATCCTGGTAACCACTGGCACAAACCTTAGTGAACCATAAATCACATCATAATCTCAAAGATTAGTCAAAAGCATAATCAAAGCAACTGATATAGAAACATAAATCCAAACACCTCGACGGTGTAGACCACTCAGGGTCATAATCATGATCCCATCATAACAAAAGATCATCAAGGTTGCATCCATCAGGATGACTTACATAAGTCAAATGGGAGAGGCTCTACATCATCCCCCCCAAAGACTAGGCTTACTCCTGGAAGCTTGCAATCCAAGAATAGAAACCAAAACACACAAGAACCAAAATCAAAAGCG
The DNA here is from genome assembly GCA_028749045.1 of Cupressus sempervirens. Classification (NCBI taxonomy): domain Eukaryota; kingdom Viridiplantae; phylum Streptophyta; class Pinopsida; order Cupressales; family Cupressaceae; genus Cupressus; species Cupressus sempervirens. The sequence goes on from CM053790.1 coordinate 413,506,566, forward strand.
AGCAATAGAAATGACTCAACAACTCTGTACAAGTCAAGCCTAAATCACTCCAACATTCTCAAACCATCACGTTAACACCCAAATAGGTTAACCACGAGAGAATGGGTGTCACACATTTACAAGGTCCTCCAACAAGGAACCTTCTATGCACTAGGAAGAACCCAACTAGCCATAGAGTCAACAATACAAGGTAAGGAAAATCCCTCTCTACCTCGTCAAAAGGTGCCCAACTACAACATGCACCAACCACATGACCACAAAACTAGGTCAAAACACTAAGCACTTCTAACAAAAGTTGGAATCATGGGGAAAAACCATCCCAAAATTTCCAAGAATACTATCACGTCACACATGATCATTCTGGAATCCACGTAAACTCACCCTTAGAACAAAGAGGATGAAATTTTACCAACAAAAGGACACACTCCAAAAGACTACTCACCACCAAGTGTAGGAGCACAACACCTCTCCAAGGTACAAAAGCTCAACTACCACTGGAAACTAGAGTAACACAACCCAACTAGACAAGATATCACCTTTCCACAAGGTTCAAAGACTTTCGTCAGTGGACACAATCATCAAATGTCTGCATACCAACTCACAAGGTGGTAACATGTGTCCAACGATACCATGTTCCTCTAGCACCATGCTAGGAAAACTACACCCAAACTACCACTAAACTCAATCTCCAGCCTCAAGTCAATGATTTAAGAGAAAGCTTGACTGAGACAGTCCACATGAAGATATATGCTTAGGGAGAAGGATACTACAGAGTATTAGGACTGAGGGGGAGTCTCTCTCAACCCCTACAAAAAATCAGCCCAAGATACATTAGGGGACTCACAATTCCCCCAAACATCAACATACTCACAAGAGAACACTAACTGAGCTAGTGGCATAACCACACTTGCCTACTCTCTCAAGAGAGAAAGAATACGGAGATGTGCCAAGGTCAACATCCAGAAAGGAGAATGTAGACTCATCAAAGAACTGAGTCACTCCCAAACGATAAGGCAACATCATCCTCAAACAAGGAATGCTCAAAAACCACACTACAACTCACAAGGGCAGTTCAGTGTAATAGGAAACACAAAAACCCAAGCACGAACCCCAACAGGTACCTAGTAGATTATGAAGACAAGATAACTCTTCCATTATGAATAACATGAAGAGTTAAACTTCTCCAATGGCCATAAATATGATAAGTCATGATTGAATTGGCCTCTACTCGAGAAGGTACTCACAACATCGATCAACAACTCCAAAAGCCAAAGCCTCACAGTTAGACTCGGATTGAATCCATCTAAAAAGCGTCGAAAAGATATCGACAAGGACTACAAAAAGAAGAAGCTAAGAGAGACTAAGACCTATGATCTAAGCGACCACTCAAATCAAAACAACAAAGACAAAACCAACAGCCTTGGTCACTAGGACAAGCAATGGACAAAATGTCCAAATCCACACAAGAGCACACATGCCCAAAACAACATAAGGCATGGAATGAAAGGTAAATCACACATTGAAACCATCATTACTTTTCTTTCATAAATTCATTAATTAAGCATAACATAAGAACTAATGCATAATGAATTGACAGATTTTCAAGCAAGGGTCCAAGAGTCACTATAGAACAAGTACATACCTTTCAATTTCTTTCAAAAATAACATTAAGTTCAATCACCATTTAAACCATTCAGTTACAATAAAAACTTTAGATCTAACAAAGACACACTAGCATGTTCTCCATGATATTATCCCTTGTACATACTACCAGAGGTTCGAGATGAACATGATAGAGTCACAACACACAACTAGGCAACAATAAAACACATCCAGAATAGTCATCATGAAACATAATCAAAAGCCCAAATGGGAGAATTATCAATTCCAACAGTAAGTACCAAAAAAAAGAGCTCATTTCAACAATAAGTCAAATGTGACAACTGCCACAAAGAGAGCGATAGATAAAATTTGATCACTACTCCAAGAGAGGAAGAAACTAAAAACCAATGCTAGCCCAACAACATGAGGAAGTACCTCTAGCCAAATAAAATAAGGCATCAGAAAAATCACATTACAGGTGATGATTGAGTACAGTCACACAAGAGGGATAAATCACCACACGATGCTATGGAATACATCATCCTAGCATTGTTAGAGAACACACTCACACACATCAAGCAGTATACCGTCAGTAATCTCATGCATATGTAGAAAGCAATAATTTCCATGCAATGCAACATTTAAATATCCATCAAATTAATACAGTTTTACATAAGCTTAAGAAGCAATAAGATTGGGGACTTAAGTCATTAACCCAAGGATATAATGCAAATCTACAACTTTGTGCAATGATTCACAATAAACACTCATTTTCAATAAAAGGAACCATTTCATCATTATAACAACAAAATAAAGAATCACAAATAAGATTCATTCATCAACTTACAATCAAGAGAAAACAAGGAAACAATGCACCTACTCCACAAGGAGAAACCAAAAAGAAGCACACAAGCCAACACATGGACACCAATTAGTGGTTCCATCCAAAAAGGGTCACACAAGCAACCAACTAACCAAGGCACATCGATTTCGCTAACAAAACTAGGAAGACTCACTTCCCTCTCCACACACTACTCTAGTTGCCTCTGCTGGACAAGCAAGTCCATCACAAGTAGATACCAAAGCAACAAAGATCATGAGTTCTCACCAAGACACTCGTACTCAACCAACGCAGCAACAACTACATGGGCAACATAAACTCAGAGATCCCAATGTTTGAACATGGGCTCTGATACCAGATGTAATGCCCTGCCCAGAGATCCTTGGAAACAAGGATTCAAATCAAGCCAAGATATATATATATATATTTTACAAGATATATATATATATATATATATATATATATATATATGTACTACTAAATCAAATAACATCATCTAGTCATATGCTAACCATCATGATAAGGGAATGCATCAAATAAACTAACATCATCTAAACATGATATCCAAGCATTCCAATGAAAGCATAAATCACAAGAAAACATATTCCAGAACCTGAAGTACCAAGTGAAAACATCCAGCAACGGTTGCACTAGGACAAAATTGTCTCTCTACATCGGTCCCTAGCAGTGGTGAAGGTAGCTACGCCTCCCAACCACGTGCCACCCGTAGGTCTACACCCGCCGTGCTGATGGAGATAATGATCCAACCACAAACACACAAAAATCACAACATCCATGGCTAACACTCACGCCAGACAGTATGATGGTTGCAACCAAGAACCTAAGACAATGCAAGGAGTACAGGTCCTGGTCAGACACTCAATAGGCTACTAAGTAGGGGCTGACATCATGGAGAGTCGCTTGGCATTGACAAGCCTAAGCTCGGATCACGTGTGGAAACACTCGCAAGGTACTCCCTTGGAACCATCACACGAAGTTTTATTATCTTAAGTTTTATTACCAGGCACACGTTTTCTTTAATTATCACTTATTCAAGCTCCTCTCAGCCATACCCGTGGCGTCATGATCGCCGGGCTATGAGATAGAAGCCCCCTCCATATGCTACCCTACCCTACCCATGCTCATCCTATGAAAAGTTCCCGTGGGCATGCATACTCCCATCCCAACTCCAATGATCATAACTTCCAAAAAATCCACGGAAGATCGGGCCTCGCAAGTCACCCAACAAATGTATGCACACGTACTCGTGTGCGGTGCACCACCATCACAAAGATCACAACACAAGAACTAGAATGAGAACATAATGCAAAGAAAATACCCAACTGAAAGCCACATGGGAAGGACAGATTCTACACGAATCCCAAAGCTAATAAAACCATACATCATTAAATCACTCAATCGGCCTCAATTCGAGAGTATGGATTCTACATGAATCCCAATGATGCAACAAGACCAAACATGATGAACTCACTCAATCGGCCTCAATCCGAGAGTATGGATTCTACATGAATTCTAGCGTTCACGAAACAAAAGCAAAGGTCCAAAAGAAACCATAACAAGTGTAAAATCACTCAACCAAACACAACGTCGGGAGTACGGATGCAACATGCATCCCAATGTAACATAAAAGTGCAAAAGTGGTATGACTAATATCCAAATGGATCATCAAGGTCCACGACCTACATTGTGCCAAGAAAACTCGAGAAAATAGGGCAGCACGCAAAATGAGGTAAAAAGCCCAAAAATTTGGAAAACTTCAAAATTAAAACCCATTTTGCCTTTGGGTTCAAAAACCCCAAAAATCTAAAAATAACTGAAATCGAACACCGTATGCAAAAATGGCCAGCATAAGGGCGTAAAATCCCAAACCCTCATCCCAAAAAGTAGGGAAATGTTCATACCCGCCCAACCGAGTAGAACTAACATACAGAAACAGAGGGGAACACTAGTTCTCAGCCTCCAAACAAACGGCTACCAAAAATAGAAGCAGAAACGGAGCAGAAACAATAAAATAGGAAAGCCCTACCTCACAGCCAAAAGGGCAAAATGAAAAACGGAACCAAAAAATAAAACGCTCGCAGAAGTGGCTGAAAATTGTGGCAATCAAACGTTTCTCCGAGCTGGATCCAACGAGCCCAACCTCGCGATGATCCCACGCCCGTAGCTCCCACAACGAACAAAATAGTAAATCCTCATGAAGAGGATTTTGGGTTTTACTCTCCAACTTTCCAATTCAAAAGTGAGAAGTGAGGAATTATATTCCTTTTTGGATATTTATTCACTTTTCAGGTGAATAATCGATTAGGGCATTTAACCAACCAATCTAGTTAAACCTCGAATTGACCCAAACGAAAATAGGCTATTCCTATAAATAGGAATTCATCTATGGAAAAGTTGCCAAAAATTAAAATAAATCAATTAAAAAGCCTGAAAACCCAAAAACACATAAATCTCTTTAAACAACTTTCGCGACAATGCGAACCTCTAAATGCACAAACACGCTTACTGGTCTAATCACATAATGCAAAGAGTTCGGATTTAATAATCATTGAAAGGTTTAAATTAAACATTTAATTAAAGATACGTCGACCATATAAGGACAACATTGGTAAAATATGAAAGGCTGAATCACTAACTCCATGTGCCAATGCCAGGGATATAAATCTTGCACACTAAACAACACGATCAAATGCAATTGCATATAATAACATAGCCAAAGCAATAAATGCATTAAATCACCTAATTTAGCCATTTAATTAATTATATTAAAATAATCTATTTACATCACTCACGTTTGCATAAGGCATAGCAATGCAGGAATGAAGTAAATAACCATAGCATTAAATCCATCACATAAAAAAATTAGAGGTATGTCCAAATACCAGATAACTAGAGATCATCATAAAACACACTGTCACCTCAAAATGGCATCATCATGCAATATGAGTAACTGAACAACATAGTAGTCTAATATCTATGATACTGAAATCAAAGAGTAACATCTGACCCTCAGGTCCTCTCAAATGTAAACATAACATGAGTAACAAATATCTCTCAAATCAAAATAAAACAAGGTAAATGTCCGCAGCACATAACCAAATAATCCAACAAGAACAATCCATTCTAATTACTTAAGCATTTAATAAGGCACTTAAAACACATAAGCGAACACAGTCATAAACATGACTAACCATTGCTACAGGAACCTAGTCTCGTGTAGCATGGTAATAGTACACAGTGCAATCTTTGCACACATGTCAGGGTAATCATGAAACAACCTCATGATACCACATCGATCCTAGTAACCACTGGCACAAACCTCAGTGAGCCATAAATCACATCATAATCTCAAAGATCAGTCAAAAGCATCATCAAAGCAACTGATACAGAAACATAAATCCAAACACCTCGACGGTGTAGACCACTTAGGGTCATAATCATGATCCCATCACAACAAAAGATCATCAAGATTGCATCCATTAGGATGACTTACAGAAGTCAAATGGGAAAGGCACTATAGAATGATTACATCATCATCAGGTTCACCACCTCCTACTAGTCCCATAATTGAGCTTCCTCAAACTTCTTTGCATTTTGAAGAAAAGTTCTATAGAGAAATTGAGGATGAAAAGGCCAAACTCAAAGCTATACAAATAGAGGTGGTGCAAAGGTAAGAGAAGAAAGTGTGAGACACAATATTACATCTAGCATATGCTATTGACATTGGGCATCTCCATTATTGAATATCAAAGCTCATGAATATCACAATCTCTTTTAATAAGAGTGAAAATGTGTTAAGAAAAATCATAGATAAGTGGATCAGTAAAGAGAAACAGTTAGGTGAGATTTATGAAATAACCAAAAATAGATCACATGATGAGGAGTTAATTGAATAAATATATAATCAAGTGGAAAATTTGTTGGAATTTGATATCAATAGGGAATCATTGTAGAGAAGGGAAATGTTCGATCTTTCTATGTATGAAAATAAAGTTTTGACCTTTTCCTTTTGATCATGAAAGATGAAAATGACATAAAAACTTATGGAGAATGGGAAGGAGAATTGAGTGCTCTCTTAAGTATTAGGATAAGCGATATAATAAATAATGAGGATAATTTTATGTTCACAAAAACTATGGAGGAGATTATGAGAGAAAAGATGTATTTTAATTCCTTCATTCTTGAAATAAAATTGGTGAGAGTGAGGTGGAAGGATATTGCTATAAAGGAAAAATAGATTATTGAATTTAATTGGCCTAGTGATACTATTTTTAAGGAATGAGTAAAAAGATACAATTCCAAAGAAGAAAATATATTGGTGGAAATTGCTGATTAGGATTAGGGTTAGGATTAAATAGAAGAGGTTATACCACCACTAGAGGATGATACCCAAGCAACAATAAAAGATAGTTAGACATCAAACTGGGGACAAATAGTAAATTCCAAAAGGAGGAAGGAAGTTAACTAAATAGGTTATCTTACTTTTGTGGTTCACCCACTTTGGATATACCTACATAACAAACAAGGAACTTCTATTGAAGACTCAAATTGCCAGCTATAATTCTTCTAACTATCTTTTTCTTTTCTTTCTTGTTTGCAAAGTCATAGATGTTGACATTTTGTCTTATATGTAACAAGTAGTGATTGCCAAATTAAAATGTGACATGTGTCTATGCTCTTCCATGTTTGAAGCTTGTTGCAATCCTTACATATAAAAGGATTTCCAAGGCTAGGATTGAGGGTACAAATTTTTATTTGAGAAGAGTAATCTTGTTCTAAGTCGGTTCAAATCTTTGTGTATTCAATTTTATGCCATCAATGAGAAAAATAAAGTATAAAATGGTTATCTAAATCTTTTTGGTCTTCTAAATTATAGATCACTTGAATACACATAATGTATAATTTTCAAGCAAAGTTAATACAAATTGAAGAATAAATAGAGTTATACTATATGGATCTTATCTATTTGTGATTTTTTCTTTTATATTTTGAATTTGACATCAAGTTTATGAAATTTTTTAGTTGTGATTCATTTTGAATTATATCTCAGATCGTATCATGCTATTAATTTGATGGGCTAAATAATTTCTTGATATTGTGTAAGAAGGTTATATGTTTTCATAGGAAGATTATGATAAACATGAGATTTAAATGGAATATTTATTTCATTTATAAAATAAGGGAATGGATCATATGATATGGAATCAGATTTTTTAATTGGAACCCAATGGACAAAGCACTGGTAATATTGAACTTTGGATGGGCATAGAAGGGTATACAATAACAAAATAATCAAAACTTTTATATTTCATATTATCTTGTAGATTTGAAAAATTTGACCTATGCTTGACTTAGGAAATACTAGGGAGGAAAGATTGGCTATCCTATGTCCCTTTTGTTTTCCATAAGTTAGAAGATTCAAAGGTCACCTTTTGTTTTAATGAGGATTAATGTCCAAATATTATAGAGAGAGAAAACATTGATTAATCCTTGGTATACCCACCTAAATCTTGCATAATTCAAAGGGGAGAAGAAATTATTGTCTTGTCAATTGGTCCTTTTGACTTTATTGGAGATACTTATCATGGTTTGTATCTAACTCCTAGGTATTTCTCACTTTCTGAAAAGCTATTTCAATCCCTGGCAAATTAGGAGCCAACACACCCAATGCATACATACCACCTTAAATATAAATATAAGTGCATGAAACCAAGAATGACCACTTGGAAATTTTGGGGAGAGTTGGGGAATATTTAGAGGGGTGGTGAGGGGGGGGAAGGGACAGGCACCCAACCAAGAATCCCTTCAGCATGAATTACCAGTAAATTTTTTGTTAAAACAACTTGCAGGTCAATGAGAGAATTTATGAGGAGTGAGGTGGGTGGGGTGTGGGGCCACATCCCCCCTCAACTTGCTATTTAATATCATTATACATTTTTTTGATTGAAAGATAATGAGTATCTAAAAGGTCTTACACTTTTTTTTTTGGTTTTACTTGTAATTTATAAACCTATATTTTGAAAAGGGAATATTATAAGAGAATATTCTTTAGGGAAAGCCTTTTTGAGAGTTAATTCACTCTCCATACATTTTCTAGAGAGAAAATTTTCTCTCCCCCCCACCCAAATGAAAATGTATGAGGCATATTTCTTATTTACTTAGCTCCTTCTTTTGGCTTATATTTTTCCTTAGTGTCAATATGGTTTTTTATTTGGGGGGTTTTACGTTATTAGCATAATGGTTTCCTAGTGATATCTCATGGTTGATCCAAATGTATTTACTTAATCAATTTAATCTAATGGTTTAAATTATAGGAATGTAACTCGACAAATGTGATATTCATTTCATGAGACTTGTATAGGTTATTTGATTTAATCAACCTAATCCAACTACACTATTAGCATGAAAAGAAGTAAATTATAACATCATATTAAGATGATCTCCTATATGATAGAGTTAATTTATAATAATCAAATATTCACTATATCATTGAATATTATTACATTCTATTTGCACCCAATCAAATACACCAAGATTTGTTCATGAACTATATATTACAATGGAATTGAAATCCTTGAATATTCAATACATGACCATCCATATTTCATAATGAAACATTTATCCTTTCTTTTTTTTACCATTACAACAATAAAGAGATTCGCATAATAATTTTAACCAATTATTACAACAAGTGCATCTTTATTTCAACTTCCACAATACATTAAAAAAAAGACATGAGAATGGAGAGGAAAATTTTCATCTCTCTAAAAATAAATAAAACAAGAAACAACAATGAGAAGAAGGGGAGACTTTCCAACAAAACATTAATCACAATGCAACAAGAATCCATCCTTTGACAAGTCTTCAATAGGATTTCCAAAAAAACTTCCAAGCTTTCCAACTTGAATCCATAAACTTGTAAATAAGATTGAATGTAACCATGGAGAGCTCACATCCTAACCTTGTTCTCAAAGAGACCACCCACCAATCTTGGAGAACCAAGGCCAAATGAGTCACAAACATAATCAAATCACAACGATAAGAACATCAAAGAAGACCCAATCCAAGGATTCACAATGGGTTTCACCTAAGAACCCATGAACAAGGGTGAAGGTGGGCTAACTAAAGAGGGGATTCCAAATGATAATACACATAATTTCATGCATTAATAAGGCTCATATAAATTTTTAGAAATAGATAATACTAGGGAGGGGGGAGGGGGGTGTGAATCAATATTCTACAAAATTTTGCCCACAACTAAATATTGTTAATTATTTTATAACTTGCATATGAAAGTAAACAAACAATGCTAAAAAATAAATATAAACATACACAAAGAGAACTCATAATGCTATTATTTGTTAACTAGGGAAACCTTGGACAAGGGAAAACCTTGATGGGGATGATACCCACTAGATGATTCACTAAACAAAAGAATCATGTTAAGGATATTGGCCCTATTAGAAGTCTATGAAGTACATATAGTGTTTCGTGTCCTTGTTAGAGGACTAGGCTCTATTAAAAGTCTCAACCCTATTAGGAGTTTCTTCAACCCTGTTAGGAGTTGGTAGATCAAACATAATGTATGCAAGAAGAGCCCACTGCCCTAACATGCAATAAGCAATAAAGTTCTTCACAAGTATAGGTAAACATACAATACTTTCTCACTACTGAAACTCACACTTGATCTGATCATGCATTGAATTTCATATCACATAAGGCCCACATATCTTTCAAGCTATCTTCACAATAGTTTTCATGTCACACCTTACACATTCTTCAACATTATTTGCACAAGATAAGATCTTTACTTATATCTCCCAAATTAACAAATTTTTGCTTATTCGGCCTTCATGTCTTCACATGCTTGACTTGATATTAAATCACTTATGGATTAATATCTATAATGTTGGTTGATCATGACTTGGTAATTATATTATCACCAAAATAATTCCTTAAGTCATACAACTCATATTTTTGATATGCTCTATTCTATTCTATTAAATACCTGAACTAGTAAATCAATTGTAACTTACATCGTACCATCCATATACACCTACGCATTGACTTGCATCATCATGAATTTTTAATATAGCTATCCTCAAGTACACGTGAGCTAATTTGAAGTGTTTCATCTGTACACATCACATTTTTCTTTGTACTACTGCAAACTGTCTAACACTTAAAAATTTTTCTAACTCTAAAGACATAAATGAAATACTAAATGTATGTTGCCATAAATGACAACAATCTAGACATATTATCGACCATATTGCCATCATAAACCATATTTCTTCCATAAAAATCTCTCCCCTTGTCACCCCCAAATGATATCAAACATCATTGGCAAGAAAGGGCACATACTCCATCCTTATTTTTCCTTTTCTCCATGAGAAAAGATTCTACACTATAATGGAAGTCCAACTAACCCATTCATTCAAAGGCCGGTTCTCCCCTCCCAAGGGTGACTAGTTTCTTCACACTCGAGAACAAAACCCTCAAAGAAATTCAAGAAATCAAGATTTGAGGATGCCATTCCCATCCCTTCATAAGTAGAATAACAAAAATAAATAAAATGCATAAAATCCACAAGCAAAGATCATTGACATGCTATTCTATTACAAAAATGAAGATCATTCTTGGAAAGAGCCACCAAAATTGCACAAAAGTGATATAGATGGATAGTTGAGAAGAGCCCCTTTCCTTCTTACTCTAATTTTTAAACCCTAACATCTCTAAAACTAGAGAGTGGGTGAACATCCACTAAGTTTTCTAGGGCTTTTTAAAAGACCTCCAAATTCCTACCCACCCACTAGAAGTAAGTTTTCAGTTGAATCCTAGTCATTGACCATTATTTTTATCTCCTATCATAAATACAAGTTTGGGCAAGTGTATGGGGAAGTGTAAGGTCATGAGACTTCTCCATTTTTGCAAATTTTGTAAAATGGGTTGTTTGGAGGGTCACTAAAGTTTCTTGGACCTTCTAGTAGTAAAAAATAGGTTCCTAATTCATAGTACTACCATTTGGGCACTTAATTTCCACTAAATTAAGCTCCTAGGACCCTAAAAGTGTAACTACATTTTGAATTTAAATTTCTATTTGGTAGGATTTCTCATAATGCCTCTTAAGAAATGTGATTAGCTTAAGCACTTAATTAAGTTTAGTCATAGGCTAAGTGTCTCTTGCCAAACCCTAATTGAAATGCCATTTACACACACACATTACAAGTGTCAAGTGATACAATAAAACCACATTACACATTATAAGTGACATGTCACTAATTAAAGAATGAATTAATCTAATACATACATTCAATTTACATATAGGAATTAAAATACATAACATCGAGGTTCAAATCTCTTCAATAGATTCAACCTTGGTTTCACTATTTCCTCATAGGTTTATCTCTTGGTTCTTTGATTTAGCACCATTATTAATTCCCTGCACACTCAATTTGAATATCAGTAGCTCAAGAGAAATCAAATATATATCAATTTAATTTGCATAATCAAATTCAACTTTAAACTTTCCTAATTTTATTTCAATAAGATTTTTCCTTTTCTAAACAATGGTCAAATATAATGAACTTGCATAATCAAATTCAAATTTAAACCTTCCCAATTTAATTTCAATAGGCTTTTTCCATTTCTAAAAAATGGTCAAATATAATGAACTTGCATAATAAAAAAACTATGACATATCCGTTAATTTAATTCTTAAACTTTTAACCACAATTTATCTAATCATACTAGATCTAATCTTGATTCAAATTTATATTAGTTAAATGAACTATCTAAATGCATGCATATATAATATCATCATAGCATCATAAGTAGCACATAATCAGTTAATCCTCATAAGATCTCAACTAATATCCATTTCTATTTAAACCATTAAATCATAGAACCCCTGATTCATTTTCATCTTTATTAACATCTAAGTTAATTAACTTCATAACACCTATGGTGTACGCCATACTCTAGGCCAACATTCAATGTTATGATTAAATTATATTTTTGCAACAAACAATAAACTAATCTCATCTGGAACTATACTCTTTTGTAACACAATAATATTATATATTTAGCGTACACTAACTCACTATTTTATTTCCTAAATAAAACACATAGTTCATCCATCTTTAAAGCCTAAAAAGTATCAAATTATGTTTCTGTTTTAAAGCTTCATATAACACCTTAGCAATACTAATCTCATCTCAAAATATAATTCTTGTACTAATCTCTATTTACCATTAGTTCAATCTATAACATCACAACAATCACCTAAAAAGATATCATGAACACATATACAATAGTTTTAGCACTATCAACAGATCATCTGAGTGGATAATTATTAACACCTGCTTAGTGGGTCCTAACCCCATCCTAATACTCTAGTACCCTCAATCATAGAATATAAATATAAAAATGAGTGTATGCAAAGGTGCCTCAACCCTATAACATATAATTCATGCTTCTACATATTTGGTCAAACTTAGTCCAATGCAATATTTAACATTTAACCACACAATATTGTCCTACAATTGCTTGCACAATAGTTTACCCTAGCTTCTAATATTATGTTATCTTATGAACACTTCACAGTGTGAGTTTAGTTTTATCTTTGAGTTTCTAACAATCCTTACGAGGGTATGCATTAAACCATAATACCATAATAACTATTCATTCCATCACCTCGTCCATCTCTTCTATCCATTCAATTCTCATATAAAGAGAGTCACTAGAGAAATTCATATTTAATAAGTGCATGCGAGCAAGGGTCTTACACCTTGTGATTGTGATTTTTTTTACTCACTCACCTTGAGAACTTTCTTGTTAAAAATTTAGGAATATCTTTACTCCATCCTACCTCTCATGACTTAGGATACATCCTAAATATTAATAGGAAAAAAACTCTATATTGTTTCATGTTTTTCCTTTTTTTTTTCCTAAGCATAATAGACCCTAGAGCTCCTAGTGTAACAACCTAGGTCTTTGATACCAAAAGTCATGCCCCACCTGGGAACTTGAAAGGATAAGTTGGTGAATAATTTTTAAAAAAAAATATTTGGTTTTTAATTATATGTGATCATAGATGTAAAATCCCTAATTTCATATTTAAATAACATTACTTAATTTTATTTCTAGTAGTTTCTCCTTACTACTTATGTCGAACCATCTATTAGTTTCATGTCTACTTATGATTTGATACATTATCCTATTGGAAATATAAGAGAAGTAATTGAGAGGGGAGGGTTGAATCAGTTACCATAAAAATAAATCCCAAATCCCTTAGATGTCAATACAAATCAAAACATAAACTCTGATTAAACTATATTCTACTATTACTCGACAAACACACATGCACTCGATTAACACTAGCAAATACTACAACTCGACAAGCACTGAGAATCAACTGTAATTTAGAAATTATTGAATATATTGATCTCAATGTGATTAACCTTAAACTTAACTTAGCTGCATACACATAAAAGAAATAGCATGACCACAAGTGACACCATGATTTTAACATGGAAACCCAATTTGGGAAAAACCACCAATTGCAACTAGTTACTGTTTTTAGTCTTTTGAAGTGAGCCTTATTAGGAGCCAACCCTATTAAAGGTTACAAAACACACTGTTAGGTGTGACCTTGTTAGAGGATTTAATCACCCTATTAGGAGTGGCCTTGTTAGAGGTCTTCAAGACATTTCAAATAGAAATGCTACCTTGTTAGAGGATTTACAGATAGTTGTTAAGCCAACTCTATTAAGAGATTTAAGTCACTGCTACAATGGTTAGAAAGTAAAAGTGAGATGAACTAATTTATAATGCAAATGAATTGGTGATTAAAAATCTCAATTCTATCTTTAATACTTGATCCTTTCTGATCGAATGTATCTTTGTGGCTCCACAAGGATATTTGGCTTATCCTTCAAACTTGCTTCCTCTACTTGCATGTTAAAACTTCTATTTTTTTCACTCATTCAATCTTCATATTGAACTTATATTTATATCTTACACATTTTCAAGTCATCTTGAATACAACTTAGAATACTTAATATTCATCTCCTCAGTCAACTAGAACCAACAAACAAATCAATTGAACTCAATATGCCAAAAAAAGAAAATCCTTCATTAGCCAACCTTGCTTAGTAGACACTAACCAAAATAGATTTTCATTTGTTAATCAAGTGAGCTTGGTTAACACTAATTCTCATGCCAAATTTCTTTGCCTCATAAGTGAACTTAGTAGTCACTACCTTCTATGAATTCTCTATGGTAGCCAAGTGAGCTCGGTTAACACTTGTTACCTTCCAACTTTCCTTTGTCTCTCGAGTGAACTTGGTAGACACTAACTTTTGAACTTGGAATAGACAAGAACACTTGATAGACACACAAAATTGTCTTCACCTCCTAAGAAAGCTCAACATACACTTACTGGTGAATGTTTGACATTTTGTGTAACATCAAAGACTATACAATTGATCAATTGTTTTAAAAAATCTCCCTCTTTGGCATTGATGGCAACACAACATGTCATAATACAATGAAATTTTAGAGCAAGAATAAGGTAAGAAACATATCCTTAGTTTCATTTTGATTCCCATCCATTAGAACTCCCTCTATCAGTGTGAAACCCCTTTGTCAGCAAAACTCTATCTTCAACATCTTCTTTTGATAGAAAATTTTCCCTCTATGATATCAGATCAAGTTCATCTTCTTTCTTTAAATAAAATTTCTATGAATGGGTACTCTCCCTCTTTATAATTGTTTTTTTTATATGACAAAAAACTATAACAAACTCTCCTTCTTTGAATCTCATGCCAAAGACAATATTTAGAGATTATCAATGTACCTTATGTACTGATTCATATGCAATGTCCCCTTTTTAGTACTACATCAACTAACTAATCTTCAACATGATCTGGTTGATGCATCACTAAACTTAATTTAGTGAGCTTTAGATAGGGGAATGGACCCTAACTTAACTCTAAGATACAAAACTACATCCTTAGGTAATGTCTTAGTGAATATGTCTGCAATTTTTTCTTTAGTATTCAGATATTCCAATCTTACCTCTTTATCTTGTACCAATTCTCTCAAAAAGTGATATATTATAGCAATGTGCTTAGTTTTGGTATGCATCATAGGATTCTTTGATATGTTGATTGCACTGGTGTTATCATAGAAGATAACCATTGGATCCTTGATTTCTATCTTCATACCTACCAACAATTGCTTGAACCAAACAAGGTTGGAACAATTAACTATTGCTACCATATATTCTACCTCTACTATGGACTGAGAAATATAATTCTACTTCTTTCTTTTCCAAGACACTAATATTTTTCCCACAAAGAATGCCCCACCATGCATGCTCTTTCTGTCATCAATGTTTCCTGCCCAATCAACATTAGTGAAGGCTTGTAATTCTAAGTTGCCTCCTTTATTGTACCATAAGCCATAATCTTTAGTACCCTTTAGATACCTCATGATTCTCTTGGTTTCCATCATATGATTTTCTTGAGGATTTTTTGAGAATCTTACCACCATACCAACTGCTAATGCAATATCAAGCCTTGTGTGCACTACATATTACAATTTTCCAATCATTGATCTATATGTGGTTTGATCCACCTCTTTTGAATCATCTTTTTTTGAAAGCTTATGTATAGTAGACATTGGTGTTCCAACTAGTCTTGAATCTTCTGTTCCAAATTTCTTTAATATCTCCTTGATATATTTAGATTGAGTAATACTATCTTTCTTCTGTTGAATATGCAATCCAAAAAATAATTTCATCTCTCCAAACATGGACATCTCAAATTTTATACTCATCTCTTCTAAAAATTCTTAGCACAAGTCATCATTTCCAGTAAATAAAGTGTCATCCACAAAGATTTCTACCAATACAATTTTCTTATTTGGTCCTTCTTTGATATACAGACTGTTGTTATCATTTGTTCTTTGAAAACCAATCTTTATCAAGTAGTTATGAAGTCTTTCATACCATGATTTGGGAGCTTGCTTAAGACCATACAATGGTTTGTGCAATTTACAGAGCATATACTTTTTGCTAGGATCCAAAAAACCTTCTAGTTGTTCTATGTAAACTTCTTCAAGGATTCCATTCAAGAATGTAGATTTCACACACATTTGATAAAATATGAGACCTTTCTATGTTGCATATGCTAGTAAAGTCCTAACACCTTCTAATCTTACAATATTAGAAAAAGTTTCCTCATAGTCAATACCTTCTTCTTGAGAATAACCTTTACAAACTAACCTTGCTTTGTTTTTGGAAACTTCTCCATCTTTATTCAACTTATTTCTAAACACCCACTTTGTGATAATCACATTCTTATCCTTGGGTCTAGGAACAAGAGTCAAAGTCTTATTCCTCTCCATCTGATCTATTTCTTCATCATAGCTTCAATCCAAATTTCATTATCCAAAGCATCTTTTACTGATCTAGGTTCAAATTTAGTAAGCAAACATGTACCTTTCAATTTGTTTCTTGTCATTGTTCCATCTAACTCTTCTCCAATGATCTGATTAGGTGCATGGTTCCTTTTGACATATATTGCTAGCATAGGTACTTTGGATTTAGAATTTGTTCCACTAACCTCACCATGATCTTCTATAACAAGCTTAGGTCCCACTATATGTAACTCAAGTCCATGAGACTTGGTTTTCTCTAACTCAAGCAATAGCTTGGTAGATTTTGACTGTGACTCAGGTTGCACTAGTTGCAACTTGATAGCTTTTGGAGATTTTGGGGACTCAGGAGGTGAAGCTTCTTGACTTCCAATCTAATTTGGCAATGTATTAGGTTCATAATACAAAAATATTTTGTAATCCTCAAGTTCTTTATTGCTCTCTTCTTCACTCGTTTTTTCAAACTCATCAATTAATACATGTGGACTTTCTATGATTTTATGAGTATTTAGATTCAAACAATTGTATGCTTTAATTTTATAGGAGTATCCTAGGAATATGCCTTCATCAACTTTGACATCAAATTTACTTTTTCTAGATTCCTTCAAGATATAATATTTGCTACCAACTGCTTTTAAGTAACTTACATTAGCTTTGTAGCCATACCATAGTTCATAAGGAGTTTGATTTGAGTCTTTCTTCAATTGTACTTTGTTCAAGGTATGTACTATAGCACTGGTTACTTCCTTCTAGTATTTGATTGCAACACTCTTTTCTATCATGAAGGTTCTTGCACAACCCATGATGGATCTATTCCTTCTTTTAGCTATACCATTCTACTATGGTGTACCAGGGGTTGATACTTGTCTCTTAATTCCTCTTTCAATGTAGAATTCATTGAACTCATTGGAAATGAATTCATCACCTCTGTCTAATCTCAAACACTTTAACTTCTTTCTAGTTTCTTTCTTTATGCTTGATAGATACCACTTAAATTTTTAAATGCTTTAGACTTTTCTTTCAGATACATTAGAAAATCATCACTCTAGAATAATCATCAACAAAAAGAATAAAATACTTATCTCCACTGCAACTCTTTATTCCAATAGATCTACATAAGTCTGTATGAACTAGTTCTAGGACTTCTTCAGAATGATAGTCCTTGATTTTCAAACTTGTCTTTCCCATCTTTCCAATTTGATAATTTTTGCATAGACCTATATCAAGTTTCTTCAAACTAGGAATACCTCTTACTGCCATAACCAACTTTCTTCTACTTGAGCAATAAAACATGAAATTTCACTAAGATCTAAGTAGAATAGGTTACCTTTAGCTTGTTTTCCAAACCCAACTAGATTTCCTTTTCCATCCAACAATTTGTGTTTCCCATTCAAGAATTCCACATTGAATCCAATGTTATTCAACTCTACCATACTCAGTATATTATGATTTATTCCTTCAACCTAATCAGCATTATCATGTCTACATTCATTGGTTAGTGATATACAACCTTTTCCTTTTATGCAACAAGGTTCATTATTTCCAAATCTAACACTTCCACCATCATAGTGTTCTATATGTTCAAACTTTGATTTTTCACTGGTCATATGATGAGAGCAACCATTATCAATAATCCATGGATAATTCTTACTAACATGAGAAATAAGTGCCATTTTATCTAACTCATCATCTGATTCATCTTTTACAACTATATATACCATTTCATCATCTTCACTAGGATCAGAATATTTAGCCATAAAACAAGATTTCTTACCTTTGTCCTTGTAATCCTTGTAGCTCTTCAATTATTTCTTGCCTTTGAACTTGCTGCTTTTCTTTTCATCTTTGCCTTCTTTGTTGGGACATCTTGTAGTGATGTGACCAACTTCTTCACATGAAAAACATATTAGAGGAATCTTACCTTTGTACTTTCTTCTACCTTTGGATTATTTCCTTGCAAGTAGGGCTTCAACAACCTCAAGATCAATGTCTAAACTTTCTTCCTCTTCTTCACTTTTATATTGTTTTCCTTTTGATCTTCTACCTCTTTTCTTGAGTGAAAGCTTGGCTTCAAATGCAGACTCAATACTTTTGGAGCTAGGGACATAGCTATCATAATTATCCAACTCAAAAGCTATCAATCTTCACACTAGAGCATCCTAATTTATCTTATTATCTGGATCACATATCATCTCTTAAATAGAAAACACTCTAATTGCATAGATAGGAAGAAGGGTTCTGAGTACCTTATTTACAACTATTTTGTCATCAATGTTTCCTTCAAATGCCTTGATTGCACTCGCACTTGCTTTAATTCACTCAACATATTTTGCAATGTTTTTATCCTCTCTCTTCTTCATTTGGTCAAACTGGCCTCTAAGACTTTATGCTTTGGCTCTCCTTACATTTCCATCACCTCAATAGATGTCTTTTAGTTTGGTCCATATTTCATGAGAAGAAGTGCAATCTTTGACCTCATCAAATTCAACATAATTAAGAGCTGATGCAATTTAAAAAATCATGGTGTTATGATTTTTCTTTTTAGCAATCCATTCCACTATCAATATTCTAGTAGGATTTTTGTAAGCATTTTCCAAGTTTTTCAAACTTGAATCATTGATTGATCTGATTAGGATCTAGGACTATTACAGAGGAATGCTTAACATTATTTCATAAAGTAAAATTTCAAAGCGTTAATTAGCAAATTAACACAACTTAAATGCTGAAATGAACAAAGCATAAAAAAAAAGGTAATGACTGAAAGAAAGAGAGTAGAGAGATGTAAGGCAAAACACGATTGATAATGGAGTTCATCTGCGGGTTGGACTACATCTCCGGGTCCTGCTCCAATAGAGGGACCAATCCGATTTGCTCCAAAATCAATTACAAGTGTTCAAGATCTTCCCTTCAAGCACAATTACAACATTACTCTCCAATGTGTAGGAATAATCATCAAGTCTCCAAAATCATAATCTCCTTCTCATCACCTGGATGCCTTTCCAAAGCCTACTACCCCCATTTTATACATCAAATTTAGCCAAAAATGGGCTAAAACAATTAACTAACAAAATCCCCCATTTTGGTTACATATTTCGAATTTACCCCTTTTACCATTATTTGGATATGATTTGACACCAAAATTAAGGGTTTGTTTTCAACAAATACCCCTAATTAAATAAGCTTGGGCGGATTTGTTATGAATAGATAACAACTCTTCCCTTAATATTACATATGCCATAAATAGCCCATTGGTTGGCCTTAATTTTAGGAGGCCAATGGTTAGGAGTTCAACTCCCATTATCTCATTCCTTTAATTCGAATTAAATAGCTATTTTAATTCAAATTTGAATGTTTTCCCTCTCTTTATGATTTTGTGATGTCATGTTGACGTCATCGAAATCCATACTTTTACTGGAATTTGAAACCATCATAACTTTTATATCCGATCTCTGTTCTTGATGAAACGAACGCCATTGGAAAGCTTTTGACGAGCTCTTTCATTTGGAATCCATTGTCAATACTTTTGAGATGATTATTTTTTTCACCCTTTTACGACCTTTGGTCCCAATTTGACCAAATTTTGACCAGTCATAATTTTTGCACTTGAACTCCAATTTTGATCGTTCAAGTTATGTTGGAGTCAAAATTGTGAACACTTGTAATGATGTTGATTCTTGGAGCATTGGGGACATTTTACTTTTCAGTAATTTTCATCCCCTAGATCAAGCCTCCCCACTGAAGAGCTTTCGAACCTCCGAAAGTTTGGATTACTCAGAAAGAAAGTGAGGGTATAGTTCCCTCACTTTACCAATCTCCATCCATCTTGCCTTGCTTGGATGCATCCCCTTCAATCCCACTCGAAGGTATTCAACTGGTCCTCTTCATGAAGTTCTGACATTCCTGTCAAGGATGACATCTTGTGGCAATTCTGACATGTACTCTGGTGAAAGGTCATCAATTGATGGAACCTGAACACTGATGTCTTCATCCAAGATCATTGGAGGCTCATACAACTTTAGATTCTCAACATTGACAACTGAGTAAATTTGCATGTATGGAGGAAGATTAAGGCGAAAAGCATTAGTACCGATCTTTTCCAAGATCTCAAAAGGACCATACCTGATAGCTTTGAGCTTCCTTCCTTCACCTTGCATTCTTTCCTTGCTGATATGTAACCAAACTCTGTCACCAACTTGGAATTGGTGATCAATGCGATGCTTATCATGGTGAGCCTTGTATTTTGCGTGGCTCTGCTCTAATTGTGCTTCTACTACCTGATGGATTGCTTGGACCTTTTGGATGAACTTTAAAGCCTTTTCTGCATCATGGCGTCCATCTACAACATCGTTCTTCCCAAAAGCAAAATCCATTGGTGTCTTAGGCAAGTAACCGAAGCAAGTCTCAAAAGGAGACCTCTTTGTAGAAGAGTGTGTCACATGGTTGTAAGCATGCTGCACATAGTGAATACTTTCATCCCACAACTTAGGATGCTTGCGGCAATAACCTCTAAGTAGATGCACAATTGTCCTATTCACTACCTCTGTTTGTCCATCGGTTTGTGGATGGAAGGCTGTACTCTTCTTCACCTTAGTGTCCATGAGTCCCCACAAAGATGACCAAAATTCCCCTAAGAATCGAGAATCTCGATCTGATACAATAGAAGTGGGTAACCCAAAATGAGCCCATACATTTTGAAAGTACAAATGAGCAGTCAGTTTAGCAGTAACTTGCTTTTTACAAGGCATTAAAATACACATTTTGCTGAATCGATCAACTACTACATACGAATAATCATGACCCTTCCTAGACATAGGTAAACCTCCCACAAAGTCCATAGACACACTTTCCCATGGATGGGATGGTACAGGTAGTGGTGTGTACAAACCCAATTTCCTATTACTTGGTTTGCTGGTTGCACACATTACACATCCTTTTATATACTTAGTGATAGTTTCCTGCGTACGAGGCCAATAACAATATTTCTGCAATTGAGCTAATGTCTTACTTACCCCGAAATGTCCTGCAATCAATGAGGTGCGTGCTTCACGGATTACATGTGCTTGTTCATTTCTAGGAATACATAATTTTCCCAAGTGGTACAACAAATTATCCTGCACATAGTAATCTTTCTCTTCTACATGTTTACCCTGGATTAAAGCTGCATAGATATCCTTAAAGTTCTCATCATTAGCATATTGTTCTTGAAAACTTTCATGAACCATAGAACTATTTTGAAGGATTATCAAAGCATTCTGAATAGGAGGTCTAGATAGCATATCTGCTACTTTGTTATGGGAACCCTTCTTATACTTAATTACCAAATGAAACTATTGTAGAAAACCCATCCACCTAAAGTGCCTACTTTGTTGCAACTTAGATTGTGAGTGCAAATATTGTAGTGGTTGGTGATCAGTGTGGATTACAGTTTCCTTTCCCATTAAGTAATGTTTCCACTTTTTAACACTCTGAACTAAAGCATAAAGTTCTTTATCATACGTAGGATAGTTACTTACTGCTCCTGAAAAAGTTTCAGAGTGGTAGCAGACTGGTTTACCTCCTTGCATGAGTACAACTCCCATGGCAAACCCACTCGCATCTGTCTCGATCTCAAATGGTTGATGTAAATCTGGTAAAGCCAGAACTGGTGCAGTGCTCAACTTTTCTTTTAAAGTGTCGAAAGCCTTCTGTTGCGGACCTCCCCACTGAAAAGTTGCCTTAGTACTGGTTAATGCATGTAATGGTGATGCAATGTAAGAGAAGTTTGCAATGAACTTCCTCCAGTATTGAACTGCACCTAAGAAACTCCTGACTTCAGTAACTGTACTTGGCTTAGGCCATTTTACAATACATTTGACCTTTGTAGGGTCTACTTTCAATTGACCATTCCCTACGACATAGCCTAAGTACACTAAATATGTCTTTGCAAATTTGCATTTTGACATCTTTACATAGAGTTTTTCTTTTCTCAGTATATCAAATACTTTCTTTACATGAGTTATATGATCATCCCAAGACTTACTGAATACAAGAATATCATCTAAATAGACTATGACAAAATCATCTATAAAGGGACGGAAGACATCATTCATGACTCTCATAAATGTAGCTGGTGCATTACAAAGCCCAAATGGCATGACCAACCACTCAAAAAGTCCTTGTTTTGTCTTAAAAGCAGTTTTCCAAAGATCCCTTTCTGCAATTCTTATTTGATGATATCCACTACGTAAGTCTAGCTTAGTGAAATAGATTGCATGTTTCAACTGATCAAGTAAATCATCAATTCTAGGAAGAGGGTACCTATTCTTTACTGTTATCTTGTTCAAAGCCCTGTAGTCAATACACATTCTCCAAGTCCCATCTTTCTTTGGAACCAACACAATAGGAGAACCACAAGGAGAAGTACTAGGATGGATAACTCCTTTCTCAATGAGCTCCTGAACTTTCTTTTTGATTTCTTCATTCTGCAAGACTGATAAACGGTACATGCCGATATTAGGAAGTGGTGCATCTTGCTGCAACTGAATCTCATGTTGTATCTCTCTCTTAGGAGGCAATCCTTTCGGTTCCTGAAACAAGTCATCATAAGCGGAAACAACTTTGACTATTTCACCCTTATATTTTGGATCACATCGCTTAAATGCCTCAGATGTTTCATCTTCTTTGGCTTTTACAAGCATCAACACCAAATTCTTACTAGAGTTGACTAACCTTTTCATCTGACCAGCATTAACTAGTGCCAGATTAGTCTTAACCTTATGTGCCCGTACAATGTATTCAATCTTGTCTTTAAACAAATGATATTTATTTTCCCCCCTATAAAAGATAGCTTGACGATCAAACAAATAGGGACTCCCAAGTACGAGACCACATATATCTAAAGGGACTACATCAGCTTCTACCTCATCTACAAAGTTTGCAGTGATAGCAAATCTGAACTTGCATTGTTTAGTTACTTGTAACTGTGCCTCATTGCAAACCCATCCAAGAGGGTATGGTTTTGGATGAGGTGTTGTAGTCAAGTTAAGCTTTTTAACAACTTCCTCAGATATCAAATTAACTTGGGAACCCGTATCGAATAATGTATCAACCTTATTATGCTTGATAACAACTCGAATGTGAAATAATTCATTCCTTTGCTTATCATTCTTAGGAGAAGATTCTTTACTTGTACTTGCACTTATGCTAGAAGAACTTGGAGCTGATGAAAGAGATATACCTTTTCCTTTACCTTGAATCCCGGTAGCAACAATCTTTGTCTCATCTCCGGAGTCAGATCCAAGATCTTGTTGAATTACAACAGTAGTTTTCTCTTTACCCTTGTTTCCACCATATCGCTTTGGCCTCTTTTCAGGATGTAACTTCCAGCACTTAGAATAATCATGCCCTTCTTTCTTGCAATGTGAGCATGTGGGTTTCTCACCCTCTTTCTTTACTGTTGCTATCTTTTTACCCTTTCCTTTTCCTTTGGACTTTTCCTCAGACTTAGATGGCTTTTTATCAGACTTATCTATGAAAGTACCCTTACCCCTTGATTCTAAATGTGTTGCCTGGACACATACTTCATCCAAATTACAAGGATTCAGGACAAGAATAGAATGCCTTAGGTAAGAATGAAGACCACCTATATACTTGAGTAAGGTGTCCTGGGTATACAATGGGACATTTAATGAAATAGCCTTTTTGTGAAATTCATGGGTGTAATCCTGGACAGACTGACCTTTCCCTTGCCTAAAATGTTGCCAGTTCATCATTAACTGCTGCATATGGCCTAGGGGGTAGAATTGCTTTTTTAAAGCAGTAACAAATTCTGACCAAGACAAACTAAACTTACCATGTTGTGAAGTTTCATCCCGAGACCTACTCTCCCACCAAGTTAGGGCTACACCACCTAAACAAAGAGTGGCTAACTGAATTCTGTCAACATCATCTACAAGGTTTTGAACTCTACAGTAGACTTCTACTTGCTGAATCCAATCATCTAGTTTCTCGGCATTTAACTCCCCAAAATATTTTGGCAAGTCAAATTTTACATCCAACTTGATTCGAGGCTTATGTCCACCCTTAAAAATATTAGAAGACTCATAATGGGTAGAAGAAGGAGAAGAGGGGGAAGAAGGAGAAGAGGGAGAAGAAGGAGAAGATGGAGGTGTCTTTGGTGGATCACGATCAGCTCCTTTCTTTTTCCCTTTGTCCTTTCGAGCTGCACATCTTTGCATCTTCTCTTCTCTTTCTCGTACCAAAACCTCTACCATTGTCTGCAAATTTTGAAGAGTCTTCTGAATACTCTTATCTTGAGAAGCTTGTCCACCTTCATCTGCCATTTGTGATGATGGTTTAGTCCTTCGTTTTCCAATCTCAGGATTGTATTCCTCAAGCTTTCCTTCGCCTTTCTCAATCCTGGATCTTGTTAACATTCAAATCTGCAATACTAATCCAACAAAGGTTCTGATACCAAATTTGATCTGATTAGGATCTAGGACTATTACAGAGGAATGCTTAACATTATTTCATAAAGTAAAATTTCAAAGCGTTAATTAGCAAATTAACACAACTTAAATGCTGAAATGAACAAAGCATAAAAAAAAAGGTAATGATTGAAAGAAAGAGAGTAGAGAGACATAAGGCAAAACACGATTGATAACGGAGTTCATCCGCGGGTTGGACTACATCTCCGGGTCCTGCTCCAATAGAGGGACCAATCCGATTTGCTCCAAAATCAATTACAAGTGTTCAAGATCTTCCCTTCAAGCACAATTATAGCATTACTCTCCAATGTGTAGGAATAATCATCAAGTCTCCAAAATCATAATCTCCTTCTCATCACCTGGATGCCTTTCCAAAGCCTACTACCCCCATTTTATACATCAAATTTAGCCAAAAATGGGCTAAAACAATTAACTAACAAAATCCCCCATTTTGGTTACATATTTCGAATTTACCCCTTTTACCATTATTTGGATATGATTTGACACCAAAATTAAGGGTTTGTTTTCAACAAATACCCCTAATTAAATAAGCTTGGGCGGATTTGTTATGAATAGATAACAACTCTTCCCTTAATATTACATATGCCATAAATAGCCCATTGGTTGGCCTTAATTTTAGGAGGCCAATGGTTAGGAGTTCAACTCCCATTATCTCATTCCTTTAATTCGAATTAAATAGCTATTTTAATTCAAATTTGAATGTTTTCCCTCTCTTTATGATTTTGTGATGTCATGTTGATGTCATCGAAATCCATACTTTTACTGGAATTTGAAACCATCATAACTTTTATATCCGATCTCCGTTCTTGATGAAACGAATGCCATTGGAAAGCTTTTGACGAGCTCTTTCATTTGGAATCCATTGTCAATACTTTTGAGATGATTTTTTTTCACCCTTTTACGACCTTTGGTCCCAGTTTGACCAAATTTTGACCAGTCATAATTTTTGCACTTGAACTCCAATTTTGATCGTTCAAGTTATGTTGGAGTCAAAATTGTGAACACTTGTAATGATGTTGATTCTTGGAGCATTGGGGACATTTTACTTTTCAGTAATTTTCATCCCCTGGATCACTGATAGTTACCTAGTGCAATTTCATAAGTTCCTTCCATGATTGCAAAGTTGTCTCTGTTCAACTTGGGAATCTCTCTTTTGTAAGACATCCTAATCTTTAGCTTAGGTCTTTGAAACCTTCTTTGCAAGCACCAAAAGTTTTGATACCAATTGTTGGAAATATAAGAAGAGTAACTAAGAGGGGAAGGGTAAATCAACTACCAAAAAAAAAATCCTAGATCTCTCACATGTCAATACAAATCAAAATATAAAATTTAATTAAAAATATATTATGCCATTACTTGACAAACACATAGGCACTCGGTTAACACTAGCAAATACTACAACTTGGCAAGCATTGAGAATCAACTGTATTTTAACAATAACTGAATATTACTAATTTCAATGTGATTAGCCTTAAAATTAACTTAGTTTCATACATATAAAATAAATAGCATGAACACAAGTGACACCAATATTTAATGTGGAAACCTGATTTGGGAAAAACCACCAATTGCAACTAGTTAGTGTTTTCACTCTTCTAAAGTGAGCTTTGTTAGGAACCAACCCTATTAAAGGTTATAAAACACACTGTTAGGTGTGACTCTATTAGAGGATTTAATCACCATGTTAGGAGTGGCCTTGTTAGAGGTCTTCAAGACATTTCAAATATAAATGCTAGCTTGTTAGAGGATTTACAATTAGCTATTAAACCAACTCTGTTAAGAGATTTAGATCATTGCTATGATGGCAAGAAAGTAACAATGAGATTACCTAATTTCTAATGCAATTGAATTACTAATTACAGATCTCAATTCTAACTTTAATACTTGATTCTTTTTAATTGAATGTATCTTTGTAGCTTCACAAGGATATTCTACTTATCCTTCAAATTCACTTCCTCTAAGCATCTTTAAAATATTCTATTTTTTCACTTATTGAATCCTCAACTTGACCTTATATTTATATCTTAAACATTGTCAAGTCAACCTGAATACAACTTAGAATACTTAATATTCATCTCCTTGATTGGCTAGAACCAACAAACAAATCAATTGAATTCAATATGCCAAAACAAGAAAATCCTTTGTTAGCCAACCCTGCTTAGTAGACACTAACTAAAATAGATTTTTCTTCATTAACCAAGTGAGCTCAGTTAACACTAGTTCTCATGCCAACTTGCTTTTTCTCCCAAGTGAACTCAGTAGACACTACCTTCTACGAATTCTCTATGGTAGCTGAGTGAGCTTGGTTAACACTCGTTACCTTCCAATTTTCCTTTGTCTCCCAAGTGAACTTGGTAGACACTAAGTTATGAACTTGGCATACATAAGAATGCTCAGAAAATACAGGGAACTATCTTCATCTTCCAAGTGAGCTCGACATATACTAACTGATGAATGTATGGCATTTTGTGTAACATCAAAGATAATATACAATTGATCAATTTTTTTCAACATATCCATCCTAATATCCATTTACAAATAAGGAACTAATCCCCTAATTCTCATAATAAAATATATTGTATACACAAAAACCTAACTTTTTGAGAGCACATGTAAACAAACAAACATTAGTAGCATCTGCATATCAAAGATTCAATAAGATTGGAAAATTACTAATTCTACTTGAGTTTTAAAACTATGCAACCAAAATTTTAGAGTCCTCATGCAACCTCAAAGTAGCTCAACAATAGGCACCCATGAGAGGCCTTGTTGGTGTGCTTTAGATTAGAGGGATGTGGATGTGATCTCCCAAAACACAACTATTGAATCCCTTGATTGATAAATGATATGAAAAATGAAATGAGTGAATCTATACTAAATGAATGGAGAATACCTTCAAGAAAAGTCTATGAGTGAGCCAATCCTCAAAGGATTCTAAGATGTGAATGTGAATCAAATGCAATGAAGAAATAAACCTAGCAATATCATACTACCATGAAACTAATGCAAAATCTAAAAATTCAAACAATGCAAACAACTACCAAAGGTTAGCTCTAAGCATAAAATCTCTAGAATACTCAAAAGCTAAACTAGCATGATAAAAATGAAAATGAAGGAGATGTCAAATGCTTGAGACAAGGGCTCTATTTATAGGTTTGAGAGAGGAATTCAAGAGGTCGCATCTATATGGCATCCACATAGGTGCCACCAAGGAGACACATGGGCTAAAGGACAAGCCATGCAAATGTTAAAAGAGCCTTTATGGTTGATAGGCTCAAGGTGTGCTCACACATGTGTGAGAAACCTTGAGGAAGGAGTGGGGGACAAAGGTGTAAGAGGTGTAAATGAAGTGGAAGCTATATTAGATCATGAGCTTCTCACACATATGTGATCAAACACTTAGGAGCTAAAAAGGTGATTTAAAGAGGTTTGGGATAATAAGGTGGGATTAATTAATGGGTAGGCTTACAAGGATGAGAGTGATGGGTGTAGACTAGGTTTTAGGATGGGATTAGGATTAAATTAAATAAGATTTAAATTAATCATAGGATTAGAGAATTTAATAAAGTGGAGGAAATCAAATATATTAGAATTTATTTAAAAGGGGATTTATGGAGCACTATGCATTAAATGAATTTAATACATTAGAGGGGAAGAATTCAAATTAAATCTAAATACATTAGGGAAATGAACCTATTTAATTAAATAAGTAGAAGAATATGACAAATATAATCAATCAATAAATAATTAATTATAGTGTCAAGGGAGATATTAAATCAATCAATATAGTGCTTAGGAAAATTTCAAGTGTTTATATTTTCCCCCTCTTTGATGTGAATCAGGATGACATTATATCAAAGAAAAAAAAAACAGGTTGCCCCAGTGAGGAGAGGAGTGGAAAGAGTCATGTTGTATGAAAAAAAAGGAGGAGGGTGCCCCCTTGAGGAAATGGGGTGAAAAAAGGCATATATTTTCCCCTATTTTCTTGAAAATAGACATAGGAAGGAAAAGGGAAGGAAAAAGGCTAAAAAGAAGGCCTTGCATGACTTGTTAGTAAGATCAGAGTGAAGTAGGGTGAATTGGATAATAATGAATCTAAATGCAACTTAAATAAATGAATGCATGAGATTCAATTGTGTTCATATGGAAGAGCACACCCTAGTTTGATATTCCAAGAGGAGTTATGCATCAAATGCTATAGAAGCATAGATGACAAGATTCCTTTGCATGGACTATACTCTCAACATAATGGATACTTTAGGAACATAGATGTAGCTTTCATAGTCATAATGGAACAAATGACATATATTCACTAGAGAGGTCTAGGAACACCCAAATTCTTGTTAGGGATCTTGGTGGAAAGTGTGCTAACTCGTTGCCCCCAGTGAGCAATGCATACCCATAACTCAAAAATTGATAGAGATGTGCTAAATAATCATGAAAATATATTATATTGTAAAATGAAATGTGTATTTAGGTTAAGTCATTCAAATAATACCAGGATATTGAAGATCAAGGCACACATGGGGAGGCTATTACTAAAACACATAGGTAAAATCAACAAAAAGACCTCTTGACCAAGTAGTCATTCAATCCATAGTTCTTGCAATGAACTTGATTTTGATGGTGAATTCGTTAAACATGTGTAGGAAGGATACATCCTATAAGGCAAAAATTGATCATTTGATTGAATTGTATTGAAATGTTTGTGATTGTTCTCTAGTAATTGTGTGAAAGGAACAAGGTTCTAAAATCATTTAGTCTTAGTGTGAATTTTTGTAAGTTTGTTTGCAATCACTTTTTTGATAAGCTCAGTTTGATGGGTTGAAGCTCAGTGTCATGAGATAAATAGAAGAATTTGGATAAGATATGATAATTTAATGGATGAATTGAAGTGGAATGGAAGAAGAATGAGAGAGAGCAAGTGATAAATGTTCTCTAGAGGAAAGTTTGTTTAATGGAAGACTAGAAATTTGATCAAGGTATATGTAAATAGATAGAAAGATGAAGAAATTGATTATGGAAAAGAATTTTTATGAAATGATTTGAAGGGAATATGATTAGATTAGAGGAGAAATGAAGTGATTGAATTGATGAAAATAACTAGATTGGGACCAGTGACAAGGGAGATCCAAGGAATGGTAAATGGAAGAAAAGGGTGGGGATATTTGAATCTAGGAATAATATGCGAGACCAAAGGATCTGGTATAGGACAATAAGGAGCCAAGGACCATGTTTCAAAGGAGTTAAAATGCCCCATACCAAGGATATGAAAATGGAAGGAAATATGGTAGGAAAGGATGCATGGAAATGGAAAGATGGTTTGAAGGCTATTGTATGGAGGAAGTGAAGGCATGTATATTTTTGAAAGCATGTATGAATAATCTATTATTGTGCCTCTAGTATTGATCATGAGAATAGGCATGAAAGTGGAAGGATTATGGGATATGGGAGGGAGGGTATGAAATAGGGATAATGATATGAAGAGTATGGATGAAATTTTGGACATGAAATGGATGGGATGGATGGGATAACCAAGACCAAGGACATATGGAAGGAGCATGGAAGTATGTAGGATTATGGATGGAGGATAGAGGAAAGGAAAATGCCAAGGACTATGGGATGCGAGATATGGATAGGATGTCAAGATCAAAGATATAAAAGTGGATGGAAATATGTAGGATAATGTGTGGATAATGTACAAGGGATATGTCGAGTGAGCATGAATGGATGAAAGGAATAAGATAGTCAAGATCAAAGATGGAAAAAGATGATTAATGGTAGATAAGAATATGGAAGACATATAATGCAATGCAGTATGGATGAAGCTTGCCCCCAATGTAGAGTGCAAGTGGAAGAGGAACAATGAATGAATGGATATATGAATTCAAAAGGTGGTGGATACATCATAGGGAAATAGAGGGAGGACTCAAGCATATATTTCTATGGATGGTATCCCTTGATATTTATTTCTCTTTCTTTTTTATTTTCAAGGAATTATTACTATTTTATCATAGATGTTGGTAGGATAGTGAAAAGAAGGATGAAATGGATTGGAAAATTAAAGTCAAGGACTTATGAAAAAGTTTGGATTAAGGGGGTGGAAAGATTTGGAGGAAGACATGGTTGATGGATGTGAGGTTGGAAGAATTGTGAATGAGTGGGTGAAGGAGGTTGAGAGATTTCCATTCACACACACCTTGAAGGGTGATGGAAAGGAGGAAATCTCAGAGGATATGTAGGAGAAAGTTTGAATTTTGGGATATAGGGACCCAAAATGGATGAAAGAGATGATGGATTTAGGATGGTAGATTTGGGTACATAAGGACCTAAAATGGATTTGGAAAATAGAATTTTTGAGGATTTATGGATGAAGGAAGTTTTTGGATTAGTGAAATTGGATACCATTTTGAAGTTTCTTTGAGATTCATTGCTTCATTAAGTAGCTTTGGAATCCACATAATTTTTGAATTTTTCATTTTCAGCCTTTGTGGCCTTTTGATTTTTTTTTTCCTTGGGTCACATTTTTCTTTTCTTGGACATATCTTTTAGAGGGGACATGTTTTTGATTAGATAAATAGGTTTTACAAGGATCTTGAAACCCAATAGTTAAAACATAAAAGGCTGATAATAAGCATGAAAGTCCAACCAAAAAAGTATAAGTTTAGAGGCTGATAATAAGAAAAAAGCCCAGCCAAAAAGTAGAGTTCTGACAAAAGACCAGGAAAAAAGACAAGTAAAACCATGACCTAAAGCCAGACCAAAAGCCAAAAGACAAAGAAAAACAAAAGAACAAGCGAGAGTTATTCCTTGCTCTTTTGCTCCAACTCTTGCATAACCTGAGTAGCCTCGAAGGCCAATTGGTTCTCCTCCGCTTCTAGTTGTTGTGCCCTTTGGTCCCCCTAGTCCTGATCAAGAATGGTGTTGTACTTTGTAGAGTCATCCTCCATTCTAGCTTCATCCCTATCTTTTCCTTCCTCATCATCCTGCATTTCTCTGTCTTTGATCTAGTCCATAAGAGAGATGATGTTGTTGTTAATGGAGCTTAACAAAGAGAACATCTGATTCACAAGGTTGTGATTGTAGTTCTCTAGGTTGTGTATCCTTCTTTCTGCCAGACTAAGCCTGCCAGCTGAATCCATCCTCCTATTAGCATCCATCCCATTCCTTGTTGCCTCAATATGTCTCACCTATTCTTTGACCTCCTCCAAATTGTGGAAATTCCATTTGATAGATCTAAAATTTTCAATCATACTGTTACGAGCATTGTTCAATAGGTTCATCCCTGTCTCCCTAGCTCTATCCAAAATAGCCACTATCGTCGGGTCAATGAGTTCTTCCAACCGCTGTTCCTCTTGATTTTCCATGAGGATTTAGGGATTCATGGCCTTCTTGAAGATGCCCATCTTTGAAGTCTTGAAATTAAAGTTTATCCAAGCTTTCCTCCTATCATTGACCTACACTTCCCCTTTCGCATACCCTAAATTCTCCTCTTTCTATTCCTTAGGTTGGGCTTGGAGGTGGATAGGAGATAGGGGCAACACAGATGCCTTCTCAAACTCAGAGCACACTTCCTCCAAACTCTCCCTCTTATGTTTCTTCCTTCCACTTTCATCCTTATTTTCCTCCTGTATCTCCTTAACCACCTCCTCAGACTCTGGCTCCTCCTCATTATCCTTGGGCTTTTGCAGATTTTTGGCTTGATTCACTTTATCTTTTGCATCCAATGTGCTTCCATTGGCCATGGGATGGGTGTATGAAGATAAATGGTATGGAGAGCTTATGGATGAAATTATGGTTGGTGAACAATGGAAATAATTAAAGGATGTATGCCTTTGTTGATATTTAATAGGATCATGAGGGGATGAAGTGGAAAAATTGGATATGGTGGATGGATGTATGTAAGGACCCAAAATGGATGGAAGGGATGAAGGGTTTGGCTTGGAATATAAGGACCCAAAATGGATGGAAATGAGGAAGGAATAGGAATATGGATATAAGGGCCCAAAATGGACTTGGAATATGGATGATGGGAACATTTAGGTTTAGAAGGAGGAATTTTTGATTTGGAAGGAGTGGAAGGTGTACCAACATCTTGCGACATTATTTCTTCAATGGGATACTTATCATTTTTAATACAAGATGCGAGTCCAAGTATATGGGGTTCATGAGTGGATTGGATAGGTATGATAGGATCATGTGGAGGATTAGGATCACAAGGGAGATTATGAGGGATAATAGGATCTTGATCGAGAGTGGGATCATGAAAGGCAAATGAAGGGGTACTTTGATCTTGACTTAAAAGAAGATCATGTAGTGGAACAGAAGGAATGATTGGATCATATAACATAATAGAATCATATAATGGAGTGGAGGGAATGAAACCATAAGATGGAGTGATTTGATCTTGACATGGAGAAGTATTAGTGGATGGAGTGGAAGGAGAATCTTCATGAAGTGGAGGATCTATGGATGCTAACTCTTGAGATGGAATGGAATCATTAATGTGCACAGTACATGGAATGTCTTGATCTTGATTAGGAATGGGACCATGAGATGGACTAAGAGGGATAAATGGATTTTGAGGGGGTGAATGATGGGAGGGGGAAATGCTCAGATCTAGAGGAGAAAAGGAATCCAAAATGACATGCTTTGGAGGAAGGTCTTGAGATGGCATTGGGTGTATGACTTTGGGTGATTGGATCACTCTATTTTTTTTTTGTACTTAGACAAGGTTTCTAGTGAGATAAACCTATTACAAGGTGGCCATAATGCTGATTTTGGAGGATTAGGATTGTGTGGAGGTGAAGGTAAGGGTAGGGGATTGGGATGATGGTTTTGGACATTAAGATCAAAGTATGGGGAATTACATGGAGGATTTGGGTTGGATGGGACATGAGGATTATGGTCTTCAAAACATGGGGGAAGAGGACATATGTCTTGGAGAGTATATTTTTGCTTTTGATTTGCTAGGCTCAAGATAGAATTCTTGAGTTTCTCAATTTCTCTGGCAATGATATTTATGTTTCAGGAATTGTGTGGGCTATGAATGGAATCGTATGTGATTTAAGGATAATGAGGTGGATTTCCCTTGTCAAAGGTAGAAGAATAATGAACATGAGATGGATTATAATTAGATATGAAGTTTTAAGGATTGATTTGACATGGGTTTTGTGCTAGAGGTGTGACTCCATATTTCTTTTGAAAGTCCCCAACCATTTGGTTAAGCCAATTTTTATCCATGAAGCTAGATGTGGAGTGATGAAAGATTTATTTATGAGTGAAATATGACCTTATGAATAGGAGCAATTTTGGACTTTATTTTGATTTGATTTGGATTGAACTTGATTGGATATTGATTGGATATGATTTGACTTGATATGATATTGGATGAAGGTTTGAGATAACCTTGATAAGATTTGGGTCATTAAAGCTAACTAGGATTAAAGTCCAAGGATTATGATGGTGCTCCTAAGTCCAAAGTAGAAGTTTTGATGAAAAAAAGAATTAAAAGAATATTTGAATAGATGAAATTAGAAATATTGATTTTGGATTGAAGATGTAAATGGATTGAATTAGTGAATGACTAGAAAGAAATGAATTTGACAAGAGATTGGATTAAGAATCATGAGTATAAAGCATTGGATGAGGGAATTAGATCCTGATGTGGATTACAAATCATGATTAGAATGAAGACTAGGGATATGATTGAATGATGAAGAAAATGAGGAAATGATTAAGAGGATCAAAGATGATTAATATTTTGAGGAATGATTTGAATGATTAAGACAAGAGATGCATGATGGTGATGAATTTGATGGATAGAAGAAGTGATGTGGAAAAATAGAGCTTCTTTTTGTTATTTTTGAAATTTTTTTAGATTTTAAACTTTTATGATGTTTTTGGATATTTTTAAATCATAATATGCAAAGCATATAATGAAATATATACAAGAAAAGTTTATATGCTGCTATCCCCTTCAAATGGGGAGGTTTTTGAACACTTATCATGTCAAACACACCAACAATCTTATAAGGTTTTGATTAGGATATATAAGCTTAGTTAGGGGTGTCCTCGATATACACAAAGTATGTAAGGCCCAAATTTGTAGATGAAAGAAGATAATGCCACATAGCTGGGAGGAGACAGTAACCCAAATCTTCACCTTCACTTCCTAAACCTATAAAGTTCACTGGGGTTAGCCAAGAGTGACAAAATTTTGCTTCCAAGAGAGGTGTCTTTCAATTTGCCTCTTGATATTTATATTCTGCCAAAACACTAGAGTTGAGGTCATTCCAAAGGGTGACGAAATCCCCAAATAGGCCTCTTAGAAAGTGTAAAACAAGGCCACTTTTCTTGTGCACTCAAGATCACCCAAAGGCATGAGAGGAGTGAATATGCAAGTGGTCTTGGGATTAAAAGAAACTTGTTCTTTTTCAATGGAGCTTTAGGTTTTGTAATCTACTCTTGAAGACACTCGTGTTTATAGCATACAATGTTCTTTCCAACTTGACAACATTGTCAACATAATAGAAATTGATAGTTTGCCAACATATGAAAATTGAGCATTGTCAATATAAGAAATTCAATAAGGAAAGAGTTAATTCCTTTATGCATTCAAGATTGAGTGAATGTTAATTTTAAGCACCAAATCTAAAGGTTTTTTGTAATGTTCTTTGATCCTTAAGCATTCAATATTTGATGAGATTCATTTTAGACCCAAATTGAAATGTGTATTAGAGCATTGTTCTTTGACCTTTATGCATTCGAGAGTGTATTTGAATGCTAAGAATTCATTCCAAAAAGTGTTTGTAAATTTTCTTAAGGTATTAAAGATTGTGTTTTAACAACATTCATCCAAATGAAAGGTTTTGTTTAATTGCTTATGGATTCAAGATTGCATTTGCTTGTTTAAGATTTAGTCATTCAAGAGTGTGTTTGATTTATCCCATTAAGTGCAACATTGATTAAAAAAAAAATGATTAAAAATTCAAGTTCATTTCCAAGATCAATGAAATATTAAGAAAAACCTATAAGAAAACATGGTTAGGTGTTTCTAAAATGCTCCCATTTGCAATGCTACAATGAATAACTTGATTAGCTTTAAAAAAATCCTAGAAAATGAAAGCTAACTATGAGAAAATTTATTTTAACTTTTCTTGTTATTTTTCTATATGAAAATAAGCTTAAAATGATTCCAATCTTATAGAACCACCAAAAGTCAAAATTTGATAAAAAAATTGCAAATGATAGAATGCAAGCAGAGATGATAAACAACAGAGATGAAAAAATTGCAGATGACAGAATACAAAGAAAGTGTGATATACCTATTACTTATATTCATCGATCATAGATGACAAGATAGGATCATATATGCTGAAACTCAAAGAAGATGACAAAATGTAGGTAGAGACGACAAAGCATAGAGATGACAAAAAAAATAGACAATAGAATAAAAAGAAAGTATGATACACCTGTTGCTTACATTTGCAGATCACAACTGACAATAAGGAAAGTAGAGATGCCAAACCACATAGATGACAAAATAAAAGGTCACAGATAAATGATAGATGCAAAAATAGAAGGTCACCATAAAAATGTATACGATAAACTAGGTCGTCAAAAAAGCGCAGATGATAGTCTACAATAGAGACGTCAGTTCAGAGGTGGAGATGATAGTCAAGTGAACTATTGATTTTTAGCCACCCATAATGTAGATGACAAAAAAATTAAACTGTGAAGATGACAGTTTAGTATGTGGAGATGTCCAAATGTCAGAGATGACAGAACAAAAAAAATCAATTGTTTTAGTAATTTTTTTTCACAAAAATGCCAAAACATAGAGATGATGATCAGTGGAGATGAAAAAACATCTGCACAAACGATACTACATCCTAACAGAGATGACAATGCATGATTTTTTACAAAAAGTGGTAAGTTTTGACTAGTTTTTGGAAATAGAAAAGGGACATGGGTCCCATTGGGCATGCCAAAATGTATACATGAAAACCTAACCTATTGGGAGCATGCTTAAACAAGAAAATATTAGTAGCATGTGCATATCAAATATTCAAATAAGATTGGAAAACTACTAATTCTATTTGAGTTTTAAAACTATGCAACCAAAATGTTAAAGTCCTCATGCAACCTCAAAGTAGCTCAACAAGGGGCACCCATGAGAGGCCTTGTTGGTGTGCTTTAGATTGGAAGGATGTGGATGTGCTCTCCTAAAACACAACTATTGAATCCCTTGATTGATAAATGATATGCAAAATGAAATGAGTGAATCTATACTAAATGAATGGAGTATACCTTCAAGAAGAGGCTATGAGTGAGCCAATCCTTAAAGGATTCTAAGATGTGAATGTGAATGGAATGCAATAAAGGAAGAAACCTAGAAATATCATACTACCATGAAACTAATGCAAAATATAGAAATTCAAACAATGCAAACAACTATCAAAGGTTAGCTCTAAGCATAAAATCTCTAGAAAACTCAAAAGCTAAACTAGCATGATAACAATGCAAATGAAGGAGATGTCAAATGCTTGGGACAAGGGCTCTATTTATAGGTTTGAGAGAGGCCTTGGGGAGGTGGCATCTATATGGTATCCACATAGGTTCCACAAGGGAGACACATGGGCTAAAGGACAAGCCATTCAAAAGTCAAAAAGAACCTTTATGGTTGAGAGGCTCAAGGTGCGCTCACACATGTGTGAGGAACCTTAGGGGAAGGAGTGGGGGACAAAGGTGTAAGAGGTGTAAATGAAGTGAAAGCTTTATTGGATTATGAGCTTCTGACACATATGTAAGCAAACACATAGGAGATAAAAAGGTGATTTAAAGAAGTCCAGGATAATAAAGTGGGATTAATTAATGGGTAGGCATAGAAGGATGAGAGTGATGGGTGTAGATTGGGTTTTAGGATGGAATTAGGATTAAATTAAATAAGATTTAACTTAATAATAGGATTAGAGAATTTAATAAAGTGGAGGGCATTAAATAAATTAGAATTTATTTAAAAGGGGATTTATGGAGCACTATGCATTAAATTAATTTAATACATTAGAGGGGAAGTATTCAAATTAAATCTAAATACATTAGGGAAAGGAACCTATTTAATTAAATAAATTTAATTAAATAAGTAGAAGAATATGAAAAATATAATTAATTAATAAATAATTAATTATAGTGTCAAAGGAGATATTAAATCAATCAATATAGTGTTTAGGACAATTTTAAGTGTCTACATATATCTACTTAACATGAAATATATTTAAACCATCAACTACACATGTAAACTAAACCATAGGTTTCTTAATTGATAACATTATGAAAAGTACATGGTTATTTTATTCATCATACACTAATCTAGATACAAAGAATTAAAATTGTCATGGCATCATCATAACTTCACATTCATCTTTTGAAATAATACAATATATTCACATTTTCCTTTTTTTCTCGTAGAGATACCCTTTACCCTTTTTACATAGCTTTTCATTTCATGATATATACATATGAGCTTTAACTTTCTTCAAGAGTTTAAATTATAGTCTTATATAGATTTTGTTGGTTTGATTTTTCACAATGCAGAAATTATGGAAAATTTTAGTGAAAAATCATTTGAGTCTTAAAATCTTGCAAATTAGGGTTTTGTTCCTTGTATTTTTCAAACCCTTATATTTC
The DNA here is from genome assembly GCA_028749045.1 of Cupressus sempervirens. NCBI lineage: Eukaryota > Viridiplantae > Streptophyta > Pinopsida > Cupressales > Cupressaceae > Cupressus > Cupressus sempervirens. The sequence continues at coordinate 413,545,647 of CM053790.1, forward strand.
CCTAGTTTAAAAAACCTTTAATTTTTTTTATTTCTTTTACCCCAAGGAAGGGCTTGCACAAACATGAATTCATTATAATTTTGTCTAAACTTTACGTGGTTGTGCTCCGCTTGTAAATTGTTTGATCATTCTATTAGAAAATACCTCTGATGACACAAAGTCTTTATAATCGTTGATCTTGTTTAGATCAATGGGTGTTGCATTCTCACAATTTCTAGATGCAAGGTTTTTAAATAATGTAGGCATGCAACTCGGTGACACGTAGCCCTTGCCTTTTTAAAGTTTTAGTGAACCATAAAGTTTATGGGGAGTCATAAGTTGTTAGAAACGTTTGCAGGTTTGTTATTACTTTTTGTGCACACTTTGGATTTCCTGTGATATCATTGGTTGAGTTACTAACAGAGATATGCCTTTATTACCAAGAAGTGTCAACCATTGATTTCATTTGAATCAAGGGCTAGTGCTTTCCCGCAAGAAGGAGATGCTCATGAAATAAATAATGTAGGGAAGCATCAATAGGACAAGTGGCATAGTCTGACAAGATGGGCTCATCGTTCTCAAGGATGATGTTGAGATGTCTTCCGTGGCAAGTGTCAGACAAGTTGGGATGGTTGGAATTTTTTTATTCGTCTTCAACCAATGTGGTGTTTAAGATACCTAATTATATAATCATAGATCTATCAAAGATCAAAGGCCAACACATGCCCACATTTTGGAGATGCACGAGAGATAAATAATGCGAGCAAACAATTTTTTGACATTTGGAAAGGTGGGGTCGAGAATTGTCAGTGTGTGCTATGGTGTGCCAAGCTGTAAAATAATTGCTGATATGTATTAGCAGTTATGCAAATAAAGCGTTGCATTTGCTGATCAATTGAAGTTTTGTTAGATCATAGATCCTTCAAAGATCGAGGGCTAGCGCATGCCCACATTATGAAGCTGCTAGTCAAATAAGGAATGTGGGTATGCACCTTTGCGATGCGTGTTACAGTGGGGCCAAATTATGGAAGAACACTGAGTCATGCCATGTGGTTTGCCACTTGTACTTAGCTGGAGATACTTATGATGTGGGCATGGAAAGTTTCAAAAATTAATGCAATAGTCAGATGAGTCAGAGCACACAGATTGAAAGCAGTCATTTCATTGGCCCAAGTGGATGATGTGAGCATAAAATGCAGAATTGTTTCACACTGTTGATCCTATCCTGATCAATGAAGGGTGCTTGCCTGCATTAAGAACTTGAATGAAGTTTAAGTAAAGTGGGTATGCGCCATGAAGACATGTGTCCATGGTGATGTCTAAAATTTTAACTTAGAAGCTCTGTAGGGTATAATCATTGTCATCGTTGATCTTTCAAAAATCAACAGCTAGTGCAATCTCACAATAAGGAAATACTCAATCAATAAGGAAAGCAAGAATGTGCCAGCTTGACATGTGGAAATAATAACATCAAGCACCTGCTCGCTCAGACGAAGATATGGGACCTGTTGGCATGGAAGTTGTCAAAAGGCACAAACTCATATAAAGGCTTCTTATTGGTCAGTATAGCTGATTGGATTTTGTTCAAATGTGAATTGATTTGATCATTGATTTTGTCTTGATCAACGATTGATGCTTCCCCACAATTGTAAAGTGCAAGAAACTTAAGAAATGCGGGCAAGCGGTATTGTGACACGTAGCCTTATTTTTTTAAAGCCATAAAGCTTGTTGCCTTTTAAATCAAAGCCATTTGATTTGGTGAAAATCTATGGATAAGATTCAAATTTGGTTGCAATTTGGAGGTAACGGTTACTGAGAGTAAATATGGTTCAAATTTCATTCGTGCAATTTCAATGTATGAAAAGAACTCATGACCTCACCATTAATGAATCACCAAAGTGCAAAAAAAACATCAAGGCATAAAAAATTCTCAGAGCCAGGGCACGAAAATTTTAGCTAGCGATCCAGTAAAATTGTAGAAGAAATCACATAGTGTAGAAGTGCGAATTCTAGCGGGTCAGTACTCTATGACTCTTAAAAAAATTCAAGTATCTACTTTTCTAAAATTTCTAGGGTTTTATTCAAAATGCATCCCTAAAAAGAGTTCACTGGACAAACAGATTATTTTGAAGCTTTCTGTGCATGATGATTTTCTTGAACAATTCCCCTTATTAGTACATCAAATAACTATGAGAGGGAACTCATTCCAAAGCACCCAAGAGTAGCTGTAGCAGAAGGTTTTTATGACAGAGAAAATTGGGTAAGTGATGCCTAGGTTTCCATGAGGGGTCTAGAGTTGTTTAAGAAATGGCTTTCAGAGTGAAAACTAGACACTCCTATGAGAAATGTATGGGAGTTTGACATTGGTAAATTAACAATCCCCACATTTTTCTTTGATAGTGATTTGTTGATTGATTTGGCCAAGAAATATGATCCGATAACAAGGTGGGTAAAGAACCATGGTGGAGTGAATCTCTTTAGGGTTTTCCCTAAATTAATTAGTGAGGTTTTTAACCTCAATCCTAACCATGCTATGCATGAAAATATTGATATGGATGACCTTAAAGCAAGGTATGATGCACAAAGGATTTACCTAAGAACAGGGCCATTGCAGGAGCTTGTTGCTGAAATTGGCACCTTGCCTGTGATTATAGCCAGCACCCCAGAGCCATTGCTGAGAAGGCATTTCAACCTGAGAGCTCAAGCATTATATTTTTCTTTTTGGGATGGATGAAGTTGATCAAATTCTAGGCTCTATTGTCCTTATCATGGCTCAAACTCTTCAATTTGGGATGAACAATATTCTAGATTATTCTACTTTTCTTATGAAAGAAGTTCACAATGGTCTGGTGGGGATAGCATAGGGAAAAGTGGACAAACCATTCTATTGGTATTCATTGCTTATGCACGTATGATTTTACAAGGGATTTACCTTCTTCTTCAAGGGTATGGAGCTGGAAATGACTAGGGATGGAGAGAGGAATCTAGTGTAGTTGTGGAGTGTAGATATGACTTCAGAAGCTATAGATGCCAGTTTTGTGAGATTTGATAGATACTTTGCATCAAATCTTAGGCTGCTTTTGAAAGGGGACAACCCCAAAATTTCACAAGCATTGTTAGAATTGGTTAGACCCAAGGACCATGCACAAGGACTATTGGTTAGTCATAATTGGGGGGATATAGTCCCTTATAATGTTTCAACTGTAATAAGAGTATATGGTTTTTTGGGAAAGCCACATGTGTTGCCTTTTCATGTGCCCTTGAAGATAGGGATAGCTGAGCTCCTACGGAAAATATGCACTATAGATGAGAGGGAATTGTCTAAGAAGGGTACCTTTTTTCCAATTGTTACTGTGGTACATGATTTTGTCTTTGTCAGGAAGGGGTGGAAGCACCTGAATTTGTTTTTAGATCGATATAACACGGTAGAATCTCATGCCAGATTTATTGATCCTGAAGGATTCTATGACCTCTTAAGAGAGAGGGTGAAAGCTTCTCACATGGTACAACAAGTTTATTATCTGGAGGATATAATCAAAAATATTTTCACTTTGCAAGAACAAGAATTGAGGAAAGAAAAATGGATAGTATTCAGCAAGACCCTAGAATTTATTAATGCTTTTGACCCCTAGAATGACCCATTGAAAGAAAAAAATATTGGGGAGCCAATATGCAAGCATTAATGAATAATTTTGCTCTGATCATCCAAACTATGAATGAAAAGAAAGCCATGTATATTGAGACATATCCAAACAAGGCTACAAAAGTACAAAGGAAGATAAGCAACAAAAATATAGTGGCTCCTGGGCAGTATACATTGTAGAGAAGGGTAGGTTATGTCATGGTTTAGAGTGTGCAACAAGCACCCCTTCATCAAAGGCCAAGGTCAGGAAGTCCATCTGCAACCAGCTCTCCAAAAATGCAAAAATTAGAGTAGGGGTCTTCTTCTTCTCAAAAAGAATAATACTCCCCAAGCCAGTCCCCAATTCAGATAGATGATGAAGCATCTCTAAAGGAGTAGCTTAGACCAATTGATGGAGAAGGGGATGTAATTGTTACATCCACAAATTTGGAGATTGGAGAACCACAAGAACCTCCTATTCCTTCCTTGGATTTAACTATTGCTGATTACCAAGGTAAGGAAATTGATCTGATAGTTGCCCAAGCTTTTGAAATTTTTATTAATGATGAGAATTTTAAATCTAGGGCTTTTGCGCAATTTTTGTGGAGATTAAACATGGGAAATTTTTAGAAAACCTATGAGAAGATCAAGGCTGAGCAACTAGAAAAACTTGATTTAGATATTAAGGAAGAGGTGAAATCTAAATTTTTGAATGATTTTGCTCAATTTAGTCTTGAAGCTGGGAGGAAGATATTTAGACAGTCAGGAGTCCTCCTTCTACCAGAATGAGATATAGAAAATGCCATTGTTTTTGATTCAGTAAGGAAATAGAGGGATGTTCAACTAAGGACTGCTAAAGAAATACTACAGACTCATAGAGGAGTCAAATTTAGTGATGACCACCAAGCCCTTGTTATATGGTCCATGGAAAAAAGGGAAAATACCAGAATGCACGAGATTCCCACTGCAGAGCATACTGGTGCATTGATAGTATTCAAGGTTGGAGAGATAGGTAGTAAACAAATAATTGGGATGGCATCTGAGATGCTAAAATTTGGTAGCATAGTGTCTAGCCAAGAGGAAGATAAATTTTCCCAACTCAATGCTAGGTTTGAAGAAGTTGTGAAAGCATATAAGGAGAGGGGTATGCAAATACAATCATTAGAAAATAAAGTAACTCAGATGGAGAAGATTCTTGGGAAAAGAAAATTAGGAGAGACTAGTAAATCTAGGATTGCATACCCCCCACGACCACCTGTTGAGCCTTTTAAATCAACACCAATTATTGAGATACCTAATACTCCAAAAAGGCCTCAGTTCTATACTGCAGAGGATTTTGAAGAGGACAAAAATAAGTTATATGCAATGCATGTAGAACTTAATAATCAATATGAAGAAAAATTGAGGTAGGGTATCACGTATTTAATAGATAGGATAGAATGGTCCACATTTTTTGATCAATTAGTAGGGATTTCAGATATTAGGGATGAATTGAAAAGAAATGAATCTATATTCAAACCCATTATACAGAAATGGACAGAGAGAAATGAAGATATCACTACTATGTGTATATATATCATTCAGCAAACATATCATTAGATAGAAGAATTTTTTGATTTACTAAATAAGTTGCAAGGTTTTGATGATAAGCAAGATTCTTTCTACAAAAGATTAACTATTTGTTTTTCCAAGTATTTTGTGAAAAATTTTGATTTGTTCCCTTGTGCTCTAAAAAAAATTGATAAAATAAAGGAAAAGGAAGAATGGAAGAGGGAGCTAGATGAAGTCTTTTGTGAAAAAATAAATAAGGTTATAAATAAAATGAGCCACTTGTTATGGGAAATGACAAATGAGGAGTTGGTAAAAGTACAATTATTCTATAATATCATCAAAAAATATTTTGTTGATTTAGAGGCAAATGCAAATTCTTTAGTAACTGTACAAAGAGAAGTTCTAAATTTTGATTGGCTGGAGGACACTACCTACAATAAGTGGAAGGAAGAGTTTAGGTCTGCAGAATAGACAGAAGGAGATGATGAGGTGGTGGATGATGATAAAGAAGAGAGTTCAAAAGTAGAAGCCACCTTTGCTACTGATGATAAAGAAAAAGAGGACCCTCAGGTAGTAGGAGATGACTCATCACTGTCACATTTGATGGCCACCTATCTCGAGGAACCAGAATGCTAAAGGAATCCGATCAAAGTATTTTTGCCTTTTCAAAGGAAATAATAGAAGTGGACCCACAAAGGAATTTTTGATGTATTAGGCTTTTTATTATTTGCATTTTGTCTTTTTGTTACAGGTGTATGTAAAAAATCTTTTGAAGGACACCTGTAAATCACATCTACCCTTTGCTTGTTGCAACTCATGCCTATATAAATGAGTTTTCAAGGCAATGTGAGGGTCTGAATTTTGTATAATTTTCAGCCTTCTGAGAGAATACAATTGGTCCAATAGTGTGTATTTGTTTCAAGTTTATTTCTAGTTCAACTTTCTGATGATATATTGAAATGACAAAAATAGCAATCTATTCTATGCTTCCAATTTATTTCTATTGGTCATTGTATTAGTCATCTGAAAGGATAATATAGAGGGGTATTTACACTATATTTGTGTCATCAATTTCTATCTCCATTTTTTGGATTTGTCTACTTTTAATTCATTTAAATAAGGTTTAATGTGGCTGAATGCAATTTGGATGGGTTGTACACTAATATCACTATTGCTTTTAATTCAAGGAATTATAGAAATGCTTCAATGAATCAGTAAGGTTTATGAGTTTATAGAAAGGATACTTCATAAGAATGGGAATAAGTGATTACAATTGATTAATTCATTTACAAGTTATTTGAATTAGATCTCCCGCTAATAGTCAATTTTTGCCCAATGGATAAGGCACTGGTCACATAAGTCAGAAGTGAACAAGGATGAATTCTACTATTGCATATCAAACCAATTATAAAATCAAAATCATTTTTGTTCCATTTTGTTCAAAGTTATAAATGCTGGTCACTACTCGTTTATATCTATTATCTGAGTCTTAGGTAGCTGCTATTTCCAAGAATATTTGTAAATCCCATGATAATTATGACTAGGTCTGCTAATAGGGGATGCATATAGATTTAAGAAACTTTTAGAGAAAATTGATAAACTGTGTATGTGCCTGAGGGTAAAAGATGAGAATCAGAATGAAACTAAGATAATTTCATACTATAGTTTGTATTAGAATCATCCCTAGGTATACCCACCTTGGTTTAGCAGAGCCTAAAGAGTAGGAAACCATCCTTTGGTTTTGTTGAAGTTGGGTCATAGTGGTTTATTCATGTAATTGCTACTAGGAATTGGCTAATCCTTAGATTGTGTGAGTATTTTCACTATGATATTGAGCATTTTTTTGTTCAGTAGTTTGAAACACCAATAGATTTCTTTCAAGGTGATGCAATATATAGACATCAAGAAATGATCTTTGACCACTACTCAACAATAATCCATATAAAGCCATCTATGAGACTCAAAAATTATCTTGAAATATTTTTCCACTGAACCACATAGAATTATAAATTTTCCACTCCCAAGCTAGGAGATAAGACCATGATCCACATAGGTTCTAAGATAATTGAAGGTTTATACCACAAAATCAAAGTACAAAGGTAACATAAGGTCACATAAAAAATAATGCCCAAAATGAGTTCACAAAGGAAAGGGACAACCAGAGGCAAAATCAAAGTTATGGGTTCAAGCATATCTAGGTGAGTGTCACAATACATTCCTATAGTGTTGGGATCATTCCCTTGAGCCAAATACCATCCTATTGCACATAACATCTTCTCTCTGAGTACTCCAATAGGATATGTATGATCCTGTAGTGTTGTGATCATTCCCTAAGTCAAAGACTATCCTACTACATAGAACATATTCTCTCTGAGCACTTCAACAATAAATCCTTATTATCTTAATTAATGTGAACTCTCTAATGCCATTACTTGATGTTTCAAATTGATTATAAAAACTCATATGCAGAGCCAACCTACATAGGGGCCTAGTCTCTAACACATAGGATTCTCTGGTGGCCACTTCTAGGCCCCATCACATATAATGTGTCACTCACCTAGGGTTTCTACCCTAAAAAAAATCCAAAAAAAAAACCATAGGATATTTTAAATAATAACATTTCTAGGGTCCCATACCTCTAGTATAAACAAAACCCCAACTCATCATCACAATATGTAAGCAATCATAAGCACAAAGACTAAGGATATGTCTTTACAAGCATTCTCGATGAAAAGTATAAATTTTATACATCAAATCATTAATTTTCATGCGTCCAGTATCTTAAACAATAACTAGGAATATGAAAACTCAAGTAGGAGGTCAAACTGGTTAAAAACCCCTAAATCAAGTATATATAATTCCAAATATATAGTATACACAAGAAACCATGGATAAGAACACATGGAAGATATCATAGTACAATATTCCATGACTCTAATTACCAACAACCCTCTAACAAAAATAATGTATCTCTAAAAACTAGTAGCTAAATACCATAGGAAAATCCATAGCAATTTTCACATATATAAACTAAAAACATCTAAATAACCCAAGGAATTAAATGTACAATTATAATACATCAAGAGAACAGGTAAATAGATATATATTTAATGAGATACATAATTCAATCAATAAGTTTAGTCCATACCTCAAGTCCTACAAAGATTCAATAGAAGCAAGAGCAAGGAGACAAAGAGAGGAAAATAAATCCAACTCAAGGTGCATTATTAAAACCCTCTTTAATTTCACAATTTTTTGTGGAAGAAGAAGAAGAAATTCAAAAATAATAAATCCCTCTCCTAGCCATTGAAACTCTTACATATAAGTCTCTCTCCAAAAGGGAAAGAAACTTACAAATCCTTAAAGAATTATATTCACACACTCTTCTTGACATATTATTAATTTTTCTCTATAAAAATAACTATAAAAAGTACAAGAAATCTCTCCTCTACCTTTAAGCCATCTTCCCCTTTTATATTTATATTTTAAACTGCACACACACACACACACACACACACACACACACACACACACACACACACACACACACACACACACACACACTCTTGAATAGCTTTCATATCCCTTTAGGTGAAAAGACACCATCCTTTTATATAAAAGTAATTCCAAAATCTGAAATTGCCCTTGTTTATGTAATTCACTACCATTTTGCAAGTTGTTTAGGCATATTAGGGGAAAATTAAGGCTATTTTAGAGGTATATAATGAATAAATGGTCCAAAATGATGTAAATACCCTCTCTAGTGCTTTACAATCCATCTTTTGTGCCCATCACTAAATTTATGTTCTAGTCTCATGTTCTTCCACATATATTAGCTATTTCTCTTGAATACATGCTATTATTCCTTTTCTAAATAATTATGTTTTTTTATTTTACCCCTTTTCAATTTCTCTATTTTTGTATTCTATCAAATTATCCTTTACATTTAAATATATAAATATATTGCTCACATATAATTTATAACAATACAAATAATTAAATACATTAACTATGTTAATATGTGTGTGTGTGTGTGTGTGTGTGTGTGTCCACCCATATATGCTTATATAAATATATTAAACAAATATCATAGACAATTTACATAAAAATATAAATATCCAAATTATGAACACATAATTCTAAACACTAGAATTCACCAATCAAACCATCAAAAGAAATCATAAAAACATAAACTCTGAACTAGGTGATTGACTTCCTATCAAATTTCTAAGGATATAATGATGCCTATATGGATCTTGGTTTCATCTCCTTTTTAACAACCATTTTTTTGATGATTCTAAGGCATGCTGAAACATGTGTAGCTAGGTAGAGTTGATGCTTGGTACCTGTATAGACCTGAATCATCAACCAACAGGATACAATACATATCTATATTTATATAAAAATAGTGTCAAGAAAGGAAGGAGGAGTACAAAATCACGCAGATCTCTCAATTAAGTGACTATGACTACCTCCCCTCATTCCAAAGACACACCGAGAAGAGTACACACACACACACACACACACACACACACACACACACACACACACACACACACACACACACACACACACACACACACACACACACACACACACACACACACACACACATACACACACACACACACACACACACACACACACACACACCCACGCACGCACACGTGCACACACACACACACACACGCACGCATGTGCACACACACACACACACACAATGGGTTAGCTATGAAAGCATTAAACCAAATAATTAGAATATTATAAACAACATAGTAAAAGAATAAGAATTAATTAATAATAGTATGAAAATCATTATACAAATGAACATTTTACCTAGTCTCTTAAAATACATTATATAGAGCATGCAAAGCAATTTCTAACATCATAAGAAAGAAGTGATATATATGATAACTGTAGAAATGTTTCTAAACATATAATAGCATAAGTACCTATTTGATTACAAATTTTAGATTAGATAGGTAATATTATTTTGTGTTAAGAATATTGGATGTTATCTTATAGTTTCACCTATAAGTGAATTTGTGAAGTTTTTGAATTGATGAGGAGTACCAGAAGTAAACTTATCTTCCAATCTCATCTAAGTGTACTATCTTCAAAAACTTATTGATGTTAGGATAAGAGAGATATTATAGTAGGATCATCTTGGTTCATGAACAATTGTATACTAATTGAATTAAGAACAATGAAAGTCAAGATTTAGTTAAAATTTGTGTTTAAATTTTGGATATACTTGAAGATGTTTATAAATGAAATATGTTTTAAATTATACAAAAAAAACCACAGTTGGATATTATGTGTATATTAATTCACCTCTAGAAGGTATTTGAATGCTTTTTCACCTTTTTTAAACTTATAACCAAGTTTCTTTGTCAATATATATTTGGGAAACTTTCATAGCAAGCAAAGGCCTTCATTTGTAGCAAGGAACTTCAATAACATCTTCATGGAAATGAGAATGAATGGTGATCTTATTTTAGTCCTATAGTGTTGGCATGAATTCCTAAGACATATTTCTAGTATGTTTGAGGAGATTATTGACTGATTATGTGTTGCATTCATGAATTGGTTTGTCATTGATGTCAACATATCATCTTTATGGATAGTAAATGAGACAATTTTGTTCAACATGGCTTGTGGATGTAACATTGTACTCAACAAGGTTATAAATGTATTTGTAGATACATCCATGTTCAAAAAAAGAGTTATGAATATTTGTGTGAGTCACAAAAGTTTTTTAAAGGATTGGATGCAGGCCAATGTTTAGAGAATAATATGTTGAAGATTGAGTTGTATATTTTTGGTGAGGTTAAAACTTGTTTAGCAGGATTGGATTTTTGTAAGAGACAAGTTCATGATGCTATGTTCAAGTTGACATAATTTGGTGAACATTTTATGAAGACATGTGAAGGATAACATGTGGTTTATTCCCTGGAGGCTGACTGTGTTATGCAATTGAAGTAATATGTATTGTAGCATGTGGAACTTAATTGTAATATATTATGATGGTCCTATATTATTAATTATACATTGGGTAGGCTTCAAGGTAGACTAAATTAGTTCTTTTAGGACTAAGTATAAAGGAAAGATGCTTTCCATGGTTGTAATTCATCATATGTGCTTTAGTTTATGATCATTATTCTATGTGAGATTTAGATGTGAATTTGATGAGATCTAAGCATATGATGATTTTGAGGACTCCAAATGAACTTTATTGGCAAGATAATTTGTTATTTTAGCCAGTTCATTTCTTGGATATGTTATCCTTAATTATTTACTTAGAACACTTCTGAAGCAACTTAGACAATGACTTCAACTAACTTCCTATTAGCTCATAATAGGGTGTGAATACTTTGACAAAGATTCAAAGTCTCATAATAGGGACTAATATGTACTGATTGTATTAAACTGAATCCTAATAGGGTCACATCTTTTCACAAGGAATTTTAATAGTAGTACATCATCTTGTGGACACCATTCCATGATCAAGGGCTTCCCTAGTTAACATATCTGAAGTCATTGTGCATGGTTATCATCTTGTAGTTATTGTATCTTTTGGTTACATGTTTAAGATTTTATATAGTTGATTTAAGTTGTTTAAAGTGCATAGTTGATTCCCTCCACCCTCTTAATTATATTGGTGGAATTTAATTTCTAACATTTGGTATTAGAGATTTGGGTCTTTGAACGAAAAGTTTAACAACTTAAGGAGATCAATAGCTACATTCTGGAAGGAAAGCCCAAAGTTTGATAAAATAAACTATGACAATTGGAAAGACAAGACAAAGAATCATCTATTATGCATGTGAGTTGATTATTGGATGGTTATAAGGGATAGCAAGATAGTTATTGAAGAAGAAGATTTAGAGAATTGTTCATAGGAGACCAATATCTATTCATGTACAACATGTATGCTAGAGAGTCTTTTGAGAATTAGAGTATGTTGAGAAATTTACTTGGAAAGTTGCAAGCATTTGAATAGAGATGTGTACATAAAGATAGAGCTAAATTAAAAATAAGTGTGAGTACATTGGAGATTATGATAGAGAATGGAAAATTAAGCAAGAAGAAGATAAGAAGATTGACAAAGGACCTATATTACTTGCAAAAAGAGAACCTAAAGTTAGTAGAGAATTTTTTTTTGTTGGACTTGCAAAGAACTTCATTATTTTTCATCTCAATGTCCTAAAAGAGAAAAGAAAAGAAAACCTAGGAGGATTTATAAGTCAAATTTTACACAAGATTTCTTCTTTATTGATGAAGATGATGAATTGAATTTTAAGGCAATAAATTTATTAGATAGTGATGATGAGAATGATGAACTTGGGATTTTTTTCTAGTAAAGAAGAAACCCCTAAGAAAGAAGAGGTAAAAGAAGAGAAAGACTTAATGTTACATGTTGAAAATAAAAAAGTCCGATTGGATTATAGATAGTAGTTGCTCTCATCATATGACAAGAGATATAATTTTTTTTTTGAATTTAAGAGTTTTGATGGAGGACTAGTTAAAGTTGGAAATATTGTACCTTTCCCTATTAAAGGAAAAGGATCTATTGCTCTTAATGAGAAAAATACCACTAATGATGTCTATTTTGTTGATAATTGAAAACATAATATTTTGAGTGTTGCAAAACCAGTGGATAAGGGATATATGTTCTAAATCACAGAGAAGACTTGTATAATTAAGGATAAATATCATAGGTTGATTGGTATAGTTACAAGGAAAAGAGGTAATTTTTTTCAATTGAATCATACTGAGATGACATGTTTGATAAAAAAGTTGACGACAATTGGTAATGGCATAAGAGATTTTTTCACATTAACTTTGATAATATTGTGAAGATAATTCTCAGACATGCAATTGGAGATTTTCCTAAGATTGTGAAACTATCTAACATAGTTTGTAAGGAATGTGTGATGGAAAAAAAAGAAGAAGAGTTTATTTCCATGCAAGTTGTTTACTACTTCAATATAGTTTAGAGATTGTGCAAATAGGTTTGTGTGGTCCTACAAGAACTAGTACATTCTATGGTGAAAGGTACTTTATGATTTTTATTGATGACTTTACAAGGATGATGTGGGTAGAATTTATTAGAGAAAAGTCTACAAATTTTGAGAAGTTAAAGTTATTGAAGAATAGAGTAGAAAATGAATCAGGATTGAACATAATATGTTCAAGATTAGATAAAGGAGGATAACTTATTTCAAATAGATTTAACATCTTTGAGAGGATAATGGAATTAAGAGACAACTTTCAGCCCTTGAGACACTATAATAGAATGGGATAGCAGAAAGGAGAAACATATCAATTAGTGAGGCAACTAGAGAAATGATGTTTGAGAATAATGTGTCACATATATTTTGGAGAGAAGTAGTAAACATCACAATATACACATTGAAAAATCTACAAATTAGACAAGGTACTGGTAAGACACCCTATGATCCATGGTTTGGACATACACCTGCTGTGAAATAATTTAGCATCTTTAGAAGTAAGTGTTATATCAAAAGAGAAGATGGTATTGAAAAAAATTATTCTATAAGTGATGAAGTAAGGTTTCTTGGATATTCTTTACAGAGAAAGATATGTAGATGTTTTAGTAAGAGATTGAAAATTATTGTTGAAATTTCTAATGTGAAATTTGATGAGAAGTTCAAAATTTAAGAAAGAATACTTGATTATAATTATGATGAAAATACTAATCAGAAGCATAACAATAAAAATGTTTTTGGATTAAAAAGAAACCATAACAATGGGGCTGGCCCTTAAAATAGACAAACTGATAAACCTTCAATAGATTACCACCAACCAAAATTACCTCCTACAACTTTTAACACAAAAACATAGTTTTGAAACACAACGATAAAAGTATCAACATGCATAAAATAAGGGGAAAGCTTCATCTCAATTGGGGACCCACTAGGCAAAGGCTATGGGGTAGGGGCTTTGGGGCCCATGATCTAAAGGGGGATTTGTTGTAGATGGGGGCTAGGGGGAGTAGGGATATCAATCTTAACAATCCTAGGGGGTACTAAAGTAAGGTGGAATTGATAGAGACGAAATATCAACCCTTGATGTAGAATGGTATAATTAACATCCTTCCTCATTTTTTTCCTTAACATCGAGAACCCTATCAACTAAATCATGTAATAGAAAGAACAAAATGGAAATAAAATCATGATGGAAAAAATGGTTTAGAAGAGGGAAATGATAATAATAACATACACCATACCTCCCTTCTAGAGTTAAGTACTTCATCAACACTGGAAAAACTTCATTCCAAGGCTTCAAGAGCTTCTCCCTCATAAACCCTCCTCTATGGTGAATAATTTCCTCACCCTCTAGGAAGAAATGATTCAAACTCACTTCATTAGCCACCTTTATCACTTTTTTCCATTTTCTTCCCCTCATAGCAAGTCCCATCGCTAGAGAGAAAACTTCTTCCGAAATATGAAATGAGACACCATTGATTGTGACTCTTCTATCCTCCCAAGAATTAAAAAACTACAGGGAACAACTCTCATCATACCCATTCAGTGCCTCCATGAATAGGACAAATCTTCCCTCCTTTAGCATGTACCAAACCAATTACTTCCTAGCACTATGCTCTATCATAGAAGGCTTAATTTGCAAAAGATCACCCCCCATCTCTACAATTTCCCTAAAACTTTGTCCTTCTCCCAAACCCATAGGTAATTACTTAGAATGTAGTCACACTTAGGCACAAAAATAGTGGGCCTTAAGCATACATAAAGGCCTCTATTGTTCATAATAGCTACATCCCAACTAGACTTAATTTTCACATATCAACCACCTCTATCTCTACTCTAGTATTTTCCATCATTCCCAATAAGACCAAACCATTTAAAATTTGAACTTTTACTCATCACAAAGTACAAGGATACACACAAAAAAATCATTAAAAATTCTCTCATTTCAAAGTTTGATATTCTTTCCTTTTCAGACCATGCAAATTTATTATCACAAGTACCTTTTCTTCCATTCCTTGCCATCTCTCCATAATGACTTTTTCCTTTCTACTGACTCAACAAAAAGTCACTATATTTTAGTAGGATCCTCCATCTAGACTTAGTCATGCTTAGTTTCTTTATTCACCAAATATCCTGCCAAGTTTGGTAAGGCTCTAAATTCACTCCAACATTGTAGGTCCTTCACATATAGATCGAATGCTGCCATTCCATTAGCCACCCCATTTCCCTCCCAAAAAATATGATGCAATTCAAATATTTTTTAAATAATTAATAAGTGTTTGATGTCTTCTACAATTCATTTAATTTCCCATACTTCATTCATGATGCCTTTTATAGTCTTAATAATAATTTTTGAGTCACCTTCAATCTCCATGTTTTCCCATCCAACACTACTCACCATTTTCAAACCCCAGAATAGAGCCATTTCTTTTGTAATATTATTGGACACATTTTCCAGATGTTTGGTATAAGCCAAGAGCATCTTTCCCTTGGTATCTCTGACTATACCTCCACCAATCAATCCCTCCTTTCTAGCAACACCATCAAAGTTGATCTTAACATAGCTCTCTCTCGGGGGTTTCCATCATGTCATTTTCCTTACTAGTAGATTGGAATTATCAATCTCCATGATCCCCTCTTCCAAACTCCAACACTTGGCAATCCTAACATCCAACTGATTAGGGGGGATCGCTAGTTTTGTCCACCTGCAACTCTTCATATTTTTGACTACGAGTTTGCAGATCATGTTTGCAACAACCTCCTCACTTCTCTCTTCATTCCTAAATGCCCTATTATTTATCTCCTTCTAGATACCCTAGCAAACATGGGAGGGATAACCTTCCACATTTAGACAAGGAGGGGCTGGGTAAAAGGGCCTTGCCAACTCTCAACAAATTTTTCAACTCCCTTATTAAAGACCCAGTTTAAATCCATTTTCTATAATAGCCTCCCCCAAACATTAGAAGCATAATTACAATCAAGGAACATATGGGTAATATTCTCCTCCACTTTCTTACACAAATAGCATCTATCGGATAATTGGAATCCCCTTTTCATGAGATTATCAATAGTGAGGATTTTCCCATGGATAGTGGTCTACCAAAAAATATTGATCTTTGGGATCAAATGGTTATACTAGATATTCCCCTAGTAATTAGGCTCTAAGGCTTTATCAAACATTAATTTGTAAGCAGACTTGATAGAGAACTCCCCTGTTGAGGTATCCTTCCATATAAAAGTATCATTCTAGGCCACTCTCAGGATTCTATAACCTTCAAGTAGACCATTTAACTCCTTAATCAGCTCCCCACCATCAAAGGTGTTCCGTTGCAATTCAACCTTTTTCTACTTCCTCCCTAGGCCAATAAAATTGACAACCTTACTCTCCATCTGCTCTTGTAGGTGATCCTGAAGGGACCCATACTTTGTTCTGGTACAAGGTTTTTCAGAAAACCATGTATCCTCCTAGAAATTAACCTGATTGCCATCACCCACCAACAACCTCATGCCTTCTCTCAAAAGACTTATGTTCCTCAGTATATTATCCATTTCTTTAGATCACACATTAAGATCATTTCTCCAGATGCAGTGAGAGAAATTTAAATTTTCCAGATACTTGGCTTTCAAAATTTTACACCAATTGGCATCCTCCTTCATTAGATTCCACCCCACCTTCATGAGGAGCACATTATTCAAATTAGATATCCTTCTAACTCCCAAGCCTCCTCTACTCTTAGGTTTACAAACCATTTCCTAGCTAACCAAGCTTAACTTATTCTTCTCAATTCCTCTTGACCAAAGGAAATTCCTTTGGATTTTCTCCAATTTATCCACCATGCCTTGAGTGATTTTGAAAAAAGAGAGGAAATACATAGGAATGCCTTGAAGGGATGAAATTAGAAGTGAAAGATTACTCACATTACTCAGGGTTTTACCTTTCTACTTGATCAACTTCTTTTCCATTTTCTCTAAGATGGTATTCCAAAATTTATTGCTTACATCTTTCACAATCAAAGGGAGCCCAAAATATGTATCAGGGAGCAAGGCAGTATTATACCCCAAAATATTTATGATCCTCTGCTAAATATCTAGAAGAGTGTTGAACATCTTACTTTTATCCAAATTAATCTTCTATCCCGCATTAATCGCATAGACCTCGAAGACAAATTTCCAAACCTTACCATCACTCACAAAGGATTCCCCACTTAGGAAAGTATCATCCACAAATTATTGTATCACCGCTGGCAAAAGTGTGGAAGTAAGCTTAATACCTTTGATCTCCCCCCTTCCATCTTTCTCAAGCCCTACCCAACACTTTTGCAATCAAAATATTGAAAATGAACTATTTTCTGAGTCTAGCAATGACTTATAGGAATAAGAACTAAGAGAAGAACCTAGATCTAAACCTAGAGAATAAATATAGATAGAACAAGGGATGCCTAGATATGTTGCAAGAATCACCTCGTGAATCGAATAATTGGAAGTAAAAACAAGGGAGTGGCAACAAGAAATAATGTATGTGAATTGTTGTGTTTGATATCTCAATTTTAACTCAAGGTTGTAGATAAAGAGCTTGTAAAGATGAATCTTGGATAGAGACTATGAAAGAGGAACTTGAGAAAATTGAAAAGAAAAAGACATGGGAGTTGGTTCCTAGATCTAAATATAAGAATTTTATTGGCGCAAAGTGGATATTTAGAAAAGAAAAATGAGCAAGGAGAAGTGGTAAGAAAAAGATCAAGGCTAGTATGCAAATGTTAATTTAAAATAAGAAGGAATTGATTTTGAGAAAACTTTTTCCCTTGTTGCTAGACTTTAAATAGTGAGAATGTTTTTGGTATATGCAGCTAACACAAATTTTAATCTTTATCGCATGGATGTTGAGAACTTGAGGAAGAAGATTACATTGAACAACTTGATGGATTTTTCGTAACAAAATATAAAGACATTGTTTGTAAATTAAAGAAAGCATTGTATGGATTGAAGAGAACACCTAGAGCTTGGTATGCAACATTGGATGAGCATTTATAGAATTTGAGATTAATGAAAGTTAATGAAGACAATAACATGTAGTTGAAGAAGAATGAGGATGGTTTTTTTATTATTGTTGTATTTAGTTTTCTATTAAGTAAAATAAGTTTTTAAGGGGCCCTAAAGCCCAAATACAAAATAGGTGCAAAGATTAAAAACCTATGATCCAAACTGAAAGATAATCAATGTGGTCTTCAAAGAGGCATGGGGCATAAATGTAACTTAGATAGAGAAAATATTTCCAAAAAATCTCAACCTACACCAAAACTTATTGGTGGTCAAGGAAAGGATAGGCACTTAATGAATAGACTACTATACAAAAAAAGAAAGATAATTTTTTGAAAGATTTCCCCTTAACCCCATTCTTGTGGGAGTTAGGGGAAGAATGAGAGGGAAATTCATTTGATTGTTTTTCTTTTACCATAATCTATCCCTCTTAAATCTTGGCTTCCATATAGTGTCAGGCTAACAAATTAACATAACCAACACCAAAAGAGACAGGGTTAGTAGCAGCTACCTCAATAGTACAAGATCCACCCTTCAAAGAGCCATTTTGAATAGAACTAACTTCACTAATATTATCCAATCTACTTCCAACCTTTATAAACTCAATAAAACCATGTTGGACTAGGACAACACCATAAATTAGAATCTAATTAGCAACATAATTGCCATTAGAGGCACTAGTGACATAATCAACTAGGGGAGGGACTGCAACAACAACCTAGAAGACCAAACTTAATAATTGAAATAGAATAAGGGACAACATCAACACCTTGCACTTAAAAAATAAACATAATATCTTGGGAGACTTCCACTTTAGATAGACACATTTTGACCACTATATAATGTTGATACAAGGTCCTTATCCATAATGAGGAGGATTTATTAGATTTGATCTTTCTAGCCTCACACTTTGCCCCTACATGCCTGATACTAAAGCATTTCTTGCATCTAAACAATAGGGCATCATATCTAAAGAATGGATCCCAAAACCAATATGATTACATAGATTAACCTCCATTAGAAGGCCCTTTGAAGCATCTATATCAATAAGTATCCTTGCATAGGTAGAGTGCAATATATTTAGAGTATTTTGAATCTAACATTAAGAAATCACCTAAACCTCACCGACTTCCTTAAGAACATAATCATGCCATAGATGAAGAGGGAGGTTAGGAAGTTGAATCTAGATAGGCATTTCGCAAAAGGATTTACTAGAATGATAAAAACCTTATGGTAG
Source organism: Cupressus sempervirens (assembly GCA_028749045.1). Classification (NCBI taxonomy): domain Eukaryota; kingdom Viridiplantae; phylum Streptophyta; class Pinopsida; order Cupressales; family Cupressaceae; genus Cupressus; species Cupressus sempervirens. Next base: position 413,565,085 of record CM053790.1, read on the forward strand.
GGTTTAACCATCAAATGTAATCCATTCTCCCAAGTGAATAAATGATCACATAGTATAGCTTTCCTATGCTCCACATTAACAAATCTAGAAATAAAAAACCCCTTACCAGAGGAAAGATTTGAACAAAATTTGTAATATATGGATCCCAATACTTAGAGATCCAAGTATAGAGCTCCTTGAGAGAGGTAAAAAAGCCCCTATATCAATAAATAAGTGCATCCACCTTAAGGGCCTTAGTCTATTTTTCAATCTCTAGAACTATATCTCTATCCAAATTGGCTGATATAGGGATACTAGTAGGAAAAGGTTTAGAGACTATCAACTTAGTGATAACCCCCAAACTGCCACCATTATGCATAGATTGGATGTAAGAGGTTCTTTTGTGCCTCCCAAAACCTCCTTCCATATTCCAACTTCTAGAAAGATTGTGTCATCGGTGGAAAAATTAGATCCATTGAGAATGCCCCCTTTGAAAAGGGTACCTTAAATCCAACCGTTTCTATCAAAACTATAGGGACCAAAGGCATGAAAGAAACCTTTATAATGTAGGAACATCCTAGGTTGCCTTGCAATCCTGCTCATTTTTTGTTCATTCTAGTAGTTATCACTGATTTTCCAATGTTAACTGAGTTTTAGTGTTGACCAAATTCTAGTGTTAACTGAGTTTCAGTGTTAACCAAGTTGTCTAGTGTCGAATAAGTGTTCCTTCATACATTGAGTGAACCTATTATTTTGCTGATATTTGGTTTCTTCTTTGATTGATCTTTTCTGAGATTAGTTCTTAGTTTGATATGACTTACATATTTAATTTGGATAGTGAATTTAATGATAGAATCTTATCTTGGGATGTGTGCAAACCATTTTAAGGTCAACCTTTCTATTATGTAATGATCTAGAATCTTCTATAAGCCATTTTGGCAAGTATAAGTAGGGATATTTGGTGTAGGTTAGGAAATAACTTAGAGAGTTGAGAGTATATGTTTCTAGAAAAGTGAATTTGAAGTTGGATCATGGATCTTGAAGTTGTATTTTTTTATCTTTCCATAACCCAGTAGGCCTTATAGTTAGCCATGTATGCTGATAATTTGATGAAACGATAAAAGTTGTGTGTGTGTGTGTGTGTGTGTCTCTCTCTCTCTCCCCTTGGTGTTTTTCTCTATGTTGTTTTCTTCCAATGTGTAACTCAACAAGGTGATTAGATAGTTAGGTGTTCTGTTGGTCCTCTCTATTCATATTCCTCCTTACATCAAGCAGTATAGGTAGATCTTTTAAAGAAGGTGACAAATCTAAAAATTCTATGCAAGATAAGGGAAAATATGAGTGAAAGAATGATGAAAAAGGTAATACCAAATGGAAAGCTGGTAATTCTTATCAAGGAGGTACTATTTCTTACTGAGGAAGAGGTAATTCTTATTCTAGACATGTTTTTTGTGGTAATTATTTTAGATGTGGCAAGGAAGGGCATAGATCCTTTGAGTGTAGAAACTTTGGTGAGAATGAACAAGATAACAAAAATGTTATGATTCAAGGAGACCTTGAGGGTTCACCAAGTGGACTTGAGGTTGGAGAAAATATGATGGTGATAAGAACTTTTTGTAATAAGGAAACTGATGAGGAACCTGTCCTAAGAAGAAGTCTTTTCGAGACTAGATATAAGATGGCTAGAAAATGCTACAAAGTGATCATTCATAGTGTAAGTTTAAAAAAATTGGCATTAGAGGGATTGGTTATAAATTCATAGTTGCAAAGGTTGAAGCATCCTAAACATTATCAAATTTCATGGATCAGGGATGAGCATAAGATATTGGCAAGTGAACAATGTGTTGTGAAGTTCAAGATTGGAAATTACTTTGATGAAGTTCTATGTGATGTTATGCCTATGGATTGTTGTCATATTCTATTAGGTAGACCCTAGCAATATGATAGATATACTATACACGATGGAAGATTTAATTAATATACTCTTTGGATAAATGGGAAAAACAAAGTATTGTTGCCTTTGATTGAAAGTCTAGATGACGTTAATTGTACTACTATTCGAGTTTGTATGGTCAATGGGAAGCACTTTTAAAAGGAAATGAAGAAGAATCAAATCTATTTTTCCATAATTCCTAGAAGATTGAATTTTTCTAATAGTAATCAAGTGATAGAAAGTAGTGATGAACAAGTGACATACAATAGTAATTGAGTATCAGAGGATAGTAGTAACTGAGTGATAGAAAAAAATGAAAGGTTGTTGAATGAGTATAAAGAAATTATTGTAGAGGATATATTGTTGATATAAGATTGTTTTGAAGTAAAGAACCTATAATGGAACAATCATTATTTTTTCAATGATGTCAAACCTGCTACCTACTAGTGAGATAATTGCTTTTTGGTCTAAAAGCTATCATTTAGTTGATTGATGAAGATGATTTGAAAAGAGGAGATAAAAATAACACCCAGAGAAAGGTTCAGTTATTTGGTATGTAAAGGAAGCACTAAGACCAAGTGAAACATCGATACTAAAGTGTATTGTTGATCTACTTAAAGTCTAAAGTGAAAGATTACTCAAGTTAAGACTAGAAGAAGGTCAAGTATGAAAAGTGTCTTCTAGGTCTTGCCGAGTAGTTAGTGCAAGCCAAGCAGAAATGAGTGGAAGCTAAGTGAAAAACAAGAGGTGCCAAGCAAAGATGAAAAAAAATGCAAGCTAAGTGATTTTTAGTATATGTTGAGTAAAGTTTAGTTGATGATGCCAAGCATTTGTAAACTTTAGTGTTTGCCAAGTAAACTAGTGTTGGTCGAGTGGAAGAATAGTATAGAAGTCGAGTGACAACATATTAATGTTGAGTTCTAGTAAAAGTATGATTGCTTGAAGGGTGAACAAGCTACTACAGATAAAGTTTGTGAGTACCAAGAAAAATGGAGGCCTGAAACAAAGATCCATAATTTGCAAGTTAGTTTCAATTTGTTATCACATCAAGCCTTACCATTACTTTCTAATCATTGTACTAGTCTAGGGTAAATCCTTTGGATTAAGGTTGACCTAATAGTTATTTGTAAATCCTTTAACTGAGTGACATTCTAATAGAATGGCCTAAAGTCCTCTAACAAGGATCACTCCTAATAGGGCATTGAAATCCTTTAACTAGGTCACATTCAATAGGGTGCATTGTAACCTTTAATAGGGTTGGCCTTTCATAGGGCATCACTTCAGAAGAGTGAGAATTAGTAGCATATTACTGGTGGTTTTTGCCAAATTGGGTTTCCACATAAAATCATTGTGTCAAATGTGTTATTGCATCTATTATTTTTCATGTTTACATTTATGTAATGTTGTTTTGACCTAGGATAGTAACCTACAAAGCTTAAGTATTTTATGATCTAATGGATGCATGCATAATAAGGCTTTATGGATATGGGTCTACTAAGCATTGAAAGTTCTATTTTTACATTTGGACCTTGGATAAGTGATTCACCCCCCTCTCATTTATTCTAAAGAATTCTAATAATTGGTATTAAAGCCACATTGTGCTTAAGAGGACTAGTTTGAAGGTAGTAGAAGCAAAAGATCAAAATGTCTAAAAGAGAGGTACCCAAGCTTAACAAGGAAAAAATTCTTACAGGGAAAAGTTTGATGAATCTATACTTAGGAGGTCTTGAAGACCATGTACAATATACCATCACCACTAAGAATGTGAAGCCTAGTAGAACCCTGACTATCGATGATTTGAAAAAGGAAAAAGAACATAATCATGCAAAGTTGGAGATTATTTCTGCCCTAAGTTATTCTATGTTCAATGACATCAAGGGTTGTTATAGTGCAAAGAAGATGTGGGATGCTCTTCACACTATTTATGGAAGAGACACAAATGTTTTGAGAGCCAAACTTGAAAGTCTTAGAGGTAAGCTTGATGACATGAGGATATAAGAAGGTGAGATCATTGCTCAATATTGCTATAGAATAAAAGATGTTGTTAATGCTATAAGAGGAGCTAATGGTAAAATTGATGATGAAATTGTATTAATAAAAGTATTGAGAATACTACTGCCCATCTATGCTATTAGAGTTTCTACCATACAAGAATTAAGATGTATACCAGGTTGTAATCTAACTCTTGAAGGTTTGGTAGGTAGGCTTGATACCTTTGATATCTCTATAATTTATAATCTGAGAATGTTGAATCTACTTTCAAAGCTAAAATATCATTACAGGAACCTAAAGAAAGGGAGAAAAAGTCCAAATATGTTTCTAGTGAAAGTGGTATAGATGAGGAGGGTGAAGAACAACTTGAAGCACTGCTAGCAAGGAGATTTCACAAAGGTAAAGGAAAATTTGAAGGTAAGTTACCTATCACATGTTTTAATTACAATGAGATTGGTCATATTACTACTAGATGTCCAAAGAAGAACAACAATAGGAATGGAGACAAATACAAAAGCAAAAGAGATGAGGACTTAATATATTAAAAGGAAAAAGGCAAGAAGTCTTGCTACATTGTAGAAGAGGAAACTGAAGATGGATCTGGTGACCATGATGATGAAGTGGTCTATATTGTGATGAAGGATGATTCTGATGAGGATGAGGCAACTACACTAATGTCTTATGCGATCAAGAGTGGCAGATGGATAATTGATAGTGGGTGTTTAAATCACATGCTGGAGATAAAAGTAAGTTCATTACATTGAATTATTATGATGGACATAGTGTAAGGTTTGGTAATGATGCACCCTATCTAATAAAAGGTAAAGGATCTGTCAAACTCATAGAAAAGATCATGTGTGACAATGCTTATTATGTTGAAGGACTTATCTATATTTTTTTGAGTGTGTCACAATTGATAGTTTAGGTTACAAATTTGAGTTTGAGAAAAAGATAGAAAAGATCAATGACACTAATGGGAAACTAATTGGGAAAGGTGATTAGATTAGTGGTAATTTATTTTATCTTGATATGAATGATGCTACTTGTCTTATTGCAAAATTTGATGATAAGCTATTATGGCACAAGAGGTTATGTCATGTTAACTTTGATAACTTAGTCAGTATCAGTAACATGAAAAGAGTCAGAGGCTTGCCCGAGTTGAAGAAACATACCAATATAATTTGTAATCAATATTAGTTAGGAACGATGAAAAAATCTAGTTTTAAAAATAAGACTCACACCTCTAAAGAAAATCTTGATATTGTTCATATTGACTTGTGTGGACCAATTGATGTGCAAAGCTACAAGGGTTACACATAGATTATCCTATTTATTGATGATTATTCTAGGATGATGACAGTTATGTTTCAAAAATAGAATTTTGATGCTTTGAAAATGTTTAAGTGGTAGTTAGCTAGAGTTGAAAATGAGATAGGAAAAATATTGAAATGTATGAGATCTAACAAAGGTGGAGAATTTACATCAAATGAGTTTGAGATGCTTTGTAATGACAAAGGAATCAAAAGATAGAAATTTGCACCTAGGACCCTTCCACAAAATGAGATTGTTGAAAGGAGAAACAACTTTGTAATGGAGTATGCTAGGACACTCATGATGGAGAAGAATGTTGCTTTGAAATATTGACGAGAGGCTATAAGTACAACTATATATACCTTAAACCATGTGCAAGTAAAGAAAGGTACTCATTCAACACTTTTTGAATAATGGTATGGATACTCACCCAAGGTAAAATATTTTAAGGTATTTGAAAGAAAGTTTTGCATTCTTAAGTATTTTAGGAATGGTAAATTAGATGCTAAAAGTGAAGAAGGTATATTCTTTAGCTATTCTACAAGAAGTAAAGTTTATAAGTGTTTAAATACTAAAACTAAAAAAGCTATGGAAAGTGAAAATGTGAAGTTTGATGAATATATAGAGGTACATGAACCCAAACCTATGAAGGAACCTAAGGAGTATAAATAAATTTTATACTTTTATGAAGGCATGTTTGTTGATGAAGATGATGTAAATCAAGTTCCAAATCAACAACAAGTTTCAATGAATGCTAAGTCACATACAATGAATGTCTAGTTGCATTCAAGAATCAAGCTACAGTCAGGAGCTGAGTTGCAGATAGAAGCTAAGACACATTCTGATTTTGAGATAAGTGTACATGAAAGAGATGTTGAATTACTAGATAAAGAAGTACATAGTGTTGGAAATATTCAAGACTATGCTAAGTTATTGAGAGGGGAGGGGTGAATCAATAACTTCTAAAACTTTAACAATTTCAACAATTAATCCAGTAAATTAGTTAACAATTAGTTCATCACATCTAATCTAATTGCATGCATGAGAAACTAAAAACATGATAGCATTCACAACACTTGAACATAATGATTTGGTGTCCTAGCAACCTTCCAAATTGAAAGTAAAACTGGGGTGGGGATGATACCCAAAAACTTTAGTACTACAGCATAAAGTTGGCCGATTAAGGCTTACATTGATCACTTTTGATGATCCACCCTATTAGGAGCAAATGTGACTGCTAGGTCCACCTTGAAAGAGGATTTGAAAACATAAAATGAAGCATGTGTATGCACCCTAAAATAGTCGCCTAGAGTATGGGCCCCCATTATTCAATTTTTCAATTTATCAAATTTCCTAAATCAATGGTGTGTAATATTTTATTAAATCAATTCAAATCAATTTTCTTGACCAAGTTTAATTTTTTTTATTTCTAAAGTTGATCATTTTATCCTAAGTCTTATTTAATTAAAAGATCTTGCTCTCTTTTAATTAAATAAAATAAGTCCCCGTTTAATTAAAAGAAAACATCTCTTTTAATTAAATAGTTCATCCACATTTATTTAATTAAGAGAAAAACCTCTCTTTTAATTAAATAGCTCATCCACATTTAATTAATTAAGAGAAAAACCTCTCTTTTAATTTAATTAAATAATTCCTATTTAATTAAAAGAACTTGCTCTCTTTTGATTAAATAAAATAAGTCTCCATTTAATTAAAAGAAAACCTCTCTTTTAATTAAATAATTCATCTACATTTAATTAATTAAGAGAAAAACCCCTCTTTTAATTTGATTAAATATTTCCTATTTAATTAAAAGAACTTGCTCCCTTTTAATTAAATAAAATATCCCACTTAAATCTCTTTTTGATGAAAAAGGAGTTAAAACAAATAAAAAATTAAATAAATCTTTTATCTACACTTAATATGGGACTTATCTTCATCCTTTCTCCACTTTCTTCTCAACCACTCCACTTTTCTCATTGGTGGATCTTTAGTTCACATGGATCATTATTTCTCCACCCTTGATTAAATCTTTTTCTTCTCAATCTAGATCGTCAAATCTTCTTTATAAGGGAGAGTCCTCTCCTCATTTTTGAGACACCCATTATTATGCTATTGTTATGTTGCAGGTTTGGAGAGTGATTTTTGAAGAAGGAGTTTTGAATATTAAAGCTTTTGTGGAGAAATTTTATCTTCTTGTCTCATTCTCTCTTGCATGTATGACTTCCATCATCATGATCCATACTTTGATTTTCATGTTAGCTTAGATCTTGCTTTCATAGATTAGATTTGTATTGTTATTTCTTTTCATAGATTAGATTTCATTTCTTGCATTGTTATCATTTAGATTAATTTTTTTTCATTTCTATTTGCATGCATATTAGATCATTGAATCTCTTGTTTCGTGGTGTACTTGTATGGGCACAAACTAGGTTAGACTGAGGGCCTCCATTACAAACCCCTACACTCCATGAATAGGGATCTATGAGTTGCCATTCGAGATCTCATTTTGAGAAATCTTGAATATAATGACTCATAGAAGTGTGCTCACATTTTAGGCATAGATTTTTTGGTGCCCATCGTGGGGCAACCCACCTTTGCTTGCTAGATTTTATGCAGATCTGTTTGTAGACTCAAGAAAAATAAAATAAAAAATTCTAGATTTGAAAGATTTGATCATATCTTTCAAACGGCTAGGTATTTTAATCTGAAATTTTTTTGGTAAGGTTTTGCTTCATCAGAGAAGCTTAGATCCAATTTTCATATTTTTCTGAAATATTTTCAATTTTTTATGATTTTTCCTTGATTTTTCATAAAAAATCATTTTCGAGAATAAATTAGCATATTTTTCAAAAAAATTTACAGTTTTGGAAAGCTCTTTGAATTTTAAACAAACTTGGTTCTTTGTGTTTCAATTTTTGGGGTCATATTAGGGGTCAATAATTCGAGACTCAAAGAAACCCTAGATTTGAAAGATTTGATCATATCTTTCAATTGGCTATGTATTTTGATCTAAAATTATTTTTGTAAGGTTTTGATGCATCAGAGAAGCTTAGATCCAATTTTTAGATTTTTCTAAAATATTTTTGATATTTTATGATTTTTCATTAATTTTTCATGAAAAATTATTTTCGGGAGTAAATTAAGAGGACTTGCAAACATACAATGAAGCATGCACTCGGTAAAGAGATTTAGAAAAGACTATTAGGTCTACCTTGTTAAAGGATTTTGAATAGTTCACCTGTTAGGATGAAGCAGTAGATCTTTGATTTGCAACTAAGTTTGTTGATAGAGATTCCCTACTGTACTGATCACCTTTTTGTGATTAAATTTTCTCTACTGCTCCTTATGCTAATATGGCCTTTATATTTCTTTATCTACTTCTATCATAATTTGAAATTTTCCACATTCACCATACATATGCTCACATTCATATTCTTTCTTATACACTTTCATATACATACATTTGAAATGATACAATACATTACATATATATACCAATCCAAATTATAAAATAATGAAGTTGGCCATGACACAAGTTAACACAAATATTACAAAGTCAGCCCACATGAAGATACTCATGTTCTAAAGATTGACTCGATGAGGTTCTGATACTCAATATCCACTGTAATTGCTTGGCATCATTATGCTCTTGGTAGACATGAATCTCAATCCATATTGATCTATTTCAAGTAGTCTTGAACTCGGTCTACACTAGTGACTTGGTAGATAGTATGCAACTCAGTAAATACTTAATCACTTGGTTACCATGAAGTGCTTTGGTTAACATTATCTTCACATCGCATGAACTGAGAATTTAGTAGACACTACAATGCTTGGTAACCACTGGCTTCACATCACATGAACTGCAAACTCGGTAACCACTAATAAACTTGGTGAATACTAAAATACTTGGTTTGAACTATTGAACTTCACACTAACTGAATTTGCTTGGTAACCATTGGAATTGGTCCAAAGGACTCGGTAGCAACTGTAGTACTTGGTGGCTACTAAATTACATGGAAAACACTATAAATTGTTCAATGAGCTTGGTAGCTATATAGATTCTGAATAAGTGTGTGTAACTAATAACAAAATTGACTAATATGTCAACAATCTCCCCCTTTGGCATTAGTGAAAAAAACACTTATTAGCCAAAAATTGAATACCTTGTATTCATTACCATATGATACTAGCTCGATTTATTTTTGAGATTTTTCAAAATTGATTGTTGTAAGGTATATAGAGAGTAATTTTGCACCATAGCATATTTCTCCCTCATACTATGTGATCTATTATGTACATGTAACTTTTCTCTTATATACATATGACATATCTCCCCCTGTAACTCTTCTCTTCTCCCCCTTTAACCTTTCTCCCATATCTCATCTCCCCCTTTTTGATAGTAATGCAAAAGATTTATTGTAACATATTTACATGGAGACACCAAAATGAGATTAGAATTCAGAGTGTACCCTGAGGGTAATTACCAAGGTTTTATCCTAGTTCTCTTGTAATACCTTACATGTATGAATGGCAATTTTTTCTTCTACTAATAATTCAATCATGTGGTTAGCAATAGAGAAGTTGTTATCATGGATTAGGGTTTTTGAATATACAATGTGCTTTTGCATAGAATCCATGATTGGAAGGATCATATTTTGGATATGAAACAATGTTGAATGGATCCTTGCTTCTTCTCTTAACAATTCTACTTGCAAATTTGACAAAAATATGATCTTTTTGAAATGTGTAGAGCTTGAACTAGGGTCAAGTTGCACCTATTGAGCACTTTCCTTAAGATCAATATCAATTTTGGACAATTTGTCCTTAACTTCCTTGGTATACTCAGTGACATCAAATAGCTTTGCAAAAGTGATGACACATTTGAACAAGATGCCTCAAGATTGACCAAAATTGTTGAAAGCTCAACTTGATAAATAGCTATTTGCTAAGCAATGTGCTCCAACATTTTATTATTGAATTTCTTTTCAGCCTTTTCAACTAGTTTTTCTTGGCCTTCGGTGTCCTCATTGAACTTTTGGACTGCCTCTCCAAGCTGAAACAAAATAGGTTGAGAAGAATCAACTTCAATTCCAATAGCCTCAAACAAAATATTCTTGGTATCATCTAAAATCTTATACTCTCTGTCTCTTTCCTCTCTCAGTCTTTACCGCTTGGCCTTTTTTTGGAGGAGTTCACCAAATACATGTATTTGGTCTATAGAAAGATAGTAGATATCCCATTTGGAAATTTCTATTTCCTCGTCCAAATCTATATCTTCTTCTATCTCCTTTCCTTTCAATAATTTTGTACTTAGTTGAACCTTAGGCTCAACTATCCTTGTACTTATTGCCTTTGTACCTAGAATGAAAACAATAGTGGACATACTTAGGCTTGTAGTAAATACTGATAATATACTTACTAATGAAATACTGATAGAAATTCTTGAAGAATCCAAAATTGATGAAGTCAAAATTGTAGAATCCAAAACTGAAGTAGACAAAATTGGAGTGCTTACCATAGATGTACTCAAAATTGAAGAAGTCAAAATTGGAGGAGTGAAGATTGAAGAACTCAACTTGGTGGATGAAGAGGGAGTTTGCAGCTTGGTAGATGAAGTGGAAGTCACTTTTTTCAATGATATGTTGAGCTAAGTTGGGGCAAAAAGTGATTGGACATTTGATGTATCAGTAGTAGTTACAACCACACTTGTTAAAGCTGTCTCCAAACCTGATGTAGTCAAGGGTTTGCTCAAGGAGTGAGGAAATGAGGCAATGAATACAATTTCTATTTTGATTGGATCAGTCTCCTCATCATCCTGCTTATCTTCCTCGGTAGCTTCTTCACCTTGATCCTCTTTATCTTCCTCATTATCAAAATGAGTCACTTCTTCAACATTTTCTTCCTCATCTTTCTCCTTGTCTTCTTCTTCATCAACATTACTTCAATTGGATATTCACTTGGTTTATGAAGAGAGAGAATTGGTTTATGAGTAAGTGGATTTTCAATTGGATATTCACTTGGCTAGGCTTTTCTTTTCCAACTTTTCCTGACCTAAGGTTTTAGTTTTTTTGGCTTTGGCAAGCATAGGAAGCCTAGTGCTTTACTAAATCATTTTCTTTGTTATCAAGATTGGCTGATCTAACCACAGTTATGCGTTATGCACTCAACTAAGGATATACCTAATCCATTTAATTTGAAACTCTTAGGGGATATGGGGAATATGTGTTAACCCTTTTGTTTCCAAATGTTGATGCTCGAGTTTTAGGGTTCCATCAACACATAACTGAGCTAGGGCATCATCCATCTCCAAATTACCATTTTCTTGAATTGTACATTTAAAATGAGTTTGAATGTCATTAACAAGAAGTACCTTGGGAATGATTTGAGATTGAGCTCCACTGGGGTCTAGGGTTTCAATAATCATGAGTGCAAGCTTGAAATCTGATGCTTTCCATTCAACACATCGAACCAACATATCAGACCCTTTCTTCACCTTACTACTATTGGATGCCATTTTTTCTTGGTATCTTGAGAGAAATTTGAAGAACTTTTGTGGGAAATTCACTCAAGTCGCTTGATCACACAAAAAATAGCTCTTCACAATAGTAGTCAAAAATTCATGGTAGGAAATGAATTTGATTCCATGCCTTTTGTTGAAACTTCACCATTAATGCTTAGTATAGTGGTAGATGAGTTACCATTATCCTTGACAGTCTATCATCCAGTATGCCAATGATCAGTCAGTGATGTCTTCACCATTCAGTAACCATAAGTGGCTTGTTACTCTTGACCTTGCTTAGTAGAGTCTATGACCCAACCTTACTCAATAATTTATATTGTTCTTGCTCAATGATCCCTTTTTATCTTGTATATGGATGTGGATCTTTGTTACCTCTTAATTGGAACTAATTTAGATGTCTTCTTTGATAGCTTGGTTCTAGTTCTTCCTTGAAAACTTAATTAGAAATGGTAGAGTCACCCAATTCTTGAGTGACTTGAACATCATTACTCGGATTAGTATCCTTGGTAGACTTAGGAATCCATTGGTGTCTCATCTACTTTCAGATGTTATCAACCTTTTCCTTCTTTTCATCTTTAATTTTGTCAATATTCATACAATTCTTGGTAAGATGACCAATTTTTATACAAATAAAACATCTTTTAGTGGTATCTCTTTTCCTCATATGATGTTTAACACAATTCATACCAATATGTCCAAATTCTCCACAGTAATGACATCTACACTAGGTATTGTAGTCCCAACCAAATATTGCTTTCATAATTTGTTCTATAGGATTCAATATCTTTGTTTTGCATTATGATGCCTTGTGTCCATGTTTCTTACATTTATGAGAGTTTCCTTCAAATCTTGGTTTCTCTTTGCATTCATTAGCCCTATGACCATGTTGATTGCAATTGTAACATTTTCTATTGAATTTTGCTTTACCATTACTCCAACATTTGTTTGATGTATGACCTATCTTACCATAGTGATTTCAAGTAGGTCTTTGATTATTTTGAGCACCTTGTTTGGAGGATTCACCTTCTTCTTTGTATCCGATTCGTACTTTTCTTTTTTTCCTATAAAGGATTTTCTCATTTAGTTGATCCATGTTTGCTTGAGATTTCATCATTCTTTCATTGATTTTTTTCTTAGTGTTTAGGTCATTTCTCAATATTTCACTAATTTTTTTTTTAGATCTTAGCTCAATTTTAATTCTTTCATTGATTTGCCTTTGAAAATTTAGATAATTCCTTATTCTTTCATTTTCAATTCTTAGGATCATGATTTTCTCATTTGCATTGGAGATTTGATCAATAAGGTCTTCTTGCTGAAGGGATTGGTTCTGGATTTCATTGTTCTTTCCATCCATTTCTTCTTTTATCTCATTTCTCTATTCCAAGACTTCACATAACCTTACTGACTTAATTTCTTGTTCTCTTTTTAGCTTTCTTACTTCTTCTTGTAGGGAACCATTCTTCTCTAGGAGTTCTTTGATTACATCATTTGCTTCATCTGAACTACTTGAAGGAAAAAAGTATTCAATTATTTCCTCAATGTAGAGATGATCATTCATTTGATTTGCAAGTTCCTTTCCTCTTTTCAAGGATTGGGAAAGTTTCTCCTCAGCTTTCTTGAGTTGGGCAATGACCATTTCTAGATCCAACTTTTCATTGTTAATAGCTTTGTCAAGTTTGAATATTTCCATATCCTTGATCTTTTCTCAAGCTACTAAACTTTCTCCTGAGAACCAAAAATCTCTGATACCAATTGTTGGAAATATTCAAGACTATGCTAAGTTACTAAGAGGGAAGGAGTGAATCAATAACTTCTAAAACTTTAACAATTTCAATAATTAATCCAATAAATCAATTAACACTTAGTTCATCACATCTAATCTAATTGCATGCATGAGAAACTAAAAACATGAAAGCATTCACAACACTTGAACATAATGATTTGGTGACCCAGAAACCTTCCAAATAGAAAGTAAAACTAGGGTGGGGATGATATTCACAAACTTTAGTACTTGCAGCATAAAGTTGGCTGGTTAAGGCTTACATTGATCACTTTTGATGATCTACCCTATGAGAAGGAAATGGTACTACTAGGTCCATGTTATAAGAGGATTTACAAAAATATAATGAAGTATGCACTCAATAAAGTGTTAGATTGTGGTGACTGATTAGGAAAGTACTGTACATACTTCATAAATAAATTTTTTTTTTTTTGGGAAGTAGCCGACATATGGCCGACATGTTATAACCCTAAAGTGGTTTAGTACTTGTATAAAAAGGGCTTAAGGTTGGGTATTTTTCATGTGTGGTGATACGAAATTGGTTCTTGCAGCGGTATTGAGCTGTAAGGGATTACGGATTATAATCAGGTTGTAATCACTGAATTGTAATAAGATCGGACTTGCTATTTGGTGGATGTAGCCCAGGGATTGGGTGAACCACGTTAAATCTTGGTGCCTTGTGTTCATTTCTGTGTGTTCTATTATTTTCTGTTATTGGTTATATTTGCATGTAGTTTTTATTTCTGTCTGTGGTTTATCCTAACATAAAGAGATTTAGAAAAGACTATTAGGTCTACCTTGTTAAAGGATTTTAACTAGTTCACTTGTTAGGATGAAGTAGTAGATCTCTAATTTGCAACTAAGTTTGCTGATAGAGATTCCTTAGCATACTGATCACCTTTCTATGATGGATTTGTCACTGCTACTCCTTATGCTGATATGGCCTTTATATTTCTTTATCTACTACTATTATAACTTGAACTTTTTCACATTCACTATACATATGCTCACATTCGCATTCTTGCTTATACACTTTCATATTCATACATTTGAAATGATACAATACATTACATATTTATACCAATCCATATTACAAAATTACAAAGTCAACCATGACACAAGTTAACACAAATATTACAAAGTTGGCCCACATGAAGATATAGAGGTTCTGAAGACTAACTTAGTGAGGTTCTAATACTCAACATCCACTGTTATTGCTTGGCATTGTCATGCTCTTGGTAGAAATAGAATCAAAGTCCATACTGATCACTTTTAAGTATTTTTGAACTTAGTTTGCACTGGAGACTCAGTAGATATTGTGCAACTCGACAAATACCTGAATCACTTGGTTACCATGAAGTGCCTTGGTTAACATTGCCTTCGCATCACATGAACTAAGAACTCGGTAGACACTACAATACTTGGTAACCATTGGCTTCACATCACATGAACTATGAACTCGATAATTACTAATAAACTTGATGAAGATTGAAATACTCAATTTAAACTGCTAAACTTGACACTAACTAAATTTTCTTGATAACCACTAGAATTGGTCCAAGGACTCAGTAGCAACTGTAGAACTCAGTGGCTATTGAATTACATTGAAAATACTATAAACTTCTCAATGAGCTTGCTAGCTATAAAGATTTTGAATAAGTGTGTGCCACTAATAACAAACTTGAGTGATATGTCAACAAATAGTGATTTAGAAATTGATACACCTAATGAAGAAAGAAGAGTAGAACCAAGATTGTCAAAGTATGTCAAAAGACATCACCCTGCTGAAAAAATTATTGGAGATAATAATGCTAGACTAATGATAGGAAAAATGATGAGAAGTGATACATGTTTTTTGAGCATGCATGAGCCTAAGACAATGGAAGATGTCTTAGAAAATGAGGCTTGGAGTAAAGCCATGAAAGAAGAGATTGAGCAGATTGAGAAGAATAAGACATGGAATGTAGTTCATAGATAGAGGACAAGAATGTGATTGAAACCAAGTGGGTGTATAGAAAAATGTTAGATGAAAATGATGAATTCATAAGGAAAAGACTATGGAGAAATAATTTACCCTATTGCAAGATTGGAAGGAGTAAGAGCTCTGCTTTCTTACTCTGCATACAAAGGTTTCAAAGTTTATCAAATGGATGTGAAGCTAATATTTATGAATTCTATATTAGAAGAGGAGTTTTATATAGAACAACGAGAAGGATTGTTTGATGCTAACAACAAGAAAATGGTATGTAGAATACACAAAGATTTATATGGTTTAAAGCAAGCCCCAAGAGCACGGTATGAAAGGCTTCACAATTATCTTGTGAAGATTGGTTTTGAGAAGACTATTGATAACACTAATTTATACTTGAAGAAAGAAGGAGGTAAAGGTATTTTACTAGCTGAAATTCTTGTTGATGATATCATATTTGAAGGTCAAGATACTTTATGTAAGGCATTTGAAAAGTGAAATGAAGAAATAATTTGAGATGTCTATGTTTGGAGAGATCAAGTTCGTTGTTGGTTTGTAAGTATATAAGCTAAAATACAATATATATATCACTCAATCTAAGTATGTGAAGGAAATATTGATTTTTTTTTAGATTGAAAGATTCAAACTAGTTAGCACACCTATGGTGATAGGACACAAGTTGTCAAAGAATGATCATTCAACTAACGCGAATAAAACATTATATAGGTTTATGATTGGAAAATTGCAATATATTGTACATAAAAAAATTGACATTGCATTATCTATTGGGATTGTTGCAAGATTTTTTTCTAATCCTAAGGAGAATCATTTGATGGTTGTTAAAAGAAATTGGAAATATCTAAAAGGAACAAAAGACTTTGGTCTATACTATAACAAAAATGAAAAATTTGAGTTGAGAGCCTACACTAAGGCTAATTGAGACATTGATGATAGAAAGAGCACAAGAGGTGGAGTATTTTTCTTAGGCAAGAGGGCAGTCACCTAGACTAACAAGAAACAAAATTGCATATCTCAATCTACTGCTAAAGCTGAATATGTGGTTACTATAGTAAATTGTACACACATTGTATGGATCAAACAACTACTCAAAGGTATGAAGTCAAAAATCATTGAACATGTGGTGCTTTATTGTGATAATACAAGTTCTATAAATATATCAAAGAACCATGTGATGCACAAAAAGAAAAAGCACATTGCAATCAAATATCATTACTTGAGAGAGTTAGTTCAAGATAGAGAAGTGAGGATGGAATATGCGAATACAAAAGAACAGATAGTTGATATCTTCACAAAAGCTTTACCTAAGGATGCTTGTGAGTATCTAAGAGGTAAACTGGGGGTGATACCCCTATCCAAAGATACTTAAGAAGCTTAAGTAGTCTCTTGCACCGACTGAGATGAATGTTGTACTTTACAACTTGATGTAGTGGATATTACTTTAGGAGCTTCCTAAAGTAATGAACAAATTGAATTAGAAGATTTATAGTCACATGACAGGTGATAGGAGGAAAATATGAGATTTTTTATAGCTACTTATGGACATGAAATGTCTTTGGTATTGTTGTCAAAGAGGGAGATATACGACTGAAGGATATCAGCCTAAGGGAAAATAAATATACATCTACCTAGTAAGAGGGAGAAAGTACTAAGGGAGATATAAGAGCAGACAAAGATGAATACACCTAAATATCAAAAATAGGGAGTAATATTCTACATGAGGGAGGTATAAGTTAGAAGGAGAAGATATAGTAAAGGAACTTGAAAAAGCTCACATTACTCTACATAGAGGAAGGACATAAAATACAATGATAAAGGGAGAAATTTCAAAGATTTATTTTTATTTTTGGTATTTTTGTTGGTATTTTCCATCAATGCCAAAGAGGAATATTACTGATATAAGATTATTTTGAAGTGAAGATCCTATAATGGAACAATCATTATTTTGTCAATGATGTCAAACCTGCTACCTGCTGGTGAGATAATTTTTTTTTGGTCTAAAAGCTATCATTTAGTTGATTGATGAAGATGATTTGAAAAGAGGAGATAACAATAGCACCTAGACAAAGGTTGAGTTATATGGTATGTAAAACAAGCACTAAGGACAAGTAAAAAATTGATACTATAGTGTATTGTTTATCTACGTAAAGTCTGGAATGAAAGATTACTCAAGTTAAGACTAGAAGAAGGTCAAGTATGAAAAGTGTTTACCAAGCCTTACCGATGACTTAGTGCAAGCCGAGTAGAAATTGGTGGAAGTCAAGTGAAAAACAAGAGGTGCCAAGCAAAGATGAAACATAGTGCAAGCCGAGTGATTGTCAATATATGCCAAGTAAAGTTTAGTTGATGCTGAGCATTTGTAAACTTTAGTTTTTGTTGAGTAAACTAGTGTTGGCTAAGTGGAAGAACAATATAGAATCCAAGTGACAAAATATTGATGTTGAGTGCCAGTAAATATGTTGAATCAAATATTTGACAAATCTGAGCCAACTATTTTGTTTTGTTGAATTTTGTGAAGCGTGTGGAAGATAACTATGATAAGATGATGGCACAAAATTTAAGGTAAACCATTTTGAGGTGAATTCAAGGATGATTGAAGAAGAAGTCTCTAGAGGAACCAAATAAAAAAGTGGGTAGATTCATTATATCCTACCTAACCTTAAAATGGAGGATTGTGGTTAATCGACAAAAGATCTTTATGCTCTATTTATAGAGATAACTAGTAAGAAGCGAAGATTGTCACATGCAAGAATCTCAAGAAGACATTGAGTCTAGTGTATTACTTCATTTAGTGGCTAAATAGAAGTGACTCTAGCTGGCATGCAAAGCAAGAAGGCTTAAGAGTATGAATGCTTAAAGGGTGAACAAGCTATTAAAGCTAAATTGTGTGAATGCCAAGTAGAATGGAGGACTAAAACAAAGATCTCTAATTTGCAAGTGAGTTGTAATTTGTTATTAGATGAAGCCTTACTATTAGTTTGTAATCATTGTAATAGTCTAAGGTAGATCCTTTCGATTAAGGTTGACCTAAGAGTCATTTGTAAATCCTTTAACCAGGTGACATTCTAATGGAATGGTCTAAAGTCCTCTAACAAGGCTCACTCCTAATAGGGTGAGTAAAATATTTTAACCAAGTCACGTTTATTAGTGTGTATTGTAACCTTTAATAGGGCCAACCTTTCACAAGAAATTACTTTAGAAGAGTGAGAATTAGTAGCATGTTACTGATGGTTTTTCCCAAATTGGGTTTCCAAGTAAAAATCCTTGTGTCAAATGTGTTATTGAATCTATTATGTTTCATGTTTACATTTTTGCAAAGTTGTTTTGAGCTAGGATAGTAACCTACAAATTTTAAGTATTGTATGATCTAATGAATGCATGTATAATAAGGTTTTATGGATATGGTTATACTAAGAATTAAAAAGTTTTATTTGTACATATGGACCTTGAATAACTGATTCAACCCCCTCTTAGTTATTCTAAAGAATTCCAACATATATTTGATGGTTTACAACTAGTAAGAAGTATAAATCATTGCATGGACTTGATTCTTGGAGCTAGTTTTCTAAATAAATCACCATACAAATTGACACCTATAGAGAATGGAGAACTTAATAGACAAGTGCAAGAGTATTTGCAGCAAGGTTTGATCAGAGAAAGCTTGAATCTAGGTGTTGTACCTAAGAAGAATGAAGAATGGAGAATGTGTACTAATTCCAAAGCTATTAACAAAATCATAGTGAAATATAGGTTTTCTATGCCAAGGATGAATGATATGATGGATTGTGTGGGTGGAGAGAATATTGTACCAAGATTGATTTGAAGAGTGGTTATCATCAGACTAGAATTAGAGAAGGTGATGAATGGAAGACAACTTTCAAGACAAAAAATGGTTCGTATGAATGGTTGGAAATACCTTTTGGTTTGGCTAATGCACCTTGTAATTTTAGGGGGTTAATGAATGAAGTTCTCAAGAGATTCTTGGATAATTTTTTGAGTTTATTTGGATGATATTCTGATATTCAGTAAGACTAAGGAATAACATCTTGAGAACATTAGACAAGTATTTTAGAGATTGAAAGAGAAGTTGTTGATTAACTTGAAAAAAGTGTTCCTTTATGCAAGAAGAGATTGTATATTTGGGATTTTTAATTTTATCTAATGTGTTGAGAATGGATCTTGAGAAGGCTAAATCCATTTTGGAATGGCCTACAAATAAAAATGTGGGTGAGGTAAGATCATTTCATGGTTTGGCTAGATTCTACAAGAAGTTTATAAAGAATTTCAATTCTATTTGTAATGCTATGATTGAGACAATGATAGGATATCAAAAGGATTTTAAGTGGACACATGGAGTTGATAAGAGTTTTGAGACTTTGAAGCAAAAGGTTGATGAGTTACCTATATTGGCTTTGCTTGATTTCAATGAGGCATTTCAAGTTGAATGTGATGCAAGTGGCAGTGAAATAGGAGCTGTGTTGAGTCAATAAGATAAGTGTATTGATTTCTTTAGTGAAAAGTAGAATATATTCACCAAGTCAACCAAGAAAGTTTACAAGAAATTTATCTCACAAGCCACACCGTCGAGTGTTTACAACCACTAGACAAGCACGACCGAGCTCCTACAATAATTTTCAAGAAACATAGTACATGCCAAGAAATAGTATATGCTAGGCAACAATATATGTTGATATCATTTAGCAATTAAACAACTTGGCCAAAAATACACCTAGTAATGATTGAGCACCACTCCTTTGGAGACTAAGTCCCCAACTCCAAAGCTAAAATCCCTCTAACATGTGAGATTACTAACTACACTAGGATGCTCCTGCATCAGACACCCTAGGTGCAAAAAGATGTTCTCAATAGCTAGAAGAATATATTTTGAGATTCAAAACATAAATCCTAAACTAGTTCTTCACATACATGTCCTCCAAGTTTTCAAATTGTACTCTCTTTCCCTTGTTGCACTTTTACTTCTTCACATCCATCGTTGATGCACTGCAAGTTTTCTTTCCATATTGTTCTCAAACCCTCTTAGAGTTCTACAACCCAAATTGACTACAAATACTCAGGTTCCTTCTACCAAGTTCTTCATTCTGCAAAAGAATTAGGGAATGCTTCTTGCCACCTTTCTCTATAGTAATCACATTATTGACACGGTCATGCATAACCCTTCAATCATACTACCAAGGTCTACCAAGCAATATGTGACAACTACTCATGTCCATAACATCTCACAACACTTGATCCTTATATTACCCAATCTAAAAATATATAAGACACTTCTCCCTCACTTCCAAAGCATGATCATCTTGTGACTAGTCAATCCTACAAGGACAAGGATATCTCATTCTCTTAAAACCAAGTTTTTTAACCATCTCCTCAGTAACAAGGTTATCAATACTACCAAAATCCATAATCACATTGTAGATTCTACCATCAAACTTACAATGAGTCCTAAAAAAAATACTCCTTTGACAAGGTTCCAATGCCTTCTTACCAAGCAATACTCGCTGAGCCAACAAGTTCTCTCCTTTCTCAGGTTCATTAACATGGGCTTCAACTTGACTAACCATAGTGGTTTTCCTATCACCGACCTTCTATGAACACTCATAAGCTCTATGTCCTTCTTCACCGCAATGAAAAACAATTATATTTAAAGGAAATCTTACCCTCCTTTCTTGTGTCAACAATTTTTGGTTCACCTTCTGCACTCTGTTTGTCCTTTACCAAGTGATTGTACTTCTCTTTTCCTGAAGAACTTCCTTGATTTCTCCTCTTCAACTCATCTTCTTCCCTTAGAGCATATTAAGATAAATCCTTAACTGAATCAATCTTCAACATAGTAATCTCATCTTGAATATTGAATCTCAAACCATTAATATACTGAGTTACCTTCTCCTTAGATAGTTCTCTATGTCCAGACTAAATAGTTAGCTTGTAGAAATCCTCTGTATAATCATTCACAGACATATCCTTCTACTTTAAATTCTTTAACCTCTTAAATAATTCAAGTTCATAATTAATAGGAATGAACTTAGCCTTCAATTTTCATCATCAATCTCTAATGACTGATCTTCATTCTACCTTCCTCTTCCAATTCACCAATCCAATCAATTAGGTCTTTAGGATTCAAAGTACCTAAGATATCAGAAACCTCCATTTTATGCTTCATCTTTAACTAAGATCCAAATCTTGCAAACTAATCAACTCTATCTTCATAGGTCTCTCCACACGGCTAGTTCTATCCTCACCACTTGATCTAGCAACCTTAAAGTCTTCAACAACTTCCTTATAACCATCTTCAATACCCACATGTGAAGGTACACCAATAATAGGCCTCATGATCTCATTCTTCATCAACTCCATATTAGATCTGAAATCTATTTTAACCTTCTACAAGATCCTTACTTCCACAACATCACAAAGATCTTCAATCACCCTAGGGTCATATATTATTGGAGTCATCTTTTAAGATCTTCATAAACCCTCTACAAAAAAACCATAAGATCAAATAAATTCTTGTTCTAATGATCTTCATCCTAGGTCTTGGTGTAAACTACCTCAACTTTGGCGATCTGTCTACACACTCAGGAAAACCTTTTCTTTGATACCATCTAATGTAGTACAAGGAAGGAGAATCCTCAAAGGAGATTTCTTATCACCCAAAAATAACCACACAATGGAAACACAACACAATATACGAGATGTGATACCAAACACACCTCTTTATTCATAAAATAAGTGATTACATGTAATGTGCCTGACTGTAAGGCCTTCCTAGTTATGAACAAATATAAAACAAGTAATAGTTATAAGAGATCCCTTAAGATACAATCCCAAATCCTAACTAGTCCAAATTTGTAGCATAATAAAACTCTGGTAGAAACCTCCAAGCAAGATCTAAATTTGTGGTCACAAGTCACTAAGAAATCTCCTTGTTTCCTAGTACACAACTACTAGCTCTTCTCAAACTTTGCTCCTCTTCCACATCCTCTTCTCCAAGATGGATGCTTATGATTTAATAATCCACAAGACCCCTTACTTAAACCAAACTAAGCCAAAAGTTGGTCTATTAAGTTACAAATTAAATACACCCTTACATTAAATACATGTTGAGACACAAGTTATCCTACAACAAATATTAAATACCAAATGCCTTTGAAGGTTTACAAAACTCATTAAATACAAATAGAAAAAATAACCAAGACCCAAATAGGTCCATGAAAAATCCCATGATTTATCCACATCATGATCTCAATCCTCACACAATAAAAGCACCAAGTCAGCCAAGAAAATCCATGAGAACTCCATCTCACAAGCCACATTGTTGAGTATCAATAACCACTAGCCAATTATTGTTGAGGTCCTATTAGCATTGATGAGAAACATAGTACATAACAAGAAATATTATATACTAGTAAACAATATATGTTGAGCTCCATCAGTGACCAAGCACCTCGACTAACACTACACCCAATAATGATCTAGCACCACTCCTTTGATGACCAAGTCCCCAATTCCAAAACCAAAATCCCTCCAACATGTTGGATTACTAACTACCCTAGGGCACTCCTACATCACTGATGAAGCTAGTATGAAATTTTTGAAAGAAATAATGAATGAATTTTAGATGAGTATGATTGGTGAGATGAAGTATTTCTTGGGATTGTAAATAACTCAAAATAAGGATGACATTTTTATATCACATACTAAATATCTTAAGAATTTGTTGAAGAAGTTTAGTTTGGAAACTTGTAAATCAGCTAGGACACCTATGGTTACAAGATACAAATTATCAAGTGAGGATAAGTCTCCTAGTGCAATACAAACAAGATACTATGATAGGACTATAATATTTGACTCATACAAGACCAAATACAACTAATGTAAATATAATTGTTGCAAGATTCCAAAAAGATTGTAAAGAGACACATTTGGAAGTGATAAAGAGGATATTCAAATATTTGAAGGGTACACCATATTGTGGCTTATGCTATGAGATCACATGATCCTACTTTATGTGCATACACTGATGCAAATTGGGAAGGAAATGTTAGTGAGAAGAAAAGAAAAAGTGGTAGATCATTTTTAGGGAGGAAAATTGGTTTCATCTCTAAGTAACAAAATTATATATCACAAATTATAACTAAAGGAAAGTATTTTACAACAAAAAATAATTATAATAATATTGTTTGGATGAAGTATATATTACAAGACATTGGTATTGAATTTTTAGAGCCTATGATCATTCATTATGATAACACAAGTACAATTAATATGTCAAAGAATCTAGTGTTACATTCAAAGACTGAGCAAATTTCTATAAAGTATCATTTCTTGAGAGAAGGTAACGTAGAAAGTGATGCAAGAGCATCTAGAGGTATAAGGGCAATCCTGTGCCATCCAAAAAAAATGTACTTAGAATTAGTTTCTGTTTCATGTGTTTTCATTTTTGGATACCCGTTTGGGTCAAATAAAGGTTTCAACTCTCATAGTTCCACTATTAGTGTTTTGGGTTAGAGTTTCTAATCACCTTGGGATATGTGTAAATGCTAGAATAATAGGAGTATGTAATTGAGCAATAATTTTAGTGAACTAGAAGGTGTAAATTGTCCAAATGAATGTAATTGTAATTTAGAGCATTCCAAAAAAAGAATCAGGTCAAAAGGCCGCACGGTTTGAAAGTTATTGCAAATTTTCAATTTTTGGAGACCTCTTAAGAATGCTTCAAAGATAGGTTAGGGGCATTAAATGACCTCCAAAAGGGCCAAAAATGGGGAATGAGTGAAGCTCATCCATAGGGTTATAGATAACTTTGAGAGCTTTTCGAAAATGTAAACGGTTTGTCAATCGGAGCTACGGTTCAAAAGTTATGCCTCCCGGAAGTTCGATTACCATTTTTGGATTCTTCTAATTTTGTGCCCACTTCTAATGCGACTTCTAGAGCCATCTATTTGGTCAATGGATGCCAAATAGCACTTTCTAGAATGTATTCCTAATCCTTAACCCTTTGGGGTCTATTTAAGAACATTTTAGGCATTGTAAAAGGCTATTTGGAGTGGAGTTTGAGAGAAGGTACTGGGAGAAGAATTTATCTCTAGATTTATGCTATTGTAAGTCCTTAGGGCATGTATTGAAGTCTATTTTCTCTATATTAAATGTATTAGCATCGTTACATAGTTAATAAAATTTTCCCTTTCCTATTATGTCCATTCTGTGTTTGGGTTGTGTCTCCATCAAGTGGTATTAGAGCTGGTTTTTTCGAGTGTCAGTTTGCACCAAGACTATGTGGTTGTGGGTTCAAGTTAAGAAGATGCCTCCATGAAGAGAGTGTGGTAGAAGGGCCAAAGCTATTAATCTTGAGGAGGTTAGTGCCCTTCAAAGGCAGGTACAAGTGTTGAACGAGGAGCTCCATAAAGGAACAAATGTTGCCGTAGGTGATGAAAGTGAGGATGACAATGAAGAAGAAGAAATTGGACTAGAAGGGGAATTTGATGGGGAAGTTCTAAATGAGGTAGAGGAAAGGCTTTTTAGGGCCATTACTAAGTTTGGGAAAAGACCTACAAATGATGTGGGTGTATTTTCAAGAAATTTGAAACCAAATGAGTTGATTGACTGGATCAGTGAACTGGAAGAGTACTTTGAGTATGAGCATATCAGGGATCCAGATAGGGTTAAGTTTATAAAGGCCAACCTAAAAGGCCATGCCAAAATCTGGTGGAAAGAGGTTCAATTGGAAAGAAACAGAAGAGGAAAGGAGAAGATCACAAGGTGGGATTGTATGGTGGAAAAATTGAAGAAGCAATTCATTCCTGTTGATTATGAGCTTGATTTGTTTAAGAAGATGCATGGGTTAAAGCAAGCAGGAAAATTAGTCCAAGAATATACAAATGAGTTTTACCAACTTCTGATTAGAGTAGGGCATGCAAAAGAAAATAAGGAGAAGGTTGCTCGTTATATCAGTGGGTTGCGACCTAGCATCCATGAGGAGTTAAGTCTGGTAAGAATGACCAGCATTGAAAAGGCATACTAGTTTTCCCTACGAGTTGAAGAGAAGCTAAATAAGAGGTTTGAAGGGAGACAAAGAGGATGTGTTCAAGGAGGAAGGGGTAGTGGTAGGTCATCTGGAGGCCGAAATGAAACCCAAAATAAAAATTAAGATGTGGGTACTAGCAGGAACCAGAGGAATGAGGGTTTCAACTGCTCCCATGATCAAGACTTTGAAAATTAGAGAGGAAGAGGTAGAGGATGTGGACAAGGAAGAGGAGGCTTCCGTGGTACCTGTTTCCATTGCAATGAAGAAGGTCATGGTGCCTTTGAATATCCTCAACAACAAAGAAGGACAGATAGGAGAGCTGAGGGTCAAGCTAGGGTTGCTCATGTGGATTAGGATGCACAATCATCACATTCAGAGGATGCAAAAAGAGGAGAGACTTTAGTAAATGAAAGGGTCCTACTAAGTGGTGAGATTGAACCAGGACAAAGGAGGAGTTTATTTCATACCAAGTGTAAGTGTGAGGATAAATGTTTTGATGTGATCATTGATGGTGGTAGCACGGATAACTTGGTATCAGAGGAGATGTTCTCTAAGCTGAAGCTCAAGAGGGAGAAACACCACCAGCCCTATCAGATTGCTTGGGTGAAGGATGATCATAAGTTCCTGGTAAGTGAACAATGTTTAGTGAAATTCAAAATTGGGAGTTACCATGATGAAGTTCTCCGTGATGTTATTCCAATGGATGTTTTCCATCTATTGTTGGGAAGATCATGGCAGATTGATAGGAATGCAGTACATGATGGTCATGCAAACACATACTCTCTAACAAAGGATGGAGTTCACCACAAACTGAAGCCCATCAAAAAGGAAGGTGAAAAGGTATGTAGCAGTGCTAGGATTTTTCTTGTTGATGGAAGGAAGTTTTTAGATGGCATGAAACATTAGCCTATGTGCTGTGCTTTAATCCCTAGGAAAGATAAATAATGTAGTAGTGAAATACCACTTGAAGTTTTAGATTTACTAGGTGAGTTTGGAGATATCATCTTTGATAATGTTCCAGAAGGATTTCCACCAGCAAGGAAAATCAGTCATCAGATAAATTTAATTCTAGGAGCTATTTTTCCTAATAAAGCTACTCACTGGATGAATCCTACTGAAATTGAGGAGCTAAATAGATAGGTTTAGGAGCTATTGAGGAAGCAAAAAATCTAATAGGGTTGCAGATGCACTAAGTAGGAGACAGTTGTTCCTTACAGTAATGCAGGTTAAAGTAGTTGGGTTTGATGAACTCAAGAATCGGTATCCTAAAGATCCTAATTTTGCTGAAGCATGGAAAGCTTGTAAAGAGCCTGTTGCTATTGATAGAACTAAGTGGTTAGACTATCTAATTTAGGATGGTATGTTACTCAAGGGTAGTCAATTGTGCATTCCAAGGAGTTCCATGAGGGAAAATCTGATTAAAGAGAAACATAGTGGAGGGATGGCAGGAAATTTTGGTCAAGATAAGACCATTGCCATTCTTAGAGAACATTATTTTTGGCCTTAGATTTCACAAGATGTGAAGAATTTTGTACAGAGTTGTCAGATTTGTCAGGTGGCCAAGGGATTTAGTCACAATACTAGACTATATCAGCCATTGCCTGTTCCATCAAAGCCATAGGAGGACATAAGTATGGATTTTGTTCTTGGATTGCCAAGGACATTAAGGGGTAATGACTTAGTATTTTTGGAGGTTGATAGGTTTTCCAAAATGGTACATTTCATTCCATGCCATAAAACTCATGATGTTGTCCATATTGTAGACTTGTTTTTCAAAGAGGTGGTAAGACTACATGGTTTCCCAAGGAGTATAGTTTCTGATAGAGATACTAAATTTGTGGGGTATTTTTGAAGAACATTATGGAAGAAGTTGAGAACAGACTTGAAATTCAGTTCCACACATCACCCGTAGACTGACGACTAAAAAGAAGTGGTAAATAGAAGTCTGGGCAATTTGCTGAGATGTTTAGTTGGGGGTAAGCCCAAGGGATGAGATTTGATTCTACCACAAGTAGAGTTTTCTTACAATAACTCTGTAAATAGGAGTACTAGTAGATCACCATTCCAAATTGTATATGGAAGTAGCCCAAGGACTGCACCAGAATTGAGGAAGATAGAGCAAAGAGAGAGGACAAGTGTTGAAGCTGAAGAATTTGCTGAACATATCAAGCATCTACATGAGGAGGTCCAGGCACACATTACTAATATGAATCAAGAATATAAAGCTAGGGCTGATCAAAGGAGAAGAAATAAGGAATTCCAAGTAGGGGATCTAGTCATGGTACACTTACGGAAAGAAATATTTCCATCTGGTACTTACAACAAGCTAAAAATGAAGAAATTTGGCCCTTGTAATATTCTGAAGAAACATGACTCAGGAAATGCATATGAGGTGGAGTTGCCAGATGGAATTCACATTTCTCCTATTTTCAACATTGTAGACTTAATAGAGTATCATGATGATGGTGTAGATGGGAAGCCGATGTTAGAGCCTTGTCAAATTCTTGCTTCTAAGAAGGAAGAGATAGAAGACATTCTATATCATCGTGTGGGAAAGAGTACCAGAAATAAGTAGAATGAAGAGTATCTGGTCAAGTAGAAAGGACAGCCGATAGAGGACTCGACTTGGATATTAGCAGCTGAGGTTTGCCATTTGGGATTTCCTCTACCATTCATAAAGTGACAGGGTCACTTTTCAATCTACCCTAGGTATCTGATGCAGGAGCATCCAGAGGTATAAGGGCAATCCTGTGTCATCCAAAACAGGTACTTAGACTTAGTTTTTTTTTCATGTGTTTTCATTTTTGGATACCCATTTGGGTCAAATAAAGGTTCCAACTCTCATAGTTCCACTATTAGTGTTCTGGGTTAGAGTTTTTAATCACCTTGGGATATGTGTAAATGCAAAAAAAAAGGAGAATGTAATTGAGCCATCATTTTGGTGAAATAGAATGTGTAAATTGGCCAGATGGATGTAATTGTAATTTAGAGCATTCCAAAAAAAGAATCAAGTCAAAAGGCCCCACGATTTTAAAGTCATTACAGTTTTTTAGTTTTTGGAGACCTCCTAAGAATGCTTCAAAGTAAGGTTAGGGGAATTAAATGACCTGAAAAAGGGCCAAAAAATGGGGTAAAATTAAATCTCATCCATAGGGCTATAGAGCGCTTTGAGAGCTTTTCAAAAATGTAAACGGTTCATCAATCAGAGCTACGATTCAAAAGTTATGCCTCTTAAAAGTTTGGTTACCATTTCTGGATTCTTCTAATTTTGTGCTGACTTCTAATGTGACTTCTAGAGCCTTCTAATTGGTTAGTGGATTCCAACTAGAACTTTCTAGAATGTATTCCTAATCCTTAACCCTTCGGGGTCTATTTAAAAATATTTCAAGCATTGTAAAAGGCAGTTCAGAGTGGAGTTTGAGAGAAGGTACTGGGAGAAGAATTTATCTCCATATATATGCTATTGTAAGCCCTTAGGGCATGTTTTGAAGTCTATTTTCTCTATACTAAATGTATTAGCATATTTACACAGTTAATAAAATTTTCCCTTTCCTATTTTGTCGATTTTGTGTTTGGATTGTGTCTCCATCAGAAAGATATTAGATTGGAGTATGTTAGCACAAAGGAACATATAACATACATATTTACTGAACCTTTCATTAAGGAAATCTTTGAATACTTGAGAGACATTCTTGGAGTTATGCCCCAACCTTCTTTAGAGTAGTTGATGCATGATTGCATCAACCAAGTATGTTCGAGTCTTATTCTTACAACTAAATGTATGTTGGTGAAGCTCCCTTTGAGGAATTAGTCCCTTTTGGGTAGAGTGATTAAAAAATATTAAGTAATGTTTAATAGTCTATTTTTACACTTGGTGAGCCTTTTCATATTGTATTGGAGATTATTTAACTAATAGAATTAACAAAATGATACCTTTTTCATTGATGTCAATGGGGGAGAGACATACATGAAAAATAATTTTCGTATTTAGTACTTGATGTTAATTAGGGATTAATACATGTAAAACCTTATTTGTCCATGGAGGAGTAGCATGAATGAGGGGGAGAATTATTTTTGCAGAGTGATGTATAGTATTGTATGGTTGAGTAAGCAGATGAGGAAGAAATATATTTGGTATTTTTGGTACTTTGATGTTTTTCATTATATGTTGCCATCAATGCCAAAAGGGGATATTTTTGGAATGAATTTCTAAGGGAGATATCTAGTATTCTTGGAAAGATGATTGATTTCTTATGTGTTTCATTCATGACTTGGTTTGTCATTGATGTCAACATATCAAATTTTTGGATAGTAAATGTAGAGTTGTAGAGACAATGTTGTTCAGTAAAGTTCATGGATGAAACATTGTATTCAATAAGGTTAGCAATGTATTTGTGGATATGCATTTATGATATATATATATATATATATATATATACACACACACGTTGGTGTAAATAGGTATTTATTTATTACACTTTACTTAAGTTTACTTACGTTAATGCATTATTTTATTATTATGCATTATTATATTATTTCTTAGGTGAGACACTTAGGAGTTTGCATAATTAATTGAGTTGTCATGTAGACAACATATTTATTAGCACTCTTAAAAGCACATGGTGTCTACAACATAATTTTGCATGCTACACCTTTGTAGGTTTATCCTCTCATCATCACACTTACTCCTATGCTTAATGGAGGATAACCCACACCTAGTGGACATGTGCCTGGTTGTATGAGTTATCATGTTGCTGATTCCTAGGCATTCTAGAAGAATTCTAGAGGCCTTTATATATAGGCACTCCTAGTGTACTTTGATATATTGAATGAATATCATATCATCATTTTATTCATATTCTTTTTGATCTACTATTTTTCTTGTGCTTGAGTTCCTTGGTACTGGGTGAATTTTTTCATAAGGTAAATTCTTACATAGTATCAGAGCTAAGGGAGATTGCCTTCAGATAGTTGTTCAAGACCATTTTTGCTTCAACACCTCAACCTTCATCTAGATAATCCTAGTCATTTGGAGTGTCTAGAGCTAAAATGAACATCACCATTGCGTTCAGAACATTGATTCGGTGAAAATTAACTATAAATTTGCCTATATTGGGCCAAAGTCGCTTTTAAGGCAATTTTTTTTGCAAACTGGCACCCGAGGGCCCGATTTTCAAATTTGGTATGATCTATTAAATTTGAGCAATCATTTTGTTCAGATTTGTTATTTTAATTTTCTCTACAAGTTGCCAGCATTATTTTTCTATTTTTGAAAATTTTAAAATTTTTTTAAGGCTAGTTTAGCCTGCAAATTTTTTTTTCATTTTGCAAAATTGGGTAGTGACACCGTGGCTCTACATGGAATATTCCATTAATTGGATTGGCATATTCCTTTTATGTTAATTAGTGGCCACAAAAAATTTTGGCCTCTTCAAATTTGACAGCATCTATCTATTAGGCAAGCACACTATCAAATTTTTTGGCCGACATTATAACACATTAATCTGCCTACAACCTATGATCACATTGCAAATGGGACCAACCTTCATACAAATTTGGGTGGCTCATTGTTTGTAACCCTATGGCCTTATTCTTTTAAAGACCATAAGGGTTCATGCCATAATGAATGTGGGATAAAACCCACAAATTTTGGCACCCGCACTCATTTCCATTATCGACACACATAAATTAAGGCACCCAACATAAAATATTTTGCTGGCAGCAAATTAGAGATTCTTGTGAACCATTTTGACCCTGCCTAAACTTATGGAAGCCACAAAGACTCTAGCTCTAGTAGCCATCATCAGTTTGAGTCTTGCTACATGATGCTCTAATAATCATCCTGGTGGATCATTCCACCACACCAGCAGACCATACCAAGTTAGCAACCTCGACACATCAACAAAATTCATATAGTGATACTTGTTTTTTCCATACAATTGTATAGTGTTGACATCAGTGTGATGTCATCTAGGGGAAGTTTTCACTGACATCATCATTTTCATGAGCCTAATTTTGATGGTTGTATGATCATCATTCCCAAGCAATTTTGAACTGCTGTGATGGTAGTTTGACCATCAAATTTAAACTCATATTTTGCTAATCATACCCCTCTAGATTAAATTTTGATTTGACAGTCCAACTTTGGGAGACCATAACTCATTCATCTAGACTCCAAATCAGGTGCAATTTTATTATTATTTTGGCTAGAATTTCCTAAATTTTTTATTGGTGTAATTATTTTCTTGTTTTGGTGCACAAATTTATCAAAAATTGTGTCTTTAGTGACTATACCTATCCAATCCTACATTTTTAACCTTCAATTGCTCTGTACGGGATCATTTGGATTTGAAAAAAGGTTCACATTTTTTTGAAAGTGCATTATTTTTAATCTACTTTCCAGATCTACAATCAAATTATAGGGTTGTGTAGTTAAAAGTATCACTTTTAGAATTAGGTCCTTTTTTTCATTGTAATGTTTTATATTTTTGTATATTTGAGATACATTGTAATGTTATATTTTTGAATTCCATAAGGAGGTTGTAAATAGGAAAAATTAGAAGTCCACCAAGGCCAAAATTGGCATGTGGCCATTGTAAACACACTACATATAAAGTGCCAAAATCATCTTTTAGGGAGGTTTTCTTGATTGAGTGAAAAGGGAGGGTGTTTCTTGGTGTTGTGTTCCTCTTTTCTTACTATTTTCTTTCATTTCTTACATCATGAGAAATTTAAGTTTCCAAAATTAACACCACATAACTATGCTACATGGTCCATTAAAATGCGGTGTCAATTAATGCATAATCAAGTTTCCATATATGTTGATGGTACCCTTCCTAAATCAAGATGTGATCAAGTATCTAAAAGTGATATTAATGATTGGGAATCTGCAGATAGGAAAGCCCTAGATGATATTATGTTGGAGGTTGAAGATAAAATCCTCTATCAGATTGAGAAGAACTAAACATTCAAGGATGCTTAGGATGCCCTCAAAAACCTATATGGTAAAGTGTTTGAGGAGGATGCTTACAAAATTGAAGATCAGCTTGTCTCCTTAGATCATAAGACATTTGATTCTATACAGGATTTCATCATTAAGATAAATGAATTAAGAATGAAGCTTGATGATAGTGGTAGTCCTATTAAAGATGATAAATTAATCTATCTCTTTCATAATAAGTTTCCATCTGAGTACTCCACATTTTATTCTTCTTACCACACCACAAAGACTACATTAGAGGTTGCCTATCAAAAAGTCACTTTTGATCCTTATGCTCATCTATTGGAGGATAAAGAAAAGAAGTTGCAATCAATGGGGATTCTCAATTCACTTCAAGTCTAAGGCTTTGGTGGCCAATAATGAGGGTTCTCAAACTTCAAATTCATGATGAACATGAGTTTTATCATAAATAGATTGATGAGTTAACGAACATCATAAAGAAACACAATGTTCCACTACCTATTGCATATAAGGAGATTCATCTACAGATTCAAAGGGAAAAGGGCAAGCACTTATGAAAAACTCAAGTTCTTCAGTGGAATGGATTCTTGACTCAGGTACCTCATATCATATGGGTTATTCAAAAGGAGACTTTTCTGTATTGAAGCCTTATAAGGTACTACACATCGTTGTAGGAGATAATACAAAAATAGAAGTTGAAGGGAAAGGACATGTGGACATGGAAAATGGAGAATTCAAAGATGTAATAAAGTTGAGATGGTAATAAAGTTGAGTTTCTTCTAGATCTAGTCATGGTGTGAAATCTCAAAGATGATTCATTGGTTGCAGTGGAGAAAGTCAATCATGACACAAGGTTGTATTATTTCTCCCACTTTGTGCCTAAGTTTCCTTCACATTACTTGTTGACTCAATCCAATTCACAACTCAAATTATGGCATGAGTGGTATAATCATCTTGCCTTCTACTATCTTCATCAACTTTTCTCACAAAACATGGTTAAAGGTCTACCTACAATCAACTTTTCTAAGGGTGAATGTTCAACATATTCAGCAGATATGCATCTAGAGGAGAAGTTTTCTAAAGGGAAGTCTTCTAGAGCACCAATTGTTCTTTAGTTGGTTCACACGGCACTAGTGGGTCCTTTTGCAGTGACATCAGTCAACTAGGGTTGCTACATACTCACTTTCACTGATGACTTTTCATGCTACACTTGGGTCTACTTTCTTCATCACAAGATTGAAGTGTTGGACAAGTTTCTAGCCCTCAAGAGTCATTTTGAACAAAAATCAAGGAGATCCATCAAAGTTCTTAGGATGGACAATGAAAGTAGATATATAAACATGACTTAAAGACTTTTGCAAACTTGAGGTTATTGATCTTCAGAGTCCACCAACATTTAGTCTGCACAAGATAGATGTTGCAAGCTTGAGGATACAAACTCTTAAGTCAATGGCAAGTTGCATGATACAAGCCAAGTCTCTTGATCTATCACTTGAAGTTGAAGAAATAATTAGTACTAATCATATAATTAATAGGTCTCCTCATAATGCCTTAGATGGAAAGACATATTTTGAGACATGGTGCAACAAAGCACTAGTTGTGAAACACTTCAGAGTCTTTGGTTATCTACCATGGGCAAACATATCTTCCAGGGGATGCAAGACACCATCACCAAGTCCTTGTAATTTCATACAATATGAAGATGGTGTTAAGACATACAGACTTATGGATCCTAAGATACATGAGATTTTCATAGAGAGGAATGTTCACTTTGAGGAAAGTTCACCTAGCTTATCCTCTACTCCTCTTCACACTTCATACATTATGGAAACTGATAGTGACACCAGCTATAGTGGTTCAATAGACTTAGATACGTGCGATCCTATTGATAGATATAGGGAGAGGTAATCTCATTAGCACATTCCACATGAATATATAGCCATAGTGATAGGTCGAACACAATAGGGTACACCTAGTCTTCTAGCTCCAGCATTAGTGGATAACTTCTTGATAGATATTTTAGGTTTATTTGTGGACTCATACATAGCATATTTGGGAGACATCATTGATGATATAAATCTTCTCTTTGATGCTGATGATGATCCTTCTTTAGTTGTTGCGAGGGCTCACTCTGACCCTCCTATCCATTCTCTACATGATCAGTCTTCACAGGTTGATATGATTATGGATTCTTATGTACAATAGTTGCAAGAGGTCTCTTTATCATTTGAGGAGATAGTAGGTTCTTTGGGACAAGTTCTCCATCAATCCTTGTAGATCTGACCATGTTCTTTTTAGCATTGGAAGGGGTGATAGTCAGTATCGACATAGGGATAGTTGAGAAGGTTTTAGAGGCATTGTTGATCTTTGGGATTATTTCTACACATAGGAGAAGCATCTCATATGTACCTATGAAATTGTTTCTTCCAAAGGGGAGGAACATTATTCAGCAGTCATAGATTAGCTTCTACATTGGAGCAACTATCATTGACCGACATTCTTCATTTTGTGGGGGGGACTACCTTGTCTCTCTTCTTCTTCTCTCTTATGGGGGGGTCTTTTTCCTCTTATGGGCTATTTTCTTCTCATACTTCTCTTTTGTATATACTTGATGCATGTCATAATAGGGGGATCTTGATTACTCCATCCATCCATGCATCTTGATTTTTCATCTCTTTTTGGGGGAGGGTTTTTCCCATGAGGTTCCCTCTTTCTCCACTTTATGAGAGATTGCATTGATTTATGTACATGGGTACCTAACATGGCCTAGTAGCCATTACCCATCATGCATTTTCATTATAGCTTTAGTAAGCTTAAGTGCATTCCCCTAAGTTGCACTTAGGGGATGGTGTTGGTGTAAATAAGTATTTACATACTTCACTTTACTTAAGTTTACTTAGGTCAATGCATTATTTTATTATTTCTTAGGTGAGACACTTAGGAGTTTGTGTACTCTTATGAGTTTTCATGTTGACAACATTGGAGTAAGAAACTCTAATTCAACACATGGTGTCTACAACACTAGAGTTTGCATGATTAACTAAGTTGTCATGTAGACAATATAGTTATTAGCACTCTTAATTAAGTACATGGTGTCTATAACATAATTATTCATGCTACACCTTTGTAGGCTTATCCTCTCATCATTGCACTTACTCATGTGATTAATAGAGGATAATCCACACCTAGTGGACATGTGCCTGGTTGTATGACTTATCATGTTGCTGATTCCTAGGTATTCTAGAAGCATTCCAGAGGCTTTCATATATAGGCACTCCTAGTGTACTTTGATATATTGAATGAATATCATATCTTCATTCTGATCATACTCTTTTTGGTCTACTGTTGTGCTTGTCCTTGAGTTCCTTGGTCTTGGGTGAATTTTACTCAAAGTAAAATTCTTACAGTACATATGCAAAAAATTATGAATATTCTGGTGAGTTACATAATTTTTTTAGAGGACTAGTTGCAAGCCAGTAGAAAAAGAACAATACGTTGAAGTTGAGCTATATATTTTCAACAAGATTAGATCTTGTTCAATGGGCTTTGATTTTGGTCAAAGATAAGTTCTTGATGACATGTTCAAGATGAGAAAATTCGGTGATCATTATATAAAGACTTGTGAAGGATAACATGTGGATTATTTCCTGAAGGATAAATATATTATGTAATTCATGTAATATGAATTGTAGCATGTCAAACTTAATTGTAATATCTTATGATGATCCTATGTTATTCATTCAATAGTGGGGAAGCCTCAAGGACGACTCAATTAGTTGTTTTAGGACTTGGTATAAAGGAAACATATTTTCCTTTGTTGTAAGTCATCATATGTATTTTAATGTATGATCATTATTGTATGCAAGATTTGAATGCAAATTTGATGAGATCAGAGTAGAAGATAATGTTTAGGACTTCCAAAAGAACTATATTGTAAAGTTAGGTTGTTATTTTATTCAGTTCATTTCTTGGATATGTTATCCTAAACTATTTAGTGGGAATAGTTCTAAAGCATTTTGGATAGTGAGTTCAATTGACTTCCTATAAACTCCTAATAGGGTTAGAATCTTCTGATAGAGATTCAAAGTTTCCTAAAAGGGACTCATATGTACTATTTGTATTGAATTGACTACTAAGAATTTCACATCCTTTCACAAGGAATTTTTAAATTAGTACATCATCTTGTCAAAATTATTCCCATCAAGGTTTTTCCAAGTAAACTTATGTTGTGTCATTCTGCATGGTTATCATATTTTGGTTACATGTTTTAGGTTTGATCATGTTGATTTAAGTTGTTTAAAGTGTATAATTGATTCACATATTAGCATGTAGAATTAAGTTGAAGAATTTGTTTAGGTAAGTGCACCAAGTTGTGGTGCCAAAAGGGGGGGTGGGGGGGGTATAAGTGGACACCTTTTTTGTGAAATCAAAAATTTCTAAACATCAACAAGAATTTGAAGATAATTACACTCAAAATTTTAAGATATCACAAAAACAAAAGTCATAGTCCTTTGAATCTAGTTTCTAAACTACTAATTTTTTTTCAAGATGGTTTAGTTTTAGGTCCTAAAAAAAGGGGGCCATAGAAAGTGGTATTATTTATTCCAAAAAAAATAACAAAGTACAAAGTTTGGCCCCCCTAAAGTTTTAACTTTATGTTTGAACTTCTTTAATCACTTTGGTCAAAAGTTACCTACCATTATGTAGTTTATTCTAGATTTTTTAGGTAATTTAAAATTGTGTTTTTTTTTTAATGAATTTTTTAATTAGACACATCCCAAAAATGTGAAATATATGTGTGCTCCCCCTAGATATGATTAAAAACTAATATAAAATCAAAACTTCTTTTTTCAAATGGTGTAGAATGGAGTCTAGTTTCTAGAAAACTAAGTTGTTTCAAAATTTGATGAATGAGCTTAAAATCTATAGCCCAATTAGTACATGTTGGTTTTTGACAAAAAA
The DNA here is from genome assembly GCA_028749045.1 of Cupressus sempervirens. NCBI lineage: Eukaryota > Viridiplantae > Streptophyta > Pinopsida > Cupressales > Cupressaceae > Cupressus > Cupressus sempervirens. The sequence goes on from CM053790.1 coordinate 413,602,558, forward strand.
TGGACATACATTCAAAAGAAATTATAGTTGAAAGGCTTTAAATAGTTCAAATAAAAAATAAATTATATGGTTATATAGCTAACACACAAACCTACAATGTCATGTAACCTAATTTTATAGATTCTTAACCACGAGGCAACTTGAAGGAGATCACACAACAAAAATCAATCATTTTTTGTATGTTTGCAGTGAAAAATGTCTCAGACCAGTTTACAAATTTGAAACCTTTGGGTTGGATCCCCAAGGAAAAACCAAGTCTTAGGCTTGGTAGAATGCAAAGCTTTAAATAGCATGTGTGCACTATAGTGTGCACACGCTATTTAAAGCTTTTTAAAATTTGAGTCTTAATAGCACGTACGCACTTTAGTGTGCATGCACTATTAAGATGTAAATAGTGCATAGAGAGGGAAGGAGAGAGGCAGAGTGAGAGCAAAAGAGAGAGGAGAGGAAGGATGGGTGTGTGTGTGTGAGAGAGAGAGTATGGGATGGAAAAGGGGAGAGTGATGAAGTGTGAGAGAGAGTAGGGGTAGTAGAGAGAGAGTACAGGATGTGAGAGAGATTGAGTAGGGAATGGGAGAGAGTAGGGGTGGTAGAGAGAGAGTACATGATGGGAGATAAAGATTGAGAGTAGAGGATGGGAGAGAGAGGAAGTGTGAGAGAGAGTAGAGGTGGCAAAGAGAGTACGAGATTGGAGAGAGATTGAAAGTAGGGGATGCGGGAGAGAGATAGAGAGTGACAGAGTGACACAGAGAGAGAGAGAGAGAGAGAGAGAGAGAGAGAGAGAGAGAGAGAGAAATGAGGATGGGAGTGTATATGTATGATATAGAGTAGGGCATGGGAGAGAGTGTGAGAGTGTGAGAGAGTAGGGGTAGCATAGAGAGAAAGTAGGGGATGGGAGAGAGAGGAAGTGAGAGAGAGAGAGAGAGTAGGGGTGGAAGAGAGGGAGTATGGGATGGGAGAGAAAGATTAAGAGTAGGGGATGGGGGAGAGTGGTATGGGAGAGAGATATTGAGAGTAGGGGATGGGGGAGGGAGGGAGAGAGAGAGAGTAGGTGATGGGAGAGGGAGTGGGAGAGGGAGAGCAAGACAGAGAGAGGAGAATGGGAGTGAGAGAGAGAGAGAGTAGGGGATGGGAGTGTGTGTATAAAAGAGAGAGAGTAGGGGATGGGAGAGGGGAGAGAGAGTATTCTAAGAGAGAAATTAGGTGGTGGGAGAGGAAGTGGGATAGGGAGAGAGAGGGAGGGGGGATGGGAGTGTGTGTAAGAGAGAGAGTAGGGGTGGCAACGAGTAGGGTATGGGAGAGAGAGTAGGGAGGGAGAGAGAGAGTGTGAGAGAGAGAGTAGGTGGTGGGAGAGGTAGTGGGAGAGGGAGAGAGAGGGGGGATGAGAGTGTGTAGTGATCTAGAGAGTAGGGGATGGGAGAGGGGAGAGAGAGAGGGAGGATGGGTGTGTGTGTGTGTGAAAGAGAGAGAGTAGGGGATGCGAGAGAGAGTAGGTGGTGGGATAGGGAGTGGAAGAGGGAGAGAGAGGGGGGATGGGAGTGTGTGTAAGAGAGAGAGAGTAGGGGATAGGAGAGAGAGTAGGGGTGGCCAGAGAGAGAGTATAGGATGGGAGAGAGAGAGTGAGAGTAGGGGATGGGGAGAGTATGAGAGTGTGAGAGAGAGAGTAGGGGGTGACATAGAGAGAGTAAGAAATGGGAGAGGGAGTGGGAGAGGGAGAGTGAGAGAGAGAGAGGAGGATGAGAGTGTGTAAGTGAGAGAGAGTAGGGGATGGGAGAGGAGAGAGTAGCAAATGGGAGAGGGAAGAGAGAGGGGGGATGGAAGTGTGTGTGTGAAAGAGAGAGTAGGGGATGGGAGAGGGGAGAGAGAGAGAGTAACCTGAGAGAGAGAAGGGGATGGGAAAGAGAGAGTAGGAAATGGGGGAGGGAAAGAGAGAGGGGATGAGAATGTGTGTAAGAGAGAGTAGGGGATGGGAGTGAGTGTGAGAGTGAGAGAGAGAGTAGGGGGTGGTAGAGAGGGAGAGAGAGTGAGAGTGGGAGTGAGAGAGAGTGATAGAGAGTAGGCTGTAAGAGAGGGAGTGGGAGAGGGAGAGTGAGTGAGAGAGTAGGTGATGGGAGAGGAGAGGAGAGAGAGTAAGAGAGGGGGGATGGGTGTGTGTGTGTGAAAGAGAGAGAGTAGGTGATGAGAGCGAGAGAGAGTAGGGGATGGGAGAGAGAGTAGGCAATGGGAGAGGGAGTGGGAGAGGGGGAGAGAGGGGGGATGGGAGTGTGTTTAAGAGAGAGAGAAGGGGATGAGATAGAGTGTGAGTGAGAGAGAGAGAGAGTAGGGGTGGCAGAGAGAGATTAGGGGATGGGAGAGACAGAGTGAGAGTAGAGTACAGAGGAAGAGAGAGAGTGTGAGAGAGAGATAGTAGGTGATGGGAGAAGGAGTGGGAGTGGGAGAGAGAGGGGGATGGGAGTGTGTGTGAGAGATCTAGAGAGTATGGGATGGGAGAGGAGAGAGAAAGGGGGGATGAGAGAGTGTGTGTGTGTGAAAGAGAGAGTAGGGGATGGGAGGGGGGAGAGAGAGTGTGAGAGAGAGTAGGTGATGGGATAGGGAATGGGAGAGGGAGAGAGAGAGGGGGATGAGAGTGTGTGTAAGAGAGAGTAGGGGATGGGAGAGATTGTGAGAGTGTGAGAGAGAGTAGGGGGTGGCAAAGAGAGAGAGGGAGAGTAGGGGATGAGAGAGAGAGAGTAGGTGATGGGAGAGGGAGTGGGAGAGGGAGAGTGAGAGAGAGAGGAGGATGAGAGTGTGTGAGTGTGAGAGAGAGTAGGGGATGGGAGAGGGAGGAGAGAGAGTAGCTCAAGAGAGAGAGTAGGGGATGGGAGAGGGAGGAGAGAGTAGCTCAAGAGAGAGAGTAGGGGATGAGAGAGGGAGAGTAGGTGGTGGGAGAGGGAGAGAGACAGGGGATGGGAGTGTGTGTAAGAGAGAGAGTAGGGGATGGGAGAGGATAAAGGGTGAGAGAGAGTAGGGTATGGGAGAGAGATTAGTGGAAGAGGGAGAGCGAGAGAGAGTAGGGGATGGTAAAGGAGAGAGAGAGAGAGAGAGAGTAGGGGATGGAAGAGGAGAGAGAGTGAGAAAGAGTAGGGGATAGGAGAGGAGAGAGAGTGTGAGAGAGTGGGCAGTGGGAGAGGGAGTAGGAGAGGGAGAGCAAGATAGGGTATGGGATAGGAGAGGAGAGAGAGTGAGAGAGAGTAGGGGATGGGAAAGGAGAGAGAGTGAGAGAGAGTAGGAAATTGGAGAGGAGAGAGAGTAGGGGATGGGAGAGGAGAGAGAGAGTAGGGACAGAGAGTAGGGGATGGGGGATGGTGGGATAGGGAGAGATTATTTTTTAGATAGTGTGTATGCACTATAGTGCGTATGCACTATAGTGCATACACACTTTATAGTGTGTAAATGCTATAGTGCATACACACTATATGAAAACACCAAAAAATGATCATAAAGCAAGCTTGGGTCCTTGTTGATGCATATTATACTTTTTGTCTATTGTGTATTCTATTGTTCTAATAGAAAACATGGGTTTCAAGCTGTTGGAAGTTAGGAAACACTATTTGAAGGCTTTTTAAAGATTATTTCATTCCATTTGAAGCTAGCAAACACCAAATTCAATCATTGGATATGCTATTTGAAGGCTTTTTGAATATTCATTCTATAGAAAATGTTTGTTTAGTCCTTTTTAAATATTTTTTGTTGTAATATAGAGACAAATTTGATTATAATTTGACATGTTGTTTAATATACAGTGAATTCATTGAAATTTATATGTTTGAATGAATTGTTATTTTGACATGGTTAGAAATTTGGCTAGTTCTTTAATATATATTATGTATTCATTGAAATAATTATAATTTTTATATGTATTTGAATGATTTGTAATTTAATAATCGTAAGTAATTTAGATGTTTGAATAATTTGACATATAGAAATTATCATCATGCCAAAGAAGAAACCAAAAACTCAAACAAATGAAGAGAGGGAGAGAGATTTGGAAACTAAAAGAGATAAAATGAAACTACTACATGAATAAGGAAAATTGCAAAGTAATAATGAAGAATTGAATTTTGAAGAGGAACAAGAACCACTGATACAAAGAAACAAAGAAGAAGAAATGGAAAGACAAAAAGAATGAATGAGACTATTACGCTCAAGAAGACAATTGAATTGTGAAGCTACACCATCTTCCAATGTTGGAGTCATATCATCCTCTCATGTTGAAGAGACACTAATTTTTAGATCCAACAATGTACACACTCTATCATGTCATGTTGAAAGCACAACATCAACATATAAAGTAGGTGATATTCTATCTTTTGCATCTTATTGCCAAGGCACATCATCTTCAGTTCAAGATATGAAAAGCACTCAACCTTATGTTGATGTTCAAAATGTTGAGGGAATGGAATAGATTATGACACCTTCTAGAATTCATTTTAGAAGACCAAAATATTTGATTGATATTGATACTAACATTTTAAAATCAATGCCTGACAAGATTAGCAAATGTACTTGTCAAAGAAAAGTTAATTGTATGTGAAGATTATTCTTTGAAGAATTAAATATTATGGTCAAAGCCAATTATTGGATGAAATGATGAGGAATTTGAAATTTAGGCCTATCGTGAAGATTCTTGGGCTAAGAATGATGGACGATTCAAATGAATTTTTTTTTTCTAAAGAATCCAATGAGTGCTTATGACAAAGTGGGTTCTAAATTAGATACCAAAGATACTTACATTGACAATAGTAAGTATCCAAATGAAGAAATTTTGACTAATGTGAAAGACAAGCAAAACATTAAAAATTGGTAGAGGTACTCTAAGGAGAGCCATGCTAAGGCGTGAGAGATTAGAAGATCCAACAAAAAATGAGTTATGAAAATTTAGCTATAGACTACCACAAAATTATAAAGAAATTAGTGAAGGTTTGAAATCATTGATCGAATATTTTTGAAAAAATAACACTCATGTTTCCCCTAGTCAAAGAGATGTTGTAAGAAGGAGGATTGGTAGCCAAAATTGTGACCCACATGCAAAACATTTTTTTGACTCAACTCAGATACAATTTTTGCAAAATTTATTGGTATGTATCCTCAAATTTGAATAAGTCAAAGATTTTTTGAGATGGGTAAACCTTTTTATGTGAAGATAAATCACACATGCACAACTTGTTGTTGTAGGATACATATTGAATTTTCTAACCATTTTGATATTTTTAGGCATATATGTGTGTTTTTGCATTCTAATTTTATTTTGTAGGATTGTGACATGAATGAGACACCAAGATCTTCAAGAGAATTCATATCCAACATTCTATGTGAAATAGGGGATGGCCAACAATTTTACAAGACATCATGCTTGGATGGTACATGCTTATTTTGTGATTCTTTGCAACTTTTATCAACTTGTGAACATATGGATAGTACACATCTAATTGGAAATGAAATAGTAGATTATGGAAAATATAAGACAATGGCATATTCTTTAAAAGATGGAAAATAGGGTAAAAGATGTGATTTAGTCATTGAAAAGATTCTAGTCTATGAGTTCATGAAGATTTTTCATGAAAACATTATTTATGAATATGCAAGTCATACACATAAAGTTCGATGGCTGAATTTGCAATTCAAGTTGTACAGGGATATATTTTCATTGGATACTATTGTTTTGATTGTAGACTTCATAGAGAACTACACACTACAACCACAAAATGAGGTGCAAGAAAAGTATTATACTTCTCAACAAGTTTCCATAATTGTTCACATAACATTCATGCATTCACCTACAAGTACAAAGGATGTCAGGAAGATTTTGAGGGAGTACCATTTTTACATTAGTGATGATCAACCACATTCTACAAAGTTTGTACATGGTTGTTTTCAACTATTTTATGGAGATTTGGCTAACGGGGCATATCATATCATTAGCAAATTATTTGGTCAAACAATCGCACATCTCAACTCAAGAATGCACAGATGTTCTATTGGTTGAGCAGGATGCACAAGTTATTTAGAATTCAATATATGTGAAATTTAATAGAGGCTGGTCATGGAAAGGGAGTGCATGATGGCGCATGTGCAAGCATTAAAAGAGCCTTACCTTGTGAAGAACTAAAGTACAAATATGGAGCAATATCAACAATGTAAAATCCATCATCTAGGAGTGTAATGCTACAATGGGTCTAGGTAAGGAAGGTGAGTCTAAGGTTCATAGATTTTTTTGGTTGATAGATAATACTAACATTGCACCATATAAGGTATATACAAATATACATGTATGTATGGTTAGAATCATGCATGCATGAATCTATACATATATCCATACATAAATATATCCATACATTGCATACATACATAGATATATCTATGCCTGCATGCATACATAGATATATGTATGTATATGTATGTATGCATCCATAAGTGCATACATACATGCACGATATATGTATGTATGGATGGATGCATGCAGATGTATGTATGTATGGATGGATACATATATCTATGTATGCATGCATCTATACATATATCCATACATAGATATATCGATACATAGAGACATGTGTGTATGGATGTATGAATGCATCCATACATGCATGCATACATACATATACATATACATATATATACATATACATATACTTATAAATGCATACAAACATATATGTATCTATGCATACATACATGGATACATGTATGCATTCATACATACATATATGTATACATGCATACATACATGGATACATGGATGTATACACAGATACATGCACGTATCCATTCATACATATATTTTTACATATATCTATGTATGCAATATGTATGTATACATATTGTATACATAAATATGTGTATGTATACATACATGCATGCATCCATACATATATCTATGTATACATGCATGCATGCATCCATCCATACATACATATATCTATGTATGCAATATATATGGATACATAGATACATATATGTATGTATGGATGCATGCATTCATGTATACATACATAGATACATGTATGTATGGATGCATGCATGCATGCATCCATTGATACATACATGCATGCATCCATACATCTATGTATACATACATGTATCTATGTATGTATGTATGGATGCATGCATGGATACATGTATATATGGATGGATGCATGCATGCATCCATACATATATCCACACATATATCTATGCATGCATGCATGTATGTACGTATACATACATGTATCCATGTATGTATACATGCATGCATACATATATATGTATGCATACATGTATACATACATGTATCCATGTATGTATACATGTATACATACATGGATACATGTATGTATACATACATACATGCATGCATCAATACATATATCCATACATATATCTATGCATGCATGCATATATTTATGTATGTATACATGTATACATCCATATATATGGATGCATACATTTATACATACATAGATATGGATGCATACATGTATACATACATAGATACATGTATGTATACATGCATACATGCATGCATGCATGCATCCATACATATATCCATACATATATCTATGCATGCATGTATCTACGTATACATACATGTATCTATGTATGTATACATGTAAGCATCCATATATATGTATGCATACATGTATCCATACATAGATACATGTATGTATACATGCATGCATGCATGCATGCATCCATACATATATCCATACATATATCTATGTATGCATGCATGCATGCACGCATCGATACATACATATATCTATGTATGTAATATGTATGTATACAAAGATACATGTATGTATGGATGGATGTATGCATGCATGTATACATACATAGATACATGTATCTATGGATGGATACATGCATGCATGCATGCTTCCATACATATATCTATGCATGCATGCATCCATCCATCCATACATGTATCTATGTATACAGACATGTATCTATGTATATATGTATGTATTCATATGCATGAATAGATGCATGCATGCATGCATATGTATGTATGCATATGTAGTCATAGATACATGTATGTATGGATGCATGCATGCGTAGATATATATATGCATGCATGAATGCATGCGTACATATATATATGCATGCATTTATGCATCCATACATACATGTATCTATGAATATATGTATGTATACATAGATAATGTATGTATGTATGGATGCATGCATGCATGTATACATACATAGATACATGTATCTATGGATGGATGCATGCATGCATTCATCCATCCATACATATATCTATGCATGCATGCATCCATCCATACGTACATGTATCTGTGTATATATTTATGCATGCATATATCTATATATGCATATGTATATACGTAGGCATGCATGCATACATAAATATATCTATGTATACATTGCATACATACATAGAATACATACATAGATATATCTATGCATGCATGCATGTATACATAGATATATATATGTATGTATGCATGCATGCATACATGCATATATATCTATGTATGGATATATGCATATGGATAGATATGGATATCTATGTATATATGGACAGATATGGATATATGCATGGATGAATGTATATATTTATATATGCATAGATATATCTATGCATGCATACATGCATGTGTAGATACATACATGTATCTATGTATGACGCATGCATGCATGCATGCATCCATACATACATATATCTACATATACATAAATATCCATATCCATAGATATATGCATGTATGTATGTATATGCATGTATGTATGTATATGCATGCATGCATACATACGTATATATGTATTCATGCATATATATACATACATACATATATGTATACATGCATGTATGTATGTTTGCATCCATACGCGCACACATACAAGCAAGGTATATGTATATATGGATGGATGCATGCATACATGTATACATACATAGATACATGTATGTATACATAGATACATGTATTTATGGATGGATGCATGCATATGTATGTATGTATGGATGGATACATATATCTATGTATGCATGCATGCATGCATACATAGGCATGCATGCATATATACATAGATACATGTATGTATGGATGGATGGATGCATGCATGCATCTATACATATAACCACACATATATGCATGCATGCATACATACATATATCCATGTATGCATGCATGCATACATACATATATATCTAGGTATGCATGCATGCATACCTTGATATATATGAATGTATGCATTTATGCATACATAGATATATATGTATGTATGCATGCATGCATACATATATATGTATGCATGCATATATATACATACATACATAAATGTATACATGCAGTCATACATATATCGATACATAGATACATGTATTTAGGGATGTATGAATGCATACATGCATGCATACATACATATACATATACATGTTTATATATATACAGATACGTATACATGCATACATACCTATATGTATCTATGCATACATACATGGATACATGTATGGATCCATACATACATATATGTATACATGCATACATACATGGATAGATGAGTGTATACATAGATACATGCATGCATCCATTCATACATATATATATGTATGTATGTATACATATTGTATACATAAATACATGTATGTATACATAAATGCATGCATCCATACATATATCTATGTATACATGCATGCAATCATGCATCCATACATACATATATCTATGTATGCAATATATATGGATACATACATACATGTATGTATGGATGGATGCATGCATTCATGTATATATACATAGATACATGTATGTATGGATGCATGCATGCATGCATATATCCATAAATATATCTATGCACGCATGCAACCATCGATACATACATGTATGCATGCATGCAACCATGCATACATACATAGATACATGTATGTATACATAAATATATGGATGCATATATGGATGCATACATGTATACATACATAGATACATGTATCTATACATAGATACATGCATGCATGCATAGATATATGTATGGATATATGTATGGATGCATGCGTGCATCCATCCATACATACCATCAATGTATACATACATGTATCTACGTATGTATGTATGGATGCATGCATGTATACATGTATGTATGGATGGATGCATGCATGCATCCATACATATATCCATACATATATATATATGCATGCATGCATGTATCTACGTATACATACATGTATCTATGTATGTATACATGTATGCGTCCGTATATATGTATGCATACATGTATACATACATAGATACATGTATGTATACATCGATACATGCATGCATCCATGTATCTACCTATATATACATGTATCTATGTATGTATATATGTATGCATCCATATATATGTATGCATTCATGTATACATACATGCATGCATGCATGCATCCATACATATATCCATACATATATCTATGCATGCATGCATTTATCTATGTATACATACATGTATCTATGTATGTATACATGTATGCATCCATATATATGGATGCATACATGTATACATACATAAGTACATGTATGTATGTATACATGCATGCATGCAAGCATGCATCCATACATATATCTATAGATATATCTATACATATATCAATGCATATATCTATGCATGTATCTACGTATACATACATGTATCTATGTATGCATAGATGTGCATACATATATCTATACATATATCTATGCATGCATGCATGCATGTATCTATGTATACATACATGTATCTATGTATGTATACATGTATGCCTCCATATAGATGTATGCATACATGTATCCATACATAGATACATGTATGTATACATACATGAATGCATGCATGCATCCATACATATATCCTTACATATATCTATGTATGCATGCATGCATCAATACATACATATATTTATGTATGCAATATGTATGTATACATAGATACATGTATGTATGGATGGATGAATGCATGCATGCATACATACATAGATACATGTATATATGGATGGATGCATGCATGCATGCATGCATCCATACATATATCCATACATATATCTATGCATGCATGCAAATATCCATACATACATGTATCTATGTATATATGTATGTATGCATATGCATGCATGCATGCATATGTATGTATGCATATGCATTCATAGATACATCTATTTGTGGATGCATGCATGCATAGATATATATATGCATGCATGCATACATGTATCTATGTATATGATGTAGGAGCATCCAGAGGTATAAGGGCAATCTTGTGTCACCCAAAAAAATGTACTTAGACTTAGTTTTTGTTTCATGTGTTTTCATTTTTGGCTACTCATTTGGGTCAAATAAAGGTTCTAAGTCTCATAGTTTCACTATTAGTTTTCTAGGATAGAGTATTTGAACTCCTTGGGATATGTGTAAATGCTGAAAAAAATAAGAGTATGTAATTGAACCATCATTTTGGTAAACTAGAAGGCTGGATGAATGTAATTGTAAATTAGAGCATTCCAGAAAAAAAATTAGGTCAAAAGGCCCCACGATTTGAAAGTTATTGCAGTTTTTCAATTTCTAGAGACCTCCTAAGAATGCTTCAAAGTCAGGTTAGGGGCATTAAATGACCTTGAAAAGGGCCAAAAAATGGGGGACAAGCAAAGCCTATCCATAGGGCTATAGAGCACTTCGAGAGCTTTTTGCAAATGTAAATGGTTCGTCAATCGGAGCTATGGTTCTAAAGTTATGCCTCTCGGAAGTTTGGTTACCGTTTTTTGATTCTTCTAGATTTGCACCAACTTCTAACGCGGCTTCTAGAGCCTTCTACTTGGTTGGTGGATACCTACTAGCACTTTCTAGAATGTATTCCTAGTCCTTAACCCTCCAGGGTCTATTTAAGGACATTTCTAGCATTGTAAAAGGTAGTTTGGAGTGGAGTTTGAGAGGAGGTACTGAAAGGAGAAAATATCTCTAAATTTATGCTATTGTAAGCCCATAGGGCATATTTTGATGTCTATTATCTCGATACTGGAAGTATTAGCTTATTTACAAAGTTAATAAAATTTTTCTTTCCTGTTATGTCCATTCTGTGCTTGGGTGGTGTGTCCATGAAGTGGTATTAGACCTAGTTTTTCTGAGTGTGTAGATAGAGCACCGACTGTGAGGCAGTTTGCACCAAGACTATGTGGTTGTGGATTTGAGTTAAGAAGATGCCTCCAAGAAGAGAGCATGGTCGAAGGGCTGGAGCTGTTAATCCTGAGGAGGTTAGAGCCCTCCAAAGGCAAGTACAAGCATTGCAGAAGGAGCTCCGTAGAGGAACAAATTTTGCCGTAGGTGACAACAGTGAGGATGACAATGAAGAAGAAGAAATTAGACCAGAAGGGGAATTTGATAGGGAAGTTTTGAATTAGGCAGAGGAAAGGATTTTTAGGGCCATTACTAAGTTTGGGAAAAGAGCTACAATTGATGTGGGTGTATTTTTAGGAAATTTGAAACCAGATGAATTGATCGACTGGATCAATGAATTAGAAGAATACTTTGAGTATGAGAATATCAGGGACCCAGATAGGGTTAAGTTTTCAAAGGCCAAACTGAAAGGCCATGCCAAAATCTAGTGGTAAGAGGTTCAATTGGAAAGAAATAGAAGAGGAAAGGAGAAGATCACAAGGTGGGATCGCATGGTGGACAAATTGAAGAAGCAGTTCATTCTTGTGGACTATGAGCTTGATTTGTTTAAGAAGATGCATGGGCTAAAGAAAGCATGTAATGCCCTGCCTAGAGAACCTTGGAAACAAGGATGAAATACAAGCCAGATTTTTTTTTTTTTTACAAGTATGAATGCACATGACAACATCATACAGGGATCACAACGATCTCAATGGAAGACTTGAACACAATCCCTGCAACCAACGAATCTCCAAATGCCACTACCAAACTAACAAACACAAACAAAGCCAACAACGACAAGGCACATGATGAGGGCACAAGAAACAACCACTCATCAACAAAACACCAAGCTAGGGTAAAATGCAGAAACCTGAAATTTGGCTAAGCCTGAAATCCTGAAGCCCTGAAAATTGGCTAAGTCTGGATTTTTGAAGCCCTGAAATTTCTTAGAATCCATAACTTATCTCCGAGAGGTTTGAAACCTATCTCAAAAGATTTGTCGCATATATTAAAATATATCTTAAGTATAAGAAATTAAATATATGTCAACTTATACTTTAGCGATATATTTTAAACCCCAAGAGACTAAAACCGAAACATAAAAATTTGATTTCAAGAGAAACCGACAGAATTCAAAATGCAACAGCATAGGGTCGAAGAACACCCAAAAGGGTATCCAAGACAACTCTCAAAAATTTTGGATCATGAAGAAAAGTGCCCACTGTCTTCCCGCACAGGTTTTTACAAAAAATCGTGCGACACTTCTTACTAAGAGAGGGCGACACTTCTCCTTAAGGTGTGCGACACTCTTCCAGTGTCGTATGACATTTCTTAAGAAGGCGTGCGACACTTTTCTAGTGTCGTACGACATTTCTCAAGAAGGCGTGTGACACTTTACAGTGTCGTATGACATAGTTTGTATGGGCATGCGATACATTTTTACGTCGCACAATGCTAAATTAATGTCACCCATAGAAACACGAAAGCACTCCCAAAAACACAAAGGACCAAAAATAGAGCAAAAAAACTCCACACCAGGGAGTATCGGATTCACAAAGGCTCGAGGAATGAACGCTCGAGTGCAAGAACAACACAGAAAGAAGAATGTCTACCATCTAAACTACAACAGCAAAGAACACACTGAATAAACATCGTAGTGAACTGAACAACTAAACTAAGTACGCGGTTCCTCCCAACCATCAATAGCATCATAAGACCATCTTGGGTCCTAGCCATCCCCCGCGTGTAACATCCCAACCCACCGACCAAATTGTCTGTACTATCGTAATAGGGATGTCACCACTAAAATATGAAACAATAACATCATAAGGAAATCTAACATGCTAGTAGCAAAGCGTAGGATAATCCTACAGTAGATAACATCACCTATCACATGCTAAACAACAATAAGTAACAGATATACTACTAAATCAAATAACATCATCTAATCATATGCTAAACATCATAATAAGGGAATGCGTCAAATAAAATAACATCATCTAAACATGATATACAAGCATCCCAATGAAAGCATAAATCATAAGAAAGCATACTCCGGAACCTGAAGTACCATGTGAAAACATCCAGCAACGGTCACACTAGAACAAAGATCATCTCTGTATACCAGTCCCTAGCAGTGGTGAAGGTAGCTACGCCTCCCAACCATGTGGCACCTGTAGGTCCACACCCGTTGTGCTAATGGAGATGATGATCCAACCACAAACACACATAAAGCACAACATCCAAGGCTAACACTCACGCCAGACAGTATGATGGTTGAACCAAGAACCTAAGACAATGAAAGGAGTAAAGGTCCTGGTCAGACACTCAATCGGCTACTATGTAGGGGCTGACATCTTGGAGAGTCAGTTGGTATCAAAAAGCCCAAGCTCAGATCGTGTGTCCTCAAACCTAAACGGGTGCTCACACATTGTGTCCTTGAACTTAATCGGGAGCTCACACATTTTATTTATCTTAAGTATTATTAACAATTAGACATTTTATTTAGTTATCACTTGCTTAAAACTTCTTATCCTCTATCAACCTTCGGCACCACGAATGTCGAGCTGCGAGATAGAAGCCCCCTCCAGAGGCTACCCTACCCTACCCAGGCTCATCCCACAACAAGTGCCCGTGGGCATGCATACTCCCATCCCAACCCCAATGATCATAAGTTCCAGAAAATCCACAAAATATTTGTCCTTGCAAGTCACCCAACAAATGTACGCACACGTACTCGTGTGTGGCGAACCACCATCACAAAGATCATAACACAAGGACAATAATGAGAACACAATGCAAAGAAAACACCCAACTGAAAGAAACACGGGAAGGATGGATTTTACACGAATCCCAAAGCCAATAAAACCATACATCATAAAATCACTCAACTGGCCTCAATCTGAGAGTATGGATTCTACACGAATCCCAATCATGTAACAAGACCAAACATCATGAATTTACTCAACCGGCCTCAATCCGAGAGTATGGATTCTAAATGAATCCTGGCGTTCATAAAATAAAAGCAAAGGTCTAAAAGAAACAATAACAATAGGTATAAAATAACTCAACCGAACACAATGTCGGGATTACGGATGCAACATGCATCCCAATGCAACATAAAAGTGCAAAAGTGGTCTAACTAATATCCAAATGGATCAGCCAAGACCACGACCCACATTGTGGGAAGAAAATTTGAGAAAATAGGGTGGCACACAAAACGAGGTAAAAACCCCAAAAATTTGGAAAAATTCAAAATTAAAACCCTTTTTTCCTTTCGGTTCAAAAACCCCAAAAATCCAAAAAAAATGGAATTGGACACCGTATGCAAAAATGGCCAGCATAATGGTGTGAAATCCCAAACCCTCATCCCAAAAAAATAGGAAAATGTTCATACCTGCCCAACTGGGTAGAACTAGCATGCAAAAACAGAGGGGAACACTAGTTCTCAGCCTCCAAACAAACAGCTACCAAAAATAGAATCTAAAATGGAGCAGAAACAACAAAAGAGGAAAGCCCTACCTCATAGCCAAAAGGGCAAAACGAGAATCTAAACCATAAAATAAATATCCGATAGAAACAACAAAAGAGGAAAGCCCTACCTCAAGTGAATAATCGATTAGGGCAAATAACCAGCCAACCTATTTAAACCTCGAATTGACCCAAACGAAAATAGGATATTCCTATAAATAGGAATTCATCTATGGAAAAGTTGCCAGAAATTAAAATAAGTCAATTAAAAAGCTCAAAAACCCCAAAACACATAAATCTCCTTAACAACTTTCACGACAATGCGAACCTCTAAAATGCACAGACACGCTTACTAGTCTAATCACATAATGCAAATGAGTTTGGATTTAATAATCACCGAAAGGTTTAATTAAACATTTAACTAAAGATACGTTGACCATATAAGGACGACATTGGTAAAATATGAATGGTTGAATCACTAACTCCATGTGCCATTGCCAGGGATATAAATCCTACACACTAAACAACACGATCAAGTGCAATTGCATATAATAACATAGCCGGAGCAATAATGCGTTAAATCACCTAATTTAACCATTTATTTAATTAGATTAAGATAATCTATTTACATCACTCACGTTCGCATAAATCATAACAACACAGGAATGAAGTAAATAACCATAGCATTAAATCCATCACATAACATAATCAGAGATATGTCCAAATACCAAGTAACTAGATATCAGCATAAAACACATTGCCATCTCAAAATGGCATCATCATGCAAAATGATTAACTGAACAACATAGAAGTATAACATCTATGATACTGAAAACCAGGTATAATATCTGACCCTCAAGTCATCTCAAATGTAACATACATGAGTAACAAATATTTCTCTAATTAGAAATATAACAAGGTAAATGTCCGCAACACATAACCAAATAATCTCACATGAACAATCCATTCAATTACTTACACATTTAATAATTATTGTTTAAACAACATTAAAAAGGTGCTTAAAACACATAAGAAAACATAGTCATAAACATGACTAACCACTGCTATAGGAACCTAGTCCAGTGTAGCATGGTAATAGTACACAGTGCAATCTCTACACACATCTCAAGGTAATCACGGAACAACCTCATGATACCACATCGAGCCTAGTAACCATTGGTAGAAACCTTAGTGAATGAAAAATCACATCATAATCTTAAAGATCAATAAAAAGCATAATCAAAGCAACTGATACAGAAACATAAATCTAAACACCTCGATGGTGTAGACCACTCAGGGTCACAATCATGATCCCATCACAACAAAAGATCAGCAAGGTTGCATCCATCAGGATGACTTACAGAAGTCAAATGGGAGAGGCACTACATCATCCTCCCCAACAACTAGGCTCAGTCCTGGAAGCCTGCAATCCAAGAATAGAAACCAAACACACCAAGAACAACATCAAAAGCGAGCAATAGGAATTACTCAACAAATCTCTACAAGTCAAACCCAAATCACTCTAATATTCTTAAACCATCATGTTAACCCCCAAATAGGTTAACCACAAGAGAATGGGTGTCACACAGACACGAGGTCCTCCAACAAGGAGCCTTCTATGCGCTAGGAAAAACCATCTAGCCATAAAATCAACAATATAAGGTAAGGAACAACCCTCTCTACCTTGTCAACAGGAGTTGGAATCATGGGGAATAACCATCCTAAATTTCCCAAGAATACTATCATGTCACACATGATCATTTTGGAATCCATATAAACTCACCCTTAGAACAAAGAGGATTAAAGTTTACCAACAAAAGGATACACTCCAAAAGACTACTCACCACCAAGTGTAGGAGCACAATACCTCTCCAAGGTAGAAAAGCTCAACTATCACTAGGAACTAGGGTAACACAACCCAACCAGACAAGATATCACCTTTCCACAAGGTTGCACAGACTTTCTTCAGTGGACACAATCATGAAATGTCTGCATACCAACTCACGAGATGGTAACATGTGTCCAACGATACCATGTCCCTCTAGCACCGTGCTAGGAAAACTACACCCAATCTACCGCTAAACTCAATCTCTAGCCTCAAGTCAACTGTTAATGAGAAAACTTGACTGAGACAATCCACATGAAGATATAAGCTTAGGCAGAAGGATACTATAGAATATAGGAATGAGAGGGAGTTTGACTCTCAACCTCTACACTAACCAGTCCATGATGCATTAGGAAACTCACAATTTCACCAACCATCGACATACTCACCTGAAAACAGTAACTGAGCTAGTGGCATAACCACACTAGCCTACTCTCACACAAGAGAAAAGGATATAGAGATGCACCCAAGACAATTTACAAGAAGGAGAATCTAGACTCATCAAAACTGAGTCACTCCCAAAAGACAAGGCAACATCAACCCTGAGCAAGGAATGCTCACAAACCACACTACACCTCACAAGGGCGGTTCAGCGCAATAGGAAACACAAAAACCCAAGCATGAACTCTAACAAGTACCTAGTAGATTATGAAGACAAGATAACACTTCCATTATGAATAACATGAAGAGTTAAACTTCTCCAATGGCCATAAATATGATATGTCATGATTGAATTGGCCTCTACTCAAAAAGGTACTCAAAACAACAGTCAACAACTCTAGAAGCGACAACTTCACATCCGAACTCAAATTGAATCCATTGAAAAGCATCAAAAAGATATCAAGGACTACAACATGAAGAAGCTAAGAGAGACCTGAGACCTATGATTGAGTCACCACTCAAAACAAAGCCACAAAGGCAAAAACAATAGTCTTGGCCACCAAGACAAGCGACAGACAAAATGTCGAAAACCACTCAAGAACACACATGCCTGAACAACATAAGACATGGCATGAAAGGTAGTACACACATTGAAACCATCATTACTCCTCTTTCATAATTTCATTAATTAAACATAATACAAGGACTAATGCACAATGAAACTGAAAGATTTCAAGCAAGGGTCCAACAGTCACTATGAAACAAGTACATACCTTTCAAGAATTAACATTAAGTTTAATCACCATTTAAACCATTCAGTTACAATAAAAAATTTAGATCTAACAAAGACACACTAGCAAATTCTCCATGATATTATCCCTTGAATGTACTACCAAAGGTTCGAGATGAACATGATAGAGTCACAACACACAACTGGGCAGCAGTAAAACACATCTAGAATAGTCATCATGAAACATAATCAACAAGCCCAAACTGGAGAATTATCAATTCCAATAGTAAGTACCAAAAAGAGCTCACTTCAACAATAATTCAAATGTGACAACTATCACAAAGAGAGCGATAGATAAAATTTGATGACTACTCCAAGAGAGGAAAATACTGAAAACTAATGCTAGCCAAACTACATGAGGAAAGTACCTCCAGCCAAATAAAATAAGGAAGCAAACAAATCACATTACAGGTGATGGTTGAGTACAGTCACACAAGAGGGATAAATCGCCACACAATGCTAAGGAATACATCATCCTAGCATCCTTAGAGAACACACTGATACACATCAAGCAATATACCATCAATAATCTCATGCATATGTAGAAAACAATAATTTCCATGCAATGCAAAATTTATATATTCATCTATCTAATACAACTTTTCATAAGCTTAAGAAGTAATCAGATTGGGGACTTAAGTCATTAACCCAAGGATATAATGCAAACCTATTTCTTTGCAATGATTCAAAATAAACACTCATTTTCAATGAAAGGAACCATTTTATCACCCTAAAGATAAAATATACAATCACAAATAAGATTCATTCATCAACTTACAATTAGGAGAAAATAGGGAAGCAATGCACCTAACTCCACAAGGAGAAACAAGAAGAGGCACACAAGCCAACACATGGAAACCAATCAATGGCTCCATCCAAAAAGGGTCACAAAAGCAACCAACCAAACAAGGCACATCGATCCCACCTACAAAGCCAGGAAGACTCGCTTCCTTCTCCACACACTGCTCTGGTTGCATCTACTAGACAAGCAAGTCCATCATGAGTAGATACCAAAGCAACAAAGATCATGAGTTCTCACCAAGACACTCGCACTCAACAAACACAACAACAATTACAAGAGCAACATAAACACAGAATTCCCAATGTTTGAACATGGGCTCTGATACAAGATGTAATGCCTTGCCTGGAGATCCTTGGAAACAAGGATGAAATACAAGCCAGATTTTTTTTTTTTTACAAGTATGAATGCACATGACAACATCATATAGGGATCACAACGATCGCAATGGAAGACCATCACAATCCCTGCAACCAACGAATCTCCAAACGCCACTACCAAACTGACACACACAAACAAAGCCAACAATGACAATGCACATGATGAGGGAACAAGAGACAACCACTCATCAACAAAACACCAAGCTAGGGTAAAATGCAAAAACCTAAAATTTGGCTAAGCTTGAAATCCTGAAGCCCTGAAAATTGGCTAAGTATGGATTTCTGAAGCCCTAAAATTTCCTAGAATCCTTAACTTATCTTCGAGAGGTTTGAAGCCTATCTCAAAATATTCATCACATATATTAAAAAACATCTTAAGTATAAGATACTTAAACGATATATTTTAAACCCCAAGAAACTAAAAAAAAAACACGAAAACTGGATTTCAAGAGAAACCAACAGAATTCAAAATGCAATAGCATAGGGTCAAAGAACACCCAAAAGGGTATCCAAGACAACTCTTAAAAAGTTTGGATCATGAAGAAAAGTGCCCGCTGTCTGCCCGCGTAGGTTTTTACAAAAAACCATGCGACACTTCTTGCTAAGAGAGGGTGACACTTCTCCTTAAGGCGTGCAACACTCTTCCAGTGTCGTATGACATTTCTCAAGAAGGCATGCAACACTTTTATAGTGTCGTACAAAATTTCTCAAGAAGGTGTGGGAAACTTTATAGTGTCATACAACATAGTTTGTATGGGCGTGTGATACATTTTTACGTTGCACAATGCTGAACAAATGTTGCCCATAGAAGCACGAAAGCACTCCTAGAAACACAAAGGACCAAAAATAGAGCAAAGAACCTCCACACCAGGGAGTATTGGATCCATAAAGGCTCGAGAAATGAATGCTCAAGTGCAAGAACAACACAGAAAGAAGAATGTCTACCATCTAAACTACAGCAGCAAAGAACACACTGAATAAACATCGCAGTGAACTGAACAACCAAACTAAGTACACAGTTCCTCCCAACCGTCAATAGCATCATAAGACCATTGTGGGTCCTAGCCATCCCCCACAAATAACATCCCAAGCCATCGACCAAATCGTCAGTACTATTGTAATAGGGATGTCACTACTAAAATATGCAACAATAATAACATAACAAAATCTAACATGCTAGTAGTAAAGCATAAGATAATCCTACAGTAGATAACATCACCTATCACATGCTAAACATCAGTAAGCAATAGATATACTACTAAATCAAATAACATCATCTAATAATATGCTAAACATCATAATAAGAGAATGCATCAAATAAACTAACATCATCTAAACATGATATACAAGCATCCCAATGAAAGCATAAATCACAAGAAAGCATACTCTGAAACCTAAAGTACCAAGTGAAGACATCTAGCAACGGTCGCACTAGGACAAAGATCATCTCTGTACACCAGTCCCTAGCAGTAGTGAAGGTAGCTACACCTCCCAACCATGTGGCACCTGTAGATCCACACCCGCCGTGTTGATTGAGATAATGATCCAACCACAAACATGCATAAAGCACAACATCCAAGGCTAACACTCACACCAGATAGTATGATGGTTGAACCAAGAACCTACGAAAATGCAAGGAGTAAAGGTCCTGGTCAGACACTCAATAGGCTACTATGTAGGGACTGACATCCTGGAGAGTCACTTGGCATAAAAAAGCCCAAGCTCAGATCGTGTGTCCTCAAACTTAAACGGGTGCTCACATGTTGTGTCCTCGAATTTAATCGGGTGCTCACATATTTTATTTATCTTAAGTTTTATTAACAATCAGACATTTTATTTAGTTATCACTTGCTTAAAACTTCTTATCCTCCATCAACCTCCGGTGCCATGAATGTCAAGCTACAAGATAGAAGCCCCCTCCAGATGCTACCCTACCCTACCCATGCTCATCCTACAACAAGTGCCCATGGGCATGCATACTCCCATCCCAACCCCAATGATCATAAGTTATGGCAAATCCATGGAAGATTGGGCCTCGCAAGTCACCCAAAAAATGTACATGCATGTACTCGTGTGTGGCACACCACCATCATGAAGATCATAACACAAGGATAGGAATGAGAACACAATGCAAAGAAAACACCTAATTGAAAGCAACACGCGAAGGATGGATTCTACATGAATCTCAAAGCCAATAAAACCATACATCATAAAATCAGTCAACCGGCCTCAATCCGAGAGTATAGATTCTACACAAATCCCAATGATGTAACAAGACCAAATATCATGAACTTACTCAATCGACCTCAATCTGAGAGTATGGATTCTATACAAATCCTAGCATTCATGAAACAGAAACAAAGGTCTAAAAGATACAATAAGAACAGGTATAAAATCACTCAACCGAACACAATGTCGGGAGTACAGATTCAACATGCATCCCAATGCAACATAAAAGTGCAAAAGTGGTTTGACTTATATCCAAATGGATCATCCAAGTCCACGACCCACATTGTGCCAAGAAAATCTAAGAAAATAGTGTGGCATGCAAAACGAGGTAAAAACCCCAAAAATTTGGAAAACTTCAAAATTAAAACCCATTTGGCCTTTGGGTTCAAAAACCCCAAAAATCCAAAAATAAATAAAATCGAACACCATATGCAAAAACAACCAGCATAACGAAGTAAAATTTGAAACCCTCATCCCAAAAAAAAGGGAAATATTCATACTTGCCCAACCAGGTAGAACTAGCATGCAGAAACGGAGGGGAACACTAGTTCTCAGCCTCCAAATAAATAGCTACCAAAAATAGAATCTAAAATGGAGCAGAAACAACAAAATAGGAAAGCCCTACCTCACAGCCAAAAGGGCAAAATGAGAATCTGAACCTTAAAATAAATATCTCGCAGAAGTAGTTGAAAATTGCGGCAATCCAAGGTTTCCCCGAGCTAGATCCAATGAGCCCAACCTCGTGATGATCCCACGCCCGTAGCTCCCACAATGAACAAAACCGTAAATCCTCATGAAGTGGATTTTGGGTTTTACTCTCCAACTTTCCAATTTGAAAGTGAGAAGTGAGGAATTAAATTCCTCTTTGGATATTTATTCACTTTTCGAGTGAATAATCGATTAGGGAAAATAACCAACCAACCTATTTAAACCCCGAATCGACCCAAATGAAAATAGGCTATTCCTATAAATAGGAATTCATCTATGGCAAAGCTGCCAAAAATTAAAATAAATCAATTAAAAAGCCCGAAAACACAAAAACACATAAATCTCCTTAACAACTTTCGCAACAATGCGAACCTCTAAAATGCACAGACACACTTACTGGTAGAGGAAGAGGTAGAGGACATGGACAAGGAAGAGGAGGCTTCCATGATACATATTACCATTGCAATGAAGAAGGTCATCGTGCCTTTGAATGCCCTCAATGACAAGGAAGTACAGATAGGAGAGCTGAGGGTCAAGCTAGGGTTCCTCATGTGAATGAAGATGCATAGTCATCACATTCATAGGATGTAGAAAGAGGAGAGACTTTAGTGAATGAAAGGGTCCTACTAAGTGGTGAGATTGAACCAGGACAAAGGAGGAGTTTATTCCGTACCAATTGCAAATTTGAGGAAAAATGTTGTGATGTGATCATTGATGGTGGTAGCACTGACAACTTGGTATCAAAGGAGATGGTCTCTAAGCTAAAGCTCAAGAGGAAGAAACACCCCCAACCCTATCAGATTGATTGGGTGAAAGATGATCATAAGGTCCTGGTAAGTGAACAATGTCTAGTGAAATTCAAAATTGGGAGTTACCATGATGAAGTTCTCTGTGATGTTATTCCAATGGATGTTTGCCATCTATTGTTGGGTAGACCATGGCAGTTTGATAGGCATGTAGTACATAATGGTCATGCAAACACATACTCTCTAACAAAGGATGGATTTCACCACAAACTTAAGCCCATGAGAAAGGAAGGTGAAAAGGTATGTAGCAGTGCTAGGATTTGTCTTCTTGATGGAAGAAAGTTTTTAGATGGAGTGAAACATCAGCGTATGTGCTATGCTTTGATTCCTAGGAAAGATAAAAAAGGTAGTAGTGAAATACCACTTGAAGTTTTAGATTTACTAGGAGAGTTTGGAGATATTATCTCTGATAATGTTCCAGAAGGATTGCCACCAGTAAGGAAAATCAGTCGTCAGATATATCTAATTCCAGGAGCTAGTTTGCCTAACAAGGCTACCAACAGGATGACTCCTACTGAAATAGAGGAGCTAAATAGATAGGTTCAGGAGCTATTGAGGAAGGGCTTGATTTGAGAGAGCTAGAGTCGATGTGTAGTACCTGCAGTACTGGAACCAAAGAAGGATGGAGAGTGGAGGACATGTACAGAATCTCGAGCTATAAATAGGATAACCATCAAGTACCGATTTCCTTTGCCAAGAATGGATGATCTTATGGACTGCTTGAGTGGAGCTTAGTACTTCACAAAAATAGATCTCAAGAGTGGCTATCATCAGATACAGATACGAGAAGGAGATGAGTGGAAAACGACCTTCAAGACCAAGGTGGATATTTATGAGTGGTTAGTCATGCCCTTTGGATTAATGAACGCCCCAAGCACCTTCATGCGGCTTATGAATGAGGTACTTAAGAAGTTCTTGGGAAAATTTGTTATTGTCTATTTGGATGATATTTTAATTTTCAACAAGACTTTGGAAGAACATTTATTAAATATACATAGTGTCCTTGAAAGGTTAAGGGAAGAGAAACTGTTAATTAATTTGAAGAAGTGTATCTTTGCAAAAATGGAGTTATTCTATTTGGGGTTTGTTATATCACCTGAAGGTCTCAAAATGGATCTAGAGAAGGTAAAAGCCATCTTGGAATGGCCTACTCCAAGGTCTGCTACTGAGGTAAGATAATTTCATGGTCTGGTTAGTTTTTACAAGAATTTTATTAAGAATTTCACTGGCATATGTGCACCCCTAACTGACACAATAAGAGGGGATAGAAAAGAGTTCAAATGGACTGCAGCAGCTACGAGAAGTTTTGAAAGGCTAATGAAGAAGGTGATAGAACAAACTGTGTTGGCACTTCTAGATTTTAGAAAGGTGTTCTAGGTGGATTGTGATGCTAGTGGCAACGCTATTGAGGCTGTATTAAGCCAAAAAGGTAAGCCTATTGCATATTTTAATGAAAAATTGAATGATGCAAAGAAGAACTATTCTGTTTCTGATAAAGAGTTCTATGCAATAGATGTATGTATATATGCATGCATGCCTATGTATGTACATATATATATATATGTACATACATACATATGCATGCATGCATACATACATATATATGTATTCTTGCATATACATACATACATACATACATGTCTACATGCATGTATGTATGTATACATCCATACGTGCACACATACATGCAAGATATATGTATGTATGGATGGATGCATGCATACATATATACATACATAGATACATGTATGTACGTATGGATGCATGCATGCATCTATACATATATCCATACATATATCTATGTATGGATATATATATATGTGTGTGTTTGTGTGTGTGTGTATGATGCATGGATGCATGCATCATACATAGATACATGTATGCATGGATGCATGCATGCATAGATATATCTATGTATGAATATGTATGTATATATGCATATATATGGATATATGCATGGATGTATGTGTGGATATATATATATATATATATATATATATATATATATATATATATATATATATATATATATATATATATATATATATATATATATATATATATATATATATATATATATCCATACATACATGTATCTATGTATGATGCATGCATGCATGCAGCCATACATACATGTACCTATGTCTATGCATGCATGCATGCATACATAGGTATGAATGTCTATGCATGCATGCATGCATCATACATAGGTAAATGTATGTATGGATGCATGCATGCATAGATATATCTATGAATGGATGCATGCATGCATACATAGATATATATGTATTTATGGATATGTATGTATATATGGATATATATATATATATATATAGATATATATATATCATGCATCCATATGTATGTATGCATACATATATATGTATGTATGCATATGCATGCATGCAATACATGGATTGATAGATATGGATATGTATTTATATATGGATAGATATAGATATATGTATGGATACACACACACACACACACACACACACACACACACACACACACACACACATCCATACATACATATATCATGCATCCATATGCATGTATGCATACATATATATGTATGCATGCATGCATGCATATATATATATACATATATATATACGCATACATGCATATCTATGAATGATACATGTATGTATGGATGTATGCATACATATATATGTATGCATACATGCATAAGTATGCATGATACATGTATGTATGGATGTATGCATACATATATATGTATGTATGCATATGCATGCATTCAAGAATATATATATCTATGTATACACACATGCATGCATAGATATATCTATGCATGCATGCATGTATACATAGATATATCTATGCATGCATGCATGTATACATAGATATACATACATACATGTATCTATGTATTTATGCATGCATACATAGATATATATATGTATGCATGTACACATAGATATACATACATTGATCTATGTATACATGCATATATGTATGTATGGATGCATGCATGCATGCATCCATACATACATGTATCTATGTATATATGCATGCATACATATATATATGTATGTATGCATGTATACATAGATATACATACATATATCTATGTACACATACATATACGTATGTATGCATGCATGCATACATAGATGTGCGTATGTATGGATGCATGCATGCAATATGTATGTATGTATGCATGCATCATATATACGTATAAGTATGTACGTATATATGTATGCACGTATACATATATCTATGTATACATGCATATATGTATGTATGCATGCACGCAAATATAGATGTATGTATTCATGCATCATACATACATATATGTATGTATGTATGTATGTATGTATATATATGTATGCATACATACACATATAGACATAAACATATATACATACATGTATGTATTTATATATGTATATATGTATTCACACACACACATGCATGCATGCATGCATACATATATGTATGTATGCATGTATGGATGCATATATATATGTATGCATACATACATACACATTGATACATACATAAATATGTATGTATATAGATACATACATGTATACATGTATGTATGTATGTATGTATGTAATGACACACACACATGCATGCAGGCATGCTTGCATATATCTGTGTATGCAATATGTATTTATACATAGATACATGTATGTATGGATGGATGCATGCATTAATGTATACATACATAGATACATGCATGCATACATACATAGATCCATGTATGGATGGGTGCATCCATCCATACATGCATAGATACATGCATGCATCTATGTATCCATGCATACATACATAGATAATGCATGCATGTATCTATGCATGCATACATACATATATCTATGTATTCAATATGTATGTTTACATAGATACATGTATGTATGGATGGATGCATGCATACATGTATACAATGCATGCATACATACATACATATATCTATGTATGCAATATGTATGTATACATAGATACATGTACATATGGATGGATGCATGCATACATGTATACATACATAAATACATGCATGCACCCATACATATATCTGTACATGCATGCATGCATACATACATACATATATCTATGTATGCAATAGGTATGTATACATAGATACATGTATGTATGGATGGATGCATGCATACATGTATACATTCATAGATACATGCATGCATACATACGTAGATACATGCATGCATGGAAGCATGCATACATATATGCATCTATGCATGCATGGATGCATACATAGATACATGTATCTATGAATGTATGCATGATACATGTATGTACGTATGGATGCATGCATACATGTATATGTATACATAGTTATATGTATGTATGGATGGATGCATGCATAGATATATAGATACATAGATACATGTATGCATGCATACATGTATACATACATAGATACATGCATGCATACATACATGTATAAATACATAGATACATGTATGTATGGATGCATCCATCCATACATGCATACATACATGCATGCGTTATGCATGCATGGATGTATCCATACATGCATGCATATATGCATCCATGCATACATACATAGATACATGTATGTATCTATGTATGTATGCATGCTTGTATCTTTGTATGCATGCATAAATACATACATATATCTATATATGCAATATGTATGTATACATAGATACATGCATGCATGCATGAAAACATACATACATATATCTATGTATGCATTATGTATACATACATATATCTATGCATGCATGGATGCATACATAGATACATGTATGTATGTATGTATGCATGATACATGTATGTATGGATGGATGCATGCATACATGTATACATAAATAGATACTTGCATGCATCCATACATAGATACATTTATGTATGGATTCATCCATCCATACATGCATACATACATGCATGCATTTATGCATGGATGGATGTATATATACATGCATGCATCTATGTATCAATGCATACATACATAGATACATGTATGTATAAAAAGACACATGCATGTATCTATGTATGCATGCATGCATGCATAGATACATACATATATCTATGTATGCAATATGTATGGATGGATGTATGCATACATACATAGATACATGCATGCATGCATGCATACATACATAGATACATGCATACATACATAGATACATGCATGCATGCATGCATATATAGATATATGTATGCATGCATACATACATATATCTGTGTATGCAATATGTATACTTACATATATCTATGCATGCATGGATACATACGTGCATGCATGAATGCATATATAGATACATATATGTATGTATGTATGCATAATACATGTATGTATGGATGCATGCATGCATACATGTATACATACATCGATACATGCTTGCATACATACATAGATACATGCATGCATGCATGCATGCATGCATACATACATATATCTATGTATGCAATATGTATGTATACATAGATACATGTATGTATGGATGGAGGCATGCATACATGTATACATGCATGCATCAATAAATGAATTGATGCATACATGGATGCATACATACATATATATGTATGCATACATGTATACATATATAGATACATGTATGTATGCATAGATTCATACATGTATGCATGCATACATGCATATGCATGTATGAAAGATCTATACATGTATACAAGTATGTATGTATGTATGTATGCATCCATGCATACATACATGCATGAATCTATGTATGACATAGATACATGTATGTATTTACGTATGCAGGCATACATGCATACATAGATACATGTATGTATACATAGATGCATGTATGTATGTATGGATGGATGCATGCGTGCATCCATACATATATCTATGTATGCAATATGTATGTATACATAGATAAATGTATGTATGGATGGATGAATGTAGATGCATGCATGTATGCATCTATCTATGACATAGATATATTTATGTATGCATGCATGCATGCATACATACATACATACATACATGTATGGATGTATGCATGCATGCATGCATACATACATACATACAGGTATGTATGGATGTATGCATTCTTACAAACATATATATGTATGCATACATGTGTACATACATAGATACATGCATGTATACATAGATGCATGTATGTATGGATGCATGCATGCATCTATACATACA
Source organism: Cupressus sempervirens (assembly GCA_028749045.1). Taxonomy (NCBI): domain Eukaryota; kingdom Viridiplantae; phylum Streptophyta; class Pinopsida; order Cupressales; family Cupressaceae; genus Cupressus; species Cupressus sempervirens. Next base: position 413,632,274 of record CM053790.1, read on the forward strand.
TATATCTATGTATGCAATGTGTATTGCATACATAGATATATGTATGTATGGATGCATGCATGCATGTATGTATACATACATGTATCTATGTATGTATATATGTATGATTACCTACATGTACATCTCTTTGAGTATGCGCTATCCCAAGTGCAGCGCTTGGGAAGCACAAATGTTAGTATAGGAAAGTTAGTTTTTGGGTGTGTGTTAGTAAGTAGGTTAGTTTGATGTTAGGTTGAGTTAATATGTTAGTTTTGTTGATGTAATTTATTTTGTTAGTTAGTTTAATTTATTAGAAATTGTAAGTAGTTTATTTTAGCATGTTAGTTAATTTAAGATAGTTTAATGTATTAAAGTTTTATGTTAGTCTTTCTTTATTTTGTTTAATAGTTATTTGTTTAAAAATTTTAATGTAAATTTAGATAGTTGTATTATCAATGTTAATTTATTTTTGAATATTATTTAGTTTTGAATTTAAAGGTTAAACTATGTTGGATGTAGTTAATTTAGTTTTAAAATTCATTTTGTGGTTTAATTAATTTGGAAAGTTTTAATACATGTTTTGTTATTTGTTTTAAGTTATTCATTTTAAATTTTAATATATTTAGTAGAAATTTTATACTTTTAAAGTTTTAGTAAACTTTTTGTGAACTAGTATCTTGTTTTATCACGTGAGTATTTGTTAGACAAACATAAGATGTTTAATTTATTTCCTGATCACCTAGTCAAAATTAAGTGTAATTTATATTGTTAATATCTTCATAAATTTTTAACTCTTAATAACATTATGGGTTTTTAATTAAAATTGAAATTAAGAAAAGCTAAATAAAGTATATATATATATATATATATATATATATATATATATATATATATATATGTATGAGTAATGGAGATAGCACTAGTGGCTAAGGATACTTGAGGTAGGCAGGAGTCATGGGATCAGTCTCAGAACTGAAACTCTTCCAACCAGAAACCTCCTTGGAAAGGGAATTAGAACTATATAGCAGGGTCCTCTAAGGGCCAACAGTCTCAGCAGCTAAAACCATAGTAGAAGTAGCAGAAACCTTCTCAAGGTTACCAGGGCTCCAAGCCCAAGCAGTGGTAGTCATAGGGTCCAAGGAAAGATCTAAAAGTATAGGCCCCATAGTCACAATCAGTGAAGACTTAGTAGTCTTCCGAGGGTGGTTACAGTGGATCCAGTAGGTTAGGAAGCCCACAACAGTCTGGATCATAGGGTGCACGATCTTATACTCGGAGACCATGCTACACTTGTGGTAGCATGGGTCATATAGCTAGGGAGTGTCCACAATGATAGACATCTAGTGGTCAGAGTAGAGCTTTTTCAGAGCCAACAGTTGGTGACATGGGTAGATCCCACAAAGTTTTTGCAGCGGTGGATAACTGCTAGGCTGAGCATCAGGCCATAGTTATCGAGGGTACATGTATTATACAGGGCCATATGGTTGCAATTTTATTTGGTTGCAGATCTACTGACTCTTTTATATCTCCATATGTGGTGGAGGGTTGTGGGCTACTGGCAGTTAGACAGGATGTTAGTTGGGAAGTAGAGTTAGCCTCAGGGGCCAGAGTGTCAGTTAGCTCCATGGTGTGGAGTTGTCAGATGTAGATTGGAGACATGTCCACTAGGAATGATCCACGCATTACCCCTCTAGATTCCTATGATGTTGTTCTTGGCATGGATTGGCTTTATGCCCACAATGCTAAGATGGATTGTCGACAGAAGAGGGTAGAATGTGTGGATGATGATGGTATCTCTAAGGAGATCTTTGGAGTGAAGAGACCTGTATCCCTTTATATGATTTCCACTATGCAGCTTAGGCAGTGCATGCGAAAGGGTTTTCATTTTTTCACTATCACCATTAGTGACAAAGAGGAAGATTCAGAGGGGGAGCCATCCCTATATGATTTTCCAATCCTGTAGGAGTTTGTAGATGTGTTTCCTTTAGAGCTTCCTAGAATGCCTCCACCTCGAGCAGTGGATTTTCACATAGACCTTGTGCCTGGAGCCGAGCCAATTTTGAGAGCACCATACAGGATGACTACTCATGAGCTTAGTGACCTAAAGACTCAATTGGAGGAACTCTTAGAGAAGGGGCATATTCAATCGAGTGTGTCACCTTGGGGTGCACCAGTGATCTTCATCAAGAAAAAGGATGAATCACTTAGGTTGTGTATTGATTATCAGCAATTGAACAAAGTGACCATTAAGAACCGATATCCTCTTCCCAGAATCGATGATCTCTTTGATCAATTGTAGGGTGCCTGAGTATTTTCAAAGATTGATCTAAAGTTAGGTTATCATTAGTTGAGGATTGTGGATAGTGATATACCCAAGACAACTTTTCGTACAAGGTATGGCCACTACGAGTTCACCATGGTACCCTTTGGCCTCACAAATGCTCTGGTTGTATTCATGAGCCTCATGAATGGAGTATTCTGTACCTTTTTTGATAAGTTTGTGGTTTTTTTTCTTGATGATATTCTGATTTATTCTCATGAAGAGAAAGAGTATGAAGAGCACCTAAGGTAGGTATTGTAGAATCTGAGAGAGAATCAATTGTTTGGTAGCTTGCCAAAGTGTGCATTCTTCAAACCTAAGATACATTATTTGGGTCATGTCATATCAGGTGATGGAGTCTTAGTAGACCCATCAAAGATTAGGGCCATCATGGATTGGCCAGAACCCACCAGTGTTATTAATGTGAGGAGCTTTATGGGGCTAGCAGGATATTACCGACGTTTCATTTCAGGATTCTCTAGATTGGCACACCCCATCACATCTCTTCAAAAAAAGTGAAAGAAGTATGAGTGGAAAGAGAAGTGTGGTAGAGCTTTTCAAGAGCTCAAGAGAACCCTCACGAGTGCACCGATTCTTGCAGTACTAGATCCTGTTGCAAATTTTTTGGTGTACACCGATGCATCTTTAGATGGTATAGGTGCAGTCCTTATGCAGGATGGACAACCTATTTCCTTTGAGTCTAGGAACTTGAAGACTCATGAATTCAATTATCCTACTCACAAACTAGAACTTGCGACAGTGGTTCATGCCTTGGTGAGATGGTGACACTTCCTTCTGGGTCATAGATTTGAGCTTCATTCCGATCACCAAAGTTTACAATACATATTTTCATAGCAAAACCTTAATGCTAGGATAAGAAGGTGGATGGAATTTCGTTGTGAGTACAATTTTGATGTTCATTACATCAAGGGAAAGGAGAATGTGGTTAGAGATGCCTTAAGTAGAAGGTGCCATGAGCTTTCATCTATGACTACTTGCACTGACTTGAGAGAGCGGATCTTACAATACTTACCAGTTGATGAGATTTATGCAGAAGTGAGTCAATTAGTACATTCTCAAAGACACTTGGAAGGGAAGTTTTCAAAGTATTTCTTGGAGTCCGACGGACTTTTGCATCATAGGGGATGTATGTATGTACCTTCCATTGGGGGTTTGCATGAGCTCATTGTACTTGAGGCTCATAGAGCACCTTATGCAGTGCACCCTAGTGTTAAGAAGTTGCATGCTGATTTGAGGCAGTTGTATCATTGGCCAAGCATGAGAGTGCAGATTGCTATCATAGTTGCGAGATTCCTTGAGTGCCAAAGGGTGAAGGTGGAGCACCATCATCCTAGTGGGCTTCTTCAGCCGCATGAGATTATAGAGTGGAAATGGGATACTATATCTATGGATTTCATTGTTTGCCTTCCTATGTCATCTCGCCACCATGATGCCATTTTGGTGATAGTTGACACATTGACCAAAGTTTCCCATTTCTCACCTATGCATACTACATTTATAGCATGAGACATAGCTAAAGTGTTCCTGTAGGACATTGTTAGACTTCATGGTGTTCCCTCTAAGATCATCTCCAATGGAGACTCTTTGTTCACTTCTTCATTCTAGAGAGAGTTGTAGGCAGCTTTGGGCACTAGGCTCAATTTTAATATAGGGTACTATCCTTAGACCGATGGTCAGACTGAGCGAGTGAATCAGATTTTGGAGGATATGCTACATATGTACATGATAGACCATTAGGTGAAATGGGAGGAATACCTACATCTTGTCGAGTTTTCCTATAACAATGGGCACCATTCCTTCATAGGTATGCCACCTTATGAGGCCTTGTATGAAAGACCATGTAGGACACCCTTGAGTTGGGATAGGATTGAGGATCAATTATCTATTGGTCCCTAGTTAGTAAAGTAGATGGAGCAGCAGCTGACCCTAATTAGACAACACCTAAGAGAGGCATAGGACAGGCAAAACAAGTATGTTGATGCAAAGAGGATAGATCGAGAGTATCAGGATGTGATAGCATTTTCTTGAGGGTGTGACTATACAAGAGTCCAATTTGATTTGGAAAGGGCTCTAAGTTGGCACCTCAATTTTTTGGGCCATTCAAGATCCTAGAGAGGATAGGATCTATTGCATACCATTTAGCTTTTCCACCTAGCCTATCATGCATCCACAATGTGTTTCGCATTTTAGTACTTAGAGGATACATTTATGATGAGTCTCATATTATAGATTGGGATGCTTTACAAGTGGAGTCAAAGGGACAGCTAGCACTAGAGCCTATCCATATTATTGCTCAACAGACCCTAGCACTTCAAGGCTAAGAGTTGGACTAGGTTAGGGTCCAGTGGGATTGTTACAATGAAGTCATGGCTTCATGGGAGGATGCAGCATAGATGCGATCTCAGTACCCTTATCTTTTTGATGAACTCTAGGAGGAAGTTCATGCCTAGTGGGGGAGGATGTGAGGCCTCGCCCCAACCCATTGTAGCATAGTGATACATTACTATTATTTTGATATCATGACTCGAGATGTCAAGACATTATTTGATGCTTAGAACATATTATATTATTTCATGCTGTGTGATGTTACTTTCAGATATTTGATGTTTGTCATTTAATGTTCTCTGTCTATGTATGTTGATGAAATCAGTAAATGTAGGATTGATACTTTGATTTAAGAGATTTTAATGGTTAAGAAATGAGAGAAAACCTTAACTAATTTATTGATGTATGTTTTAATCTATGTGAATTTTTGATACGTAAATACATATGTAAATGTGATTTTATAAGACTACTAATGTGTGCAATTAGTGTGCAAGATATTTTAGATGAGAAACCTGACGGAGGAACAGAACTGGTCCATATATGCTAACTATTGAAACCTTATTGTTCGTAATCAAATTTATTGTGAGATGTATGTATGTATATTTCTATGATCAGTAAATGTTAATGTTCATAACTATGTTCTTTTAGTGTCGCTTGACACTCATGAATTGTTTGTGGTCTTCAACATGCCTATTAGGGTTAGCTGTGTAACCTTTGGACCTAAGTTAGATTAAGTTAGTGTCTTTTTGCTAATTTGGTTCTTAATCAAGTTTAGTCATCCCTAATCCAAATTAGTGCTTAATCGGCATTGTTAGAGTTGTTAGATGGTCCTAAATTATTTCCTAACTTTTTTTTGGTTCCAAACCTATTCCTAAGGCTTTAAAACATGAAATATTTATACCCAAGGGGTATGGGTATGGGTTGGAGGTCTTTTCCAACCCCTAAGCCCCTTTTATTGAATTTTGAGATCACTTAAAAAGTCTCTTTTTACCTATGGCTACCATAAGTTGTATCACCTCACCTCCACCTAGTGATTAACCATAGTGTGGGTTGAGTTAGGAACTTCTAGACTTGTGGGTGGGTCAGAGAAGTTATTGTTCCTTTTGGTGGGTGAGTTTGAGGCTTATTTAGAAGACCTTCTTGGAGTAGTTTAGGTTGTTACCCAATCTCTACATTTATAGAGGAGTCTTGGAAGATTGAAGCAAGGAAGGGAAAAGCTCTACTGAAATTTGTTCAATTGCCATTACCTCTTTGTGAAGGTAGGAGTTCTTCATCCCCCTTGTTCAGATTTTCATGCTTGCTTCATGCTTATGCTAACTTGTTGTTGTTTGGATGCTTGTATGTATGTGGGTATGTTGGGAAGGATTGAAAACTGTGTTCTTGAATGTTTTCCTTTCATGTTTATGTTTGAATTTTGAGATTTTCTTGCATGGGTGTTTTGGTATTACTCACCCTTGGATAGGGCAGAAGTGACCAATTTTGGGAAAGGTCTTTTTAGTTGGACTCCAACCAGTGTAGAGTCTCTTCTCAGGATGAGAAGAGGGAGAGAGGGTAGGGTGTTGTGGGCCCCTACCTGTCAGCACAAAACTTGTATGAGTTTGGTATGTTAAAATGGAAGAACAGAAGTTCTTGGTTTATAGCCTCAATTGGGCATCTATTTTGGTGTTGTGCCTAACTTCTCCTATTAGAAGAATCCAAATTTCTCTAGTTTTGATTCATTATGAATCCTATTGTGTAAACCTTGTATGAGTATGCATGTTTTCTTTTCTCTTGGTCATGCTTGTTGTCACTTGATCAGATTCTGTTCTCTCCACAATTCTTAGAAATGTGTTGCAGAAATTGTTATGTAACCCTTGATGAGGGTCATGAAGGAAATTCAATTAAATTTTTGTAATTCGAGATTGAAATCCTATGTAATTTGTATTTCAAACTTTTTTGTAATGGCAACAACATCGGGTTTTCTTCCTGGTTCTTTCCTGGTTGAGCCTTTGAATTAGGTTTGCCAATAAAAATGGTGATTAAGTATATTTGTTTATCATGTGATTTAATCATAATTTTCAGTCAGATGGATGCACATCAAATATAAGATGATAGGATGATGGTTTAATTAAGCAAAACTTTCAAGTTCCTTATATGTTATATATGAAAAAACTATGTTAAGGAAAGAAAAATGGTTATGGTTGTTAGTTCAATTCAAGTTGTTTAAGATATCAATTAATCTTGTATTATTGTGTCAGAATGATTAAATCTTTGATTTAAATCCATCCAAAAAAAAAAATACACCTTGAAAAAAAAAAAACATTACTTTGTAAATCCACACTTAGAAAAAAATTTGACAAAAAAATTTATATCCTAGAGCCAAATAGGCTTTGGAATTTGTATGGGAGAAACTAATTAAATGGCCTTTGGTAACAGAGAATCAAAATGATTCCTTAAATATCCTTTTTGCATTTTAAAAAAAATAAATTATATTTGAAATGAAAAAACAATAATAAAATAACCATAAAAAAAAAAAAAAAAAGAAAAAAAAAAAACTAAATACCCTAAACTTACCTAATAAACTTTATGACTTAAATGTGTCACCATCTCCCCTTGGGCATTGCTCTTGGAATGAATTTAAAAAAAAAGTTTTACTAGAAAGTGTTTTGCAAAGTCTTTGGTCATCACATTGGATGATGTCACCCCCTATCCCCTCCATTGTTTTTTACAGACCATGCTTAGGAGATTTAATTGTTTTTAAAAGTCTTTTTCCCCCCCCCTTGAAAGTTGGTCGCCACCTCACATAATGGTGGAGAGGGGGGTGTCATTGTACCTCTCGTGGACTATGCACTATCCTAGGTTACAACAAAATCTAGAGTAGCAGTTAGGGAAATTCCAAAATTTCACATTGTAAGTTGATTCAAGTCTTCCAAAAAAATGCATTAGAAAGGTGAATCACTAGAGAATCCAAATGTGTCACCCTCTCAGATAAATCTATCCGTACATGACGTTTGAACATCAATTTTGCAGGGAAAACATTGGGTTTTATTGATTGAAAAGAAAAATCACATCTCAATGATCCTACCACCCACCTATGAGGGGTATTTAGGAATTTACAATGGTCACAACAATTTTTTAAACTAATTTGGCCAATTGGAAATGATTTTAGAATATTTGCAAAATGTTTCTTAAAAGTTGCTTGACAACTTTTTAGCAACAATGCAACTGATTATGCAACTTTGTAACTAATAACCAAAATTGGTTTCAAACCTATCAAAGTGATCCAAAAAGGACCAAAAAATGTTAATAGATGAAAATAACAATCTATCGTAATATTTTGGGCTATTAGACACCTTTCGTAATAGTTGACCAAGGGCTTATATTTGTGCCAAACTTGGAACTAGGCCTTACAAGTGGGTCCAAATGTACAACCACTATTCCTAACCTATCCTAAAGGTTTTAGAGCCTTGAATAATTCCATGAAGTGCATTAAGAAACTTCATTTTTCGAGGGTGCTCCTATACCAGCCAAGTTACTTGATAGAGAAGTGCATAATGACTCTGAAGTTGATAGACCCATTGTAGAAAGAAGAGCATGACCAAGATTGTTAAAGTATGGCAGAAGACATCACCCTACTGGACAAATTATTAGAGACAAAGAAGCTAGATCAATGACAAGGAATAGGTTAAGAAGTGATACATTTTTTTAAAGCATTCATAAGCCTAAGTGAGTGAAGGATGCATTAGAGAAAGAAGACCTAAGTAAAGCCATGAAAGAAGAGATTGATTAGATTGAGAAGAAAAAAAAATGGAATCTAGTACCTAGACTAGAGAATAAGAATGTTATTGGAATCAAGTGGGTGTACGTAAAAAAATTGGATGAGAATGGTGAATTCACAAGGAATAAGGAAAGATTAGTTTGCAAGGGGTATGCATAAGAAGATTAAATTGACTATGGAGAGACATTTACCCCAGTTGTAAGATTGGAAGGAGTAAGAAATCTTCTTGCTTACTTTGCATAAAAAGGATTTAAAGTTTATCAAATGGATGTGAAATCATAATTTCTAAATGATATACAAGAAGATGAGGTTTACATTGAACAACCAAAAGGATTTTTTGATCCAAACAAAAAGAACATGGTATGTAGATTGTACAAAGATTTATATGGTTTGAAGCAAGCTGTAAGAGCATGGTATGAGAGGCTTAACAACTATCTTGTAAAGATTGGTTTTAAGAAAACCTATGATAAAAACAATCTATACTTGAAGATAGAAGGAGGTGAAGGGATTTTACTAGCTGAAATATTTGTTGATGATATCATATTTGGAGGACAAAATGCATTGTGTAAGACATTTGCAAATGAAATAAATAAAGAGTTTGAAATGTCTATGTTTGGAGTGATAAAGTTCTTTTTTGGATTGCAATTATATAAGCTGAAACATGGTATTTACAACACTTAGTCCAAGTATGTTAAGGAAATATTGAAATTCTTTAGTATGGAGGACTCAAAACTAGTTAGTACTCCTATGGTGATAGGACACAAACTATCCAAAATAGATGATTCTAATGAAGTAAATCAAACATTGTATAGGTCTATGATTGGTAAATTACAATATGTAGTTCATAGAAAACCTGACATTGCATTAGCTATTGAGATTGTTTCAAGATTCTTTGCAAATCCTAAGGAGAACAATTTGATGGCTATTAAAAGGATAATGAGATACCTGAAAGGAACAAAAGACTATGGTCTATACTACAAGAAGAATGATAAGTTTGAATTAAGAGCCTATACAGATATTAATTGGGCTAGAAATATTGATGACAAAAGAAGTATAAGTGGTGAATCATTTTTCTTAGGAAAAATATTAGTCTCATGTACCAGTAAGAAACAAAGTTGTATATCACAATATACTACTAAAGCTGAATATGTGGTTGTCACAACGAATTGTACAAATGTGGTATGGATCAAACAATTACTCAAAGAAATGAAGGAGGAAATTAGTGAACCTATGATACTCTATTGTAACAATACAAGTGCTATAAACATATCTAAGAACCTTGTCATGCATAAAAAGTCAAAGAACATTGTAATGAAGTATCATTACTTGAGAGAGTTGGTTCAAGACAAAGAAATGAGAATGGAATATGTGAATATAAAGGAAAAAATAGCTAATATATTCACAAAAGCTGTACCTAAGGATGCACATGAATATCTTAGAGGTAAATTAGAGTGATACCCCTATCCAAAGCACTGAAGAAGAAAGAATAGTATCCTACATCAACTAAGTTGAATGTCAGATTTAAAAATTTGATGTAGTGGATCTAAATTTAGGAGCTAACTAAAATTATGGAGGAGTTGAAATAGAAGATTTAAACTCACAAACAAGGTGATAGAGGGAGAACCTAAATTGATTATATTTGCACATTGAGATGACAAGTCTTTTTCATTGTTGTCAAAGAGGGAGAGATAACCTAAAGAGGGAGATATAACATAGAAGTCAAAGGGACAAGATACATTGAAGGATATTAACAAATATTACATTTCCCTATATAGAGGAAGGACAAATATTGATAGAGGGAGAGTTTCAAATGTATTAAATCTCTTTTTGGTGTTATTTTTGGGATTGGCTTGCCATCAACACCAAATAGGGAGATTGTTGATAAGAGATTATTTGAAGGATGGAACCTATCATGAAACAATCATTATTTTGTCAATGATATCAAACTTGCTACTTCATGGTAAGATAATTACATTTACTTTTAATGCTATCATTTTTTTGATTGACGAAGAGGATTTGAAAAGATAAGATTAACAAGAGTACCTAGAGAAAGGTTGAGTTATTTGGTGTATAAAAGGAGCACTAAGACCAAATAAGACATGGATGATATGATGTATTATTGATCTACTTAAGGCTAAAGCAAATGGTTACTTTGGATAAGCCAAGAAGAAGAGTTTTCATAAAAAGTGTCTACCAATCTTGGCTAAGAAAATAGTGTAAGCTGAGAAAACTTAGTTTAGGCTGAGCATAATTTATTAAGTGTTGAGTGTCAAAAAATACAATAGGTGTTGAGTATTAGTTAAATTTAGTATGTTTCAAGTGTTATGGAAATAAAATTGATGACCAAGCGAGGAAGACTTAGTGGATGTTGAGAAAGCTAGTGTTGGCTAAGCATCAGAAGAATGTTATTGCTGAGTGAACAATGTGGATGCCAAGTGATAACGAAACAAGTTAAATCAAAGATTTGAAAAATTTTAGTTGACTAATTTGATTTCTTGAATTGTGTGAAGTGTGTGGAAGATAAGTATGATGAGTTGGTGGCACAAAATTCAAGATAAATAATTTTGAGGTGAATTCAAAGAGGATTGTAGAAGAATTTTTTAGAAGGGACTAAAATGGAAAGCTAGGTAGATTCATTAAATCTTATCTAACCCTAAAATGGACAATTGTGGTTAAGCAACAAAAGACCTAAATTCTCTTTATAAGAGGATAAAAGGCTAGAAGCAACTATTTTCATGTGTGAGAAACTAAGCAAGACAAGGAGTCTAGTGTTTTGCTTCATATGGTGGCCAAGTAGAAGAGTCTACAATTGGCATACAATGAAAGAAGGCTTAAGAGGATGAATGTTGAAGGGTAAACAAGCTTTCAGAGATGAAGACTATGAATGCTAAGCAGAATGGAGGATTGAACCAAAGATCTATAATTTGCAAGTGAGTTATGTTTAATTATTAGATCAAGTCCTACTATTACTTTCTAACAACTATATCAGTCTGGATAATTCCTTTGGATTAATGTTGACCTAGTAGTCATTTGTAAATCCTTGAACTGGGTGACATTATAATAGAATGTTCTAAAGTAATCTAACAAGGCTCACTCCTAATAGGATGATTCAAATCATTTAACTAGGTCACATTTAATAATGTGCTTTGTAACCTTTAATATGGTTAGACTTCAATAGGGCATCACTTCAGAAGAGTGCAAATTGGTAGCATATTACTAGTGGTTTTTTCCAAATTAGGTTTCCATGTAAAATCCTTGTGTCAAATTGTATGAATGAGTTTGTGGTATTTCATGCTTACATTATTGCAAAGTTATTTTGACCTAGGATAGTGACCTACTAAGTTAAGGTACTAGATGCTCTAATGGATGTATACATGATATGGTTTTGTGGAAATGAATATTTGAAGTACTAAAAAGTTTTATTTGTATATTTGGACCTTGGATAACTGATTCATACCCACTAGTTATTCTAAAGAATTCCAACAATTGTGTGTATATTCCTTCTCTAGATCTAGTGTTTTCCTTTATTGGATATAGTGGAGTCATCCATCAAGGAAAGAGATATTCATGTTAGATAACTAAGAGGAGGGGGGGGTTAATCACTTATGTTCAATTATCCTATAGTCCCTTCAAACATTTTCAATACCATAAAATATCATAAACATTATTAGCAATCACCTACTGTTGTTAGCATGAATATTGATGATATTCTTTTGGGGAAGTATCCTAAGCATTTATGGAACATTTGGAAGATTGAAATGTTACATTTATGGCTATATTTTTCATTGATGTCAACATCATATTATATCTATTAAGACCTTGATAGTAACAGAAAAAGAATGAGGTCGTACAAATAGAGTATTGGTGATGAGGTCAATCAGAGTTGATGATATGTTCTATAGTGTATATGGATGATGTGGATAAGTGCACATATAGGAATTCAAAAATATGTGAAAGTTATTTGTGATTTACATAAGGTAGTGTGTAGATAGAGTACCTGAGATGTAGTGCCTCTCCCATTTGACTTTTGTAAGTCATCCTGATGGATGCAACCTTGCTGATATTTTGTTGTGATGGGATCATGATTGTGACCTTGAGTGGTCTACACCGTTGAGGTGTTTGGATTTATGTTTATTTATTAGTTGGTTTGATTATGCTTTTGACTGAACTTTGAGATTGTGATGTGATATTTGGTTCACTGAGGTTTGTGCCAGTGGTTACTAGGATTGATGTGGTATCATGAGGTTGTTCCATGATTACCCTGAGATGTGTGTAGAGATTGCACTATGTTCTTTTACCATGCTATACTGGACTGGGTTCCTATAGTAGTGGTTAGTCATGTTTATGACTGTGTTTGCTTATGTGTTTTAAATGTCTTTTTAATGCTTAAGTAATTAGATTGGATTTTTCTTGTTGGATTCTTTGGTTATGTGCTGCAGGCATTTACCTTGTTATATTTTTGATTAGAGAGATATTTGTTACTCATGTTATGTTTTCATTTGAGAGGACCCGAGGGTCAAATGCTACACTTTGATTTCAGTATCATGGATTTTAGACTACTATGCTATTCAGTTAATCATATTGCATGATGATGCCATTTTGAGATGATAGTGAGTTTTATGATGATATCTGGTATTTGGACATACCTCTAATTTTGTTATGTGATGGGTTTAATGCTATGGTTATTTTCTTCATTCCTGCGTTGCTATGCCTTTTGCGAATGTGAGTGATGTAAATAGATTATTTTAATATAATTAGTTAAATGGCTAAATTAGGTGATTTAATGCATTTATTGCTTTGGCTATGTTATTATATGCAATTGCACTTGATCGTGTTGTTAAGTGTGCAGGATTTATATCCCTAGCAGTGGCACATGGAGTTAGTGATTCAGCCATTCATATTTTACCAATGTCGTCCTTGTATGGTCAACGTATCCTTTATTAAAATGTTTAAATTAAACCTTTCGATGATTATTAAATCTGAACTCATTTGCATTATGTGATTAGACTAGTAAGCGTGTCTGTGCATTTAGAGGTTCGCATTGTCACGAAAGTTGTTAAGGTGATTTTTGTGTTTTTGGGTTTTCGAGCTTTTAATTGATTTATTTTATATTTCTGGCAGCTTTGCCATAGATGAATTCCTATTTATAGGAATAGCCTGTTTTCATTTAGGTCGATTTGGGGTTTACCTAGATTGGCTGGTTAAATGCCCTAATCGATTATTAACCTGAAAAGTGAATAAATATCCAAAAAGGAATTTAATTCCTTACTTCTCACTTTTGAATTGGAAAGTTGGAGAGTAAAATCCAAAATCCTCTTCATGAGGATTTACTGTTTTGTTCGTTGTGGGAGCTACGGGCGTGGGATCGTCACGAGGTTGGGCTCGTTGGATCCAACTCGGGGAAACCTTGGATTGACGCTATTTTAAGCTACTTCTATGAGATATTTATTTTATGGTTCAGATTCCCATTTTGCCCTTTTGGCTATGAGGTAGGGCTTTCCTGTTTTATTGTTTCTGCTCCGTTTCTGCTTCTATTTTTGGTAGCCATTTGTTTGGAGGCTAAGAACTATTATTCCCCTCCATTTTTGTATGCTAGTTCTACCCGGTTGGGCAGGTATAAACATTTCCCTATTTTTTGGGATGAGGGTTTGGGATTTTGCACCGTTATGCTGGCCATTTTTGTAGACGGTGTCCGATTCCATTTATTTTTGGATTTTTGGGGTTTTTGAACCCAAATGCCAAATGGGTTTTAATTTTGAAGTTTTCCAAATTTTTGGGTTTTTACCTCATTTTGTGTGCCACCCTATTTTTTTGAGTTTCCTTGGCACAATGTGGGTTGTGGACCTTGATGATCCATTTGGATATCAATTAGACCACTTTTGCACTTTTATGTTGCATTGGGATACATGTTGCATCCGTACTCCCGACGTTGTGTTCGGTTGAGTGATTTTACAACTGTTATTGTTTCTTTTAGACCCTTGCTTTTGTTCGTGAATGCTAGGATTCATGTAGAATCCATACTCTCGGATTGAGGCTAGTTGAGTGAGTTCACGATGTTTGGTCTTGTTACATCATTGGGATTCATGTAGAATCCATACTCTCGGATTGAGGCCAGTTGAGTGATTTCATGATGTATGATTTTATTGGCTTTGGGATTCGTGTAGAATTCATCCTTCCCATGTTGCTTTCAGTTGGGTGTTTTCTTTGCATTGTGTTCTCATTCCTGTCCTTGTGTTATGATCTACGTGATGGTGGTGTGCCACACACGAGTACGCACACGTACATTTGTTTGGTGACTTGCGAGGCCCGATCTTCCATGGATTTGCCGAAAGTTATGATCATTGGGGTTGGGATGGGAGTACGCATGCCCACAGGCACTTGTCATAGGATGAGCATGGGTAGGGTAGGGTAGCATATGGAGGGGGCTTCTATCCTGTAACCTGGTGACTACTTCCCGGTTGGAAGAGGAAGTTTTAAATAATTGATAACTAAATTAAAACTTTGGGTGGTAATAAATACAAGATAATTAAAATGTTTGGGTTGTGCTCCTTCCCTCGTGAAGAGTTGCTGCCCTAGGTTGTGCGCCTTCTATTGAGAAGAGTAGCTGCCTTGGGTTATGTGACTTTCGTCATGAAGAGTAGCTACCCTAGGTTGTGCGCCTTCTGTTGAGAAGAGTAGCTGCATATACTAGCTTGGGCTTGTTGATACCAAGCAACTCTCCATGATGTTAGTCCCTACATAGTAACCTATTGAGTGTCTAACCAGGACCTGTACTCCTTGCATTGTCTTCGGTTCTTGGTTGCAGCTATCATATTGTCTGGTGTGAGTGTTGGCCTTGGATGTTGTGCTTTATGTGTGTTTGTGGTTAGATCATTATCTCCATCAGCATGGCAGGTATGGACCTATAGGTGCCACGTGGTTGGGAGGCATAGCTACCTTCACCACTGCTAGGGATCGGTGTACAGAGATGATCTTTTGTCCTAGTGCGACTGTTGTTGGATGTTTTCACTTGGTACTTCAAGTTTTGGAGTATGCTTTCTTGTGATTTATGCTTTCATTGGGATGCTTGTATATCATGTTTAGATGATGTTATTTTACTTGGTGCATTCCCTTATTATGATGTTTAGCATATGATTAGATGATGTGATTTGCTTTAGTAGTATATTTGTTGCTTACTACTGTTTAGCATGTGATAGGTGATGTTATTTACTGTAGGATTATCTTATGCGTTATCACTAGCATGTTAGATTTTCTTATGCTGTTATTATGCATGTTTTAGTAGTGACATCCCTATTACGATAGTACTGACAATTTGGTCGGTGGCTTGGGATGTTACGCGCAGGGGATGGCTAGGACCCACGATGGTCTTATGATGCTATTGGTGGTTGGGAGGAACCGCGTACTTAGTTTGGTTGTTTTGTTCCTGAGATGTATTTCTGTACATTGTAATGTTGCTTTTGTTCTCTGCGATGTTTATTTCAGTGTGTTCCTTGCTGCTGTAGTTTAGATGGATAGATTTTCTCCTTTCTATGTTGTTCTTGCACTCGAGTGTTTATTCCTCGAGCCTTTTTCGATCCAATACTCCCCGGTGTGGAGGTTCTTTTGTCGATTTTTCCCCATTTTTGAGTTTTGGAAGTGTTTTTACTTTATGTGGGCGACATTTGTTCAGAATTGTGCGACACTGATAAAGTATCGCACACACATACAAAGAATGTCATACGATACTATAAAGTGTTGCATGCATTACTGGAGAAGTGTCGTACGACACTGGAAGAGTGTCGCACGTCTTTATGGGAAATGTCGTGCGATACTTTTCTAGTATCGCATGCCTTCTTAAGAAGTGTCGCATGCAGTAAGGGAGAAGTGTCGCCCTCCCTTAGTAAAAAGTGTCGCACAGTTTTTGTGAAAAACCTGCGTGTGTAATCAGTGGGCACTTTTCTTTGTGATCTGATCTTTTTGAGAGTGGTTTTGGATACCCTTTTGGACGTTCTTCAACCCTATGCTGTTGCATTTTGAATTCAGGAGGTTTCTTTTGAAATTTAGTTTTTGGGTTTCTGTTGTAGTCTTTCGGGGTTTAAAATATATCGTTTGAGATAGGTTTCAGACCTCTCGGAGATAAGTTATGGACTCTAGGAAATTTCAAGGCTTCAAAAATCTAGACTTAGCCAATTTTCAGGGCTTCAGGATTTTAGGCTTAGCCAAATTTCAGGATTCTACATTTTACCCCAGCTTGGTGTTTTGTTGATGAGTGGTCTTTTTTTGTGCCCTCATCTTGTTGTGGTGGTTGTTGGCTTTTGTTTGGGTGTGTCAGTTGGGTAGTGGCGTTTGGAGATTCATTGGTTGTCAGGATTGTGTTGAAGTCTTCCGTTGTGATCTTGGTGATCCCTGTATGATGTTGTTTTGTGCATTCATACATGTAAAAAAAAAATATCTTGGCTTGATTTGAATCCTTGTTTCCAAGGATCTCTAGGTAGGGTATTACACGAGAAGTGTTTTCCAATGTTTGGATTATATCTCTTAATAGAGATAGAATCATGATGGGAAATGTTAGACAATGACAATAGATAACCTAATGATGATATCAGCAAGTGTGTGAGGTCTAAGGTCACACATGTAAAAAGTTGTGAAGATAGTGAGCCAACAATACTTTGTAATTGTGAAAAGATGCAATGAGTTATGTTATCTTAATAAGGTCCTATTATAATTAATTAGGAAAGCCTCAAGGCCAACTCAATTAATTAATTTGAGGATATGGTTTAAATTAAAGTTATTTTCCTTGGGATGAACTATATACTGAAGTCAATTTATGAATATAATTCTAGCAAGTGATCAAAGGGATTATTGAGATGTAAAGTTAAAGATCTAGTATTGAGATTTGAAAGGTATTTGGTATGGTATTGGCATAGTAAGAGGAAATAGAAAGATTTTGAGTTGCTAGGGATAAATTGCATTTATATTATTCTAAAATGAATAATAAAAAGACTAGTTGGATAGTGAGTTTGGTAGTCTTTCCCTTGAAGCTATTTTGATAATGGGTTCATCTATCTTCTGCAACTCCTAACAAGGTTGGCACAACTCCTAACAGGGTTGAAATCTCCTAACATTGGTTCAAAGTCTCCTAATAGGGATTGATATGTACTGAATGTATCTCATTAGCTCCTAATAGTGTCCATCCTCTTACAAGGAACTTATATATTAGTACATTATTTTGTGGGTACCATCCCCACTGGGATTTTCCCTCTGATTAAGGGTTCCCTAGTCAACATATTTGGTGTTATTGTGGATGTGTATGTGTATCTTCTTACAGTTTCTAATTTTATTGATCACATGTTTAAGGTTTAATAAGGTTGATAAAATTTGTATTGATGAGATAACTAATTCACCCCTCTCCCCCTCCCCTGCCCCTCTTAGTTATCTTGATGGACTTTACTCTATAACAATTGGTATTAGATCTTCAAGTCCTTGAAGAAAAATCTTGAGAACTTAAGGAGATCAATGTTATGTCATTTCAACAAAAGAAATTCCTAAGTTTGATGAAGTTAACTATGATAGATGAAAAGAGAATGTGAAGACACATTTGCTGTGCATGGGTCCAAGATATTGGTTGATGACAAAGAATAGAAAGAAAATTGTGGAAGAAAAAAAACTTGAAGAATATAGTGAAGCTAAAAGAGATCAATTCATGTGTAACATTCTTGCTAGATAAAAACTTTTGTCAGCTCAACCTAAAAATGAATAGAATCAGGTAAAATCCTTAGAAACATCTCATGGAATTTGGAAAGAATTGGAATCTACTTTTGAAGGTGGTAAGCCTGCAAAGAGAATCAGATCGTAAAATTGGATTTTTTTCAATAGGCTAAAATGATGGAAGATGAATATGTAAGAAGTTATATTGCTAGAATATTATTAAATTTTGTAGGAATCAAGTCCTATAATGGAACTAAAGATGAAGATGAGATTATATGGAAGATCTTGAAAACCTTGACACCACCATTCAAGGAGACAATGTAGATGATTGAGCAAGTGATACCTTGTACTAATAAATTTAACAAAGAAACTCTTTTGGAAGTAGTAGAAATAAGGTTGAAATAGTCTGGAGATTTGACTAGAGTAGAAACTACTTTTAGTTCATTAAGTGTATGCCCTTCCTTCTCATGATGTGCAAAGCACCAATGGAGATTATGCTAGTAGTAGTAGATCCAAAATTTGAGGAGGATAGAAGGATTAAAGAATGAGTTACCTTGCTTGTGAGGAAAGAAATAGATAGAAGGAAAATATTTAAATGTTGGACTTGTGATGAATTTGGTCATTATTCTTCTAAATGTCCTAAAAGAGTGAAAGAGTACAAAAAAAATTTCAAGTATAGAATTCCTAGAGAATGTTTGTATTCAAATGAAGATGATGACTCTAATCAAAGAGTTTGGAGTGAAAGTGATGATGAGTTAGGATTTGTTGCTATAAAATAAGAAAATATTAAAAAGAATTTAGAAAAGAGAAATCCCTAGTATTACAAGTTGAGAAGAAAAATGATTGGATCATAAATTTTTTAGTTCAAGAGCCATGATGGAGGAATTGCTAGAGTTGGTAATAATGTGGCTTGTCATATAAGGGGAATGTGATCTATTACTCTTGATGGGAAAACTAACATTGATGATGTTTACTTTGTTGATGTATTAAAACTTAATCTATTAAGTCTTGGATAGTTTACTAATAAGGGATGTCAGTTATAGTTCATAGGAAAGACATTCATTATTAATGACAAAGATGAACAAGAGTTCCTTTCCTAGCAAGACATTCACTACAATATCAATATTGGAGATTGTTCATACAAATTTGAATGGTCCCACTAAGACAAGAGGATTGTATGGTGAAAGATACTTCATGATTAATGTTGGTGAATTACTAGGATGGTGTGGGTAGCTTTCCTTAGAGAAAATTTTGAAGAATTTAAAAAGTTTAAGTTCTTTAAGAGTAGAGTTAAGAATGAGTTTGGATTGAAGAGTAAATGTTCAAGATTTGATATAGGTGGAGAATTTAGCTCAAATAAGTTTAATACCTTTTGACAAGTAAATGGTATCAAGAGTAAACTATCAGATCCTAAGACTCTTGAGTAAAATGGAATTACTAAGAGAAGAAATAGGTCTATAAAAGAAAAAAAGAGAGCTATGATGTTTGAGAAATATGTATCAAAGATATTTTGGAGAGAAGAAATTAATATAGTAGTATATACATGTTACAAGCTGGAGTTGATATTGCACTAAAAGATCAACGTGTTAATGCTCGATACAACCACTAGACTTAGAAAACACAACAGGTGGTGTTGTCACTAAAAATTGCATGGTCAATTTTTAGCACTAATGAAAAATCAAGCCCTTAAAACACTTTAAAATGCATTTGTGCCCGGCTGGAAGTGTGAGCCCTAAAAGGTGTTCAATTTTTTTAGCACCTTCCTTTGAGCCCATCTACCTATTCCATGAAGTCAAATCATCATTCTGAGATGTTTGGTGAAGTTTTGTTTTGAGTAATTGCCAAATCTGCATTTCCATCCTAGTGTCAGACAACGATAGGAGGCTGTGTTTACAAGTGAATATCTTGCACCCAAAAATGTGTCATGACCTGCCACTTTGAGAATATCTAATATCCATACCTGAGAGCCTATGTTCCAAATTTCATTTCATTTCAAATCCATTTGAATAGGTTTTGAATCCCTCAAAGTTGGTCATTCACTGTTTTCATTCATTTGCACTTTGTACACAATTCTGGGAAGCCCTTTTTGACGTACTATAAATTTTGACCAGATGATCAAAATCTTGAAATTCCTATTGCACTATATTTTAGATGTCAAAAACTTGTTATGTTTCAAGTTTCAGCTCTTGACGAATCCGTTTGAGCAGTTTTCAAACACAATTGCAAATGGAATTTCTAACTTTTCACAGGTGTCTGAAAGTGCAGATTGATTGGTAGACACTATTTTAAAAAATCCCATGCCTACAGCTTTCAAAAAAGAAAAACAATGGGGTCTCATGTGATAGGGATCCATACTCCATGAATTGGGAAGAAACTTCCATGAAGCAACTATCTACGCCATAAATGAAAGGAAACACCTGCCAAGAGGCAGTCAACAACAATAAGACAAGCCGCAGTTAAGAAGTGAAGCCTTTCCAGTTGAGGGAAAGTGCAAGTAGTCCATGGCTTGAAACAAGCAGTCCACACCTTCAAAGGGAAGCTCTCATGCTGTGTAATCTTAGAAGGGGCAACCCACGTTGAGCCAAGGAGTAGATCCTCGCATGAAAAGAGGAGGGCGGCCTAGTGAAACAGAGAAGAGGCACGACTAAATAGAGGAGGAACTACTTCAACGAAAAAGAGCTCCATGCATTTCAAAGGAGGAGTAGGCATCTCAAACAACCTCACCCATGAAGCAATGAAGGGCCAGTAATTTAAAGGCCCACGCAATACAACCAAGCTGCAACAATCAAGGAAGACTCCACGACATGTGTCAAAAGTAATCAGAGCATTGAAAAGGGAAGCTTTAACCACAGAGCAAGCTACACCCATGCAAAAGGAGGAATCTACCAAAAATAGTGAGCGCTTGGTCAAAGAAAGCTACGCTTTGATAAAGGAGCTTGCACTTAAGATAAAATCCATCCACGATAACAAAAAGGGAAGTCCACGCATAAAACATGGCAGCAGTAAGCCCATTGCAAAGATGGTATATGATGAACATAACCATGATCATTTTTTAAGTGCAGTCAATACATTGGAAAAGAAACTCCATGCATTCAAAAGGCAAGGGAGGGCTTAGTTCAAAGACTTAAATAGCCACAACAAGCATTTAAAAGAACCTGTTGTCAAAGGATGTACAATCAGCTCATGCAAAAGCAAAAACTGCTCCAGACAAGAAAAGGCGTTGACAGCAAAAAGAAAAGAGTATAAGAGAACAATCCATAGTACAAAAGGAAATGAACATCAAAAGGTAGCCCGCAATATGATAAGCTCAGCATTATGAACAAATCCATGGAAGCCAAAGGAAAAAGAAGCAGAGTTCAAGAATGGTCAGTGATTGTGCAGCAGAATCACACAGTCAAATGGAGCGGCCCAGTCAGAGGTAGAATAGTTTCTTTTTCAAACATTTGATCCCACATTCAAGAAATAGGGGACTTCCACAATCTTTAAATATAACTCATTGCATAAGAAAAGTGCCTTAAAAGACACAGCCTTTTAAAAGGCCGCAAGCTATTAGGTGGGACCTGACTAGGCTGCTACGCGAGGATGATGTCAGTTGAAGGCGAATAACACAAAATTTTAATCAAACTTGCATGCGAGCTGATGTGGCGCCTGAAACTTAGATTGTCGTAGATTGTGCCACGTGGCCGCATCCGATGGCATGTGCATCCCCGCAATATGAAGATGTAGGAAGATAAGTAATGCGAGAATGTGGGCTTGCGCCACGTGGTGACAGGACTCGCTCAGCAATGACAAGGAATGTGATGGGGCGTGCTTCATAAGCAGGTGATGTGGCATAGGCTGGCAAATCAGGGGCCACCACATGGCAGTCCAGGTGGTACCTAGTGGGCCCAGAGATGAAGGAGAAATTTTGGAAAATATAAAATAATAATTTTAAAGTTTTTCTCCAAAAATGATTTCCACGTCCAAAAATTTAAAATTCAAAGGGCTTCTATTATAAAGTTTGGACATTAGATTTTGAAAATTTTTGAAATAAATTTAAAAAATCAAATGTGAAGACCATTTTTTTTATACTAGAGGGGTCATTTTTAAAATGATTTTCAGTGGGTTTTTGATAAGCAAAATAAGCGATGTTATATATTGCCAGAATCGGGAGAAGACAAACTATTCGATTTCGGAGTCAGTTTTTGCACAGGTAGTAGCTGGTTCAAGTTACAGGAGGTTTTCTATTAGGTACCTGAATTACAACTATTTTTAGATGATTTTTGGCAAGTTAATAGCTTGAAAATATGTAAAAGACAAGGAGAATTTGGTTGGGGGCATCTCTGAGTTAGTTGAAGCAAGTTTTATTAGCATTTTGATGCAAATCAGATTTTTAGAAAATTAGGGATTTCATCATTCAGCTGGGGATATTTTGCAAATCAGTTGCAATGTAATGATGAAACAGGAAAATCAAATGAGATGGAAGAAAGAGGTTAGAGAGAGTCTTTACAGTTGCAGGAGATGGATTTCTAAGTCGATAGATGGCAGTCGCAAGTTCAATCTGGGATTTCATCTTCATCGTATATTATTCTTTCTTTCTTCCATTTGAAGGGTTCCAGTTCTTGTTACTAAGAAACTAGTAGGGTCTAGTTTCTAGGAAGAAGAAGTTCATTGCTGTGATACCATTAGGGATTCCAATTTTTGCACTGTGAGACCATTGGTTCCAGTATTTTGACATGTTTCCATGACTCTGATACCATTTTCTTTAACAGAACTCTCATGTGAACAACAGTTGTAGAGATAATATAGATAGTTCTGAGATATTAGATTGCTTCATGTTTTAATTTTATGCATCTGAATGTATAGTTTCAAGGAAATGAATACATATGAGCAACAATTTCACTAGTTTTGTTCTAGTTCTTGTCTCCTATCTCAGCAATCTGTAAGTCTTATGTGGTTTTGGAACAAAGATTTGAGACCCATTTGCATCCCTTTCAGTTTGTATGTTTGATGTATATTACTGTTGGACCAAAGGGCCAAGTAAATGCTCGATATGTTTAAACAAGGTTACTGGTTGTTTGAAAAGGATATTTTGTGAGAATGAGACCTGAATGAACACTGATGTCTGAATGACAAGGTGGTTGGATAGATCTGATGTCTGGGTATATGAGATACGTCCTGATGTCATAGATGTATGTTTTGAATTCATGGAATTGCCCAATGGATTAGGCATTAATCAGTTATAGGATCACTGGTTATACTGTTGCATTTTTAAGGTTTTGTTGAATCAACATCTTTAATCAAATGAATTTCACTTTCATGTTGAAGAGCTATAAATAGAATGCCCTTACTCAGCTTATGAATTTCACTATTTTGCATCTAGCTACTGTAGATATATGTTATTTCATAGGTTATTAGGAGAAATAAGGGTTTCTATCTGCTTTGTATTAGATTCAGTGTATGCTTTGACAACTGGTACCATATAAGGAATCTATAGGTTCACCCACCTAAGTTTTACAGAGCTTGAAGAAGAAGAAGGGTCATGCCTTATAGTTGGCCCTGTGTCTGAAATGATATGTTGATAATGGGAGTTAGTTTCCCCTAGATGTGTCATATTCTCATGGGGATAATTGGAAATGGGTAACGTTTTCAAACACCAACAAAATGACGACTCTACTCGGGAGTTGCATTTAGCAAAAACCAAAATCTCTGCCATGAAATAGATTGGATACAACAAATATGAAGCAAGATGTGTTCCTTTTCCTTGCTAAAGTTTCATGTTCCCCAATTAAGCTTTATTCATTATCAGTAGTATGTTGAAACTGGATGAAAATTATGTTCTATGACTGTCATAGGTCTATCTTCAATCAGTTCAGTTTTTGCAAATACTGTTGAGAAAGTTTCAGAGTCAAGAATTCATTTATAAAGTATATTGTCTTTTCAAGATGTTAGTGATCTGCAAGTTTCTCCTACATTGAAGGTCTGGTTCACATTTGTCAAGTGACAAATTATGTTTTATTTCTCACTAAGTGTGAGTGGCGACTCTCAAATCTCTGTACTAGTTTGTTCCTAGTTGATTTCATTGCAAAATTTTGAAGGATTTTCAGTTGTGTGGGTAGATCTGAGACTTTTGATAGATCTTGGAAAAGAAGTTTTAAAATCTTGATAAGTTTTAAAATGCTGTTTGAAATCTTCTGTTACAAAGAAATTGAAATGTAAAAAATCAATCACAGTAGTGGTTATTTTATTCCTCTTGCAAATATGTGGCAACTCTACAAAATTTTGACCAGTGGTGTAAAGGATTTTCAGTCTTGCACCTATGCCGGATCAGCAGATCGAAGTTTTCCATCAGCACTTGAGGTATTTTGGTTTTCATGTTTTCTTTTCATGAAAGTCAAATGTTAGAATCAGTGCCTCTATTCAGTGATTTTTAGCACTAGTAAGAAGAGGTAGAAATTTTGTTGTAAGATGGAGTCAGATCTTAGATCTGAGATTAGTTTACCAAATTCAGAAAGTTTAGAAACTGTGAGTAATAACATTACTATGTTGAATACAATGGTCTACAAAAGGATTGTCAATCTTATAAGAATTGAGGTAGGAAATACTAAAGGTTTAAGTGCCGAACAATGTTATTTAAGGCTTAAGTCAGTAATCAGTAAGATGCCTTTTCATTGTAGACCTAAGGAATCTTCCCTGCCAAATGTTTTCCTTGATGTTCTACTACCCGATTCAGTCGATTGGCTAGTACCTATAAGGTTACAAATAATTTTGCAAACTGAAAAATTCATTGAGGAGATGCAAAATGGTGATTATAGATTTCATGTTATGTCTCTTGATGATAATGAATGTGCTAAAAGCCAAGGTAGCAATGAATATAATGAATCCATAGAGCAAGACAATCTGTCTTCTAAGTGTGAAGAGGTGGATTCAAATGTTAATGAATCAGGTAACAACAATCAGCATGAAAAAGATGGATATAAAAGAGAAGATAAATTTTGTTACAATAGATATGAAGTTGAAGAAAGTTGTAACAACAGTAGATCTAGTGATTGCTATGACAAGAAAGAATGTTGTAATAATTCTGATTTTCCAGATTGTTACACTAATGATCTTCCTGTTGTAAGTTCTTCATGTTGTCCAAATGATGACCACAGCCGAGAGAAGATTTGTGAGGCGATCTTCTTGAGCTCTGATGAAATCTTAGAATTGTTGGATCGTGAGTTTGAAAAGTACGTAAGTATCTCTAAGGATCTTCATATGTTCTCTCATAATACTTTCTCATTCAGTCAAATCAATTCCCCAAAGTTTGACGTGGAAAAAGAGGTAGAATCCGAACAATCTTTGTTAAACCTTGGAGGTGTAGATGACAGTACCTCAAATGTCTTTGTACATGATGATTTGCTGGATATAGGGGATGTTAATGAAGGGAAGGTTAATGTTGTTTCAAATTCTTTTTATGTTGATCTTGCTGAACATTGTTTTGATGTTTCATGTAGTGAAGTGGAAAATAGTGAGTATTTTCAATCCAATTATAAATTTTCTTCATCTGTTGATAAGTTGTGTAAAGATAAGTTCAAGGTATATTCTGACATTCAGTCTAATGAAGAAAGTGATAATGATCAGCATAGTTTGGATCAGCACTTTCAAAATGAATTTTCATGTATGGTGACTAATCAATGTTTTGAGTGTGAAGAGGTTTTAGCAAAGGATAAATCTGATTCAAAGAGTAACATGGTTGCAAGTAGGCAATGATCAGATTTCACATACTCTTCATTTATGGAGGCACAAGGTGAGTTACAATCTGCTCCATGTAACTCGTTGAATGAAGTTGAATATGAGCACTTTGTGTTTCTAGTTGAAAGAATCCATATTTCAATCAGTAGTGATTAGTTTTAGTTTGAGACCAGTTGTTATGGTCATGCTGATCCATTTTCTCATAGTGGGCAAGATGAAGAAAGTATGTCTGATTTTTATTCACACTATGAAGATGGTGATAGTTTTGTTTTACCTATTGAGCTGATTGTGAATAATGATATGTTGGGTAAAACAAGGAAGAATGAGAGTTTCAGTTTGCCTCAAGAGAATGTGAATGAAAATAAGGTATATGATAGAGGTAAAAAGTTCTGAAACTTTTCAGTGGCCTAGGGCCATCTCTTGTACATAGTTAAGAGTAGTTTTCCTGTTTTCAATAAAGCTGTTCGAGAAAGTTTTGCTGTTCAAGTATGTGGTCTACTTCTCCTAGAGATCTGAAATTTTACCATGCCCACAAGGGGCATGCATCCCCAAATACAGCCACTGTTGGCGCTAAAAATTGCATGGTCAATTTTTAGCACTATTGAAAAAATCAAGCCCTTAAAACGCTTTAAAATGCATTTGTGCCTGGTTGGCAGTCTAAGCCCTAAAAGGTGTTACATGTTTCTAACACCTTCCTTTGAGCCCATTTACCTGTTCCATGAAGTCAAATCATCATTCTGAGATGTTTGGTGAAGTTTTGTTTCGAGTAATTGCCAAATCTGCATTTCCATCCTAGTGTCAGACAGCGACAGGAGGCTGTGTTTACCAGTGAATATCTTGCACCCAAAAATGTGTCATGACTTGCCACTTTGAGAATATCTAATATCCATACCTAAGAGCCTATGTTCCAAATTTCATTTCATTTCAAATTCATTTGAATAGGTTTTGAATCCCTCAAAGTTGGTCATTCATTGTTTTCATTCATTTGCACTTTGTACACAATTTTGGGAAGCCCTGTTTGATGTACTATAAATTTTGACCAGTTGATCAAAATATTGAAATTCCTATTGCACTATATTGTAGACATCAAAAAAACTTGTTATGTTTCAAGTTTCAGCTCTTGAAAAATCTGTTTGAGCAGTTTTCAAACGCAATTGCAAATGGAATTTCTAACTTTTCACTGGTGTCTAAAAGTGCAGATTGATTGGCAGACACTATTTTAAAAAGTCCCACGCCTACGGCTTTCAAAAAAGAAAAAAAATGGGGTCTTGTGTGATAGGGAGCCATACTCCATGAATTGGGAAGAAACTTCCATGAAGCAACTGTCTACGCCATAAATGAAAGGAAACACCTGCCAGGAGGCAGTCAACAGCAATAAGACAAGCCACAGTTAAGAAGTGAAGCCTTTCCAGTTGAGGGAATGTGCAAGCAGTCCACACCTTCAAAGGGAAGCTCTCACACTGCACAATCTTAGAAGGGGAAACCCACATTGATCCAAGGAGTAGATCCTCGCATGAAAAGAGGAGGGCCGCCTAGTGAAACAGAGCAGAGGCACGACTAAATAGAGGAGGAATTGCTTCAATGAAAAAGAGCTTCACGCATTTCAAAGGAGGAGTAGGCGTCTCAAACAAGGTCACCAACAAAGCAAAGAAGGGCCAATAATTTAAAGGCCCACGCAATACAGCCAAGCCGCAATAGTCAAGGAAGACTCCACGGCATGTGTCAAAAGTAATCAGAGCATTGAAAAGGGAAGCTTTAACCACAGAGCAAGCCACATGCATGCAAAAGGAGGAATCTACCAAAAATAGTGAGCACTTGGTCAAAGAAAGCTACGCTTTGCTAAAGGATCCTGCACTTAAGATAAAAGCCATCCACGATAACAAAAAGGGAAGTCCACGCATAAAACATGGCAGTAGTAAGCCCATTCCAAAGATGGTATATGATGAACATAACCATGATCATTTATTAAGTGCAGTCAATACATTGGAAAAGAAACTCCATGTATTCAAAAGGTAGCGGACGACTTAGTGCAAAGACTTAAATAGCCACAATAGGCATTTAAAAGAACTCACAGTCAAAGGATGTACAATCAACTCATGCAAAAGCAAAAACCGCTCCAGACAAGAAAAGCCGTCGACAGTAAAAAGAAAAGAGTATAAGAGAACAATCCACAGTACAAAAGGAAATGAACATCAAAAGGTAGCCTGTAGTATGATAAGCTGAGCATTATGAAAAAAGCCATGGAAGCCAAAGGAAAAAGAAGCAGAGTTCAAGAATGGTCAGTGATTGTGCGGTAGAATCACGCAGTCAAAAGGAGTGGCCCAGTAAGAGGTAGAATAGTTTCTTTTTCAAACATTTGATCCCACATTCAAGACATAGGGGACTTCCAAAATCTTTAAATATAACTCATTGCATAAGAAAAGTGCCTTAAAAGACATAGCCTTTTAAAAGGCCGCAAGCTATTAGGTGGGACCTGACTAGGCTGCTACACGAGGATGATGTCAGTTGAAGGTGAATAACACAAAATTTTAATCAAACATGCACATGAGCTGATGTGGCGCTTGAAACTCAGATCACGGTAGATTGCGCTACATGGCCGCATCCGACGGTGTGTGCATCCCCACAATATGAAGATGTAGGAAGATAAGTAATGCGGGAATGCGAGCTTGCGCCACATGGTGGTGAGACCCGCTCAGCAATGACAAGGCATGTGATGAAGTGTGCTTCATAAGCGGGTGATATGGCATAGGCTTGCTAATCAGGGGCTACCATGTGCCAGTCTAGGTGGCACCTAGTGGGCCCAGAGATGAGGGAGAAATTTTGGAAAATATAAAATAATGATTTTAAATTTTTTCTCCAAAAATGATTTCCACGTCCAAAAATTTAAAATTCAAAGGGCTTCTATTATAAAGTTTGGACATTAGATTTTAAATTTTTGAAATAAATTTAAAAAATCAAATGTGAAGACCATGTTTTTTATACCAAAGGGGTCATTTTTAAAATCATTTTCAGTGGGTTTCTGATAAGCAAAATAGGCGATGTTATATATCGTTGGAATCGGGAGAAGACAAACTATCCGATTTTGGAGTCGATTTTTGCATAGATAGTAGCTGGTTGAAGTTAAAGGAGGTTTTCTATCAAGTACCTAAATTGCAACTATTTTTAGACTAGGAAGTTCAGTTATGATTTTTGGCAAGTTAATAGCTTGAAAGTACGTAAAAGACAAGGAGAATTTAGTTGGGGGCATCTCATAGTCTGTAATGCCCCGCTCGGAGATCCTTGGAAACAAGGATTCAAATCAAGCCAAGATATATATATTTTTTACAAGTATGAATGCACATGACAACATCATACAGGGATCACAATGATCGCAACGGAAGACTTCAACACAATCCCGGCAACCAACGAATCTCTGAACGCCACTACCAATAGACACACCCAAACAAAATCCAAGAAACCACCACAGTAAGATGAGGGCACAAGAAATGACCACTCATCAACAAAACACCAAGCTAGGGCAAAATGCAAAATCCCAAAATTTGGCTAAGCCTGAAATCCTGAAGTCCTAAAAATTGGCTATGTCTGGATTTCTGAAGCCCTGAAATTTCCTAGAATCCATAACTTATCTCTGAGAGGTCTGAAACCTATCTCAAATGATTTGTCACATATATTAAAATATATCTTAAGTATAAGGAATTAAATATACATCAACTTATACTTAAACTATATATTTTTAACCCCAAAGGACAACAATAGAAACTCAAAAAAAATGCATTCAAAAGAAACCTCCTGAATTCAAAATGCAACAACATACGCTCGAATAACGCCCAAAAGGGTACCCAAAACCACTCTCAAAAAGATCGAATCACGAAGAAAAGTGGCCGCTGATGGCACACGCAAGTTTTTCACAAAAACTGTGCGACACTTTTTACTAACGGAGGGCGACACTTCTCCCTTACTGCGTGCGACACTTCTCAAGAAGGCGTGCAATACTGGAAAAGTATCGCTCAACATTTCTCATAAAGTCGTGTGACACTCTTCCAGTGTCGTACAACATTTCTCCAGTAATGCGTGTGACACTTTAAAGTGTCGTACGACATTCTTTCTATGGGCTTGTGATACTTTATCAGTGTCGCACAATGCTGAAAAAATGTCACCCATAAAAAGTAAAAACACTTCCAGAACTCAAAAACGGGGAAAAACTGACAAAAGAACCTCCACACCGAGGAGTACCAGATCCACAAAAGCTCGAGGAATGAACAATCGAGTGCAAGAACAACATAGAAAGAAGAACATCGTAGAGAACAAAAGCAACATCGCAATGAACAGAAATACATCTCAGAAAAAAAACAACCAAACTAAGTACGCGGTTCCTCCCAACCGTCAATAGCATCATAAGACCATCGTGTGTCCTAGCCATCCCCCGCGCGTAACATCCCAAGCCACTGACCAGATCATCAGTACTATCGTAATAGGGACATCACTACTAAAAATATGCAACAATAAAGCATAAGGAAAGCTAACATGCTAGTGATAACGCATAAGATAATCCTATAGTAGATAACATCACCTATCACATGCTAAACAACAGTAAGCAATAGATATACTACTAAAGCAAATCACATCATCTAATCATATGCTAAACATCATAATAAGGGAATGCGTCAAATAAAATAACATCACCTAAACATGATATGAAACATCCCAATGAAAGCATAAATCACAAGAAAGCATACTCTAGAACTCGAAGTACCAAGTGAAGACATCCAACAACGGTTGCGCTAGGACAAAAGATCGTCTCTATACACCGATCCCTAGTAGTGGTAAAGGTAGCTACACCTCCCAACCATGTGGCACCCATAGGTCCACACCCGCTGTGCTAATGGAGATAATGATCCAACCGCAAACACACATAAAACACAACATCCATGGCTAACACTCACGCCAGACAGTACGATGGCTGAACCAAGAACGTAAGACAATGCAAGGAGTACAGGTCCTGGTCAGACACTCAAAAGGCTACTAAGTAGGGACTAACATCATGGAGATTCGCTTGGCATCAAAAAGCCCAAGCTAGGACTTGCACAGATTCAACATCCCTCAAGGGAAAGGGTCTTGCACCCCAAACCTTTTTATTATCTTAAGTTTTATTACCAGTCACACATTTTATTTAATTTTCACTTAATTAAAGCTTCCTTCACCAACCCTCTGGGCACAATGATCACCAGGCTACGAGGTAGAAGCCCCCTCCATATGCTACCCTACCCTACCCATTCTCATCCTATGACAAGTGCCCGTGGGCATGCATACTCCCATCCCAACCCCAATGATCATAACTTCTGGCAAATCCACGAAAGATCGGGCCTCGCAAGTCACCAAACAAATGTATGCGTACATACTCGTGTGTGGCGCACCACCATCACGAAGATCATAACACAAGGATAGGAATGAGAACACAATGCAAAGAAAACACCCAACTGAAAGCAACACGGGAAGGACGGATTCTACATGAATCCCAAAGCCAACAAAATCATACATCATTAAATCACTCAATTGGCCTCAATTCGAGAGTATGGATTCTACACGAATCTCAATGATGCAACAAGACCAAATGTCATGAACTCACTCAATCGGCCTCAATCCAAGAGTATCGATTCTACACGAATCCTAGCATTCACGAACAAAAGGCAAAGGTCCAAAAAAAAACCATAACAAGTATAAAATCACTCAACTGAACACAACGTCGAGAGTACAGATGCAACACGCATCCAAATGCAACATAAAAGTGCAATAGTGGTCTGATTGATATCCAAACAGATCATCCAAGTCCATGAACCACAATGTGCCAAGAAAATTCGAGAAAATAGGGTGGTACGCAAAACGAGGTAAAAACCCCAAAAAATTAGAAAACTACAAAATTAAAACCCATTTGGCCTTTGGGTTCAAAAACCCCAAAAATTCAAAAATAAATGAAATCGAACACCGTATGCAAAAACGGCCAGCATAACGGCGTAAAATCTCAAACCCTCATCCCAAAAAATAGGGAAATGTTCATACCCGGGTAGAACTAACATACAGAAATAGAGGGGAACACTAGTTCTCAGCCTCCAAACAAACGGCTACCAAAAATAGAAGCAGAAACGGAGCAGAAACAATAAAACAAGAAAGCCCTACCTCACAGCCAAAAGGGAAAAACGGGAATCTGAACCATAAAATAAATATCTCGCAAAAGTAGCTAAAAATTGCGGCAATCCAAGGTTTCCCTGAGCTAGATCCAATGAGCCCAACCTCGAGACGATCCCATGCCCATAGCTCCCACAACGAACAAAACAACAAATCCTCATGAAGAGGATTTTGGGTTTTACTCTCCAACTTTCCAATTTGAAAGTGAGAAGTGAGGAATTAAATTCCTTTTTGGATATTTATTCACTTTTCAAGTGAATAATTGATTAGGGCATTTAACCAGCCAATCCAGTTAAACCCCGAATCGACCCAAACAAAAATAGGCTATTCCTATAAATAGAAATTCATCTATGGCAAAGCTGCCAGAAATTAAAATAAATCAATTAAAAACCCGAAAACCCAAAAACACAAAAATCACCTTAACAACTTTCGCGACAATGCGAACCTCTAAATGCACAGACATGCTTATTGGTCTAATCACATAATGTTCGGATTTAATAATCACCAAAAGGTTTAAATTAAACATTTAATTAAGGATACATCGACCATACAAGGACGACATTGGTAAAATATGAATGGTTGAATCACTAACTCCATGTGTCACTACCAGGGATATAATCCTGCACACTAAAAAACACGATCAAGTGCAATTGCATATAATAATATAGCCGAAGCAATAAATGCATTAAATCACCTAATTTAACCATTTATTTAATTATATTAAAACAATCTATTTACATCACTCATGTTCGCATAAAGCATAACAACACAAGAATGAAGTAAATAACCATAGCATTAAATCCATCACATAACATAATAAGAGATATGTCCAAATACTAGATAACCAGATAACATCATAAAGCACACTGTCATCTCAAAATGGCATCATCATGCAATATGATTAACTGAATAGCATAGTAGTCTAATATCTATGATACTGAAATCAAAGAGTAACATTTGACCCTTAGGTCATCTTAAATGTAAAACATAACGAGTAACAAATATCTCTCTAATCAGAAATATAACAAGGTAAATGCTCGCAACACATAACCAAATAAACCCACATGAACAATCCATTTAATTACTTACACATTTAATAATGATTGTTTACTCTGCATTAAAAAGGCATTTAAAACACATACGCAAACATAGTCATAAACATGACTAACCACTGCTACAGGAACCTAGTCCAATGTAGCATGGTAAAAGAACATAGTGCAATCTCTGCACACATCTCAGGGTAATCACGGAACAACCTCATGATACCACATCGATCCTGGTAACCACTGGCACAAACCTCAGTGAACCAAAGATCACATCATAATCTCAAAGATCAGTCAAAAGCATAATCAACACAACTGATAAGGAAACATAAATCCAAACACCTCAATGGTGTAGACCACTCAGGGTCACATTCATGATCCATCACAACAAAAGATCAGCAAGGGTGCATCCATCAGGATGACTTACAAAAGTCAAATGGGGGAGGCACTACAGAGTCAGTTAAAGCAAGTTTTATCAGCATTTTGATGCAAATCATATTTTTAGCAAATTAGGGATTTCGTCATTCAGCTGGGGATATTTTGCAAATTAGTTGCAATGTAATGATGAAACAAGAAAATCAAATCAGATGGAAGAAAGAGGTTAGAGAGAGTCTTTACAGTTGCAGGAGATGGATTTCTAAGTCGACAGATGGCAGTTGTAGGTTCAATTCAGGATTTCATCTTCATCCTATATTATTCTTTCTTTCTTCAATTTGAAGAGTTTTAGTTCTTGTTACTGAGAAACCAGTAGGGTCCAGTTTCTGGGAAGAAGAGGTTCATTACTGTGATACCATTAGGGATTCTAGTTTTTGCACTATGAGACCATTGGTTCCAGTATTTTGACATGTTTCCATGACTGTGACACCATTTTCTTCAGCAAAACTCTCATGTGAATAGTAGTTGTATAGATAATATAGATAGTTCTAAGATATTAGGTTGCTTCATGTTTTAATTTTATGCATATGAATGTATAGTATCAAGGAAATGAATACATATGAGCAACAATTTCACTAGTTTTTTTCTAGTTCTTGTCTCCTGTCTCAGCAATCTGTAAGTCTTATGTGGTTTTGGAACAAAGATTTGAGACCCATTTGCATCCCTTTCAGGTTGTATGTTTGATGTATTTTGTTGTTAGACCAAAGGGCCAAGTAAATGCTCGATATGTTTAAACAAGGTTATGGTTGTTTGAAAAGGATATTTTGTGAGAATGAGACCTGAAAGAACATTGATGTCTGAATCACAAGGTGGTTGGATAGGTCTGATGTCTGGGTATATGAGATACATCATGATGTCACAAATGTATGTTTTGAATTCATGGAATTGCCCAATGGATTAGGAACTGATCAGTTATAGGATCACTGGTTATATTGTTGCAATTTTGAGGTTTTGTTGAAACAACATCTTTAATCAAATGAATTTCCCTTTCATGTTGAAGAGTTGTAAACAGAATGCCCTCACTCAACTTATGAATTTCATTGTTTTGCATCTAGCTACTGTAGATATATGTTATTTCATAAGTTATTAGGAGAAATAAGGGTTTCTATTTGCTTTGTATTAGATTCAGTGTATGATTTGACAACTGGAACCATATAAGGAATCTATAGGTTCACCCGCCTAAGTTTTGCAGAGCCTGAAGAAAAAGAAGGGTCATGCCTTATAGTTGGCCCTGTGTCTAAAATGATATGTTGATAATGGGAGTTAGTTTCCCCTAGATGTGTCATATTCTCATGGGGATAATTGGAAATGGGTAACATTTTCAAACAACAACAGGTGGTTAAGCTATTTCGTGAATGTCAAAGGGGAACATTGGTGATTAGTCCAAAAATCTTACTTTAGCATTACTTGAGGAGATTCAAACCTATGATCAAGCTCTAATACCACTTGTTATAAGCTAGAATTTATGTTGCACCAAAAGATTGACCTATTAATGCTCAAAAAAACCACTAGACTTATATAACATAAGAGGTAGTTAAGGCATGCAACAAATCTTGAAGAGGAACATTGGTAGTTAGTTTGACAATACAATGAACATAGTGCCAATCATAGAACATACAAATAAGACACCTTATGAAATTTAGTTTTGACAAACACTATTAGTGAAATATTTTAAAAAAATTTGGAAGAAAATGTTATATCAAGAGAGATAATGGCATTGGTAAGGTTGATATAAGAGGTGACTAACATATGTTGTTAGGATCTACCATGGATAGAAAGAAAAATTACATGCAAATATAACCAATCTCAAAAAATAATAAATCGTACAGAAGAGAACATAAGACACAAACATTTAATGTGTTTCACCCAATCGCTAGGCTACATCCACCAACAACAAGTCTAATATTATTATTATCCATTGATTACAATCCATAATCACTTACAACTCAATACCACTGCAAGACTCTACAATCTCATCATACATTATGGAATTCCTAACCCTTGTTAGAAACTTACAATTGGAGCAATTATTTTTTTGTCATGGATGTCAAACCTATTGATAAGCGATATTTCCACCTAATCTAAATATTGTATCTATTTGATTGATGAAGAGGACTCAAGAAATTGCTCATAACAATAACATCTAAATAAAAGGTTGAGTTATTAAAAGGAAGTTACAATGGACATTTGATTAGATGGACTTTGATAAAGCAAAGTAATTGTTTATTTCAAGAAACTTAAGCCAAGCCGAGCAATAGCGTAAAAGAATAAGGAATGCCAAGTGATGCTAGTCTTAATTGAGCTACAATTAGTGTTGAGAAAATCTAGTGTTGACTAAGTATTAGTATCGAATGAGCAAGATGGTTGATATCAAGAAAGATAGTTCATACCAAGCCAAAAGCTTTACAATGACCAAGTAAATTAGTGATGACTCAGTGCAAAAATTTAAAGATTGTTGAGTAACAATATGAGAGTGAATTTGAGGAAATCATGAGATTTAGCTGAATTTGTTGATTTATTGGTAGATGTAAATCATGTTGAAGATAAGATTGATGAGTCAGATAATTAAATTCAAGAAGAGAAATAGATAAAGACCTGATATACTAATTTTAGAGAAGCTTCTAAGGATAATCAAGAAGATAGAAAGATACAAACAACCACATCAAACTTGATTGTAACCCCTAAGATCTATAGTGATTATTAAAAATGATAAAGAAATAATTGCCTATTTAAAGAGGGAGAAAGCTTAAAAAATGGAAGAGTGTGAGTACAAGTAGATGTAAGGGAGGCATATAGACAACGGTGGATAAAAAACACACAAGTGTGTGAATGCAAAGCTAAAGGAGATTGCTTACTTACATGATGTTGATGTTGATAAGTGAATCTAAGTAGAAGGTTTAAGTGTTGTTGAGAAGAGTGGATAGATTTCTTGAAGGGTTTCCAAGTGAATTGAGAACAAAGATGATGACGAAGAGTTTATCAGTGAGTCAACACTTGAACTAAATAGAGATCTAAATTTGCAAAGTGAGTTGTAATCATACATATAATAACCTACTATTTTCTTTCCAATCATTGTAAACAATTTGTACTAAAATCCTTTTAACATAGGTTGACCTAATAGTCATTTAAAGATTTAGCAATCTATGTAAATCGTTTAATAGGGTGACATTCTAAATGGAATGACCAAAGTCCTCTGATAAGGCCACTCCTAATAGGGTGATTAAATCCTTAACAAAGTCACATGTAATAGTGTGTTTTATAAACCTTTAATAGTGTTGGCTCCTAATAGGGCTCACTTTGAAAGAGTGAAAAAATGGTGACATGTTGCTGGTGGTTTTTCCCAAATTGGGTTTCCACGTAAAATCTTAGTATCAAATTTGTGTTGCATGCTTTACATTTTTACATTTGATAATTTTTTCACTAAGGAAAGCATGTTATGTTTAAGAGAATATTTTTGCAATAGAGACTGAGCAACAATAGGATAAGCATAATAATGAGTGTTTGTGTTTAATTGTTCAAGTGGTACTTAAGGACCTTGAGTAACTGATTCACCGCCCCAACCCTGCCCCCACCTCATCTCTTCTAAACATTTCTAATAGTTGGTATTAGAGTGTAGTGATTATCAAGAAAATTTTGAAAGTACTTAAAGCTAAAGATCATGACTCATAAGAGAGGTGTATCCAAGCTAAAAAAGGAGAACTTTCCCACATGGAAATCCTTAATGAGGTTGCACATATCAAGTATTAGTGATTCTACTATCAACTTTATAGACAATAAGTATGTAAAGGTAACCACTACTCATCTAAAAATTGATCAATTGAAGTAGAAGCACAAATAGAATCAAGAAATTTTGGAGATTACCTTAGCCCTAAGCTATGTTGACTTTGATGACTTAGAGGATTTTGCTAGTGCAAATAAAATGTGGAACAAATTGAAAACCATATATGGAGATGATGACAATGTCTTAAGAGCCAAGTCTGAAATCTTGGGATGAAAATTTGATGATAGGAGAATGATGGAAGGTGAGAACGTAGTGCAATACGACACAAGAGTCAAACACATTGTTAATGCTATTTATTGTAGAAATGGAGAAATAAAAGATGAAACATTAATAAGAAAGGTATTGAGGACTCTATTCCTTATTTATGTGATTAGAGTTTCTGCAATCTAAGAACTGAGATACACACTAGCTAACACTTCGGCCTTAGAAGGTGCAATTGGTAGACATACTACTTTTGAGATGTCTAACTTTGATAACTACACACCTACTACTATTGAATCTGCATTCAAGTCACAATTAATCCTTAGCAAAAGAAAAGGTAAACATGTGAAAAGTGATAGTGACAATTCTAATGATGAGATTGATGAAATTGAAGCCATAATTGCAAAAATATGTGAAAGAGGAAAAGGCAAATTATAAGTAAAATTTCTTAGGATATTCTACCAAAAGAAAAGATAAATAAATAGTTAAATTTTAACACTAACAAAGTTGTGGAAAGTGCAAATGTGAAAGTTGACAAGTTTATAGAAAGAAGTGACATTTCATGTAATGAAGAACCTAAAGATTATAGTACATTCATCTATGTGGAAGATGATTCTCCTAGCTATTGGAATTACAAGTAGGAAAGGTAAACTTATGAGAGGGCGGGGGAGGGTGTGAATCAGAAGTAAAAACATGAACCCATAAAACTTTTCACAACTCATCCATCTCATAAATTCAACAAATAAATTGAAATAACATGTAAACCACATACATCTAAATCATATAAACATATAAGCAATCACACATTTGACACCTTATATGATTACCTAGAAACCCTCCAAAGAGAAGGTCAAACTAGGGTGGGGATGAGTGACACAATTCTTCACTACTGCAGTAATAAAGTGTAGCCAATTAAGGTTACAATGGATTGACCATGCATCATGATCTACCTTGTGAAAGGCATGCCCTATTAAAGGCTTACAAGGATTGTTAAGTCCCACCTTGTTAGAGGATTTCAACACCCTATTAAAAGTGTGCCTGGCTAAAGGACTTCATAACATCCACTTAGAATGTCACCCTATTAAAATATTTACAATAGTCGATAAGGACTACTCCACCTAGGAGATTTAACTAAAATCAATTATTAGGATGTTTCAACATAGATCTTGTGATTACCTCTGGTAGCCTACTTAAAGATCAAATGTGTATAGTATCCTTCTTGATCCTTCTTGATCTGATGTAACAATTGTTGTATTCCTCTATTTTTTGTTCTCCTCTAACTGATTCTACAATTCACTTTCTATAACTTCTAAGTCTCCATGAAATGCTCTATTTCTTGCATGCAAACTTCTCTATATTTCTCCTTCAATTCCTTACATGCTCATATAAAGTTTAGAGTTTTTTCCTCCTTAAGAAGACTAGAAGACTGAGGGTTAAGTATAAATCTATGACTAAGATTCATCCTTTTTGCCACTTAATCCTTCCTATTTTCTAATTGGCTGCATGCAATTGCATAGGGAGTCTGCATATAGATTCATCCTTATCTTCAAAGGATTGTATTCTATCCTTTGGTCAGCTGAACAATGGTTTACATAGTTATTTGTGCAATAAAAAACAAATATGTCCAATCTATTTTGCTCGACACTTGAAGTTACTGATGCTTGGCACATACTATAATTTTTATTTTCACTTGACACTTGAACTGCTCTACATCTACTATTTACTTGGCACTTGAATCACTCAACATGGTCTATCTGCTCAACACTTGAGTGACTCGGCACATGAGTGAATCAAGACTCATTTCAACTCGACATGTATTATAGTGCCTCTCCCATTTGAATTTTGTAATTCATCTTGATGGGTGCAACCTTGTTGATCTCTCCTTGAGATGGGATCATGATTGGGACCATGAATGGTCTACACCATTGAGATGATTGGAGTTATGTTTCTGTATCAGTTGCTTTGTTTATGCTTAGATTAATTTTTGATATTATGATGTGATTTATGGTTCATTGAGATTTTTGCTAGTGGTTACCAGGATTGATGTGGTATCATAAGGTTGTTCCATGATTACACTGAGATGTGTCCAGAGATTGTACTATGTACGTTTACCATGCTACACTGGACTAGGTTCTTGTATCAGTGGTCAGTCATGTTTATGAATTTGGTTTCTTATGTATTTTATGTGTCTTTTTATGTTGTGTTAGCAACCATTATTAAATGCTTAAATAATTAGAAATGGATTGTCCATTTTGGATTCTTTAGTTTTGTGTTGAGAACATTTACCTTGTTATGTTTTTTATCTAAGAGATATTTGTAACTTATGTTATGTTTTACTTTTGAGATGACTTGAGGGTTGGATGTTATACCTTGATTTTAGTATCATCGATATTAGACTACTATGTTATGTGATGGATTTAATGCTATGATTATTTACTTCATTCCTACATCGGTATGCTTTATGTAAATGTGAGTGATATAAATAGAGTACTTTGATATAATTAAATAAATAGTTAAATTAGATGATTTAATGCATTTATTTCTTTGGCTATGTTATTATATGCAATTGTACTGGATTATGTTGTTTAGTGTCCAGGATTTATATCCCTGGTAGTGGCACATGGAGTTAGTGATTCAGCTATTCATATTTTACCAATATCATCCCTTTATGGTCGACGTATACTTATTTTAATTATTAAATTAATCCTTTTAGTGATTATTAAATCCGAACTCATTTGTATTATTTGACTAGACCAATGAGTATGTCTGTGCATTTAGAGGTTCGCTCTATTGTGAAAGTTTTAAGTGATTTTTTGTGTTTTTTGGTTTTTGGGCTTTAAATCTTCTCGAATTTAATTTTTTGCAACTTTGCCTTAGGTCAGTTCTTGTTATGAGGAATAACCTATTTTTGTTTGAGTTAATTTGGGATTTAAATAAATTGGCTGGTTAATTGCCCTAATCAATTATTCACTCAAAAAGTGAACACGTATTGAAAAATGAATTTAATTCCTCACTTCTCACTTTCAAATTAAAAAGTTTTAGAGTAAAACCCAAAATCCTCTTCATGAGAATTTACTTTTTTTCATTGTGGGAGCTATGGGCGTGGGATTGTCACAAGGTTGAGCTCATTCAGTCTAGCTTGGGGAGACCTTGGATTGCCACAATTTTTAGCCACTTCTGCAAGCTTTTTATTTTTTGGTTGAGATTCTTGTTTTGCCCCTTTTGGGTATGAGGTAGGGCTCTCCCATTTTATTATTTTTGCTCTATTTAAGCTTTTGTTTTTGGTATCCATTCGTAAGGACACTGAGAACTAGTGTTTCCCTCTATTTTTGTATGCTAGTTCTACCTGGTTGGGTGGGTACAAATATTTCTCTATTTTTTGAGATGAGAGTTTGGGGTTTTGCGTTGTTATGCTGGCCATTTTTGAATACGGTGTCTTAATTATTTTTGGATTTTTGGATTTTTTGTACCTGAAGGCCAAATAGGTTTTAATTTAAAATATTTTCCAAAATTTGGGATTTTAACCTCGTTTTATGTGCCACCCTATTTTCTTGGGTTTTCTTGGAATGTGTTGGGTCGTGGACCTAGATTATCCATTTGGATATTAGTCATACCATCGTTGCACTTTTTTTTTTGCATTGGGATATGTGTCACATCTATACTTTTGACTTTGTGTTTGGTTAAGTGATTTTGTACTTGGTGTTATGGTTTTCTTTTGGACCCTTGTTATTGTTTCATGGACACTATGATTCGTGTAGAATCCATACTCTCAGATTGAGGCCATTTGAGTGAGTTCATGATTTTTGGTCTTGTTGCAACATTGGGATTCATGTAGAATTCATACTCCCAAATTGAGGCCGATTGAGTGACTTCATGATGCATGGTTTTATTATCTTTGAGATTCATGTAGAATCCATCCTCTCGAGTTGTTTTTAGTTGAGTGATCTTTTGTATTGTGTTCTCATCCAATTCTTGTGTTATGATTTTCATAATGGTGGTGTGCCACACACGAGTAGTGCACATACATTTTCCAGGTGACTTGTGAGGCCTAATCTTCTATGGTACTTCTAGAAGTTATGATCATTGGGGTTGGGTTAGGAATATGCACGCCCACAAGCACTTGTCATAGGATGAGCATGGGTAGGGTAGGGTAGCATATGGAGGAGGCTTTTATTGTGCATTCTAGTGTCCATTTCCCATTTGACTGAATAAGTTTTTAATTATGTGATAACTAAATAAAATATTAGGTGGTAATAAAACTAAAGATAATAAAATGCTTGTGTTGAGCCATTCCATTGAGGGATGCTGAATCTACACAATCTGAGCTTGAACTTTTTGATGCCAAGCGACTCTCCATGATGTCAACCCCTACTTAGTAGCCTTTTGAGTGTTTAACTAGGACCTATACTCCTTGCATTGTCTTAATTTCTTGTTTATAGCCATCATACTATCTGGTGTGAGTGTTAGCCATGGATGTTGTTCTTGTGTATTTGTGGTTGGATCATTATCTCCTTCAGCATAGTGGGAGTAGAACTATGGGTACCATGTGGTTGGGAGGCATAGCTACCCATACCACTACTAGGGACTGATGTACAGAGATGGTCTTTTTTCCTAGTGTGACCATTGCTAGATGTTTTCACTTGGTACTTTGGGTTCCAGAGTATGCTTTCTTTTGATTTATGCTTTCATTGGAATGCTTTTATATCATGTTTAGATGATGTTAGTTTATTTGATGCATTGCCATATTATGATGTTTAGCATATGACTAGATGATGTGAATTACTTTATTTCATTATCTATTGCTTATTGGTTTAGCATGTTAGATTTCCTATTCGTATGATGTTAGCATGTGATAGGTGATGTTATCTACTTTGTAAGATTATCTTATGCTTTATTACTAGCATGTTAGATTTTCCTATGATTTTATTGTAGCATGTTTTAGTAATGATGTCCCTATTATGATAGTACCAGTGATCTAGTTAGTGGCTTGAGATGTACATAGATACATGTATACATGTATGTATGTATGTATGCATCCATACATGCATACATTTATGCAAGATATATGTATGTATGGATGGATGCATGCATTCATGTATACATACATAGATATATGTATGTATACATAGATACATGTATGTATGGATGGATGCATGCATACAAACATGTATACATGCATGCATGTATAGATATATCTATGCATGCATGCATGCATACATACATACATATATCTATGTATGCATTGCATGCATGCATGCATAGATATATCTATGCATGAATGCATGCTACATAAATATATCTATGCATACATGCATGCATGCATGTATACATATATATATATATATATATATATATATATAGATATATCTATGTATGCATGTATGCATGCATATAGATACATACATACATAGATGTTTACATGTATGTTTGTATGCATCCATACATGCATACATGCATGCATGCATGGATGGATACATACATGCATGCATCTATACACGTATTTGTGGATGCATACATACATACATACATGTATACATGTATAGATCTTGTATGTATGCATAAGCATGTATGGATGCATCTATCCATGCATGCATGGATGCATTCATCTACACATATATGCATACATACATAGATGCATGCATGTATGTATGCATCCATGCATATGCTCCATGCATGCATCTATGCATACATGCATACATACATAGATGCATGCATGTATGGATGCATCCATGCATATGCATGCATGCATGTGTGCATACATCCATGCATGCATCTATGCATACATCAAAGCATGCATACATACATACATTTATATATCTTTTATGTATTCATATGCATATATGCATGCATACATACATCCATGCATCTATGCATGCATGCATCTACATCCATGCATGCATGCAGGTATTTATGCATCCATGCACATGCATGCATTTATGCATGCATGGATGCATACATCCATGCATGTATCTATGTCATACATAGATGCATGCATGTATTTATGCATCCATGCACATGCATGCATCTATGCATACATCCATGCATGTATGTATGCATGGATGCATACATACATGTATATGTCTTTTATGTATTCATATGTATGTATGCATGCATACATATATGCATGCATACATATATGCATGCATCTATGCATGGACGCATCAATCCATGCATGCAAATGTCATCTATGCATGCATGCATGTATGTATATAGATACATACATATATATGTATGTATGCATGCATGCGTCCATACATAAATATATCTATCTATACATTGCATACATACAAAGATATGCATGCATGCATACATACATACATACATGTATACATGTATATGCATGCATGCATGCATGTATGTATATATGTATGCATACATATGTATAGATATATATGTATGCATACATATGTATAGATATATATGTATATATATATATATGTGTATATATATATATATATATATATATATATATATATATATATATATATATATATATATATATGTATGCATGTATGCATGCATATGTATTGATGCATGCATGCATACATACATGTATATATCTATGTTTAGATGCATGGATAGATATATCTATGTATGTATGCAATGTGTACATAGATATATGTATGTATGAATACATACATGCATGCATACATTTTTTATATGTATGAATGAATATGTATGCATGCATGCATCCATACATGTATGCATACATATATATGTATGCATGCATGCATACATACACGTATATATCTATGTATACATGAATGCAAAGATATATCCATGTATGTATGCAATGTATACGTAGATATATGTATTTATGGATGCATACATAGATATATGTATGGATGAATATGTATGCATGCATACATCTATTCATGTATAGATGCATGCATGTAT
Organism: Cupressus sempervirens; assembly: GCA_028749045.1. Taxonomy (NCBI): domain Eukaryota; kingdom Viridiplantae; phylum Streptophyta; class Pinopsida; order Cupressales; family Cupressaceae; genus Cupressus; species Cupressus sempervirens. Next base: position 413,676,616 of record CM053790.1, read on the forward strand.
GTATGGATAGATTTTATGATGTGATGCTAACATCATCAAAATCCACACTTTTATTTGAACTTCAAATTGTTATAACTTTCACATTTGATCTTCTTTTTTGATGAAATGAACATCATTGGAAAGCTCTCATTAGGCTCTTCATTTTGAAATCCATTCTTGACCACTTTTGAGATAGCTTGATTTCACCCTTTATCTAACCCTCTACTCTACATGTTGATATAAACTTTGACCGAGTGTAACTTTTGCACATGAGCTCCTTTTTTGCCTGTTCAAGTTGCATCGGGTTCTATTCTCTAAGCTCTTTGTAGTGATACTAAATTTGAGAGATTATCACACTATTGAATTTTTTTCCTTTTGGATCCACTTGGATCATTCCTCCCCACTGAGAAGCTTTTGGACCTCCAAAAGTCTATTTTTATATACATTTTGAACAAGGGAAATGTTGCCCCACTTACCGAGTATCATTTGTATGTCCTATTGGAATTTTGAACATATGACCCACCACAAACATAAAAACATATGAGATATCATTTTTGACATAATTAACCATAAATCCAACAATTTCCACTATTACATCCATCACCCACATAGCATCAACTAGTAGAAGTAGAAGTAAAAAAATTGAAATAACTGATGAAATGGAAAGAATATCAACATTTCAAACCTCTCATATAGAAACATTGTTAGAAAATGAGCCTTTCAAATCCTCTTTTACCATTACTGGCTGAAGATTTGATTCTGCTTGCACCTGATCCTCACTAGCTACTACAAATATGAGAGTCAGTTTACTGCTTGCATTTACAATCATTTTCAAATGTCCTGTATTTACAATTGATCCTCCATTCTTCATGTGATGAGCTCTTATAATGTATTCAATCCCATTTTTAAACAAATGATACTTGTTATGTTCCCTGTAGAAGATAGCTTTCCTATCATATAAGTATGGGCTACCAAACACAATCCCACAGATATCAACTGGAACCACATCAAATTCAACCTCATCTATGAACTTAGATGTTATTGCAAATCTTAACTTACATTTCTTAGTAACTCGCAATCTATTATCATTGCACACCTAACCTAATGGATAAGGTCTTCTATGTGACTTAGTTTCCAATCCCAATTGTTTAACAATTTCTTCTAAAATTAGATTAACTTGGGAGCCACTATCTATCAATGTGTCAATTTTAGTGTTCTTTAAAATCACCCTTATATGAAGAAGTTCACACCTTTTACTATCTTCAAGAACAACATGACTTTTTGAAGTGGAACTATATGAAACATCAGTGGTAGAATCAAAAAAATTTTTACCTTTCAAACCCATAGCTGATATTGTTGCTTCATCACTAGAATCTGATCCAAGATCTTGAATAACAACCGTAGACTTTTTCCTACCCTTATGATCCTTAAACCACTTTGGTTTCAATTCTAGATGCAATTTCCAACACTTCTCTTCTACATGTCCTTTCTTTTGACAATGCGAACATGTAGGTTTGTCACCTTCCTCTTTCTTCACTATGGCTACCTTCTTTCCTTTCTTGATGCTGTTAGGGGGAGAAAATTCTTTCTTTGAACTAAAACTTACATTTTCTCCACCTGTTTCAATATGAGTCACTTGAACACATACTTCATCAAAGTTAGAAGGACTAAACATCAATATTGTATGCTTCAAATATGAATGCATTCCACCTATGTACTTTAATAAAGTATCTTGGGTATAAAGAGGAATTCCAAGAGTTAATGCTTTCTTCCTAAACACCTGTGTATACTCTTGCATAGACTGCCCTTTACCTTGCTTAAGATTTTTCCAATTCATAATGGCTTGTTGCATATAACCCAATTGATAAAACTATTTCTTCAAAGCGGAAGTAAATTCATACTAAGATGAAGTGATTTTACCATGTGTAGGAAGATCATCCTTGATTTTACTGTCCCACCAGACTAATGTAGTACCTCCTATTCTGAGATTAGCTAGCTGGATTTTTGAAGAATCATCCAAAATATTTTGAACCTTGCAATACACTTCGATCTGCTTAAGCCAATTATCCAATTTTTCAACATCTAATTCACCATTATATATAGGCAAATCAAACTTTACATCAAGCTTTAACAAGGATTTTTTCATAGAATGTTTCTTTTTAGAAGATTTAGATAGAGAAGAAGAAGATGATGAAGAAGATGAAGAGGATGGAGATGAAGGTTCAGGAGGGTTTCTACCATTTCCTACTCCTTTTCCTTTTCCATCTTTTGCTGAGGATTTAACTTCTTCTTTCTTCTTAGCCTTATCCACCTTTCTTAATTTTCGTTCATGTCTCTCTTGGAGAATAATGTTGACCAAAGCCTTTAATTCCACAAAAGATCTTTGGAATGCTTCTGCATCAAACTCAAGAACATGTTGTTTCAATTCCATTTCTTATTGAGGAAAAATCCTTCTTTTTCCAATTTTTGGATTGAACTCTTCAAGTTCACCTTCTCCTTGCTTCAACTTCAACTTGGTTAACATTCACCACCTGCAATTTCTCGGCAAGAATAGACTCTGATACCGAACTTGATCTATAAACTAGGATTTAATTTTTTTTAGCTTAATCCAAATTACATATTTAATTCCTGATCTAGGCAGTAATTGCATTGTTTTGTATCTTAAACCATTGAAATTACAAGAAGATTTATGCTTTAAACACTCAAAATTAACAATGTGTTTAATAACATAAAATCAAGAACATAACTTAAAGAAATAAGAGAAATAAGAAAGAGATAGAAGAGATGAAAACAATTTGATAATAGAGTTGATCGGGTTAGGACTATGTCTCTGGGTCCACTTCTCAATTTGGAGACCACTTTATTAATGTTGCCAGGAAAAACACACCTTCTTACAACTTTCAAGCTTCAACCTTTACAGTTTCTCTCTTTTTTGCACTTGAAAATAATAACTTCATGCTTACAATAATCTCTAACCTACAAACTCTCCCAAGAATTACAAAACTTTCCCCCAAGAGCAAATTTTCCTTCCAAGCTAATTGTTTTAACAAGGTTGGGCGGGTTTTTTTATGGATACATAACAACTCTTCCTCTAAAGTTACATATGCCATAAATAACCTATTGGTTGACCTTAATATTATGAGGGTAATGGTTGGGAGTTAAAATCCCATTATCCCTTTTCTTAAATTCAATTTAAATAACTATTTAAATTTGAATTTGAACTTTTTCCCTCTTTTTAAGATTTTATGATGTCATGCTAACATCATCAAAATCCACACTTTTATCTGAACTTCAAACTATTATAACTTTCACATTTGATCTTCATTTTTGATGAAATGAATGTCATTAGAAAGCTCTCGTCAGGCTGTTCATTTTGAAATCCATTGTTGACCACTTTTGAGATAGCCTAATTTCATCCTTTATCTAGCCCTCTAGTCTGCTTATTGACCTAAACTTTGACCGAGCACAACTTTTTCATATGAGCTCCTTTTTTGCCTGTTCAAGTTGTATCGAATTCTATTCTCTAAACTCTTTGTAGTATTACTAAATTTGAGAAATTATGAGACTATGCATCTATGTATACATACATGTGTCTATGTATGTATACATGTATGCATATATGTGTGTGTGTGTGTGTGTGTGTGTGTGTGTGTGTGTGTGTGCATGCATACATCCTTACATACATGTATCTATGTATGTATGCATGCATGCATATGGATAGATGGATGCATGCATACATCCATATATCCATGCATACATAGACATGCATGGATAGACATAAATAAATAGATAGGTATGCATGTCTGCATACATCCATACATGTATGCATACATAGACATGTATGTATACATGCATCATACATAGATACATGCATCCATCCATACATACATGTATCTATGTATGCATACATATTGCATACATATATACATGTATGTATGGATGCATGCATGCATGCATGCATGTATGTATGTATACATACATGTATCTATATATGTATACATGTATGTATACATATATATGTATGCATGCATGCATGCATACATAGATAGATACATGTATCTATGTATACATAGATATTGCATACATATATCTATGTATACATAGATATTGCATACATGTATCTATGTATACATACATATTGCATCCATCCATACATACATGTATTTATGTATATATGTATGCATGCATATGCATGAATAGATGCATGCATGCATGCATATGTATGTATGCATGCATATGTATGTATGCATATGCATTCATAGATACATGTATGTATGGATGCATGCATGCGTAGAGATATATATGCATGGATGCATGCATCCATACATACATGTATCTATGTATGATGCATGCATGCATGCATGGATTCATTCATATATCTATACATGCATATGTATATGTAATGCCTCACTTGGAGATCCTTGGAAACAAGGATGAAATACAAGTCAGAATATTTTTTTTTACAAGTATGAATGCACATGACAACATCATACAAGGATCACAACGATCGCAACAAAAGACTTCACCACAATCCCAACTACCAATGAATCTCCAAATGCCACTACCAAACTAACACACACAAACAAAGCCAACAATGACAACACATATGATGAGGGCTCAAGAAATGACCACTCATAGAAAAAACACCAAGTTAGGTTAAATGCAAAATCCTAAAATTTGACTAAGCCTGAAATCTTGAAGCCCTGAAAAATTGGCTAAGTCTGGATTTCTGAAGCCTTGGAATTTCCTAGAATCCATAACTTATCTCCGAGAGGTCTGAAACCTATCTCAAAAGATTCGTCACATATATTAAAATATATCTTAAGTATAAGGAATTAAATATACATCAACTTATACTTAAAAAATATATTTTAAACACCAAGAGACAACAATAGAACACGAAAAATTGCATCAAACAAAAACCACAAGAATACAAAATGCAACAACATAGGGTCAAAGAATGCCCAAAAGGGTTTCCAAAGCAACTCTCAAAAAGAACGGATCACGAAGAAAAGTGCTTGCTGATAGCATGCGCAGGTTTTCCACAAAAATTGTGGGACACTTTTTTCTAAGAGAGGGTGAAACTTCTCCTTAAGGCATGCAACACTCTTCTAGTGTCGTATGACATTTCTCAAGAAGGCATGCGACACTTTTCAACAACATACGATATTTCTCAAGATGACATGTGACACTCTTCTAGTGTCGTACGACATTTCTCAAGAAGGCGTGCGATACTTTACAGTGTCGTACGACATAATTTTTATGAGCGTGCGATACTTTTTAAAGTGTCACACCATGCTAAACAAATGTCGCCCATAGAAAACAAAGACACTTCCAGAACTTAGAAAGGTGAAGAATAGACCAAAGAACCTCCACACCAGGGAGTACTAGATCCACAAAGGCTCGAGGAATGAACACTTGAGTGAAAGAACAACACAGAAAGAAGAACATCTATCCATCTAAACTATAGCAGCAAGGAGCATATTAAAATAAACATCATAGTGAACAAAAGTGACATCGCAATGAACTGAACAAACAAACTAAGTATGCAGTTCCTCCCATCTATCAATAGCATCATAAGACCATCGTGGGTCCTAGCCATCCCCCATGCTTAACATCCCAAGACACCAACCAGATCATCAATACTATTGTAATACAGACATCACTACTAAAACATGCACAATAATAGCATAAAAAAATCTAACATGATAGTGATAACGCATAAGATAGTCCTACAGTAGATAACATCACATATCACATGCTAAACAATAGTAAGCAACATATATACTACTAAAGCAAATCACATCATCTAATCATATGCTAAATTTCATAATAAGGGAATTTGCCAAATAAAATAACATCATCTAAACATGATATACAAGCATCCCAATGAAAGCATAAATCACAAGAAAGCATACTCCAAAACCTGAAGTACCAAGTGAAGACATCCAACAACGGTCGCACTAACACAAAAGATCATCTCTGTACACCGATCCCTAGTAGTGGTATAGGTCCTGGTCAGACACTGAAAAGGCTACTAAGTAGGGACTAACATCATGGAGAGTCGCTCGGCATCAAAAAGCCCAAGCTAGGACTTGTGCAGATTCAACATCCCTCAACAGAAAGGCTCTAGCACCCCAAACCTTTTTATTATCTTAAGTTTTATTATCATTCACACATTTATTTAATTTTCACTTAATTAAAGCTTCCTTCACCAACCCTCTGGGCACAATGATCACCAGCCTGCAAGGTAGAAGCCCCCTCCATATGCTACCCTACCCTACCCATGCTCATCCTATGACAAGTGCCCGTGGGCATGCATACTCCCATCCCAACCCCAATGATCATAACTTTCGGAAAATGCACAGAAGATCGAGCCTCGCAAGTCACCCAACAAATGTATGCACACGTACTCATGTATGGCGCACCACCATCATGAAGATCATAACACAAGGATAGGAATGACAACACAATGCAAAAAAAACACCCAACTAAAAGCAACATGAGAAGGATGGATTCTACATGAATCCCAAAGCCAATAAAATCATACATCATAAAATCACTCAACTGGCCTCAATCTGAGAGTATGGATTCTACACAAATCTCAATGATGCGACAAGACCAAATATCAGGAACTTACTCAACTGACCTCAAATCGAGAGTATGGATTCTACATGAATCCTAGCATTCACGAAACAAAAGCAAGGGTCTAAAAGAAACAATAACAATAGGTAACAAATCACTCAACCAAACACAAAGTCGAGAGTACGGGTGTGACACGCATCCTAATGTAATAAAAGGTGCAATAGTGGTCTGACTGATATCCAAACAAATCATCTAGATCCACAACCCACATTGTGTCCAAAAAACTCGAGAAAATAAGGTGGCACACAAAACGAGGTAAAAACCCCAAAATTTGAAAAATCTCCAAAATTAAAACCCATTTGGCCTTTGGGTTCAAAAACCACAAAAATCCAAAAATAAAAAAAAATGGACACCATATGCAAAAATGGTCAGCATAACGACATAAAATTCCAAACCCTCATCCCAAAAAAAAGGGAAATGTTCATACCCGCCCAACCGGGTAGAACTAACATATAGAAACTGAGGGGAACACTAGTTCTTAGCCTCCAAACAAATGGCTACCAAAAACAAAAGCAGAAATGGAGTAGAAACAATAAAAAAGGAAAGCCCTACCTCACAGCCAAAAGCGCAAAACAGGAATCTGAACCATAAAATAAATATCCCACAGAAGTAGCTAAAAATTGTGGCAATCTAAGGTTTCCCCAAGCTGGATCCAACGAGCCCAACCTCGTGACGATCTCACGCCCATAGCTCCCACAACGAACAAAACAGTAAATCCTCATGAAGAGGATTTTGGGTTTTACTCTCCAACTTTCCAATTTGAAAGTGAGAAGTGAGGAATTAAATTCCTCTTTGGATATTTATTCACTTTTCGAGTGAATAATTGATTAGGGAAAATAACCAGCCAACCTAGTTAAACCTCGAATCCACCCAAACAAAAATAGGCTATTCCTATAAATAGGAATTCATCTATGGCAAAGCTGCCAAAAAATAAAATAAATCAATTAAAAAGTCCGAAAGCCCAAAAACACAGAAATCACCTTAACAACTTTTGCGACAATGCGAACCTCTAAATGCACAGACATGCTTACTGGTCTAATCACATAATGCAATGAGTTTCAGTTTTGGACCTTTTTGCTGTCAGGTAGGACCTTCCTGTTTTAATGTTTTTTCTTTGTTTCTCCTTTCATTTCTTGTAGCAATATGTTAAGAGGTTGTGAACTAGTGTTCCCCTCTATTTCTGTTTGCTAGTTCTGCCCGGTTGGTCAGGTATGAACGTTTTACCTATTTTTGAAATGGGGGTTTGGGTTTTTGGGCCATTATGCTGGCCATTTTTGCATACGGTGTCCATTCTCAATTATTTTTGGATTTTTGGGGTTTTTGAACCCAAAGGCCAAATGGGTTTTAATTTTGGATTTTTTTCAAAATTTGAGATTTTTACCTCAATTTGCATGCCACCCTATTTTATTGAGTTTTCTTGAAACATTGTGGTTCGTGGACCTGGATGATTTGTTTGGATACCAGTCAGAACACTTTTGCATCTTTTGTTGCATTGGGATGCATGTAGCATCCGTCATCCCGATTATGTTTTTGGTCAATTGACTTTTTTTTGCATTCTCATCCTGTCGTTATGTATGATCTTTATGATGGTGGTGCACCATGCACATGTATATTGTCAAGTGACCTATGGGCCTGATATTCCATGGTACTTTTGGAAGTTGTGATCATTGGGGTTGGGTTGGGAGTTTGCATGCCTTCGGGCACTCATCGTTGGATGAGCATGGGTAGGGTAGGGTAGCATATGGAGGGGGCTTCTATCTTGTAACCTGGTGACTACTTCCCGGTTGGCAGAGGAAGCTTTATATAAGTGATAATTAAATTAAAACTTTGGGTGGTAATAAATACAAGATAATTAAAATGTGTGGGTTGCGCGCCTTCTGTCGTGAAGAGTAGCTGCCCTAGGTTGTGCGCCTTCTGTTGAGAAGAGTAGCTGCCTATACTAGCTTGGGCTTGTTGATGCCAAGCGACTCTCCATGATGTCAATCCCTACGTAGTAGCCCATTGAGGTGTCTGACTAGGACCTATAGTTTATGCATTGTCTTTGTCTTGGATTCAGTCATCATACTGCTTGGCGTGTGTATTAGCCATGGTTGTTGTTTTGTGTGTGTGTGGTTGGATCATTATCTCCATCAGCACGGTGGGTGTGGACCTATGGGTGCCATGTGGTTGGGAGGCATAGCTACCTTCACCATAGCTAGGGACTGGTGTACAGAGATAGTCTATTGTCATAGTACGACTATAGCTGGATGTGTCACTTGGTACTTCGGTATACGGATTATACATTTTGTGATTTATGCTCTCATTACGATGTTATCATGTTTAGATGATGTTAGTTTTAACACATTCCTTATTATGATGATTAGTGTGTAGTAGATGATGTAATCTGATTATAGTTTTATCTTATGCTTACTACTAGCATGTTAGATTTTATTTACTTGCATTGTAGCATGTTTAGTAGTGACGTCCCTATTACGACAGCACCAATGATTTGATCGGTTGCTTGGGATGTTATGCATGGGGGATGGCTAGGGCCCATGATGGTCTTATGACACCATTGACAGTTGGGAGGAACCACGTACCTAGTTTGGTTATTTAGTTTATTGCTTGGATATTTATGCTTAAATGTAAGAGGTTATTTTCATGTTCACTGCAATGTTACTTTAGTTTATTGCAATGTTTCCTACTATTCTTCCTTTGCTATTATTTTAGATGGTTAGACTATACTTCTAGTTTTCCATCTTTTAGCTTGGATTTGAGTGTCCTTACCTCAAAAAGTGGATCCGGTACTCCCCGGTGTGGAGGAACTTTGTTTCATTTTTTTCTAGCCTTGTTTTTGTGTTTTTTGGGTGCGTGCTGATTCAAATCTTCGTGAGAGGATGCTTCTCTTTCGTGTGAGGATGAGAATCTTCACATGAGCCGCATATTTCTTGGTACAAGAATTCAAGTCTTTTCACGAGGATGAAAAGTCATCGCACGAGCCATTGAGAATCTTCGCGTGAGCTGGTGAAAGTCTTCGCACAAGAAGAAATACTGGTGCTCTGTCTTTGCGCGAAAAATAGGTGCTAGTTAGGCTTGTCAAAATAAAGTTCCAAAGTTGGTTTTAGATACCCTTTTGGTTTTCTTACCTTTCTAGTGCTTCTCAGATGTTGTTAGGGGCTTAAAATATCTTCGCGTCAAAAACAGGGGCTACTTAGCCAAATTTTAGGGCTTCAGAAATTCAGACTTAGCCAAATTTCAGGGCTTCAAGATTTCAGACTTAGCCACTTTCCAAGATTCATCTTATATCTTATAGCTTGGTAGGTCTTTGTGATTTTCGTGGTTGTGTTCTAGTTGGTACTAGCATTTGGATATCTGTTGGTGCTTGGTTGTCTTTCTATCTTCCGTTGCGATCTTTTGGTTTGTATAGGTTGTATCATGTGCACTTACACTTGTTTTAAAAAAAAAATTTGTTCTGACTTATTTTTCATCCTTGTTTCCAAGGATCCTTGGGTAGGGAATTACATATGAATCCATATATATGTATGCATACATGTATACATACATAGATACATGCATGCATCTATGAATGCATGGATGCACATGCATGCATCTATGAATGCATGGATGCATACATCCATGCATGTATCTATGTCATACATAGATGCATGCATGTATTTATGCATCCATGCACATGCATGCTTGTATGCATAAATCCATGCATGTATCTATTTCATACATAGATGCATGCATGTATGTATGCATGGATGCATACATACATACATACATGTATATATCTTTTATGTATGCATATGTATGTATGCATGCATCTATGCATGGATGCATCAATCAATGCATGCATCTATCATCTATGCATGCATGTATGTATGTATATAGATGCATACATATATATGTATGTATGCATGCATGCATCCATACATAAATATATCTATGTATACATTGCATACATAAAAAGATACCCATGCACGCATACATACATATATACATACATACATACATGTATACATGTATATGCATGCATCTATGGATGCATACATACATGCATGCATCATGCATCTATATATACATGCATACATGTATGTATGTATGTATATATATGCATGAATACATATATATGTATGGATGCATACATACATGCATGCATCTATGTATACATGTATACATACATGTATGTATTTATATACATATTGCATACATAGATATATGTATGTATGCATGCATCCATACATCCATCCATACATGTATCTATGTATACATACATGTATCTATGTATGTATGGAAGCATGCATACATACATACAACCATGTATCTATGTATGTATGCATGCATGTATCTATGTATGCATACATCCATACATACATGTATCTATTTATGTATGCAAGCATGCATACATACATACAACCATGTATCTATGTATGTATGCATGCATGTATCCATTCATACATACATGTATTTATGCATGCATGCATGCATGTATGTATACATACATGTATTTATGTATCTATACATATATGCATACATACATATATATATATATATATATATATATATATATATATATATATATATATATATATATATATATATATATATGCATACATGTATACATGCATGGATGCATGTATACATGTATGCATGCATATATATGTATGGATGCATACATAGATATATCTATCCATGCATGTACACATAGATATATATATATATGTGTGTGTGTGTGTGTGTGTGTGTGTGTGTACGTATGGATTTATGCATGCATCCATACATGTATATATCTATGTGTACATGCATGGATAGATATATCTATGTATGTATGCAATGTGTACATAGATATATGTATGTATGTATGCATGGATGCATCCATACATATATATGTATGCATGCATGCATACATACATGTATATATCTATGTATACATGCATGCAACGATATATCTATGTATGTTTGCAATGTATACATAGATATATGTATGTATGGATGCATACATAGATATATGTATGGATGAATATGTATGCATGCATGCATCCATGCGTGTATAGATGCATCCATGTATGTATTGATAGATTTTATGGTTTGATGCTAACATCATCAAAATCTACACTTTTATCTGAACTTCAAACTGTTATAACTTTCACATTTGATCTTCTTATTTGATGAAATGAACGTCATTGGAAAGCTCTCATCAGACTCTTCATTTTGAAATTCATTGTTGACCACTTTTGAGATAGCTTGATTTCACCCTTTATCTAACCCTCTACTCTACATGTTGACATAAACTTTGACCAAGCATAACTTTTGCATACGAGCTCCTTTTTCGCCTGTTCAAGTTGCATCGGGTTCTATTCTCTGAGCTCTTTGTAGTGATACTAAATTTGAGAGATTATCACACTATTGAATTTTTTTCCTTTTGGATCCACCTGGATCATTCCTCCCCACTGAGAAGCTTTTGGACCTCCAAAAGTCTATTTTTATGTACATTTTGAACAAGGGCAATGTTGCCCCACTTGTCGAGTATCATTTGTATGTCATGTTGGAATTTTGAACATATGACCCACCACAAACATAAAGACATATGAGATAGCATTGTTGACATAATTAACCATAAATCGACCAATTTCCACTATTACATCCATCACCCACATAGCATCAAGTAGTAGAAGTAGAAGTAACAAAATTGAAATAACTGATGAAACGGAAAGAGTATCAACATTTTGAACCTCTCATACAGAAACATTATTAGAAAATGAGCCTTTCAAATCCTCTTTTACCATTACTAGCTGAAGACTTGATTCTACTTGCACCTGATCCTCACTAGCTGCTACAAACATGAGAGTTAGTTTACTGCTTGCATTTACAATCATTTTGAAATGTCCTAAATTTACAATTGATCCTCCATTCTTCATGTGATGAGCTCTTATAATGTATTCAATCCCATTTTTAAACAAATGATACTTGCTATGTTCCCTGTAGAAGATAGCTTTCCTATCATATAAGTATGGGCTACCCAACACAATCCCATACATATCAACTGGAACCACATCAAATTCAACCTCATCTATGAACTTAGATGTTATTTCAAATCTTAACTTACATTGCTTAGTAACTCGCAATCTATTATCATTGCACACCCAACCTAATGGATAAGGTCTTCTATGTGACTTAGTGTCCAATCCCAATTGTTTAACAATTTCTTCTAAAATTAGATTAACTTGGGACCCACTATCTATCAATGTGTCAATTTTAGTGTTCTTTGAAATCACCCTTATATGAAGAAGTTCACACCTTTTACTATCTTCAAGAACAACATGACTTTTTGAAGTGGAACTATATGAAACATTAGTGGTAGAATCAACAAAAATTTTACCTTTCAAACCCATAGCTGATATTGTTGCTTCATTACTAGAATCTGATCCAAGATCCTAAACAAAAACCGTAGACTTTTGCTTACCCTTATGATCCTTAAACCACTTTGGTTTCAATTCCAGATGCAATTTCCAACACTTCTCTTCTACATGTCCTTTCTTCTGACAATGCAAACATGTAGTTTTGTCACCTTCCTCTTTCTTCACTATGGCTACCTTCTTTCCTTTCTTGATGCTATTAGGGGGAGAAAATTCCTTCTTTGAACTAAAACTTACATTTCCTCCACCTGCTTCAATATGAGTCACTTGATAACATACTTCATCAAAGTTAGAAGGACTAAACATCAATATTGTATGCTTCAAATATGAATGCATTCCACCTATCTACTTTAATAAAGTATCTTGGGTATAAAGAGGAATTCCAAGAGTTAATGTCTTCTTCCTAAACACCTGTGTATACTCTTGCATAGACTACCCTTTACCTTGCTTAAGATTTTGCCAATTCATAATGGCTTGTTGCATATAACCCAATTGATAAAACTATTTCTTCAAAGCAGAAGTAAATTCATACTAAGATGAAGTGATTTTACCATGTGTAGCAAGATCACCCTAGATTTTACTCTCCCACCAGACTAATGCAGTACGTCCTATTCTGAGAGTAGTTAGCTGGATTTTGGAAGAATCATCCAAAATATTTTGAACCTTGCAATACACTTCGATCTGCTTAAGCCAATTATCCAATTTTTCAGCATCCAATTCACCATTATATATAGGAAAATCAAACTTTACATCAAGCTTTAACAAGGATTTCTTCACAGAATGTTTCTTTTTAGAAAAATTAGACAGAGAAGAAGAAGACGATGAAGAAGATGAAGAGAATGGAGATGAAGGTTCAGGAGGGTCACTACCATTTCCTACTCCTTTGCCTTTTCCATCTTTTGCTGAGGATTTAACTTCTTCTTTCTTCTTAGCCTTATCCGCCTTTCTTAATTTTTGTTCATGTCTCTCTTGGAGAAGAATGTTGACCAAAGCCTTTAATTCCACAAAGATCTTTGGAATGCTTCTACATCAAACTCAAGAACATGTTGTTCAGATTCCACCTCTGATTGAGGAAAAATCCTTCCTTTTCCAATTTTTGGATTGAACTCTTCAAGTTCACCTTCTCCTTGCTTCAACTTCAACCTGGTTAACATTCACCACCTGCAATTTCTCAGCAAGAATAGGCTTTGATACCAAATTTGATCTATAAACTAGGATTTACAATTTTTTAACTTAATCAAAATTAGATATTTAATTTCTGATCTAGGCAGTAATTGCGTGGTTTTGTATCTTAAACCGTTTAAATTACAAGAAGATATATGCTTTAAATACTCAAAATTAACAATGTGTTTAATAACATAAAATCAAGAACATAACTTTAAAAAGTGAGAGAAATAAGAAAGAGATAGAAGAGATGCAAACAATTTGATAATAGAGTTCATCTGGTTAGGACTATGTTTTCGGGTCCACTTCTCAATTTGGGGACCGCTTTATTAATGTTGCTAGGAAAAACATGCCTTCTTACAACATCCAAGCTTCAATCTTTACAATTTCTCTCTCTTTTGCACTGGAAAATAATAACTTCATGCTTACAATAATCTCTCACCTACAAACTCTCTCAAGAATTACAAAACTTTCCCCCAAGAGCAAATTTTCCTTCCAAGCTAATTGTTCATCTCTTCTAAATTCCCTCCTTTTATACATGAAATTTAGCCTTAAATGGGCTAAAACAATTAACCAGCATAATCCCCTATTTTGGTTACATAAATTCGAATCTCCGCCTTTACCAATTTATGGTTGTGAGTTTACTCCTTGAATAGGGGTTTGTTTTAACAAATAACCTTATTTAAATAAGGTTGGGAAGATTTTTTTATGGATACATAACAACTCTTCCTCTAAAATTATATATGCCATAAATAACCTAATGGTTGACCTTAATTTTAGGAGGGTAATGGTTGGGAGTTCAAATCCCATTATCCCTTTTCTTAAATTAGAATTAAATACCTATTTAAATTTGAATTTTAACTTTTTCCCTCTTTTTAAGATTTTATGATGTCATGCTAACATCATCAAAATCAACAATTTTATTTGAACTTCAAACTATTATAACTTTCACATTTGATCTTCATTTTTGATGAAATGAATGTCATTGGAAAGCTCTAATTAGGCTCTTCATTTTTTAAATCCATTGTTGACCACTTTTGAGATAGCCTAATTTCACCCTTTATCTAGCCCTCTAGTCTCTTTGTTGACCTAAACTTTGACCGAGTGTAACTTTTCCATATGAGCTCCTTTTTTGCCTGTTCAAGTTGTATCAGATTCTATTCTCTAAACTCTTTGTAGTAATACTAAATTTGAGAAATTATGAGACTATGCATCTATGTATAAATACATGTATCTATGTATGTATACATGTATGCATACATATATGTGTATGTATGCATGCATACATCCTTACATACATGTATCTATGTATGTATGCATGCATGCATGCATAAGGATAGATGGATTCATGCATGCATACATCCATACATCCATGCATACATAGACATGTATGCATAGATATATCTATGCACGCATGCACGTATGCATGTCTGCATACATCCATACATGTATGCATACATGCATCGTACATAATTACATGCATGCATGCATAGACATATCTATGCATGCATCCATCCATACATACATGTATCTATGTATACATACATATTGCATACATAGATATATGTATGTATGGATGCATGCATGCATGCATGCATGTATGTATGTATACATACATGTATCTATGTATGTATACATGTATGCATACATAGATACATACATGTATCTATGTATTCATACATAATGCATACATAGATATATGTATGTATGGATGCATGCATGTATCTATGTATGCATACATGTATGCATACATATATATGTATGTATGTATCTATGCATACATACATACATATATCTATGTATGCTATATGCATGTATACATAGATACATGTATGTATGGATGGATGATATGTATGCAATATGTATGTATACATAGATACATGTACATATGGAAGAATGCATGCATACATGTATGCAATATGTATGGATACATAGATACATGTATGTATGGATGGATGCATGCATACATGTATACATACATAGATATAGAGATATATTTACATGTGTATATCTTTTATGAATGCATATGCATGTATGCATGCATGCATGCAAAAATATATCTACATGTATATATATCTACTATGTATGCATATGCATGTATGCATGCATGAATGCATGCATGCATACATCCATACATATATGTATCATGCATCCATATGCATGTACACATACATATATATGTATACGCATGTATGTATGCATATATTCATACATTCATACATACATAAATACATGTATACATGTATGTATATATATGTATGCATACATATATATCTATGTATGCATCCATGCATCCATACATATTGGTGCGGGAACACCTCGTCTCTCCAAATTTATGACAAGATGAATAATATTGCAATAGCTAAGTCGTTAAGATTTGGTATGATCATTGTATTAAAATGGGTCCATGTAACGAAATGGTTACAAGTGCTTACAATTGGCATGATAAATGTATTAAAAAAACAAGAAATGTAGATTTGCATTGTAATGCTTAAAGGGGCATTGAATATCGGGTAGATGGGTAGTTAAAATAACTACCTACAATCTCTTTTAAAGAGATCACATTAGAGGCAGAGAGGATCAATAAGGGATTGAGAGGATAGTGGAAAAGAGGGAGTGAATTAAAAAAGGAATTCACATGGCTCTCTGGCGGCAGCCAGAGAGCCATAACTTTGTAGTCTGTAGCATGTAATAGAAATCTGTGTTTTTGTCAATAAAGTCTCAGCTTTGCTCTCCTTATTGATTCTTGATCAGTGTGCTGACTGATATTCTTGATTAGTTTTTGATTCCTTGATTCTTGCCTTTTTTCATTATATTGATCCCGGTTCGGAAGACGGAATTGTGTATGTGTCTGAATGTTGCATTTAACTGAATCGGTTATGGAACTCGATAGTAATCCTTGTTGCATTAGATCCACCATTTCACATGCATAAAAACATGAGAAACCAAATCCTCTGTATTGGGTGGAACCACAGTTTATTTGTGAAGAGGAGCATTCATCAATGGATGTCGTGATGCATGATAATAAAAGAAAGGTGGCAGTTTTTATAGTAGCTCAGGACTATATTGGAAACCTGATAACAAAGCATGATCTCAATACATGTCAAAGGTGACAACATTCTGGAAGGAGAAACCTGATATCCACCAAAGGAAGACACCGTGGCAATTTGTTTGTTCAAACTGATTGCACAGTGAGCTGTCAATCATGGTCATAATGAAAGGTGATGAATCTATGAACAAGAGGAAGGACCTGATAACTTGTAATGTATGAGTTATCGAGATTGGTATTTGATATCAAACAGGTGGTAGCTTTTATCAAGTCCAACCCAAATAATTGTGACAATGGTCATTGGATGGTAGGGGTGATGATATCTTGAACCTCATTCGATAAGGAAGAGTGATAGCCAATGATATGTGAAAGTTGAGACCAGAGACTGATGGCTAAATGGTGGTTACACCAGATGTGTGGAAGAGAATAACTAGTGATAAAAGGATTCTGTGATTCATCTCATTAATGAGTCAGTATAACCGAAAAAAGAAATAAGAACATCTCCTTTTGCAATGATCGAGTGTTCGGTCTTGATAATTTGTGGACGCAGCCCCAAGATTCAATGGTATTGGTCCAATTTGCTGTTGTAATGGAGCTCGAATTTGGATGGAAAAAGGAGGTGGATTATGCATCTATGTGTTGATTTGAGGTCTTCGGTTACATTTAGTAGCCTAGAATAAGGACAGAGAGAGATTGAGTGTTTCCATTTACATCACATATGCATACGTATATATATCTATGTATACATGTATTCATGGACAGATTCTCTATGTATGTATGCAATGCATGCATCCATCCATATGCATGTATCTATGCATGTATGGATACATAGATATATCCATACATATATCTATGTATGCATGCATCCATCCATACATATATCTATGTATACAGTGCATCCATAATATAGGTATGTATGCATGCATGCATCCATACATGCATACATATGTATGCATGCATATATATACATACATACATACATACATGTATACATGTACATATGCATGTATACATAGATGCATGCATGAATGTATGCATCCATGCATGCATATGCATACATTAAAGATATATACATGTATACATGTATAGATACATATATGCATGCATGCATCCATACATATACATACATATATATATCTATGTATACATGTATGCATGCATAAATTCTCTATGTATATATGCAATGCATGCATCCATCCATGCATATATCTATGTATAAATTGCATCCATAATATATGTATGTATGAATGCATGCATAGATGTATACATATGTATGCATGTATTTATAAACATACATACATACATACATGCATACATACAAGATATATACATGTATACATGCATGTATGTATGTATAGATGGATGCATGCATATATGTATACATACATAGATACATGTATGTATACATAGATACATATATCTATGCATGCATGCATCCATAGATATATCTATGCATGTATGTATACACACATGTATGTATGGATGCATGCATGCATATATCCATACATATATCTATGCATGCATGGATGCATCCATAAATACATACATAGATATATGTATGCATGCATGGATGCATCCATAAATACATACATAGATATATGTATGCATGCATGCATGCATGCATAGATACATGTATGTATGAATGCATGCATGCATATATATATATCTACGCATACATCTATGCATAGATATGGATGCATAGATATATCTATGCATGGATGCATGTAGAGATATATCTACATGTATATATCTTGTATGTATGCATATGCATGTATGCATGCACACATATATATGTATGCATGCATGCATAGATATATCTACATTAATGCATATATGTATGCTTACATACATGCATACATACATGTATCTATGTATGTATGGATGCATGCATGCATGCATACATACATCCATACATTTATCATGCATCCATGTGCATGTATGCATACATATATATGTATATGCATGTATGCATGCTTGCATGTATGTATGCATGCATCCATCCATACATACATGTATCAATGTATCTATGTATGTACACAATGCATGCATCCATCCATATGCATGTATGTATGCATGTATGGATAAATACATACATACATACATTCATGCGTGTATATATATGCATGCATGTATCTATATATGGATGCATCGATATATCTATGTATGTATGCAATGCATGCATCCATCCATATGCATGTATGTATGCATGTATGGATGCATAGATACATACATACATGTATGCATGTATGTATATGTATGCATGCATACATATATCTATGTATGCATGCATGCATCCATACATATACATACATATATATATATCTATTTATACATGTATTCATGCATAAATTCTCTATGTATGTATGCAATGCATGCATCCATGCATATGCATGTATGTATGCATTAATGGATACATAGATATATCCATACATAGATATATCCATACATATATCTATGTATGCATGCATCCATCCATACATATGTTTATGTATACATTGCATCCATAATATATGCATGCATGTATGCATATATATATATAAATACATACATGCATGTATACATGAACGTATGCATGTATACGTAGATGCATGCATGGATGCACACATATATCAATGTATGCATGCATCCATCCATACATATATCTATGTATACATTGCATCCATAATATATGCATGCATGCATGCATATATATACATACATACATACATGTATACATGAACGTATGCATGTATACATAGATCCATGCATGCATATGCATACATACAAGATATATACATGTATAGATACATACATGCATGAATCTATGTATGTATGCATGCATACATATATATCTATGTATGCATGCATGCATCCATACATATACATACATATATATATCTATGTATACATGTATGCATGCATATATTTTCTATGTATGTATGCAATGCATGCATCCATCCATATGCATGTATGTATGCATGTATGGATACATAGATATATCCATACATATATCTATGTATGCATGCA
Source organism: Cupressus sempervirens (assembly GCA_028749045.1). Taxonomy (NCBI): domain Eukaryota; kingdom Viridiplantae; phylum Streptophyta; class Pinopsida; order Cupressales; family Cupressaceae; genus Cupressus; species Cupressus sempervirens. Next base: position 413,696,857 of record CM053790.1, read on the forward strand.
TGCATCCATGCATATATCTATGTATAAATTGCATCCATAATATATATATGTATGCATGCATGCATGCATACATGCATACATATGTATGCATGCACATATATACATACATACATACAAACATGTATACATGAACGTATGCATGTATAGATAGATGCATGCATGGATGTATGCATCCATGCATGCATGTGTGTATGCATCCATACATGCATATGCATACATACAAGATATATACATGTATACATGTATAGATACATACATGCATGCATCTATGCATACATGCATACATACATAGATACATGTATGTATGGATGCATATGCATGCATACATAGATACATGTATGTATGGATGTATGCATGCATACATACATGTATGCATCTATGTATCCATGCATACATTCATAGATCCATGTATGTATGCATACATATGTATACATACATAGATATATCTATGCATGCATGCATATATATATATATATATATATATACACACACACACACACACATATGCATACATTCATATGTATGCATGCATGCATACATACATGCATTAGCATACATAAGTAGATATATCTATGCTAAATGCATACGTACATGCATGCATCTATGTATACATGCATACATACATAGATACATGCATGTATGAATGTATACATGCATGCATACATACATAGATATATCTATGCATGCATATATATATATATATATATATATATATATATATATGCATCCATACATATGCATGCATGCATACATGCATCCATACATATATCTATGTATGCATGCATATATATATGTTCATACATACACATGCATGCATATATATATATATACATACATACATATGCATGCATGCATACATGCATCCATCTATATATCTATGTATGCATGCATGCATACATCCATGCATACATCCATACATCCATACATGTATACATAGATATATATATGTACATACATACATATGCATGCATGCATATATATGTATGCATGCATATACATACATACATACATACATGTATACATGTATGTATGTATGTATGCATCCATATGTGCATCCATAAATGCAAGATATATGTATGCATGGATGTAATTGGCATAAAATGAAAAAATGATGATTGATTGTGTTTGTGCATACTTATTATATAAGTATAGAATCTATTGAACATATCATTATGATAGAATTTGTGTCATTATGGTACAATTTGTACCATTAATTTGACTTACCGACTGAAGAATTATTAAGAATAATTATAAGAAATTATTATATAATAATTATAGAATCTATCAATAGATCTGGCTTAATTTCACAATTGGATCGGGCAATAAAAACTCTAATATTCTAAAAGAATAATATTAGATTGATGAAAGAAAATAATATCTTGAAATATGAAGAAAAGCAACTTTGGTAAAATACTCTTTCTTCTGTCTGTCTTTATTCAAAAATACTTGACTTATGCAAAAGTTAGTTATCTCATTTTTGGGCATGAATTAGAAAAAAACTTGTTGTTTTCATTTTGTCAACATAGGCATGCATGCATGCATCTATACATATATCTATACATAAATATATCCATACATTGCATACATAAATAGATATATCTATGCATGCATGCATACATAGATATATGTAGGTATATGTATGTATGCATCCATAAGTGCATACATACATGCAGGATATATGTATGTATGGATGGATCCATCCATACATGCATACATACATAGATACACGTATGTATGGATGAATGCATGCAAATGTATGTATGTATGGATGTATACATATATCTATGTACATGCATACATATATGCAAGATATATGTTGCATACGTTGCATACATATATAGATATGTTGCATGCATCCATACGTTGTGTACATACATAGATATATCTATGCATGCATGCATAATACATAGATATATGCATGCATGCATATATATATACACATATATATATGTGTGTGTGTGTGTGTGTATGTACGTATGTATGGATGGATACATATATTTATGTATGCATGCATGCATGCATACATAGGCATGCATGCATATATACATCTATACATGTATGTATGGATGGATGGATGCATGCATGCATCTATACATATAACCACACATATATGCATGCATGCATGCATACATACATATATCTATATATTCATTGCATACATACATACATATATCTATGTATGCATGCATGCATCCATAGATATATATGTATTTATGCATTTATGCATACATACATACATACATACATATATATATATATATATATATATATATATATATATATATATATATATATATATATATATATATATATATATATATGTACATACATAGATGTATAAATGTATGTATGTATGTATACATACATATGTATGCAATGATATATACATGCATACATATGTATCCATGCATATGTATGCATGCATATATATACATACATGCATGCATATACATACATACATACATACATACATGTATACATGTATGTATGTGTGCATCCATCCATGCATACATATGTATGCATGCATATATATACATACATACATAAATATATACATGCATACATACATATATCGATACATAGATACATGTATGTATGGATGTATGAATGCATCCATACAAGCATGCATGCATACATATACATATATGTATACATGCATAAATACATATATGTATCTATGCATACATACATGGATACATGTAGGCATTCATACATACATATATGTATACATGCATACATACATGGATACATAGATGTATACATAGATAGATGCATGCATCCATTCATACATATATCAATACATATATCTATGTATGTAATATGTATGTATACATATTATATACATAAATACGTGTATGTATACATACATGCATGCATCCATACATATATATATGTATACATGCATGCATTCATGCATCCATACATACATATATCTATGTATGCAATATATATGGATACATAGATACATGTATGTATAGATGGATGCATGCATTCATGTATATATACATAGATACATGTATCTATACATAGATACATGTATGTATGGATGCATGCATGCATGCATCCATTGATACATACATGTATGCATCCATACATCTATGTATACATACATGTATCTATGTATGTATGTATGGATGCATGCATGGATAAATGTATGTATGGATGGATGCATGCATGCATCCATACATATATCGATATATATATCTATGCATGGATACATGTATCTACGTATACATACATGTATCTATGTATGTATACATGTATACATCCATATATATATGTATGCATACATGTATACATGCATGCATCCATGTATCTACGTATACATACATGTATCTATGTATGTATACATGTATGCATCCATATATATGTATGCATACATGTATACATACATAGATACATGTATGTATACGTACATGCATGCATGCATGCATGCATCCATACATATATCCATACATATATCTATTCATGCATGCATTTATCTACGTATACATACATGTATCTATGTATGTATACATGTATGCATCCATATATATGGATGCATACATTTATGCATACATGCATGCATGCATGCATCCATACATATATCCATACATATATCTATGTATGTATGTATCTACATATACATAGATGTATCTATGTATGTATACATGTATGCATCCATATATATGTACGCATACATGTATTCATACATAGATACATCTATGTATACATACATGCATGTATCCATACATATATCTATGTATGCATGCATGCATGCATGCATCGATACATACATATATCTTTGTATGCAAGATGTATGTATACATAGATACATGTATGTATGGATGGATGCATGCATGCATCCATACATATATCTATGCATGCATGCATGCATCCATACATACATGTATCTATGTATATATGTATGTATGCATATGCATGAATAGATGCATGCATGCATGCATATGTATGTATGCCTATGCATTCATAGATACATGTATGTATGGATGCATGCATGCGTAGATATATATATGCATGCATGCATGCATCCATACATACATGTATCTATGAATATATGTATGTATACATAGATACATGTATGTATGGATGGATGCATGCATGCATTCATCCATCCATACATATATCTATGCATGCATGCATCCATCCATACATACATGTATCTATGGATATATGTATGCATGCATATGTATTTATACATATGCATTCATAGATACATGTATGTATGGATGCATGCATGCATGCATCCATACATACATGTATCTATGTATGATGCATGCATGCATGCATTCATGCATATATCTATACATGCATATGTATATACGTAGGCATGCATGCATATATAGATATATCTATGTATACATTGCATTCATACATAGATATATCAATGCATGCATGCATGTATACATAGATATATCTATGTATGTATGCATGCATGCATACATACATATATATCTAAGCATGGATATATGTATATGGATAGATATGGATATATGCATGGATGAATGTATGTATGTATGTATGTATATATATATATATGCATACATGCATGCGTAGATACATACATGTATCTATGTATGATGCATGCATGCATCCTGTCTGATGTAGGAGCATCTTGCATGGAAAAATTAAACTATTAGAAAAAAAAAGAGAAAAGAAAAAAGAGAGTAAAAAAAGGAAAAAAAAAAAAAAAATTTGTGGAGAGAGAAAATGACGAAAATAGAAGAAAAAATAATAAAAAAATAAAATAAGAAAAAATGAGAAAAGATAAATTTCTATTTTCAAGGTGCATAGGTGGCATAAATAGAAAAATAATAAAAATAGTTGTTATTCCATTAATCGAGGTGTGTAGGTGGAATCTTAGAAGTTTGTGGAAACTTAAATCATGCATTTAATATTTTTTGTGATCCATAAAGAAAATTTAATTTTGTAATTGGGCCACATGGTGGTGCTTAGTTGTATTTAGGTGGAAATTCTAGGAAGTTGTAGATATTGTAGAAGGTTGTAGGTGAAATTCTAGAAGGTTGTGGATATTCTAGAATGTTGTGGATAAATCATGCCTTGGGTAGTAAGTGCCTATTTAAGGAAGGCTTATGTTCATTTGTAATCAAGCTCTTCAAGTAGAAGCTCTTCAAGTGTAAGCTCTTCAAGTGTAAGTTGGAAAAATAGAAGCTCTCAAGGTGAAGCTCTTCAAGTAGAAGCTCTTCAAGTGTAAGTTCTTGTAGTGAAGCTCTTTGTATGTAATCTCTTGTAAGGAAGCTTGAGAACTAGAAGCTTGGGAAGTAGAAGTCTTCAAGAAGAAGCTCTTTGTTGTAAGCTCTTCTAGTTGGAAGCCCTTAGTGAGGAATCTCTCTTATATTGTAAGAATTTGGAGTCCTTTCATTTGGAGGATATTGTAATGAATTTCAAGTATTAATGGATGCTCTATGAAGCATTTTTGTCATCTCTCTATCTCCATATTGTTGCATCTTTGGTTGTGAGTTGGTACGGGTGGTGTGGCCCTACATCAGTGGTATCAGAGCATAGCTTTGTCAGTGATAGCAAAGCATGCCCTTCAGCAGTGGTATCAAAGTATACCTTTGTCAGTAGTAGCAGAGCCATACTACATCACATCCATACATACATATATCTACGTATACATACATATCCATATCCATAGATATATGCATGTATGTATGTATATGCATGCATGCATACATACATATATATGTATTCATGCATCTATATATATACATACATACATACATGTATACATGCATGTATGTATGTATGCATCCATACGTGCACACATACATGCAAGATATATGTATATATGGATGGATGAATGGATACATGTATACATACATAGATACTTGTATGTATGGATGGATGCATGCATATGTATATATGTATGGATGGATACATATATCTATGTATGCATGCATGCATGCATGCATACATAGGCATGCATGCATATATACATAGATACATGTATGTATGCATGGATGGATGCATGCATGCATCTATACATATAACCACACATATATGCATGCATGCATGCACGCATATATACATATATCTATGTATACATTGCATACATTCATAGATATATCTATGTATGCATTTATGCATACATAGATATATATGTATGTATGCATGTATATATATGCGTGCATGTATACATATGTATGTATGCATACATATGTATACATGCACCCATATATATACATGCATACATACATGTATACGTGTATGTATGTATGTATATATATGCATGCGTACATATGTATGCATGCATATATATACATACATACATACATGTATACATGTATGTATGCATGTATATATATGGGTGCATGTATACATATGTATGCATGAAGTCATACATATATCAATACATAGATACATGTATTTATGGATGTATGAATGCATACATGCATGCATGCATACATACATATATGTATCTATGCATACATACATGGATACATGTATGCATTCATACATACATATATATGTATACATGCATACATACATGGATACATGGATGTATACATAGATACATGCATGCATCCATACATATATCTATGTATACATGCATGCATGCATGCATGCATCCATAATTGCATGCATGCATCCATACATACATATATCTATGTATGCAATATATATGGATACATAGATACATGTATGTATGGATGGATGCATGCATTCATGTATATATACATAGATGCATGCATGTATGGATGGATGCATGCATGCATATATCCATACATATATCTATGCATGCATGAAACTATCGATACATACATGTATACATGCATGCATCCATAAATACATACATAGATACATGTATGTATACATAGATCTATTGATGCATATATGGATGCATACATGTATACATACATAGATACAAGTATGTATACATCCATACATGCATGCATCCATGTATCTACGCATGCATACATGTATCTATGTATGTATACATGTACGCATACATGTAGACCTACATAGATACATGAATGTATACATCGATACATGCATGCATCCATGTATCTACGTATATATACATGTATCTATGTATGCATCCATATATATGTATGCATACATGTATACATACATGTATGCATGCATGCAACCATACATATATCCATACATATATCTATGCATGCATGCATTTATCTATGTATACATACATGTATCTATGTATGTATAGATGTATGCATCCATATATATGGATGCATACATTTATACATACATAGGTACATATATGTATGTATACATGCATGCATGCATGCATCCATACATATATCTATAAATATATCTATGCATGCATGCATGTATCTATGTATACATACATGTATCTATGTATGCATACATGTGCATACATATATCTATACATATATCTATGCATGCATGCATGCATCTACGTATACATACATGTATCATTGTATGTATACATGTATGCATCAATATAGATGTATGCATACATGTATCCATACATAAATACATGTATGTATATATACATGCATGCATGCATGCATCCATACATATATCTATGTATGCATCCATGCATCGATACATACATATATCTATGTATGCAATATGTATGTATACATAGATACATGTATGTATGGATGGATGCATGCATGCATGTATACATACATAGATACATGTATATATGGATGGATGGATTCATGCATGCATGCATCCATAAATATATTCATACATATATCTATGCATGCATGCATCCATCCATCCATACATGTATCTATGTATATATGTATGTATGCATAGATGCATGCATGCATGCATACATGTATCTATGTATGTGATGTAGGAGCATCCAGAGGTATAAGGGCAATCCTGTGTCACCCAGAAAATGTACTTAGACTTAGTTTTTGTTTTATGTGTTTTCATTTTTGGCTACTCATTTGTGTCAAATAAAGGTTCTAACTCTCATAGTTTCACTATTAGTGTTCTAGGATAGAGTATTTGAACACCTTAGGATACGTGTAAATGCTGAAACAAATAGGAGTATGTAATTGAGTCATCATTTTGGTGAACTAGAAGGTGTAAATTGGCTGGATGAATGTAATTGTAATTGAGAGCATTCCAAAAAAAAAATAAGGTCAAAAGGCCCCACGGTTTGAAAGTTATTGCAGTTTTTCAATTTTTGGAGGCCTCCTAAGAATGCTTCAAAGTCAGGTTAGGGGCATTAAATGACCTCAAAAAAGGCCAAAAAATGGGGGACGAGAAAAGCCTATCCATAAAGCTATAGATCACTTTGAGAGCTTTCTGGAAATGTAAACGGTTCGTCAATCTGAGCTATGGTTCAAGAGTTATGCCTCCTAGAAGTTCGGTTATCATCTTTTGATTCTTCTAGATTTGCACCAACTCCTAATGCGACTTTTGGAGCCTTCTACTTGGTTGGTGGATACCTACTAGCACTTTCTAAAATGTATTCCTAGTCCTTAACCCTCCAGTGTCTATTTAAGGACATTTTTGGCATTGTAAAAGGCAGTTTGGAGTGGAGTTTGAGAGAAGGTACTAAAAGGAGAAATTATCTCTAAATTTATGCTATTGTAAGCCCATAGGGCATGTTTTGAAGTCTATTATCTTAGTACTGGAAGTATTAGCTTATTTACAAAGTTAATAAAATTTTCCTTTCTTGTTATGTCCATTCTGTGCTTGGGTGGTGTCTCCATCAAGTGGTATCAGAGCAGGTTTTCTTGAGTGTGTAGACAGAGCACTGACTGTGAGGAAGTTTGCACCAGGACTGTGTGGTTGTGGGTTTGAGTTACGAAGATGCCTCCAAAAAGAGAGCATTGTAGTGCCTCTCTCATTTGACTTTTGCAAGTCATCCTGATGGATGCAACCTTGCTGATCTTTTGTTGTGATAGATCATGATTGTGACCTTGAGTGGTCTACATCGTTGAGGTGTTTGGGTTTATGTTTCTTTATCAGTTGCTTTGATTATGCTTTTGACTGAACTTTGAGATTATGATGTGATTTTTGGTTTACTGAGGTTTGTGCTAGTGGTTACCAGGATCGATGTGGTATCATGAGATTTTTCCGTGAGTACCCTAAGATGTGTGCAGAGATTGCACTGTGTACTATTACCATGCTACGTGGGACTAGGTTCCTGTAGCAGCGGTTAGTCATGTTTATGACTATGGTTGTTTATATGTTTTAAATTCCTTTTTAATGCAGAGTAATCAATCATTATTGAATGCTTAAGTAATTAGAATGGATTGTTCTTATTGGATTATTTGGTTATGTGTTGTGGACATTTACCTTGTTTAATTTTGATCTAAGAGATATCTGTTCTTATGTGATATTTTACATTTGAGATGACCTAAGGGTCAGATGTTACTCTTTGATTCCAGTATCATAGATATTAGACTACTATGCTATTTAGTTAATCATATTTCTTGATGATGCTATTTTGAGATGACAGTGTGTTTTATGGTGATATTTTGTTATCTGGTATTTGGACATACCTCTAATTTTGCTATATGATGGATTTAATGCTATGGTTATTTACTTCATTCCTGCATAGCTATGCCTTTTGCGAACGTGAGTGATGTAAATAGATTATTTTAATATAATTAATTAAATGGCTAAATTAGGTGATTTAAAGCATTTATTGCTTCGGCTATGTTATTATATGCAATTGCACTTGATCGTGTTGTTTAGTGTGCAAGATTTATATCCCTGGCAGTGGCACATGGAGTTAGTGATTCAGCCTTTCATATTTTACCAATGTCATCCTTGCATGGTCGACGTAACCTTAATTAAAATTTTTAATTTAAACCTTTTGGTGATTATTAAATTTGAACTCATTTGCATTATGTGATTAGACCAGTAAGCGTGTCTGTGCATTTAGAGGTTCGCATTGTCGTGAAAGTTGTTAAGAAGATTTATGTGTTTTTCGGTTTTCAGGCTTTTTAATTGATTTATTTTAATTTTTGGCATCTTTGCCATAGATGAATTCCTATTTATAGGAATAGCCTATTTTCGTTTGGGTCAATTCGGGGTTTAACTGGATTGGCTGGTTAAATGCCCTAATCGATTATTCACCCAAAAAGTGAATAAGTATCCAAAGAGGAATTTAATTCCTCACTTCTCACTTTCAAATTCGAAAGTTGGAGAGTAAAACCCAAAATCCTCTTCATGAGGATTTACTATTTTGTTCGTTGTGGGAGCTACGAACGTGGGATCGTTTGAAGGTTGGGCTCGTTGGATCCAGCTTGGAGAAACTTTGGATTGCCGCAATTTTCAGCTACTTCTGCAGGATATTTATTTTATGGTTTAGATTCCCATTTTTCCCTTTCGGCTGTGAGGTAGGCCTTTCCTATTTTATTGTTTCTGCTCTGTTTCTACTTTTGTTTTTGGTAGCCATTTGTTTGGAGGCTGAGAACTAGTGTTCCCCTCCGTTTCTTTATGTTAGTTCTACCTGGTTGGGTGGGTATGAACATTTCCCTATTGTTTGGGATGAGGGTTCAGGATTTTATGCCGTTATGCTGGCCATTTTTTCATACGGTGTCCGATTTCATTTATTTTTGGATTTTTGGGGGTTTTGAACCCAAAGGACAAATGGGTTTTAATTTTGAAGTTTTCTAAATTTTTGGGGTTTTTACCTCGTTTTGCATGCCACCCTATTTTCTCGAGTTTTCTTGGCACAATGTGGGTCGTGGACCTTGATGATCTATTTGGATATCAGTCAGACCACTTTTGCACTTTTATGTTGCAATGGGATGTGTGTTGCATCCGTACTCTCGATGTTGTGTTCGGTTGAGTGATTTTATACTTGTTATGGTTTTTGTTGGACCTTTGCTTTTGTTTTGTGAATGCTAGGATTCATGTAGAATCCATACTCTTGGATTGAGGCCGGTTGAGTGAGTTCATGATGTTTGGTCTTGTTATATTATTGGGATTCGTATAGAATCCATACTCTCAGATTGAGGCCGGTTGAGTGATTTCATGATGTATGATTTTATTGGCTTTGGGATTCGTGTAGAATTCATCCTTCCTATGTTGCTTTCAGTTGGGTGTTTTATTTGCATTTTTTTCTCATTCCTATCCTTGTGTTATGATCTTCGTGATGGTGGTGCACCAGACACGAGTACATACGCGTACAATTGTTGGGTGACTTGCGATGCCCAATTTTTTGTGGATTTGCTAGAAGTTATGATCATTGGGGTTGGGATGGGAGTATGCATGCCCACGGGCAATTGTCATAGGATGAGCATGGGTAGGGCAGGGTAGCATATGGAGGGGGCTTCTACCTTGTAGCCTGGTGATCATTGTGCCTAGAGGGCTAGCAAAGGAAGCTTTAATTAAGTGAAAATTAAATAAAATGTGTGACTGGTAATAAAACTTAAGATAATAAAAAGGTTTGGGGTGCAAGAGCCTTTCCGTTGAGGGATGTTGAATCTGTGCAAGTCCTAGCTTTTGCTTTTTGATGCCAAGTGACTCTCCATGATGTTAGTCCCTACATAGTAGCCTATTGAGTGTTTGACCAGGACCTGTACTCCTTGCATTGTCTTAGGTTCTTGGTTGCAGCCATCATACTGTCTGGCGTGAGTGTTAGCCATGGATGTTGTGTTTTATGTGTGTTTTTAGTTGGATCATTATCTCCATCAGCACGGCGGGTGTGGACCTATGGGTTCCACATGGTTGGGAGGTGTAGCTACCTTCACCACTACTAGGGACTGGTGTATAGAGATGGTCTCTTATCCTAGTATGACTGTTGCTGGATGTTTTCACTTGGTACTTCGAGTTCCGGAGTATGCTTTCTTGTGATTTATGCTTTCATTGGAATGCTTGGATATCATGTTTAGTTGATGTTAGTTTACTTGACACATTCCCTTATCATGATGTTTAACATATGATTAGATGATGTTATTTGATTTAGTAGTATATCTATTGCTTATTGATGTTTAGCATGTGATAGGTGATGTTATCTACTGCAGGATTATCTTATGCTTTACTACTAGCATGTTAGATTTCCTTATGCTTTACTACTAGCATGTTAGATTTCCTTATGCTTATATTGTTGCATGTTTTAGTAGTGACATCCCTATTATGATAGTACTGATGATCTGGTTGGTGGCTTGGGATGTTACGCGCGAGGGATGGCTAGGACCCATGATGGTCTTATGATGCTATTGATGGTTGGGAGGAACCGCGTACTTAGTTTGGTTGTTTTGTTCCTAAGATGCATTTCTGTGCATTGTGATGTTGCTTTTGTTCTCTACAATGCTTATTTTCAGTGTGTTCTTTGCTGTTGTAGTTTTGATGGTTTGGTGTTCTTCATTCTGTGTTGTTATTGCACTCAAGTGTTCATTCCTCGAGCCTTTGTGGATCCGGTACTCCCCGGTGTGGAGGTTCTTTTGTTGGTTTTCCCTATTTTTGAGTTCTAGAAGTGTTTTTACTTTTTATGGGTGACATTTGTTCAACATTGTGCGACACTGATAAAGTATCACACGCCCATAGAAATAATGTTGTATGATACTATAAAGTGTCGCACGACTTTATGAGAAATGTCTCACGATACTTTTCCAGTATCGCACGCCTTCTTGAGAAGTGTCACACGCAGTAAGGGAGAAGTGTCACCCTTCGTTAGTAAAAAGTGTCGCATGATTTTTGTGAAAAACCTACATGTGCCATGAGTCAGCACTTTTCTTCATGATCTGATCTTTTTGAGAGTGGTTTTGGATACCCTTTTGGGTGTTCTTTGACCCTATGCTATTGCATTTTGATTTCTGTCGGTTTCTCTTGAAATCAAGTTGTCGTGTTTCTGGTTTAGTCTCTTGGGGTTTAAAATATATCGTTTAAGTATAAGTATATGCGACAAATTGTTTGAGATAGGTTTCAGACCTCTCGAAGATAAGTTATGGATTCTAGGAAATTTCAGGACTTTAGAAATCCAGACTTAGCCAATTTTCAAGGCTTCAGGATTTTAGGCTTAGCCAAATTTTGGGAGTCTGCATATTACCCCAGCTTGGTGTTTAGTTGATGAGTGGTTGTTTCTTGTACCCTCATCATGTGCATTGTCATTGTTGGCTTTGGTTGTGTGTGTCAGTTTGGTAGTGGCGTTTGGAGATTCATTGGTTGCCGAGATTGTGTTGAAGTCTTCCGTTGCGATCTTTGTGATCCTTGTATGATGTTGTCTTGTGTATTCATACTTGTAAAAAAAAAATATCTTGGCTTGATTTGAATCCTTTTTTCCAAGGATCTCTGGGTGGGGCATTACAAGCATGGTGGAAGGGATGAAGCTATTTATCCTGAGGAGGTTAGAGCCCTACAAAGGCATGTACAAGCATTGCAGGAGGAGCTTCATAGAGGAACAAATGTTGCCACAGGTGACAACAGTGAGGATGACAATGAAGAAGAAGAAATTTCACCAAAAGGGGAATTTGATAGGGAAGTTCTAAATTAGGCAGAGGAAAGGATTTTTAGGGCCATTATTAAGTTTGTGAAAAGAGCTACAATTGATGTGGGTGTATTTTCAGGAAATCTGAAACCAGATGAGTTGATCGACTGGATCAATGAACTAGAAGAATACTTTGAGTATGAGGATATCAGGGACCCAGATAGGGTTAAGTTTGTAAAGGCCAAACTGAAAGGACATGCCAAAATGTGGTGGCAAGAGGTTCAATTGGAAAGAAATAGAAGATGAAAGGAGAAGATCACAAGGTGGGATGACATGGTGGACAAATTGAAGAAGCAGTTCATTCCTGTGGACTACGAGCTTGATTTGTTTAAGAAGATGCATGGGCTAAAGAAAGTAGGAAGATCAGTCCAAGAATACAGAAGAGTTTTATTGACTTTTGATTAGAGTAGGGCATGTAGAAGAAAATAAGGAGAAGGTTGCTCGTTATATTAGTGGGTTGCAACCTAGCATCCACGAGGAATTAAGTCTGGTAAGAATGACCAACATTGAAGAGGCATACTAGTTTTTCCTACAAATTGAAGAGAATCTGAATAAAAGGTTTGAAGGGAGACAAAGAGGGTGTGGTCAAGGAGGAAGGGGAAGTGGTAGGTCATCTGGAGGCCAAAATGAAACCCAAAAGAAAAATGAAGATGTGGGTACTAGCAGAAACCAGAGGAATGAGGGTTTCAACTGCTCCCATGAACAAGACTTTGGAAATCAGAGAGGAAGAGGTAGAGGACATGGATAAGAAAGAGGAGGCTTTCATGATACCTATTTTAATTGCAATGAAGAAAGTCATCATGCCTTTGAATGCCCTCAATAAAAAGGAAGGACAGATAGGAGAGCTGAGGGTCAGGCTACGGTTGCTCATGTGAATGAGGATGCATAGTCATCACATTCAGACAATGTAGAAAGAGGAGAGACTTTAGAGAATGAAAGGGTCCTACTAACTAGTGAGATTGAACCAGGAAAAAGGAGGAGTTTATTCCATACCAAGTGCAAATTTGAGGAAAAATGTTGTGATGTGATCATTGATGGTGGTAGCACTGACAACTTGGTGTCAGAGGAGATGGTCTCTAAGCTGAAGCTCAAGAGGGAGAAACACCCCCAGCCCTATCGGATTTCTTGGGTGAAAGATGATCATAAGGTCTTGGTAAGTGAACAATGTCTAGTGAAATTCAAAATTGGGAGTTACCATGATGAAGTTTTCTCTGATGTTATTCCAATGGATGTTTGCCATCTATTGTTGGGTAGACCATGGCAGTTTGATAGGCATGTAGTACATGATGGTCATGCAAACACATACTCTCTAACAAAGGATGGAGTTTTCCACAAACTGAAGCCCATGAAAAAGGAAGGTGAAAAGGTATGTAGCAGTGCTAGGATTTGTCTTGTTGATGGAAGAAAGTTTTTAGATGGAGTGAAACATCAGCGTATGTGCTATGCTTTGATTCCTAGGAAAGATAAAGAAGGTAGTAGTGAAATACCACTTGAAGTTTTAGATTTACTAGGAGAGTTTGGAGATATTATCTTTGATAATGTTTCAGAAGGATTGCCACTAGTAAGGAAAATTAGTCATCAGATAGATCTAATTCCAGGAGCTAGTTTGCCTACCAAGGCTGCTCACAAGATGAATCCTACTAAAATAGAGGAGCTAAATAGACAGGTTCAGGAGCTATTGAGGAAGGGATTGATTTGAGAGATCTTGAGTCCATGTGTAATACCTATAGTACTGGCACCAAAGAAGGATGGAGAGTGGAGAACGTGTACAGACTTTTGAGCTATAAATAGGGTAACCATATAGTACTAGTTTCCTTTGCCAAGAATGGATGATCTTATGGACTACTTGAGTGGAGCTTAGTACTTCACAAAAATAGATGTAGAGAGTGGCTATCATTAGATATGGATACGAGAAGGAGATGAGTAGAAAATGGCCTTCAAGACCAAGGAGGGTCTTTATAAGTGGTTAGTCATGCCCTTTGGATTGACGAATGCCCCAAGCACCTTCATGCGGCTGATGAATGAGGTACTTAAGAAGTTCTTGGGAAAATTTGTTATTGTCTATTTGGATGATATTTTAATTTTTAGCAAGACTTTGGAAGAACATTTATTGCATATTCGTAGTGTCCTTGAAAGGTTAAGGGAAGAGAAACTGTTAATTAATTTGAAAAAGTGTATCTTTGCAAAAAGGGAGTTATTCTATTTAGGGTTTGTTATATCACCTGAAGGTCTCAAAATGGATCCAGAGAAGGTAAAAGCCATCTTGGAATGGCCTACTCCAAGGTCTGCTACTGAGGTAAGATCATTTCATGATCTGGTTAGTTTTTACAAGAAGTTTATTAAGAATTTTAGTGGCATATGTGCACCCCTAACTGACACAATAAGAGGGGATAGAAAAGAGTTCAAATGGACTGCAGCAGCTACAAGAAGTTTTGAAAGGCTAAAGAAGAAGGTGACAAAGCAACTTGTGTTGGCACTTCCAAATTTTAGAAAGTTGTTCTAGGTGGATTGTGATGCTAGTGACAGCGCTATTGAGGCTGTATTAAGCCAAGAAGGTAAGCCTATTGCATATTTTAGTGAAAAATTGAATGATGCAAAGAAGAAGTATTTCGTTATTGATCATGAGTTCCATGCAATAGACATATGTATATATGCATGCATGCCTATGTATGTACATATATATATGTACATACATACATATGCTTGCATGCATACATACATATATATGTATTCTTGCATATATATACATACATACATACATGTATACATGCATGTATGTATGTATACATCCATACGTGCACACATACATGAAAGATATATGTATGTATGGATGGATGCATACATACATACATACATACATACATACATACATACATATATATATATCTATGTATGATGCATGGATGCATGCATCATACATAGATACATGTATGCATGGATGCATGCATGCATCCATGCATAGATATATATGTATGGATGGACATATGCATATGGATAGATATGGATATGTATGTATATATGCATAGATATGGATATATGCATGCATCGTACATAGGTAAATGTATGTATGGATGCATTCACGCATAGATATATCTATGTATGGATGCATGCATGCATACATAGATATATATATTTATGGATATATATATATATATATATATATATATATATATATATATATATATATATATATATATATATATATATATATATATATATACATGTATCATGCATCCATATTCATGTATGCATACATATATATGTATGTATGCATATGCATGCATGCATGCAATACATGTATGCATCCATCCATACATACATCTATCTATGTATGTATTGCATGCATACATAGATATATATATTTATGGATATATATATATATATATATATATATATACATACATGTATCATGCATCCATATGCATGTATGCATACATATATATGTATGTATGCATATGCATGCATGCATGCAATACATGTATGCATCCATCCATACATACATCTATCTATGTATGTATTGCATGCATGCATATGCATATATACATATAATTGTATGCATATGCATGCATTCAAGCATATATATATCTATGTATACACGCATGCATGCATAGATTTATCTATGCATGCGTGCATGTATACATAGATATACATACATACATATATCTATGTATGTATGCATGCATACATAGATATATGTATGTATGCATGTACACATAGATATACATACATATATCTATGTATACATGCATATATGTATGCATGCATGCATGCATCCATACATATATATATGTATATATGATGCATGCATACATATAATATATGTATGGATGCATGTATGCATGCATCCATACATACATGTATCTATGTATATATGCATTCATACATACATATATGTATGTATGCATGTATACATAGATATACATACATATATCTATGTATACATGCATATACGTATGTATGCATGCATGCATACATATATGTATATATGCATGCATCATATATACGTATATGTATGTATGTATATATATGTATGCATGTATACATATATCTATGTATACATGCATATACGTATGTATGCATGCATTCATACATACATATACATATGTATGATGCATACATACATACATATATGTATGCATGAAAGCAATATGCATGTATACATAGATATATGTATATATATGTATGCATACATACACATACAGACATACACATATATACATACATACATGGATGTGTGTATGTATATATGTATTCACACACACACATGCATGCATGCATACATATATGTATGTATGCATGTATGGATGCATATATATGTGTATGCATACATAGATACTCATTCATACATACATATATATGTATGTATATAGGTACATACATGTATACATGTATGTATCTATGTATGCATGTATACATGCATATATCTATGTATGCATGCATGCATGTATACATGTATGTATGTATGTATGTATGTAATTTCACACACATATGCATGCAGGCATGCATTCATGTTTGCATATATCTATGTATACAATATGCATGTATACATAGATACATGTATGTATGGATGGATGCATGCATACATATATACATACATAGATACATGCATGCATACATACATAGATACATGTATGGATGGATGCATCCATCCATACATTCATACATACATGCATGCATCTATGTATCCATGCGTACATACATAGATACATGAATCTATACATAGATGCATGCATGTATACATACATACATATATCTATGTATGCAATATGTATGGATACATAGATACACGTATGTATGGATGGATGCACACATACATTGATACAATGCATGCATACATACATACATATATCTACGTATGCAATATGTATGTATACATAGATACATGTATATATGGATGGATGCATGCATACATGTATACATACATAGATGCATGAATGTACCCATACATATATCTATGCATGCATGCATGCATACATACATATATCTATGTATGCAATAGGTATGTCTACATAGATACATGTATGTATGGATGGATGCATGCATACATGTATACATACATAGATACATGCATGCATAGATGCATGCATCCATACATATATCTATGCATGCAGTGATGCATACATATATGCATCTATCCATGCATGGATGCATACATAGATACATGTATGCATACATACATGTATACATACATGTATACACACATAGATACATGTATGTATGGATGCATCCATCCATACATGCATACATACATGCATGCATGGATGCATCCATATATGCATGAATATATGTATCCATGCATACATACATAGATACATGTATGTATCTATGTAAGTATGCATGCTTGTATCTTTGTATGCATGCATAGATATATACATATATCTATGCATGCATGCATGCAAACATACATACATAGATACATGCATGCATGCATGCAAACATACATACATATATCTATGTATGCATTATGTATACATACATATATCTATGCATGCATGGATGGATACATAGATACATGTATGTATGTATGTATGCATGATACATGTATGTATGGATGGATGCATGCATACATGTATACATACATAGATACTTGCATGCATCCATACATAGATACATGTATGTATGGATTCATCCATCCATACATGCATACATACATGCATGCATCTAGATGTATCCATGCATACATACATAGATACATGTATGTATACATAGATGCATGCATGTATCTATGTATGCATGCATGCATGCATAGATAGATACATATATCTATGTATGCAGTATGTATGGATGGATGTATGCATACATACATAGATACATGCATGCATGCATGTATAGATACATACATATATCTATGTATGAAATATGTATGGATGGATGTATGCATACATACATAGATACATGCATGCATGCATCCATACATATATCTATGCATGCATGCATGCATACATACATATATCTATGCATGCATGCATGCATACATACATACATACATACATATATCTATGCATGCATGCATGCATACATACATACATACATACATATATCTATGTATGCAATATGTATACATACATATATCTATGCATGCATGGTTACATACGTGCTTGCATCTATGCATGCATGGATGCATACATAGATACTTGTATGTATGTACGTATGTATGCATAATACATGTATGTATGGATGCATGCATGTATACATGTATACATACATAGATACATGCTTACATACATACATAGATACATGCATGCATGCAATCATACATGTATGTATGGATGCATGCATGCATGCATGCATACATACATACATATATGTATATATGCAATATGTATGTATACATAGATACATGTATGTATGTATGTATACATGGACTCATAGATACATATATATGTATGCATACATGGATGCATACATACATATATATGTATGCATACATGTATACATATATAGATACATGTATGTATGCATAGATTCATACATGTATGCATATATAAATGTATACAAGTATGTATGTATGTATGCATGCATGCATGCATTCATAGATACATGTATGGATGGATGCATGCATGCATCCATACATATATCTATGTGTGCAATATGTATGTATACATAGATACATGTATGTATGGATGGACGCATGTAGATGCATGCATGGATGCTTACATACATGTATGCATCTATGTATGACATAGATACATTTATGTATGCATGCATGCATGCATACATACATACATAGATACATGTATGGATGTATACATGCATACATACATATATATGTATGCATACATGTATACATACATAGATACATGTATGTATACATAGATGCATGTATGTATGGATGCATGCATGCATGCATGTATGTATACATACATGTATCTATGTATGTATACATGTATGATTACTTACATGTACATTTTTTGGACTATGCGCTATCCCAAGTGCAGCGCTTGGGAAGCACAGTTTTGGATTGTGCATGGGTAAGGGGGGGTTGATTTGACATTGGGAGTAGGGGAGTAAGTGTAGGGGGGGAAAGTATATGTTAGTATAGGAAAGTTAGTTTTTGGGTGTGTGTTAATAAGTAGGTTAGTATGATGTTAGGTTGAGTTAATATGTTAGTTTTGTTTTTGTAATTTATTTTGTTAGTTAGTTTAATTTATTAGAAATTGTAAGTAGTTTATTTTAGCATGTTAGTTAATTTAAGTTAGTTTAATGTATTAAAGTTTTATGTGAGTCTTTCTTTATGTTGTTTAATAGTTATTTTTTTAAAAATGTTAATGTAAATTTAGATAGTTGTATTATCAATGTTAATTTATTTTTTGAATATTATTTAGTTTTGAATTTGAAGGTTAAACTATGTTGGATGTAGTTAATTTAGTTTTAAAATTAATTTAGTGGTTTAATTAATTTGGAAAGTTTTAATACATGTTTTGTTATTTTTTTTAAGTTATTCATTTTAAATTTTAATAGATTTAGTAGAAATTTTATACTTTTAAAGTTTTAGTAAACTTTTTGTGAACTAGTATCCTGTTTTATCATGTGAGTATTTGTTAGACAAACATAAGATGTTAAATTGATTTCCTTATCACCTAGTCAAATTTAAGTGTAATTTATATTGTTAATATCTTCATAAATATTTAACTCTTAATAACATTATGGATTTTTAATTAAAATTGAAATTAAGAAAAGTTAAATAAAGTATATATATATATATATATATATATATATATGTATGAGTAGATGTATTAATTCTTTTAACTAGTCCTTGATTAGATATTTCAATTAATTTTAAAACCAAACTCATTTAAAATTGTTATTTAAATAATCTTCCTATCTCATTGAGAAGTTAGTGAAATAACGTGTTAAATGATCGCTATAAATCTAATAACAAGAGCATCAAATTTTAATGATGTATTCCTTTACAAGATATGTAACTTAAGATGAGATGTAGAGAACTTTACTTAAACTGTGATCACAAACTTATCAAACTTAGAGCATTCTGATTATTAATTTTTTTTAAAAAAGAAAAAAAAATTGTGTGTTTTTGGCTCATAGTTTGGGCATGACATTTTGGTATCAAAGCCCATGTTTCAATATTAGGAACCTTAAACCATTGTGCTTCCTAAACTTAACTCAAACTTTTATTTGTGAATATGCCTCCTATTACTCGAAGCAATCGTCGAGTTAGAGGTCGTAGGGCTAGGGGTGGTAGAGCGGTATAGGAGGATGGACCACCTCCACCTCCACCACCACCAAACTCAAACTAGGACATTATAGATACACTTAAAACTTTGATCGATGTAGTCAAGCAGAGAGTAGTGCCTGTAGTTCAGCTAGTTAAGTAGATTCCAGTAGTGGAAGCAGAGGGACATAGAGGAGGCAGACCTGGAATTAGAGAGAGGACTAGGAGTCCCCCACCGTTTACTGAGATAGATTGAGGGTTAGGGTGAGCACGAGGAAGAGTCAATACACCAGAGAGGACCCCCACTTGACAGACCTCCAAGACATATATGAGATGACATCAGGGAATTGATCCGACTCGGGCCACCATTTTATACGGGTTCCACTAAGGGAATAGTAGTAGAGGCATGGTTGTAGAGCCCACATCAGTGCTTTGGATTATGACCCTATGCGAGTAATCTAAAGGCACATCTAGTAGTTCATCAATTGAGAGGGGATGCCTCCAATTGGTGGTATTAGGAGGAGATCATAGGTGGAGTGAGGATGAACACCCTCACATGGGAGTGTTTCCTAGAAAGATTTCGAGAGAGGTACTTGTCAAAGCATTTTTGATAGAAACAAATAGAGGAGTTTCATTCTCTTTATCAGAGATGTCTTACAGTGGCTCAGTACAAGAGCAGGTTTCTCGAGCTCCTTCCTTATGTGGAATACATGAAGGATGAGAAACTATGGGTGCATCACTTTATTATGGGTTTGAATTTCTCACTTCAGGGCCTAGTTCGGATGGCCTTCCCTACCACCTTCAGATAGGTAGTGGAGATAGCACTAGTGGCTAAGGATACTCGAGGTAGGCAAGAGTCACAAGATTGGTCTCAAAACCAAAACTCTTCCCAGTAGAAACCCCCTTGGAAAGGGAATTAGAACTATACAGTAGGGTCCTCTAAGGGCCAATAGTCTCAGCAACTAAAACCATAGTAGCAATAGCAGAAACCTTCTCAGGGTTACCAGGACTCCAAGTCCAAGTAGTGGCAGTCACAAGGTCCCAAGAAAGATCTAAAAGTATAGGCCCCATAGTCATAATCAATGAAGACTTAGTAGTCTTCTAGGGGTGGTTATAGTGGATCCAGTAGGTTAGGAAGCCCACAACAGTCTGGATCACATGGTGCATGATCTTATACTCGAGGACCATGCTACACTTGTGGTGGCATGGGTCATATAGCTAGGGAGTGTTCTTAGGGACATGCATCTAGTGGTCAGAGTAGAGCTTTTTCAGAGCCGATAGTTGGTGACATGGGTAGATCCCACAGATTTTTTATAGTGGTTGATAAATGCCAGGCTAAACGTCAGGCCATAGTTATCAAGGGTACAGGTATTATACTGGGCCATATGGTTGCAATTTTATTTGATTCTAGAGCTACTGACTCTTTTATATCTCCATATGTGGTGGAGCGTTGTGAGCTAGTGGCAGTTAGACAGGATGTTAGTTGGGAAGTAGAGTTAGCCTTAGGGGCCAGAGTGTTAGTTAGTTCTATGGTGCAGAGTTGTCAGATGTAGATTGGAGACATGTCCACTAGGATTGATCTATGCATTACCCCTCTAGATTCTTATGATTTTGTTCTTGGCATGGATTAGCTTTATGCCCACAACGCTAAGATGGATTGTTGACAAAAGAGGGTGGAATGTGTGGATGATGATGGTATCTCTAGGGAGATCTTTGGAGTGAAGAGACTTGTATCCCTTCATATGATTTCCGCTATTCATATGGGGAGCCATCCCTATATGATTTTCCAATCCTACAAGAGTTTGTAGATGTGTTTCCTTCAGAGCTTCCTGGTATGCCTCCACCTCGAGCAGTGGATTTTCACATAGACCTTATGCCTGGAGCTGAACAAGTTTCGAGAGCACCATATAGGATGACTACTCATGAGCTTAGTGACCTAAAGGCTCATTTGGAGGAACTCTTAGAGAAGGGGCATATTTGACCTAGTGTGTCACCTTGGGGTGCACCAGTGATCTTCGTCAAGAAAAAGGATGAATCACTTAGGTTGTGTATTGATTATCGATAATTGAACAAAGTGACCATCAAGAACCAATATCCTCTTCCCATAATCAATGATCTCTTTGATCAATTATAGGGTGCCTGAATATTTTCAAAGATTGATCTAAAGTCAGGTTATCATCAGTTGAGGATTGTGGATAGTGATATGCCCAAGATAGCTTTTCGTACTAGGTATGGCCACTACAAGTTCACCGTGGTACCCTTTGGCCTCATAAATGCTCCAGCTGTATTCATGAGCCTCATGAATGGATTATTCCATACCTTTTTGGATAAGTTTTTGGATGTTTTTCTTGATGACATTCTGATTTATTCTCATCACGAGAAAGAGTATGAAGAGCACCTGAGGCAGGTATTGCAGAAGCTAAGAGAGAATCAATTGTTTGGTAGCTTGCCGAAGTATGCATTCTTAAGACCTGAGATACATTTTTTGGGTCATGTCATATCAGGTGATGGAGTCTCAATAGACCCATTATGGATTGGCTAGCACCCACCAGTGTTACTAAAGTGAGGAGCTTTATGGGGCTACCAAGATATTATCGACATTTCATTTTAGGATTCTCTACATTGGCACACCCCATCACATCTCTTCAGAAAAAGGGGAAGAAGTATGAGTGGATAGAGAAGTGTGGTAGAGCTTTTCAAGAACTTGAGAGAACCCTCACGAGTGCACCGATTCTTGCAGTACTAGATCCTATTGCAGATTTTGTGGTGTGCACCGATGCATCTTTAGATGGTATAGGTGTAGTCCTTATGCAGGATGGACAACCTATTTCCTTTGAGTCTAGGAAGTTGAAGACTCATGAACTCAATTATCTTACTCATGAACTAGAACATGCGGAAGTGGTTCATGCCTTGGTGAGATGGTGACACTTCCTTCTGGGCCATAGATTTGAGCTTCATTCCGATCACTAGAGTTTGCAGTACATATTTTCACAGCTGAACCTTAGTGCTAGGAAAAGAAGGTGGATGGAGTTTCTGTGTGAGTAAAATTTTGATGTTCATTACATCAAGGGAAAGGAGAATGTGGTTGTATATGTCTTAAGTAGAAGGTGCCATGAGCTTTCATCTATGACTACTTGCACTAACTTGAGAGAGCGAATCTTACAACACTTACCAGTCGATGAGCTTTATGTAGAAATGAGTCAATTAGTACATTCTCAAAGACCCTTGGAAGGGAAGTTTTTAAAGTATTCCTTGGAGTCTGAAAGACTTTTGCATCATAGGGGATGTATGTATGTACCTTCCATTGGGGGTTTGCACGAGCCCATTATACTTGAGGCTCACAGAGCACCTTATGCAACGCACCCCAGTGTTAAGAAGTTGCATGCAAATTTGAGGTAGTTGTATCATTGGCCAAGCATGAGAGTGTAGATTGCTAGCATAGTTGTGAGATGCATTGAGTGCCAGAGGGTGAAGGTGGAGTACCATCATCCTGGTGGGCTTCTTCAGCCGCATGAGATTATAGAGTGGAAATGGGATACTATATCTATGGATTTCTAATGGGGACACAACCCACGCATAGAATGGACACAATAGAAAAGGGGAAATTATATTAACTGGGAAAATAAGCTAGTACAAATAGTACAAAGAAAATAAACTTTAAAACATTCCCTAAGGGCTTACAATAGCATAAATCTAGAGATAATTTTCTCCTTTCAGTACCTCCTCTCAAACTCCACTCCGAACTGCCTTTTACAATGCCAAAAATCTCCTTAAATAGACCCCAAGGAGTTAAGGACTAGGAATACATTCTAGAAAGTGCTAGTAGGCTTCCACCGACAAAATAGAAGGCTCCAAAAGCTGCATTAGAAGTCAGTACAAATCTAGAAGAATCCAAAAATGGTAACCAAACTTTTGGGAGGCATAACTTTAGAACCGTAGCTTTGATTGATGAACGGTTTACATTTTCAAAAAGCTCTTGAAGCACTCTATAGCCCTATGGACCAGCTCCACTTGTCCCCCATTTTTGTCCCTTTTTGATGTCATTTAATGCCCCTAACCTAACTTTGAGGCATTCTTAGGAGGTCTCCATAACTCAAAAAATGCAATAACTTTCAAACCGTGGGGCCTTTTTACCTGATTCTTTTTTTCGAATGCTCTAAATTAAAATTACATTCATCTAGCCAATTTACATCTCCTAGTTAATGAAAATGATGGCTTAATTGCATGCTCCTATTTTTTTGGCTTTTTCAAGTATCCCCAAGGGGCTCAAATACTCTGACCTAAAACACTAATAGTGGAACTGTGAGAGTTGGAACCTTTATTTGACCCAAATGGGTATCCAAAAATGAAAGCACATGAAACAAAAACTAAGTCTAAGTACATTTTTATGGGTGACATAGGATTGCTCTTATACCTCTGGATGCTCTTGCATCAGACACCTAGGGTAGATTGAAAAGTGACCCTGTCACTTTATGAATGGTAGAGGAAATTCCAAATGGGAAACCTCAGCTGCTAAAATCCAAGTTGAGTCCTTTATCGATCATCCTTTCCACTTGACCAAATACTCTTCATACTACCTATTTCTGGTACTCCTACCCACACGATGATCTAGAATGTCTTCTATGTCCTCCTTCTTAGAAGTAGGAATCGGACATGGCTCTAACACCAGCTCCTCATCTGAACCATCATCATGATACTCTGTTAAATTTGCAATGTTGAAAATAGGAGAAATATGAATACCATCTGGCAGCTCCACCTCATATGCATTTCCTGAGTCATGTTTCTTCAAAATTTTGCAAGGGCCAAATTTCTTCATTTTTTAGTTTGTTGTAAGTACCAGCTAGAAATATTTCTTTTTGTAAGTGTACCATGACTAGACCCTCTGCTTGGAATTCCTTATGTCTTCTCCTTTGATCAGCCCTAGTTTTATACTCTTGATTCATCTTGATAATGTGTGCTTGAACCTCCTCATGTAGATGTTTGATATGTTCAGCAAATTCTTTAGCTTTAGCACTTGTCCTCTCCTTTTGTTATATCTTCCTCAATTCCGGTGCAGTCCTTGGGCTACTTCCATATACAATTTGGAATGGTGATTTTTTAGTACTCCTATTTACAGAGTTATTATAAGAAAACTCTGCCTATGGTAGAATCAAATCCCATCCCTTGGACTTATCCCCAACTAAACATCTCAGCAAATTGCCCAGACTTTTGTTTACCACTTCCGTTTGGCCATCAATCTGCGAGTGATGTGTGGAACTGAATTTCAAGTTTGTTTTCAATTTCTTCCACAATGTCCTCTAGAAATACTGCACAAATTTAGTATCTCTGTCAAAAACTATACTCGTTGGAGGACCATGTAGTCTCACCACCTCTCTAAAAAACAAGTCTGCAATTTGGATAGCATCATGAGTTTTGTGGCATGGAATGAAATGTGCCATTTTGGAGAACCTATCAACCACAAAAAGTACCGAGTCATTACCCCTTTGTGTCCTCGGCAATCCAAGAAAAAAATCCATACTTATGTCTTCCCATGGCTTTGATTGAATAGGCAATGGCTGATATTGTCCAGTATTGTGGCTAAATCCCTTGGCAACTTGACAAACCTGGCAACTCTATACAAACTTCTTCACATCCTGTGAAATTTGAGGCCAAAAATAATGTTCTCTAAGAATGGAAATGGTCTTATCTTGACCAAAATGTCCTGCCATCCTTCCACTATGTTTCTCTTTAATTAGATTTTCCCTCATGGAACTCCTTGGAATGCACAATTGACTGCCCTTGAATAACATACCATCCTGAATCAGATAGTCTAACCACTTAGTTCTATCTATAGCAACAGACTCTTTACAAGCTTTCCATGCTTTAGCAAAATCAAGATCTTCAGGATACCGATTCTTGAGTTCATCAAACCCAACTACTTCAACCTACATTACTATAAGCAACAACTGTCTCCTACTTAGTGCATCTGCAACCCTGTTAGATTTTCCACTTCTATGCTTCAACACAAATGTATAGCTCTACAAGAACTCTACCCACTTCATATGCCTCTGATTCAATTTTCCTTGGCTATTTAGGTACTGTAATGCCTAATGATCAGTATGAAAAACAAATTCCTTTGGCAATAAATAATGCCTCGATTTCTTTAAGGCCTGAACTATTGCATAGAACTCTTGATCATTAATAGAATACTTCTTCTTTGCATCATTCAATTTTTCACTAAAATATGCAATAGGCTTACCTTCTTGGCTTAATACAGCCCCAATAGCACTACCACTAGCATCACAATCCACCTAGAACACTTTTATAAAATCTGGAAGTGCCAACATAGGCTGTTCTGTCACCTTCTTCTTTAGCAATTCAAAACTTCTCGTAGCTGCTGCAGTCCATTTGAACTCTTTTCTATCCCCTCATATTGTGTCAGTCAGGGGTGCACATATGCGACTGAAATTCTTCATAAACTTCCTATAAAAACTAACCAGACCATGAAATGATCTTACCTCAGTAGTAGACCTTGGAGTAGGCCATTCCAAGATGGCTTTTACCTTCTCTAGATCCATTTTGAGACCTTCAGGTGATATAACAAACCCCAAATAGACTAACTCCCTTTTTGCAAAGATACACTTCGTCAAATTAATTAACAGTTTCTCTTCCCTTAGCCTTTCAAGGACACTAAAAATATGCAATAAATGTTCTTCCAAAGTCTTGCTGAAAATTAAAATATCATCCAAGTAAACAATAACAAATTTTCCCAAGCACTTCTTAAGTACCTCATTCATGAGTTGCATGAAGGTGCTTGGGGCATTCGTCAATCCAAAGGGCATGACTAACCACTCATAAAGATCCTCCTTGGTCTTGAAGGCTATTTTCCACTCATCTCCTTCTTGAATCCATATTTGATGATAGCCACTCTTGAGATCTATCTTTGTGAAGTACTAAGCTCCACTCAACCAGTCCATAAGATCATCCATTATTGGCAAAGGAAATCAGTACTTGATGGTTATCCTATTTATAGCTCGAGAGTTTGTACACATCCTCCACTCTCCATCCTTCTTTGGTGTGAGTACTATAGGTACCACACATGGACTTAGGCTCTCCCGAATCAAGCCCTTCCTCAATGGCTCCTGAACCTGTCTATTTAGCTCCTCTGTTTTAGTAGGAGTCATCCTATGAGCAGCCTTGTTAGGAAAACTAGCTCCTGGAATCAGATCTATCTAATGACTGATTTGCCTTACTGGTGGCAATCCTTCTGGAACATTATCAGAGATAATATCTCCAAACTCACCTAGTAAATCTGAAACTTCAAGTGGTATTTCACTACTACCTTCTTTATCTTTCCTAGGAATCGAAGCATAGCACATATGCTGATGTTTCATGCCATCTAAAAACTTTCTTCCATCAACAAGACAAATCCTAGCACTGCTACATACCTTTTCGCCTTCCTTTTTCATGGGCTTCAATTTGTGGCAAACTCATTCCTTTGTTAGAGGGTATGTGTCTACATGTCCATCATGTACTGCATATGTATCAAACTACCACGGCCTACCCAACAATAGATGGAAAACATCCATCAGAATAATATCAAATCGAACTTCATCATGGTAACTCACAATTTTGAATTTTACTAAACATTGTTCACCCACCAAGACCTTATGATCAGCTTTCACCCAAGCAATCTGATAGGGCTGGGGATTTCTCTCCCTCTTGAGCTTCAGCTTAGAGACCATCTCCTCTGATACCAAGTTATATGTGCTACCACCATCAATGATCATGTCACAACATTTATCCTCACACTTGCATCTGGTATGGAACAAACTCCTCCTTTGTCCTAGTTCTATCTCACCACTTAGTAGGACCCTTTCATTCACCAATGTCTCTCCTCTTTCTACATCTTTTGAATGTGATGATTGTGCATCCTCATCCACATGAGCAACCCTAGCTTTACCCTCAACCCTTCCATCTGTCCTTCCTCTTTATTGAGGGCATTCAAAGGCACGATGACCTTCTTCATTGCAATGGAAATAGGTACCACATAAGCCTCCTCTTCCTTGTCCATGTCCTCTACCTCTTCCTCTCTAATTTCCAAAGTCTTGATCACAGAAGCGGTTGAAACCCTCATTCCTTTGGTTCATGCTAGTACCCAAATCTTCATTTTTCTTTTAAGTTTTATTGCAGCCTCCAGATGACCTACTGCTTCCCCTTCCTCCTTGACTGTGCCCTCTTTGTCTTCCTTCAAACCTTTTATTTAGCTTCTCTTCAACTCATAGGGAAAAATGGTACGCCTCTTGAACGCTGGTCATTCTTACAAGACTTAATTCCTCCTAGATGCTAGATCACAACCCACTGATATAATGAGCAACCTTCTCCTTATTTGCTTCTACATGCCCTACTCTAATCAAGAGTCGGTAAAACTACTCTGTATATTCTTGGACTAATCTTCCTACTTGCTTTAACCCATGCATCTTCTTAAACAAATCAAGCTTGTAGTCCATAGGAATGAACTGCTTCTTCAATTTGTCCACCATGTGATCCCACCTTGTGATCTTCTCCTTTCCTCTTCTATTTCTTTCCAATTGAACCTCTTGCCACAAGATTTTGGCATGGCCTTTCAGTTTGGCCTTTGCAAACTTAACCTTATCTAGGTGCCTGATATCCTCATACTCAAAGTATTCTTCCATTTCATTGATCCAATCGATCAACTCATCTGGTTTTAGGTTTCCTGAAAATACACCCACTTCAATTGTAGGTCTTTTCCCAAATTTATTAATGGCCCTAAAAAGCCTTTCTTCTACCTAATTTAGAACTTTCCCGTCAAATTCCCCTTCTGGTCCAATTTCTTCTTCTTCATTGTCATCCTCACTGTCATCACCTGCGACAAAATTTGTTCCTCTACAGAGCTCCTCTTGAAATGCTTGTACCTACCTTTGGAGGGCTCTAACCTCCTTAGGATTAATATCTTTTACCCTTCTGCCATGCTCTCTTTGTGTAGGCATCTTTTAACTTGAACCCACAACCACAGAGTCATGGTGCAAACCGCCTCACAGTCAGTGCTCTATCTACACACTCAAGAAAACCAGTTCTGATACCACTTGATGGGGACACAACCCACGCACAGAATGGACACAACAGAAAAGGGGAAATTATATTAACTAGAAAAATAAGCTAGTAAAAATAGTATAGAGAAAATAAACTTCAAAACATGCCTTAAGGGCTTACAATAGCATAAATTTGGAGATAATTTTCTCCTTTCAGTACCTCCTCTCAAACTCCACTCCGAACTACCTTTTACAATGCCAAAAATCTCCTTAAATAGACCTCAGAGGGTTAAGGACTAAGAATACATTCTAGAAAGTGCTAATAGGCATCCATCAACCAAATAGAAGGCTCCAGAAGCTATGTTAGAAGTTGGCGCAAATCTAGAAGAATCCAAAAATGTTAAACGAACTTCCGGGAGGCATAACTTTTGAACCATAGCTCCGATTGATGAACCGTTTACATTTTTAAAAATATCTCAAAGTGCTCTATAGCTCTATGGAGCTCTACTCATCTCCCATTTTTCAGCCCTTTCCAAGGTCGTTTAAAGCCCCTAACCTAACTTTGAAGCATTCTTAGGAGGTCTCCAAAACTCAAAAAACTACAATAACTTTCAAACCATGAGGCCTTTTGACCTAATTCTTTTTCTGGAATGCTCTAAATTACAATTACATTCATCTGGCCAATTTACACCTCCTAGTTCACCAAAATGATGTCTTAATTACATGCTCCTATTTGTTTAGCTTTTTCAAGTATCCCCAAGGGGCTCAAATACTCTGACCTAGAATACTCATAGTGGAACTGTGAGAGTTGGAACCTTTATATGACCCAAATGGGTATCCAAAAATGAAAACACATGAAATAGAAACTAAGTCTAAGTACATTTTTTTGGGTGACATAGGATTGCCCTTATACCTCTGGATGCTCCTGCATCAGACACCCAGGGTAGATTGAAAAGTGACCCTGTCACTTTATGAATGGTAGAGGAAATCCCAAATGGGAAACCTCAGCTGCTGAAATTCAAGTTGAGTCCTCTATCGATCGTCCTTTCCACTTGACCAAATACTCTTCATACTACCTATTTCTGGTACTCCTACCTACACAATGATCTAGAATGTCTTCTATCTCCTCCTTAGAAGTAGGAATCGGACATGGCTCTAACACTAGCTCCTCATCTGCACCATCATAATGATACTCTATTAAATTTGCAATGTTGAAAATAGGAGAAATGTGAATACCATCTAGCAGCTCCACCTCATATGCATTTCCTAAGTCATGTTTCTTTAGAGTTTTGCAAGGGCCAAAGTTCTTCATTTTCAGCTTGTTGTAAGTACTAGTTGGAAATCTTTCTTTTCGTAAGTGTACCATGACTAGATCCCCTGCTTTGAATTGCTTATGTCTTCTCCTTTGATCAGCCATAGCTTTATACTCTTGATTCATCTTGGTAATGTGTGCTTGAAGCTCCTCATGTAGATGCTTGATATGTTTTGCAAATTCTTCAGCTTCAGCACTTGTCCTCTCCCCTTGTTCTATCTTCCTCAATTCTAGTGTAGTCCTCAAGCTACTTCCATATACAATTTGGAATGGTGATTTTCCAGTACTCCTATTTATAGAGTTATTATAAGAAAACTCTACCTATGGTAGAATCAAATCCCATCCTTGGGCTAGGGATGTCTCTCCCTCTTGAGCTTCAGCTTAGAGACCATCTCCTCTGATACCAAGTTATCAGAGCTACCACCATCAATGATCACATCACAACATTTATCCTCACAGTTGCGTTTGGTATGAAAAA
The DNA here is from genome assembly GCA_028749045.1 of Cupressus sempervirens. Taxonomy (NCBI): domain Eukaryota; kingdom Viridiplantae; phylum Streptophyta; class Pinopsida; order Cupressales; family Cupressaceae; genus Cupressus; species Cupressus sempervirens. The sequence continues at coordinate 413,729,269 of CM053790.1, forward strand.
AACTCCTCCTTTGTCCTAGTTCTATCTCACCACTTAGTAGGACCCTTTCATTTACCAATGTCTCTCCTCTTTCTGCATCTTTTGAATGTGATGATTGTGCATCCTCATCCACATGAGCAACCCTAGCTTGACCCTCAGCCCTCCTATCTGTCCTTCCTTTTCATTGAAGGCATTCAAAGGCACAATGACCTTCTTCATTGTAATGGAAATAGGTACCATAGAAGCCTCCTCTTCCTTGTCCACATCCTCTACCTCTTCCTCTCTAATTTCCAAAGTCTTGATCACGGGAGCGATTGAAACGCTCATTCCTCTAGTTCGTTCTAGTACCCACATCTTCATTTTTCTTTTCAGTTTAATTGCAGCCTCTAGATGACCTACTGCTTCCCCTTCCTCCTTAACCATGCCCTCTTTGTCTTCCTTTAAACCTTTTATTTAGCTTCTCTTCAACTCATAGGGCAAACTGGTATGCCTCTTCAACACTGGTCATTCTTACCTGACTTAATTCCTCTTGGATGCTAGGTCGCAACCCACTGATATAACAAGAAACATTCTCCTTATTTTCTTTTGCATGCCCTGCTCTAATCAAGAGCCTGTAAAACTCCTTTATATATTCTTGGACTAATCTTCTTGCTTGCTTTAACCCATTCATCTTCTTAAACAAATCAAGCTCATAGTCCATAGGAATGAACTACTTCTTCAATTTGTCCACCATGCGATCCCACCTTGTGATCTTCTCCTTTCCTCTTCTATTTCTTTCTAATTGAACCTCTTGGCACCAAATTTTGGCATGGCCTTTCAGTTTGGCCTTTGCAAACTTAACACTATTTGGGTGCCTGATATCCTCATACTCAAAGTATTATTCCATTTCATTGATCCAATCGATCAACTCATCTGGTTTTAGGTTTCCTAAAAATACACCCACTTTAATTCTAGGTCTTTTCCCAAACTTAGTAATGGCCCTAAAAATCCTTTCTTCTGCCTGATTCAAAACTTCCTCATCAAATTCCCCTTCTGGTCCAATATCTTCTTCTTCATTGTCATTCTCACTGTTGTCACCTGCGACAACATTTGTTCCTCTACAGAGCTCCTCTTGCAATGCTTGTACCTACCATTGGAGGGCTCTAACCTGCTCAAGATTAATAGCTCTGGCCCTTCCACCATGCTCTCTTCATGGAGGGATCTTTTAACTTGAACCCACAACCACACAATCCTGGTTCAAACTACCTCACAGTTAGCGCTCTATCTACACACTCAAGAAAACTAGCTCTGATACCACTTGATGGGGACACAACCCACCCATAGAATGAACACAATAGAAAAGGGGAAATTATATTAACTAGTAAAATAAGCTAGTACAAATAGTACAGAGAAAAGAAACTTTAAAACATTCCCTAAGGGCTTACAATACAATAAATCTAGAGATAATTTTCTCCTTTTAGTACCTCCTCTCAAACTCCACTCTGAACTACATTTTACAATGCTAAAAATCTCCTTAAATAGACCCCAGAGGGTTAAGGACTAGGAATACATTCTAGAAAGTGCTAGTAGGCATCCACCGACCAAATAGAAGGCTCCAAAAGTTGCGTTAGAAGTTGGCGCAAATCTAGAAGAATCCAAAAATGGTAATCGAACTTTCAGGAGGCATAATTTTTGAACCGTAGCTCCTATTGACGAACTGTTTATATTTCTAAAAAGGTCTCAAAGCGTTCTATATCCCTATGGACCAGCTCCACTTATCCCCCATTTTTTGGCCCTTTTTGATGTCATTTAATGCCCCTAACCTAACTTTGAAGCATACTTAAGAGGTCTCCAAAACCCACAAAACTTCAATAACTTTCAAACTGTGGGGCCTTTTGACCTGATTCTTTTTCTAGAATGCTCTAAATTACAATTACATTCATCTGGCCAATTTACACCTCCCAGTTCACCAAAATGATGGCTTAATTACATGATCCTATTTTTTCAACTTTTTCATGTATCTCCAAGGGGCTCAAATACTTTGACCTAGAACACTGATAGTGGAACTGTGAGAGTTGGAACCTTTATTTGACCCAAATGGGTATCCAAAAATGAAAACACATGAAAGAGAAACTAAGTCTAAGTACATTTTTTTGGGTGACATAGGATTGCCCTTATACCTCTAGATGCTCCTGCATCAATTTCATTGTTTGTCTTCTTATGTCATCTCGCCGCCATGATGCCATTTTGGTGATAGCTGACACGTTGACCAAAGTTGCCCATTTCTAACCTATGCATATACATTTATAGCATGAGACATAGCTTAGGTGTTCCTTTAGGACATTGTTAGACTTCATGGTGTTCCCTGTAAGATCATCTCTAATAGAAACTCTTTGTTCACTTCTTCATTCTAGAGAGAGTTGCAGGCAGCTTTGGGCACTAGGCTCAATTTTAGTACAGCGTACCATCCTTAGACCGATGGTTAGACTGAGTGATTGAATTAGGTTTTGGAGGATATGCTACATATGTACGTGATAGACCATTAGGTAAAATGGGAGGAATACCTACATCTTGTCGAGTTTGCCTATAACAAGGTGCACCATTCCTCCATAGTTATGCCACCTTATGAGGCCTTGTACGAAAGACCGTGTAGGATGCCCTTGAGTTGGGATAGGATCGAGGATCAAGTATCTATTGGTCCCCAGTTAGTAAAGGAGATGGAGTAGTAGGTGACCCTAATTAGACAGCACCTAAGAGAGGCATAGGATAGGTAGAAGAAGTATGCTGATGTGAAGAGGACAGATCGAGAGTATCAAGTTGGTGATAGAGTGTTCTTGAGGGTGCGATCGCACAAGAGTCTGATTTGATTTGGAAAGGGCTCTAAGTTGGCACCTCATTTTGTTGGGCCATTCAAGATCTTAGAGAGGATAAGACCTATTGCATACCATTTAGCTCTTCCAGCTAGCCTATCATGCATCCACGATGTGTTTCACATTTTAGTACTTAGAGGATACATTTATGATGAATCTCATACTATAGATTAGGATGCTTTATAGGTGGAGTTAGACGGATAGATAGCACAAGAGCCTATCCATATTATTGCTCAACAGACCCTAGCACTTCAAGTTCGAGAGTTGGACCAGGTTAGGGTCTAGTGGGATTGTTACAATGAGGTCACGGCTTCATGGGAGGATGCAACATAGATGCGATCTCAGTACCCTTATCTTTTTTATGAACTCTAGGAGGAAGTTCATGCCTAGTGGGGGAGGATGTGAGGCCTTGCCCCAACCCATTGTAGCATAGTGATACATTACTATTAATTTGATATCACGACTCGAGATATCGAAACATTATCTGATGCTTAGAACATATTATATTATTTCATGCTGTGTGATGTTACTTTTAGATATTTGATGTTTGTCATTTAATGTTCTATGTATATGTATGTTGACAAAATCAGTAAATGTAGGATTGATACTTTGATTTAAGAGATTTTAATGGTTAAGAAATGAGAGAAAACCCTGAATAATTTATTGATGTATGTTTTAATCTATGTGAATTTCTAATACGTAAATACATATGTACATGTGATTTTACGAGACTACTAATGTGTGAAATTAGTGTGCAAAATATTTTTGATGAGAAAACTAATGGAGAAACAGAATTGATCCCTATATGCTAACTGTCGAAACCTTGTTGTTCATAATCAAATTTATTGCGAGATGTATGTATGTATCTTTCTATGATCAGTAAATGTTAATGTTCATAACTATGTTCTTTTAGTGTCGCTTGACACTCATGAATTTTTTGTGATCTTCAACATGTGTATTAGGGTTAGCTATGTAACCTTTGGACCTAAGTCAGATTAAGTTAGTGTCTTTTTGCTAATTTGGTTCTTAATCAAGTTTAGTCATCCCTAATCTAGATTAGTGCTTAATCTGTATTGTTAGAGTTGTTAGATGGTCCTAAATTATTTCCTAACTTTTGTTTGGTTCCAAACCTATTCCTAAGGCTTTAAAACATGAAATATTTATACCCAAGGGGTATGGGTATGGGCTGAGGGTCTTTTCCAACCCCTAAGGTCCTTTTATTGACTTTTGAGATCACTCAAAAAGTCTCTTTTTACCTATGGCTACCATAAGTTGCATCAACTCACCTCCACCTAGTGATTAACCATAGTGTGGGTTGAGTTAGGAACTTCTAGATTTGTAGATGGGTGGGAGAAGTTATTGCTCCTTTTGGTGGGTGAGTTTGAGGCTTATTTAGAAGCCCTTCTTGGAGTAGTTTAGGTTGTTACCCAATCTCTACATTTATAGAGGAGTCTTGGAAGATTGAAGCAAGGAAGGGAAAAGCTCTACTCAAATTTATTCAATTGCCATTACCTCTTTGTGAAGGTAGGAGTTCTTCATCTCCCTTGTTCAGATTTTCATGCTTGCTTCATGCTTATGCTACCTTGTTGTTGTTTGGATGCTTGTATGTATGTGGGTATGTTGGGAAGGATTGAAAACCATGTTCTTGAATGTTTTTCTTTCATGGTTATGTTTGAATTTTGAGATTTTCTTGCATGGGTGTTTTTGTATTACACACCCTTGGATAGGGCAGAAGTGACCAATTTTGGGAAAGGTCTTTTTAGTTGGACTCCAACTAGTGTAGAGTCTCTTCTTAGGATGAGAAGAGGGAGAGAGGGTAGGGTGTTATGGGCCCCTACCTATCAACACAAAACTTGTATGTGTTTGGTATGTTAAAATAGAAGAACGAAAGTTCTTGGTTTATAGCCTTGATTGGGCATCTATTTTAGTGTTGTGCCTAACTTCTCCTATTAGAAGAATCGACCTTTCCCTAGTTTTGATTCATTATGAATCCTATTGTGTAAACCTTCTATGAATATGCATGTTTTCTTGTCTCTTGGTCATGCTTGTTGTCACTTGATCAGATTCTGTTCTCTCCATGATTCTTAGAAATGTGTTGCAGAAATTGTTATGGAACCCTTGATGAGGGTCATGAAGGAAATTCAATTAAATTGTTTTAATTCGAGATTGAAATCCTATGTAATTTGTATTTCAAACTTTGTTGTAATGGCAACAATGCCAGGTTTTCTTCCTAGTTCTTTCTCGGCTGAGCCTTTGAATCAGGTTTGCCAATAAAAATGGTGATTGATTATATTTTTTTATCATGTGATTTAATTGTAATTTTCAGTTAGATGGATGCACATCAAAAATAAGATGATAGGATGATCGTTTAATTAAGAAAAATTTTCAAGTTCCTTATATGTTAAATATGAAAAAACTATGTTAAGGAAAGAAAAATGGTTATGGTTGCTAGTTCAATTCAAGTTGTTTAAGATATCAATTAATCTTGTATTATTGTGTCACAATGATTAAATCTTTGTTTTAAATCCATCCAAATAAAAATACACCTTGATAAAAAGAAAACATTACTTTGTAAATCCACACTTAGAAAAAAATTTGACAAATTTTTTATATATCCTAGAGCCAAATAGGTTCTGGAATTTGTATGGGAGAAACTAATTAAATGGCCTTTGGTAACAGAGAATCAAAATGATTCCTTAAATATCCTTTTTTCTTTTTAAAAAAAAAAATTATATTTAAAATGAAAAAACAATAATGAAATAACCATCAAAAAAAAAAAAAAACATAACTAAATATCCTAAACTTACCTAATAAACTTTATGACTTAAATGTGTGACCATCTCCCCTTGGGCATTTCTCTTGGAATGAATTTTTAAAAAAAGTTTTACTGGAAAGTGTTTTGCAAAGTCTTTGGTCATCACATAGGATGACATCACCCCCTGTCCCCTCCGTTGTTTTTTACAGACCATGCTTAGGAGATTTAATTGATTTTAAAAGTCTTTTTTTCCCCCCCTTGAAACTTGGTTGCCACCTCACATAATGGTGGAGAGGGGGGTGTCAGTGTACCTCTCTTGGATTGTGCACTATCCTAGGTTACAACAAAATATACATTAGCAGTTAGGGAAATTCCAATATTTCAAATCGTAAGTTGATTCAAGTCTTCCAAAAAAATGCATTAGAAAGGTGAATCACTAGAGAATCCAAATGTGTCACCCTCTCAGATCAATCTATCCGTACATGATGTTTGAACATCAATTTTGCAGGGAAACATTGTGTTTTATTGATTGAAAAGAAAAATCACATCTCACTGATCCTACCACCCACCTATAAGGGATATTTAGGAATTTAAAATGGTCACAAAATTTTTTTAAACTAATTTGGCCATTTGGAAATGATTTTACAATATTTGCACAATGTTGCTCAAAAGTTGCTTGACAACTTTTTAGCAACAATGCAACTGATTATGCAACTTTGTGACTAATAACCAAACTTGGTTTCAAACCTATAAAAGTGATCCAAAAAGGACCAAAACATGTTAATAGATTAAAATAACAATCTATCCTAAGATTTTGGGCTATTAGACACCTTTCATAATAGTTGACCAAGGGCTTATATTTGTGCCAAACTTGGAACTAGGCCTTACAAGTGGGTCCAAATGTACAACCACTATTCCTAACCTATCCTAAAGGTTTAAGGACCTTGAATAATTCCTTGAAGTGTATTAAGAAACTTCATCTTTTGAGGGTGCTCCTATACCAGCCAAGTTACTTGATAGAGAAGTGCATAATGACTCTGAAGTTGACAAACCCATTGTAGAAAGAAGAGCATGACCAAGATTGTCAAAGTATGTCAGAAGACATCACCCTACTGGACAAATTATTAGAGACAAAGAAGCCAGATCAATGAAAAGGAATAGGCTAAGAAGTGATACATTTTTTTTAAGCATGCATAAACCTAAGTGAGTGAAGGATGCATTAGAGAAAGAAGACCTGAGTAAAGCCATGAAAGAAGAGATTGATTAGTTTAATTAAAAAAAAAAGGAATCTAGTACCCAGACTAGAGAATAAGAATGTTATTGGAATCAAGTGGGTGTACGTAAAAAAAATGGATGAGAATGGTGAAGTCACAAGGAATAAGGCAAGATTAGTTTGCGAGGGGTATGCATAAGAAGATTAAATTGACTATGGAGAGACATTTACCCCAGTTGTAAGATTTGAAGGAGCAAGAAATCTTCTTGCTTACTTTTCATAAAAAGGATTTAAAGTTTATCAAATGGATGTGAAATCATAATTTCTAAATGATATACTAGAAGATGAGGTTTACATTGAACAACCAAAAGGATTTTTTGATCCAAACAATAGGAACATGGTATGTAGATTGTACAAAGATTTATGTGGTTTGAAGCAAGCTCTAAGATCATGGTATGAGAGGCTTCACAACTATCTTGTAAAGATTGGTTTTGAGAAAACCTATGATGACAACAATCTATATTTGAAGATAGAAGGAGGTGAAGGGATTTTACTAGATGAAATATTTGTTGATGATATCGTATTTGGAGGACAAAATGCATTGTGTAAGACATTTGCAAATGAAATAAAGAAAGAGTTTGAAATGTCTATGTTTGGAGTGATAAAGTTAATTGTTGGATTGCAAGTATATTAGATGAAACATGGTATTTACACCACTCAGTCCAAGTATGTGAAGGAAATATTGAAATTCTTTAGTATGGAGGACTCAAAACTAGTTAGTACTCCTATGGTGATAAGACACAAATTATCCAAAATAGATGATTCTACTGAAGTAAATCAAACATTGTATAGGTCTATGATTGGTAAATTACAATATGTAGTTCATATAAAACCTAACATTGCATTAGCTATTGAGATTGTTTCAAGATTCTTTGCAAATCTTAAGGAGAACAATTTGATGGCTATTAAAAGGATAATGAGATACCTAAAAGGAACAAAAGACTATGGTCTATACTATAAGAAGAATGATAAGTTTGAATTAAGAGCCTATAAAGATACTAATTGGGCTAGAAATATTGATGACAAAAGAAGTATAAGTGGTGAAGCATTTTTCTTAGGAAAAATATTAGTCTCATGTACCAGTAAGAAACAAAGTTGCATATCACAATCTACTACTAAAGCTGAATATGTGGTTGTCACAATGAATTGTACAAATGTGGTATGGATCAAACAATTACTCAAAGAAATGAAGGAGGAAATTACTGAACCTATGATACTCTATTGTAACAATACAAGTGCTATAAACATATCTAAGAACCTTGTGATGCATACAAAGTCAAAGAACATTGTAATGAAGTATCATTACTTGAGAGAGTTGGTTCAAGAAAAAGAAATGAGAATGGAATATGTGAATATAAAGGAACAAATAGCTAATATATTCACAAAAGCTTTACCTAAGGATGCACATAAATATCTTAGAGGTAAATTAGGGTGATACCCCTATCCAAAGCACTGAAGAAGAAAGAATAGTATCCTACATCAATTAAGTTGAATGTCAGATTTAAAAATTTGATGTAGTGGATCTAACTTTAGGAGCTAACTAAAGTAATGGAGGAGTTGAAATAGAAGATTTACACTCACAAGCAAGGTGACAGAGGGAGAACCTGAATTGATTATATTTGCACATTGAGATGACAAGTCTTTTTCATTGTTCTCAAAGAGGGAGAGATAACCTAAAGAGGGAGATATAACATAGAAGTGAAAGGGACAAGATACATTGAAGGAGATTGAAAAATATTACATTTCTCTATATAGAGGAAGGACATATATTGATAGAGGGAGAGTTTCAAATGCATTAAGTCTCTTTTTGGTGTTGTTTTTGGGATTGGCTTGCCATCAACACCAAATAGGGAGATTGTTGATAAGAGATTATTTGAAGGATGGAACCTATCATGAAACAATCATTATTTTTTCAATGATATCAAACTTGCTACTTCATGGTAAGATAATTACATTTAGTTTTAATGCTATCATTTGTTTGATTGATGAAGAGGATTTGAAAAGATAAGATTAACAAGAGTACCTAGAGAAAGGTTGTGTTATTTGGTGTATAAAAGGAGAACTAAGACCAAATAAGACATGGATGATATGATGCATTATTGATCTACTTAAGGATAAATTAAATGGTTACTTTGGCTAAGCCAAGAAGAAGAGTTTTCATAAAAAGTGTCTACCAATCCTGACTAAGAAAATAGTGTAAGCTGAGAAAACTTAGTTTAGGCCGAGCATAATTTAGTAAGTGTTGAGTGTCAAAAAATAAAACATGTGTTGAGCATTAGTTAAATTTAGTATGTGTCGAGTGTTATGGAAATGAAATTGATGACCAAGCGAGGAAGACTTAGTAGATGCTGAGAAACCTAGTGTTGGTTGAGCAACAGAAGACTATTATTACTGAGTGAACAATGTGGATGCCGAGTGATAACAAAACAAGTTAAATCAAAGATTTGAAAAATTTGAGCTGACTAATTTGATTTCTTGAATTGTGTGAAGTGTGTAGAAGATAAGTATGATGAGTTCGTGGCACAAAATTCAAGATAAATAATTTTGAGGTGAATTCAAAGAGGATTGTAGAAGAATTTTTTAGAAGGAACTAAAATGGAAAGGTGGGTAGATTCATTAAATCTTATCTAACCCTGAAATGGACAATTGTGGTTAAGCAAAAAAAAGACCTAAATTCTCTTTATAAGAGGATACAAGGCCAGAAGCAACTATTTTCATTTGTGAGAAACTAAGCAAGATAAGGAGTCTAGGGTTTTACTTCATATGGTGGCCAAGTAGAAAAGTCTACAATTGGCATACAATGAAAGAATGCTTAAGAGGATGAATGTTGAAGGGTAAAAAAGTTGTCAGAGATGAAGAATATGAATGCTAAGTAGAATGGAGGATTGAACCAAAGATCTATAATTTGCAAGTGAGTTATGTTTTATTATTAGATCAAGTCCTACTATTACTTTCTAACAACTATATCAGTCTAGATAAATCCTTTGGATTAAGGTTGATGTAGTAGTCATTTGTAAATCCTTGAATTGGGTGACATTATAATAGAATGTTCTAAAGTACTCTAACAAGGGTCACTCCTAATAGGATGATTGAAATCATTTAACTAGGTCACATTTAATAATGTGCTTTGTAACCTTTAATATGGTTAGCCTTCAATAGGGCATCACTTTAGAAGAGTGAAAATTGGTAGCATATTACTAGTGGTTTTTCCCAAATTAGGTTTCCATGTAAAATCCTTGTGTCAAATTGTGTGAATGAGTTTGTGGTATTTCGTGCTTATATTACTACAAAGTTATTTTGACCTAGGATAGTGACCAAGTTAAGGTACTGGATGTTCTAATGGATGTATACATGATATGGTTTTATGGAAATGAATATTTGAAGTACTAAAAAGTTTTATTTGTATATTTGGACCTTGGATAACTGATTCATACCCACTAGTTATTCTAAAGAATTCCAACAATTGTGTGTATATTCCTTCTCTAGATCTAGTGTTTTCCTTTATTGGATATAGTGGAGTCATCCATCAAGGAAAGAGGTATTCATGGTAGATAACTAAGAGGGGGGGTTAATCACTTATGTTCAATTATCCTATAGTCCCTTCAAACATTTTCAATACCATAACATATCATAAACATTATTAGCAATCACCTGCTATTGTTAGCATGAATATTGATGATATTCCTTTGGGGAAGTATCCTAAGAATTTATGGAACATTTGGAAGATTGACATGTTGCATTTATGGCTATATTTTTCATTGATGTCAACATCATATTATATCTATTAAGACCCTAATAGTAATAGACAAAGAATGAGGTCATACAAATAGAGTATTGGTAATGAGGTCAATCAGAGTTGATGATATGTTCTATAGTTATATGGATGAGGTGGATAAGTGCACATTTAGGAATTCAAAAATATGTGAAAGTTATTTGTGATTTACATAAGGTAGTGTGTAGATAGAGTACCCAAGAAGTGTTTTCCAATGTTTTGATTATATCTCTTAATAGAGATAGAATCATGATGGGAAATGTTACACAGTGATAATAAATAACCTAATGATGATGTCAGCAAGTGTGTGAGGTCTAAGGTCACACATGTAAAAAGTTGTGAAGATAGTGAGCCAACGATACTTTGTAATTGTAAAAAGATGCAATGAGTTATGTTATCTTAATAAGGTCCTATTATAATTAACTAGGAAAGCCTCAAGACCAACTCAATTAATTAATTTGAGGATATGGTTTAAATTAAAGTTATTTTCCTTGTGATGAAGTATATATTGAAGTCAATTTATGAATATAATTCTAGTAAGTGATCAAAGGGACTATTGAGATGTAAAGTTAAAGATCTAGTATTGAGATTTGAAAGGTATTTGGTATGGTATTGGCATAGTACAAGGAAATAGAAAGAGTTTGAGTTGCTAGGGATAAATTTCATTTCTATTATTCTAAAATGAATAATAAAAAGACTAGTTGGATAGTGAGTTTGGTAGTCTTTCTCTTGAAGCTATTTTGATAATGGGTTCATCTATCTTCTACAACTCCTAACAAGGTTGGCACAACTCTTAATAGGGTTGGAATCTCCTAACATTGATTCAAAGTCTCCTAATAGGGATTGATATATACTAAATGTATCTCATTGGCTCCTAATAGAGTCCATCCTCTTACAAGGAACTTATATATTAGTACATTATTTTGTGGGTACCATCCCCACTGTGATTTTCCCTCTGATTAAGGGTTCCCTAGTCAACATATTTGGTGTTATTGTGGATGTGTATGTGTATCTTCTTATAGTTTCTAATTTTATTGATCACATGTTTAAGGTTTAATAAGGTTGATAAAATTTGTATTGATGAGATAACTAATTCACCCCTCTCCCCCTCTCATTCCCATCTTAGTTATCTTGATGGACTTTACTCTATAACAATTGGTAATAGATCTTCAAGTCCTTGAAGAAAAATCTTTAGAACTTAAGGAGATCAATGTTATGCCATTTCAACAAAAGAAATTCCTAAGTTTGATGAAGTTAACTATGACAGATGAAAAGAGAATATGAAGACACATTTGCTGTGCATGGGTCAAAGATATTGGTTGATGACAAAGAAAAGAAAGAAAATTGTGGAAGAAAGAAAACTTGAAGAATAAAGTGAAGCTAAAAGAGATCAATTCATGTGTAACATTTTTGCTAGATAAACACTTTTATCAGCTCTACCTAAAAATGAATACAATCAGGTAAAATCCTTAGAAACATCTCATGGAATTTGGAAAGAATTGGAATCTACTTTTGAAGGTGGTAAGCCTGCAAAGAGAATCAAATCGCAAAATTGGATTTTTTTCAATAGGCTAAAATGATGGAAGATGAATATGTAAGAAGTATGATGGAATGATGTATGAATAACATTGATGATGTTTAATTTGTTGATGTATTAAAACTTAATCTATTGAGTGTTGGATAGTTTACTGATAAGGGATGTTAGCTATAGTTCATAGGAAAGACATTCATTATTAATGAAAAATATGAAAAAGAGTTCCTTTCCTAGCAAGGCATTCACTACAATAGCAATATTGGAGATTGTTCATACAAATTTGAATGGTCCCACTAAGAAAAGAGGATTCTATGGTGAAAGATACTTCATGATTAATGTTGGTGAATTACTAGGATGGTGTGGGTAGCTTTCCTTAGAGAAAATTTTGAAGAATTTCAAAAGTTTAAGTTCTTTAAGAGTAGAGTTAAGAATGAGTTTGGATTGAAGATTAAATGTTTAAGATTTGATATAGGTGGAGAATTTAGCTCAAATGAGTTTAACACCTTTTGTGAAGTAAATGGTATCAAGAGTAAACTATCAGATCCTAAGACTCCTGAGTAAAATGGAATGACTAAGAGAAGAAATAGGTCTATGACAGAAAAAAAAAGAGCTATGATGTTTAAGAAATATGTATCAAAGATATTTTGGAGAGAAGAAATTAATATAGTATTATATACATGTTACAAGCTAGAGTTGATGTTGCACTAAAAGATAAGCATTTTAATTCTCAATACAACCACTAGACTTATAAAACACAATAGGTGGTTAAGCTATGCCATGAATGTCAAAGGGGAACATTGGCAATTAGTCAAAAAATATCCCTTTAGCATTACTTGAGGAGATTCAAACGTATGATCAAGCTCTAATACCACTTGTTATAAGCTAGAATTTATGTTTCACCAAAAGATTGACCTATTAATGCTCAAAACAACCACTAGACTTATAGAACATAAGAGGTAGTTAAGCCATGCCAAAAATCTTGAAGGGGAACATTGGTAGTTAGTTTGACAATAGAATGAACATAATAAATCGTACAGAAGAGAACATAAGACACAAACATTTAATGTGGTTCACCCAATCCCTAGGCTACATCCACCAACAACAAGTCTAATATTATTATTATCCATTTATTACAATCCATAATCACTTACAACTCAATACCACTGCAAGAATCTACAATCTCATCATACATTATGGAATTCCTAACCCTTGTTACAAACTTACAATTGGAGCAAGTATTTTTTTTCATGGATGTCAAACCTATTGATAAGTGATATTGCCACCTAATCTAAATATTGTATCTATTTGATTGATGAAGAGGACTCAAGAAATTGCTCATAACAATAACATCTAAAGAAAAGGTTGAGTTATTAAAAGGAAGTTACAATGGACATTCAATTAGATGGACTTTGATAAAGCAAAGTAATTGTTTATTTCAAGAAAGTTAAGCCAAGCCGAGCAATAGAGTAAAAGATTAAGGAATGTCAAGTGATGCTAGTCTTAATTGAGCTACAATTAGTGTTGAGAAAATCTAGTGTTGACTAAGTATTAGTATCGAATGAGCAAGATGGTTGATATCAAGCAAGATAGTTGATACCAAGCCAAAAGCTTTACAATGACCAAGAAAATTAGTGATGACTGAGTGCAAAAATTTAGAGATTGCTGAGTAATAATATGAGAGTGAATTTGAGGAAATCATGAGATTTAGCTGAATTAGTTGATTTCTTGTTAGATGTAAATCATGTTGAAGATAAGATTGATGAGTCAGATCATTAAATTCAAGAAGAGGAATAGATAAAGACCTGATATACTAATTTTAGAGAAGTTTCTAAGGATAATCAAGAAGATAGAAAGAAACAACAAACCACATCAAATTTGATTGTAACCCCTAAAATCTATAGTGATGATTAAAAATGATAAAGAAATAATTGCCTATTTAAAGCGGGAGAAAGCTGAAAAAATGAAAGAGTGTGAATACAAGTACATGTAAGGGAGGCATATAGACAACGGTGGATCAAAAACACACAAGTGAGTGAATGCAAAGCTAAAGGAGGTTTCTTACTTAGATGATGTTGATGTTGATAAGTGAATCTAAGTAGAAGGTTTAAGTGTTGTTGAGAAGAGTGGATAGATTTCTTGAAGGGTTTCCAAGTGAATTGAGAACAAAGATGATGACGAAGAGTTTATCAGTGAGTCAACACTTGAACTAAATAGAGATCTAAATTTGCAAAGTGAGTTGTAATCATACATATAATAACCTACTATTTTCTTTCTAATCATTGTAAACAATTTGTACTAAAATCCTTTTAACATAGGTTGACCTAATAGTCATTTAAAGATTTAACAATCTATGTAAATCCTTTAATAGGGTGACATTCCAAATGGAATAACCAAAGTCCTCTGATAAGGCCACTCCTAATAGGGTGATTAAATCCTTAACAAAGTCACATGTAATAGTGTGTTTTATAAACCTTTAATAGTGTTGGCTCCTAATAGGGCTCACTTTGAAAGAGTGAAAAAATGGTGACATGTTGCTGGTGGTTTTTCCCAAATTGGGTTTCCACGTAAAATCTTAGTATCAAATTTGTGTTGCATGCTTTACATTTTTACATTTGATGATTTTTTCACTAAGGAAAGCATGTTATATTTAAGACAATATTTTTGCAATAGAGACTGAGCAACAATAGGATAAGCATAACAATGAGTGTTTATGTTTAATTGTTCAAGTGGTACTTAAGGACCTTGAGTAGCTGATTCACCCCCCCAACCCTGCCCCCACCTCATCAATTCTAAACATTTCTAATAGTTGGTATTAGAGTGCAGTGATTATGAAGAAAATTTTGAAAGTACTTAAAGCTAAAGATCATGACTCATAAGAGAGATGTATCCAAGCTGAAAAAGGAGAAATTTCCCACATGGAAATCCTTAAAGAGTTTGCACATATTGAGTATTAGTGATTTTTTTATCAAATTTGTAGACAATAAGTATGTAAAGGTAACCACTACTCATCTGACAATTGATCAATTGAAGTAGAAGCACGAATAGAATCAAGCAATTTTGGAGATTTCCTTAGCCCTAAGCTATGTTGACTTTGATGACTTAAAGGATTTTGATAGTGCAGATAAAATGTGGGACAAATTGAAAACCATATATGGAGATGATGACAATGTCTTAAGAGCCAAGTCTGAAATCCTGGGATGAAAATTTGATGATAGGAGAATGATGGAAGGTGAGAACGTAGTGCAATACTATGCAAGAGTCAAACACATTGTTAATGCTATTTATTGTGCAAATGGAGAAATAAAAGATGAAACATTAAAAAGAAAGGTATTGAGGACTCTACTCCTTAGTTATGTGATTAGAGTTTCTGCAATCTAAGAACTAAGATACACACTAGGTAACACTTCGGCCTTAGAAGGTGTAATTGGTAGACATACTATTTTTGAGATGTCTAACTTTGATAACTACACACCTACTACTATTGAATCTACATTCAAGTCACAATTAGTCCTTAGCAAAAGAAAAGGTAAACATGTGAAAAGTGATAGTGACAATTCTAATGATGAGATTGATGAACTTGAAGCCATAATTGCAAAAATATGTGGAAGAGGAAAAGGTAAATTATAAGTAAAATTTCCTTCTTCTTATTTCATGAAACAAGGTTGGCTAGATTGCTACTAGGTGTCCTAACAGAGAGTATATAGATGAAAGGAGGGAAATAAAGTACAAAGCTAGAAGAGATGACAAAGACTACAAGAGAAGCAAGGACAAAAAAGGTAAGAAATCTTGTTCTATTTTTGAAGAAGAATCTAATAATTAATCTATGTGTAATAAAAATGAAGTTGTCTATGTTTCTATGAAAGAAGATTCTAATTAAGATGAGAAAACTACATCAATCTCATATATAAAAATGAGTGATAGATGAATAATTGATAGTAGATGCTCCAATCAGATGACTAGTGGTAAAGATAAATTTGAGGTTATTGGTCCATACAAAGGTGGGTGTGTTAAATTTGGTAATGATATCCCATGTGTTGTAAAAGATAAAGGCATTATTCAACTGACTGACAAGATAAAATGTGACAATATTTATTGAGTTAAAGGACTTAACTATAATTTGTTGAGTGTTTCATAGCTGAAAAAATCAGGTTACAAAGTTGAATTTCACAATAGGAAGGCCAAGATACATGATATTGATGGTAATTTCATTGGAACTCGTGATCAGGCAAGAGATAACTCATTATATTTAGATTTATCGAATGAGACATTTTTTTTTGCACAAAAAGATGTTTAGTTATGGGACAAGAGATTATGGCATGTGAACTTTGAAAATCTAGTGAATATAAGTAAAATAAGAAAGTAAGAGGGTTGCCTAAACTAAAGAAGCTTGACAATGCCATGTGTAAACAATGTCAATTGGGAAAAACAATCAAGTCTTTTTTAAGAGAAAAATATACTTTACTAGTGATATTTTGGAATTGGTTCATACTAACGTATGTTTCTTAAAGCTTAATCTAATGCTTTCAAGCTATTCAAGTGGTATTTAGCTAGAGTTGAAAAAGAAATAGGGAAGAATCTAAAATTCTTGAGATCTGAAAGAGGTGGTGAATTCATTTCAAATGAGTTCAATATATTTTGCATTGATAGAGGAATTAAAAGATAGATGTCAGCACTAACGACCCCTCCTCAAAATGGGATAGCTGAAAGGAGAAATAGATCAATAATAGACTGTGCAAGAACATTAATGATTTAGAAGAGTGTATTAAATTTGTACTGGAGAGAAGCTATTAATACTATTGTCTATACTCTAAATAAAGTACAAGTAAAAAAAGGTACAAATTCTACACCTTTTGAACCATGGTATTTATATTCTCCTAATGTGAAATATTTTAAAACATTTGGAAATAGATGTTCTATACTGAAAGATAACAAGAATGGAAAAATTGATTCAAAGAGTGATGAAGGCATATTCCTAGGATATTCTACCAAAAGAAAAGATAAATAAATAGTTAAATTTTAACACTAACAAAGTTGTGGAAAGTGCAAATGTGAAAGTTGACAAGTTTATAGAAAGAAGTGACATTTCATGTAATGAAGAACCTAAAGATTATAGTACATTCATGAAACATGAACCCATAAAACTTTTCACCACTCATCCATCTCATACATTCAATAGATAAATTGAAATAACATGTAAACCACATACATCTAAATCATATAAACATATAAGCAATCACACATTTGACACCTTATATGATTACCTAGAAACCCTCCAAAGAGAAGGTCAAACTAGGGTGGGATGAGCGCCAGAATTTTTCACTACTGCAGTAATAAAGTGTAGCCAATTAAGGTTACAATGGATTGACCATGTATCATGATCTTCCTTGTGAAAGGCATGCCCTATTAAAGGCTTATAAGGATTGTTAAGTCCCACCTTGTTAGAGGATTTCAACACCCTATTAAAAGTGTGCCTGGCTAAAGGACTTCATAATACCCACTTAGAATGTCACCCTATTAAAGGATTTACAATAGTCTGTAAGGACTACTCCACCTAGGAGATTTAACTAAAATCAATTATTAGGATGTTTCAACATAGATCTTGTGATTACCTCTGATAGCCTAATTAAAGATCAAATATGTAAAGTATCCTTCTTGATCCTTCCTGATCTGATGTAACAATTGTTGTATTCCTCTATTTTTTGTTCTCCTCCAATTGATTCTACAATTCACTCTCTATAACTTCTAAGTCTCCATGAAATGCTCTATTTTTTTCATGCAAACTTCTCTATATTTCTCCTTCAATTCCTTACATGCTCATAAAAAGTTTAGGGTTTTTTCCTCCTTAAGAATAATAGAAGATTTAGGGTTAAGTATGAATCTATGACTAAGATTCATCCTTTTTGCCACTTAATCCTTCCTATTTTCTAATTGGCTGCATGTAATTGCATAGCGAGTCCGCATACAGATTCATCCTTATCTTCAAAGGATTGTATTCTATCCTTTGGTTAGGTAAACAATGGTTTACATAGTTATTTGTGCAATCACAAACAAATATGTCCAATCTGTGTTACTCGATACTTGAAGTTATTGATGCTTGGTTGTAATGCCCCGCCAAGAGATCCTTGGAAACAAGGATGAAATACAAGCCAAGAATTTTTTTTTTACAAGTATGAATGCACATGACAACATCATATAGGGTTCACAACGATTGCAACAGAAGACTTAACCACAATCTTGGCAACCAACGAATCTCCAAACGCCACTACCAAACTGACAGACACAAACAAAGCCATCAACAAAAATACACATGATGAGGCCACAAGAAACAACCACTCATCAACAAAACACCAAGCTAGGGTAAAATTCAGAAACCTAAAATTTGGCTAAGCCTGAAATTCTAAAGCCCTGAAAATTGGCTAAGTTTGGATTTCTGAAGCCCTAAAATTTCCTAGAATCCATAACTTGTCTCTGAGAGATCTGAAACCTATCTCAAAAGATTTGTTGCATATATTAAAATATATCTTAAAAAATTAAATATATGTCAACTTATACTGCAACGATATATTTTAAACCCCAAGAGACTAAAATAGAAACACAAAAACTAGATTTCAAAAGAAACTGACAAAAATAAAAAAGCAACAACATAGGGTCAAAGAATGCCCAAAAGGGTGTCCAAAACAACTCTCAGAAAGTTTGGATCATGATAAAAAGTGCCTGCTATCTACACATGCAAGTTTTTACAAAAATTTGTGCGACACTTCTTACTAAGGGAGGGCGACACTTCTCCTTAAGGTGTGCTACACTCTTTCAGTGTCGTACGACATTTCTCAAGAAGGCGTATGACACTTTACAGTGTTGTATGACATAGTTTGCATGGGCGTGTGATACTTTTTAAAGTGTCACACCATGCTGAACAAATGTCACCCATAGAAAAAAAAGACACTTCCAAAACTCAAAAAGGCGAAGAACGGACCAAAGAACCTCCACACCAGGGAGTATCAGATCCACAAAGGCTTGAGGAATGAACACTCGAGTGCAAGAAAAACACAGAAGGAAGAACATCTATCCATCTAAAATACAGCAGGAAGAACACACTAAAATAAACATCACAGTGAACTGAAGAACCAAACTAAGTGCGCAATTCCTCCAAACCCTCAATAGCATCATAAGACCATCATGGGTCCTAGCCATCCCCTACCCGTAACATCCCAAGCCACTGACCAAATCTTCAATACTATCATAATAGGGACGTCACTACTAAAAACATGTAACAATAAAAGCATAAGGAAATCTAACATGCTAGTAGAAAAGCATAAGATAATCTTACAGTAGATAACATCACCTATCACATGCTAAAAAGCAATAAGCAACAGATATGCTAAGATAACAATTCACAGCATCTAATCATATGCTAAACATCATAATAAGGGAATGTGTCAAATAAAATAACATCATCTAAACATGATATATAAGCATCCCAATGAAAGCATAAATCACAAGGAAGCATACTCTAGAACCTGAAGTACCAAGTGAAAACATTCAGCAATGGTCACACTAGGACAAGGCTGTCTCTGTACACCGGTCCCTAACAGTGGTGAAGGTAGCTACGCCTCCCAACCATGTGACACCCATAGGTCCACACCCACCATGATGATGGAGATAATGATCCAACCACAAACACACATAAAGCACAACATCCAAGGCTAACACTCACGCCAGACAGTATGATGGCTGCAACCAAGAACCTAAGACAAAGTAAGGAGTAAAGGTCCTAGTCAGACACTCAAAATGCTACTAAGTAGGGACTAACATCATGGAGAGTCACTTGGCATCAAAAAGCCCAAGCTAGGACTTGTGCAGATTCAACATCCCTCAATGGAAAGGCTTTAGCACCCCAAACCCTTTTATTATCTTAAGTTTTATTACCAGTCACACATTTTCTTTAATTATCACTTATTAAAGCTCCTCTTAGCCATACCCGTGGTGTCATGATTGCTGGGCTACGAGATAGAAGCCCCCTCCATATGCTACCCTACCCTACCCATGCTCATCCTACGGCAAGTGTCCGTGGGCATGCATACTCCCATCCCAACCCCAATGATCATAACTTTCGGCAAAACCACAGAAGATCAGGCCTCGCAAGTCACGCAACAAATGTACATGCACGTACTTGTGTGTGGTGCACCACCATCACAAAGATCACAACACAAGGACATGAATGAGAACACAATGCAAAGAAAACACCCAATTGAAAGCAACATAGGAAGGATGGATTCTACACAAATTCCAAAGCCAATACAACCATACATCATAAAATCATTCAACCGGCCTCAATATGAGAGTATGGATTCTACAAAAATACCAATGATGTAACAAGACTAAACATCATGAACTTACTCAACTAACCTCAATAAAAGAGTATGGATTCTACATGAATCCTGGCGTTCACGAAACAAAAGCAAAGGTCCAAAAGAAACCATAACAAGTAAAAAATCACTCAACTGAACACAAAGTCTGGAGTACGAGTGTGACGTGCATCCCAATCCAAAAAAAGGTGTAATAGTGGTCTAACTGATATCCAAATGGATCATCCAAGTCCACGATGCACATTGTGCCAAGAAAATCTGAGAAAATAGGGCGGCATGCAAAATGAGGTAAAAACTCCAAAAATTGGAAAAACTTCAAAATTAAAACCCATTTGGCCTTTGGGTTCAAAAACTCAAAAAATCCAAAAATAAATGAAAATGGAGACCGTATGCAAAAACGGCCAGCATAACAGTACAAAATTCCAAACCCTCAACCCAAAAAAATAGGGAAATGTTCATACCTGCCCAACCGGGTAGAACTAGCATATAGAAATGGAGGGGAACACTAGTTCTCAGCCTCCAAACAAACGGCTACAAAAAACAGAAGCTAAAATGGAGCAGAAATAACAAAATAGGAAAGCCCTACCTCACAGCCAAAAGGGCAAAATGGGAATTTGAACCAAAAAATTAAACTCTCACAAAAGTGGCTGAAAATCAAAGCAATCCAAGGTTTTCCCGAGCTAGATCCAACAAGCTCAACCCCGTGACGATCCCACGCCCGTAGCTCCCACAACGAACAAAACAGTAAACCCTCATGATGAGGATTTTGGGTTTTACTCTCCAACTTTCCAATTTGAAAGTGAGGAGTGAGGAATTAAATTCCTCTTTGGATACTTATTCACTTTTTGAGTGAATAATTGATTAGGGAAAATAACCAGGCAACCTTGTTAAACCCCGAATCGACCCAAACTAAAACAGCCTATTCCTATAAATAGGAATTCATCTATGGCAAAGCTGGTAAAAAATAAAATAAATCAATTAAAAAGCTCAAAAACCCAAAAACACATAAATCTCCATAATAACGTTCGTGACAATGCAAACCTCTAAATGCACAGACGCGCTTACTGGTCTAGTGACATAATGAAATGAGTTCGTATTTAATAATCACCAAAAGGTTTAAATTAAACATTTAATAAAGGATACATCGACAATATAAGGATGACATTGGTAAAATATGAATGGCTGAATCACTAACTCCACGTGCCACTGCCAGGGATATAAATCCTACACACTAAACAACATGATCAAGTGCAATTGCATATAATAACATAGCCAAAGCAATAAATGCATTAAGCCACCTAATTTAACCATTTAATTAATTATATTAAAATAATCTATTTATATCACTCACATTCGCATAAAGAATAAAAATGCAGGAATGAAGTAAATAACCAAAGCATTAAATCCATCACATAACATAATCAGAGGTATGTCCAAATACCAGATAACCAGATATCATCATAAAAACACAATCATAAACATGACTAACCACTGCTATAGGAACCTAGTCTAGTGTAGCATGGTAATAGTACACAATGCAATCTTTGCACACACCTCAAGGTAATCACAGAACAACCTCATGATACCACATCGATCTTGGTAACCACTGGCACAAACCTTAGTGACCCAAAAATCACATCACAATCTCAAAGATCAGTCAAAAGCATAATCAAAGCAACTGATACAGAAACATAAATCTGAACACCTCGACAGTGTAGACCACTCAAGGTCAAAATCATGATCCCATCACAACAAAAGATCAGCAAGGTTGCATCCATCAAGATGACTTACATAAGTCAAATGGGAGAGGCACTACATCATCCCCTCCAAAGACTAGGCTTACTCTTGGAAGCTTGCAATCCAAAAATAGAAACCAAAACACACAAGAACCAAAATGCAAAATTGAGAAAAAGGATGACTTGTCAAACTCTCCACAAGTCAAACCAGATCACTCCAATATTCTCAAACCATCACGTTAACCCCCAAATAGGTTAACCATGAGAGAATGGGTGTCACATAGACACAAGGTACTCCAACAAGGAACCTTCTATGCACTGGGAAGAACCCATCTAGCCATAGAGTCAACAATACAAGGTAAGGAAAAACCCTCTCTACCTCATCAAAAGGTGCCCAACTAAAACATGCACCACCTACAAGACCACAAACAAGGTCAAAAAAAGACACCCTTCCAACAAGAGTTGGGATCTTGAGGAAAAACCATCCCAAAATTCCTAAGAATACTATCATGTCACACATGATCATTCTAGAATCCATGTAAACTCACCCTTAGAATAAAGAGGATGAAATTTTACCAACAAAAGGACACACTCCAAAGGACTACTCACCACCAAGTGTAGGAGCACAACACCTCTCTAAGGCACAAAAGCTCAACTACCACTGAAAACTAGTGTAACATAACCCAACTAGACAAGATATCACCTTTCCACAAGGTTGCGCAAACTTTTGTCAGTGGACACAATCATGAAATGTCGGCATACCAACTCACGAGATGGTAACATGTGTCCAACGATATCATGTCCCTCTAGCACCATGCTAGGAAAACTACACCCAATCTATCGCTTAACTCAATCTCTAGCCTCAAGTCAACAGTTAATGAGAAAACTTGACTAAGACAATCTACCTGAAGGTATAAGCTTAGGGAGAAGGATACTATAGAGTATAAGGACTGAGAGGGATTCTCTCTCTCAACCTCTACACTAACTAGTCCATGATGCGTTAGAAAACTCACAATTTCACCAACCATCAACATACTCACCAAAAAGCACTAACTGAGCTAGTGGCATAACCACACTAGCCTACTCTCACAAGAGAGAAAAGGATACAGAGGTACGCCAAAGAAAATGTCCAAGAAGGAGAATCTAGACTCATCAAAGAATTGAGTCACTCCCAAAAGACAAGGCAACATCAACCTTGATCAAGAAATGCTCACAAACCACTCTACACCTCACAAGGGTGGTTCAGTGCAATAGGAAACACAAAACCCAAGCCGGAACCCCAATAGTTACCTAGTAGATTATGAAGACAAGATAGCTCTTCCATTATGAATAAAATGAAGAGTTAAACTTCTCCAATGGCCATAAATATGATATGTCATGATTGAATTGGCCTATACTCGAGAAGGTACTCAGAACATCAATCAACAACTCCAAAAGCCATAGCTTTCACGTTTGGACTTAGATTGAATCCATTTGAAAAGTGTCGAAAAGATATCAACAAGGGCTAGAACATGAAGAAGCTAAGAGAGACCTAAGACTACGATCAAGTCACCACTCAAACAAAACCACCAAGGCAAAAAAAAAAACAAACAATAGTCTTGGCCACCAAGACAAGTGACGGACAAGACGTCCAAAACCACTCTAGAGCACACATGCCAAAAACAACATAAGACATGGAGTGAAAGGAAGTACACACATTGAAACCATCATTACTCTTCTTTCATAATTTAATTAATTAAGCATAACATAAGCACTAATGGATAATGAGCTGAAAGATTTTCAAGTAAGGGTCCAAGAGTCACTTACCATAAAACAAGTACATATCTTTCAATTTATTTCAAAAATAACATTAAGTTTAATCACCATTTAAACCATTTAGTTATAATAAAAACTTTAACTTTACATTTACTACTCGCACACTAGCATGTTCTCTGTGATATTATCCCTTGTACGTACTACCAGAGGTTCGAGATGAACATGATAGAGTCACAACACACAACTGGGCAGTAGTAAAACACATCCAGAATAGTCTTCATGACCAAAATCAATAGCCCAAATAGGGGAAATTATCAATTCCAATAGTAAGTACCAAAAAGAGCTCATTTCAACAATAAGTCAAATGTGACACCTGTCAGAAAGAGAGCGATAGATAAAATTTGATGACTACTATAAGAGACAAAAATACTAAAAACTAATGCTAGTTCAACAACATTAGGAAAGTACCTCCAGCCAAAAAAAATAAGGCATCAAACAAATCACATTACATGTGATGACTGAGTATAGTCACACAAGAGGGATAAGTCACCACACAATGCTAAGGAATACATCATCCTAGCAATGTTAGAGAACACACTCACACACATCAAGTAGTATACCATCAGTAACATCATGCATATGCATAAAAAAATAATTTCCATGCAATACAACATTTAGATATCCATCAAATTAATACATTTTTACATAAGCTTAAGAAACAATCTGATTGGGGACTTAAGTCATTAACCCAAGGATTTAATGAAAAACTACTACTGTGCAATGATTAACAATAGCACTCATATTCAATGAAAGGAACCATTTTATCATCCTAAAGATAAAACATAGAATCACAAATAAGATTCATTCATCAACTTACAATCAGGGGAAAATAGGGAAACAATGCACCTACTCCACAAGGAGAAACAAAAAGAGGCACTCAAAGCGAACACATGGACACCAATCAGAAGGTTCCATCCAAAAAGGGTCACACAAGCAACCAACCAACCAAGGCACATCGATTCTGCTCACAAAATCAAGAAGACTCACTTCCTCCTCCACATACTACTCTAGTTGCATCTACTAGACAAGCAAGTCCATCACGAGTAGATACCAAAGCAACAAAGATCACGAGTTCTCACCAAGACATTTGCACTCAACCAACGCAACAAAAACTACCTGGGCAACATAAACACAAAGATCCCAATGTTTGAACATGGGCTCTGATACTAGATGTAATGCCCCACTTGGAGATCCTTGGAAACAAGGATGAAATACAGGCCAAGAATTTTTTTTAAAAATAATGAATGCACATGACAACATCATAAAGGGATCACAACGATCACAATGGAAGACTTCACCACAATCCCGACAACCAATGAATCTCCAAATGCAACTACCAAACTGACACACATAAACAAAGCCAATAATGACAATGCACATGATGAGGCCATAAGAAATAACCACTCATCAACAAAACACCAAGCTGGAGTAAAATGCAGAATCCTAAAATTTGGCTAAGCCTGAAATGCTGAAGCCCTGAAAATTGGCTAAGTCTAGATTTCTGAAGCCCTGAAATTTCCTAGAATCCATCACTTGTCTCCGAGAGGTTTGAAACCTATCTCAAAAGATTTGTCGAATATATTAAAATATATCTTAAGTATAAGAAATTAAATATACGTCAACTTATACTTCAATGATATATTTTAAACCCCGAGAGACTAAAACAGAAACATGAAAACTAGATTTCAAGAGAAATCGACAAAAATAAAAAAGCAACAGCATAGGGTCGAAGAACACACAAAAGGGTGTCCAAAAAAACTCTCAGAAAGTTTGTATCATGACAAAAAGTGCCTGTTGTTCACACATGTAGGTTTTTACAAAATACCGTGCGACACTTCTTACTAAGGGAGGGCAACACTTCTCCTTAAGGTGTGTGACACTTTACAGTGTCGTACGACATAGTTTTCATGGGCATGCGATACTTTTTAAAGTGTCGCACCATGCTGAAAAAATGTCACCCATAGAAAAAAAAGACACTTCCAGAACTCAGAAAGGCAAAGAATAGACCAAAGAACCTACACACTAGGGAGTACCAGATCCACAAAAGCTTGAGGAATGAACACTTGAGTGCAAGAACAACACAGAAGGAAGAACATCTATCCATCTAAACTACAGCAGCAAGAACACACTGAAATAAACATCACAGTGAACTGAACAACCAAACTAAGTGCGTGGTTCCTCCCAACCATCAATAGCATCATAAGACCATCATGGGTCTTAGCCATCCCCTGTGCGTAACATCCCAATCCACCAACCAGATTGTTGATACTGTCATAATAGGGACGTCACTACTAAAAACATACAATAATAAAAGCATAAGGAAATCTAACATGGTAGTAGAAAAGTATAAGATAGTCCTACAATAGATAACATCACCTATCACATGCTAAACAACAATATGCAATAGATATGCTAATACAATAATTCATAGCATCTAATCATATGCTAAACATCATAATAAGGAAATGCGTCAAATAAAATAACATCATCTAAACATGATATACAAGCATCCCAATGAAAGCATAAATCACAAGGAAGCATACTCTGGAACTTGAAGTACCAAGTGAAAACATCCAGCAATGGTCGCACTAAGAAAAGGTTGTCTCTGTACATCAGTCCCTAGTAGTGGTGAAGGTAGCTATGCCTCCCAACCATGTGGCACCCGTAGGTCCACACCCACCATGCTGATGGAGATAATGATCCAACCACAAACACACATAAAGCACAACATCCAAGGCTAACACTCACGCCAGATAGTATGATGGCCGAAACCAAGAACCTAAGACAATGCAAGGAGTAGAGGTCCTAGTCAGACACTCAAAAGGCTAGTAAGTAGGGACTAACATCATGGAGAGTCACTTGGCATCAAAAAGCCCAAGCTAGGACTTGTACAGATTCAACATCCCTCAATAGAAAGGCTCTAGCACCCCAAATCTTTTTATTATCTTAAGTTTTATTATTAGTCACACATTTTCTTTAATTATCACTTATTCAAGCTCATCTCAGCCATACTCGTGACGTCATGATCGCCGGGCTACGAGATAGAAGCCCCCTCCATATGCTACCCTACCCTACCCATGCTCATCCTATGACAAGTGTCTGTGGGCATGCATACTCCCATCCTAGCCCCAATGATCATGACTTCCAACAAAACCACAGAAGATCGGGCTTGGCAAGTCACCCAACAAATGTAAGTGCACGTACTCATGTGTGGTGCACCACCATCATGAAGATCACAACAAAAGGACAAGAATGAGAACACAATGCAAAGAAAAAACCCAACTAAAAGAAGCATAGGAAGGATGGATTCTACACAAATCCCAAAGCCAATAAAACCATACATCATAAAATCACTCAACTAGCCTCAATTTGAGAGTATGGATTCTACACAAATACCAATGATGTAAAAAGACCAAACATCATGAACTTACTCAACCAACCTCAATCCGAGAGTATGGATTCTACACAAATCCTAGCATTCACGAAACAAAACCAAAGGTCCAAAAAAAACCATAACAGGTAACAAATCACTCAACCAAACACAAAGCTCGAAGTACGGGTGTGACATGCATCTTAATGCAAAAAAAGGTGCAATATTGGTCTGACTGATATCCAAACGGATCATCTAGGTCCACGACCCACATTGTGCCAAGAAAATATGAGAAAATAGGGTGGCACACAAAACAAGGTAAAAACTCCAAAAATTGGAAAAACTTCAAAATTAAAACCCATTTAGCCTTTGGGTTGAAAAACTCCAAAAATCCAAAAATAAATGAAAATGGACACCGTATGAAAAAATGGTCAGCATAACGGTACAAAATTCCAAAGCCTCATCCCAAAAAAAAAGGTAAATATTCATACCCGCCCAACTGGGTAGAACTAGCATACAGAAACAAAGGGGAACACTACTTCTCAGCCTCCAAACAAACAGCTACAAAAAATAGAAGCTGAAACGGAGCAAAAATAAAAAAATAGGAAAGCCCTACCTCATAGCCAAAAGGGCAAAACAGGAATCTGATCCAGAAAATCAAGGCAATCTAAGGTTTCCCCGAGCTGGATCCAACGAGTTCAACCTTGTGACGATCCCACGCCCGTAGCTCCCACAACGAACAAAACAGTAAATCCTCATGAAGAGGATTTTGGGTTTTACTCTCCAACTTTCCAATTTGAAAGTGAGAAGTGAGGAATTAAATTCCTCTTTGGATACTTATTCAATTTTTGAGTGAATAATAGATTAGGGCAAATAACCAGCCAACCTAGTTAAACCCCGAATCAACCCAAACGAAAATAGGCTATTCCTATAAATAGGAATTCATCTATGTAAAAGTTGCCAGAAATTAAAATAAATCAATTAAAAAGCCCCAAAACCCAAAAACACATAAATCTCCATAATAACTTTTGCGACAATGCGAACCTCTAAATGCACAGACACACTTACTGGTCTAATCACATAATGCAATGAGTTCAGATTAAATAATCACTGAAACGTTTAAATTAAACATTTA
This sequence comes from Cupressus sempervirens, assembly GCA_028749045.1. NCBI lineage: Eukaryota > Viridiplantae > Streptophyta > Pinopsida > Cupressales > Cupressaceae > Cupressus > Cupressus sempervirens. Next base: position 413,757,853 of record CM053790.1, read on the forward strand.
ATAAAGGATGCGTTGACCATATAAGGACAATATTGGTAAAATATGAATGGCTGAATCACTAACTCCACGTGCCACTACTAAGGATATAAATCCTGCACACTAAACAACATGATCAAGTGCAATTGCATATAATAACATAGCCGAATAAATAAATGCATTAAATCGCCTAATTTAACCATTTAATTAATTATATTAAAATAATCTATTTATATCACTCACATTTGCATAAAGCATAACAATGCAGGAATGAAGTAAATAACCAAAGCATTAAATCTATCACATAACATAATCAGAGGTATGTCCAAATACCAGATAACCAGATATCATCATAAAAACACACTATCATCTCAAAATGGCATCATCATGCAATATGATTAACTGAACAACATAGTAGTCTAATATCTATGATACTGAAATCAAAGTGTAACATCTAACCCTCGGGTCATCTCAAATGTGAACATAACACGAGTAACAAATATCTCTCTAATCATAAATATAACAAGTTAAATGTCCGTAGCACATAACCAAATAATCCCACATGAACAATCCATTCTAATTACTTAAGAATTTAATAATGATTGTTTAAACAACATTAACAAGGTGCTTAAAACACATAAGCAAACACAGTCATAAACATGACTAACCACTGCTATAGGAACCTAGTCCAGTGTAGCATGGTAATAGTACACAGTGCAATCTCTGGACACACCTCAAGGTAATAATGGAACAACCTCATGATACCACATCAATCTTAGTAACCAGTGGCACAAACCTCACTGAACCAAAAATCACATCACAATCTCAAAGATCAGTCAAAAGCATAATCAAAGAAACTGATATAGAAACATAAATCTGAACACCTCGGCGGTGTAGACCACTCAGTGTCAAAATCATGATCCCATCACAACAAAAGATCAGCAAGGTTGCATCCATTAGGATGACTTACAGAAATCAAATGGGAGAGGCACTACATCATCCCCCCCAAAGACTAGGCTTACTCCTGGAAGCCTACAATCCAAAAATAGAAACCAAAACACACAATAACCAAAATGCAAAATTGAGCAAAAGGATGACTTGTCAAACTCTCCACAAGTCAAACCAGATTACTCCAACATTCTCAAACCATCACATTAACCCCCAAATAGGTTAACCATGAGAGAATGGGTGTCACATAGACACAAGGTCCTCCAACAAGGAACCTTCTATGTACTAGGAAGAACCCATCTAGCCATAGAGTCAACAATACAAGGTAAGGAAAAACCCTCTCTACCTCATCAATAGGTGCCCAACTACAACATGCACCACCTACAAGACCACAAACAAGGTCAAAACAAGACACTCTTCCAACAAGAGTTTGGATCTCGGGGAAAAACCATCCCAAAATTCCTAAGAATACTATCATGTCACACATGATCATTCTAGAATCCACGTAAACTCACCCTTAGAAAAAAGAGGATGAAAGTTTACCAACAAAAGGACACACTCCAAAGGACTACTCACCACCAAGCGTAGGAGTACAACACCTCTCTAAGGCACAAAAGCTCAACTACCACTGAAAACTAGGGTAACATAACCCAACTAGACAAGATATCACCTTTCCACGAGGTTGACAGACTTTCGTCAGTGGACACAATCATGAAATGTTTGCATACCAACTCACAAGATGGTAACATGTGTCCAACGATATCATGTCCCTCTAGCACCATGCTAGGAAAACTACACCCAATCTACCGCTAAACTCAATCTCTAGCCTCAAGTCAACAGTTGATGAGAAAACTTGACTGAGACAATCCACCTGAAGGTATAAGCTTAGGGAGAAGGATACTATAGAGTCACTTACCATAAAACAAGTACATATCTTTCAATTTCTTTCAAAAATAACATTAAGTTTAATCACCATTTAAACCATTCAATTACAATAAAAACTTTAACTTTACATTTACTACTCACACACTAGCATGTTCTCTGTGATATTATCCCTTGTACGTACTACCAGAGGTTCGAGATGAACATGATAGAGTCACAACACACAACTGGGCAGCAGTAAAACACATCCAAAATAGTCATCATGAACAAAATCAAAAGCCCAAATGGGGGAAATTATCAATTCCAACAGTAAGTACCAAAAAGAGCACATTTCAACAATAAGTCATATGTGACAACTGTCACAAAGAGAGTGATAGATTAAATTTCATGACTACTCTAAGAGAGAAAAATACAAAAAACTAATTCTAGCCCAACAACATGAGGAAAGTACCTCTAGCCAAATATAATAAGGCATCAAACAAATCGCATTACATGTGATGACTAAGTACAGTCACACAAGAGGGATAAGTCACTACACAATGCTAAGGAATACATCATCCTAGCAATGTTAGAGAACACACTCACACACATCAAGTAGTATACCATCAGTAACCTCATGCATATGCATAAAACAATAATTTCCATGCAATGCAACATTTAGATATCCATAAAATTAATAGAGTTTTACATAAACTTAAGAAACAATCTGATTGGGGACTTAAGTCATTAACCCAAGGATGTAATGCAAAACTACTACTTTGTAATGATTAACAATAACACTCATTTTCAATGAAAGGAACCATTTGATTATCCTAAAGATAAAACATAGAATCACAAATAAGATTCATTCATAAACTTACAATCAGGAGAAAATAGGGAAACAATGCACCTACTCCACAAGGAGAAACAAATAGAGGCACTCAAAGCCAACACATGGACACCAATCAGTGGTTCCATCCAAAAAGGGTCACATAAGCAACCAACCAACCAAGGCACATCGATTCCACTCAAAAAATTAGGAAGACTCACTTCCTTCTCCACATACTACTCTAGTTGTATCTATTGGACAAGCAAGTCCATCACGAGTAGATACCAAAGCAACAAAGATCATGAGTACTCACCAAGACATTCGCACTCAACCAACGCAGCAACAACTACCTATTCAACATAAACATAGAGATCCCAATGTTTGAACATGGGCTCTGATACCAAATGTAATGCCCCACCCAGAGATCATTGGAAACAAGGATGAAATAAAAGCCAAGATTTTTTTTTTACAAGTATGAATGCACATGACAACATCATACAGGGATCACAACGATCACAACAGAAGACTTCACCACAATCTCAGCAACCAACGAATCTCCAAATGCCACTACAAAACTCACACATGAAAACAAAGCCAACAATGATAATGCACATGATGAGGCCACAAGAAACAACCACTCCTCAACAAAACACCAAGCTAGGGTAAAATGCAGAAACCTGAAATTTGGCTAAGCTTGAAATCCTGAAGCTCTGAAAATTGGCTAAGTTTGGATTTCTGAAGCCCTGAAATTTCCTAGAATCCATAACTTGTCTCTGAGAGGTCTAAAACATATCTCAAAAGATTCGTCGCATATATTAAAATATATCTTAAGTATAAGAAATTAAATAGACATCAACTTATACTTCAACGATATATTTTAAACCCCAAGAGACTAAAATAGAAACACAAAAAGTAGATTTCAAGAGAAACCGACAGAAATCAAAATGCAACAACATAGAGTCGAAGAATGCCCAAAAGGGTGTCCAAAAAAAATCTCAAAAAGTTTGGATCATGACACAAAGTGCCCTCTGTCCGCACACAAGTTTTTACAAAATACCATGCGACACTTCTTACTAAGGGAGGGCGACACTTCTCCTTAAGGTGTGCGAAACTCTTCCAGTGTCGTACAACATTTCTCAAGAAGGTGTGCAACACTTTATAGTGTCGTATGACATAGTTTGCATGGGCGTGCGATACTTTTTAAAGTGTCCCACAATGCTGAACAAATGTCACCCATAGAAAACAAAGACACTTCCAAAACTCAGAAAGGCAAAGAACAGACCAAAGAACCTCCACTCTAGGGAGTATCGGATCAACAAAGGCTCGAGGAATGAACACTCGAGTGCAAGAATAACACAAAAGGAAGAACATCTATGCATCGAAACTACAGCAGTAAGAACACACTAAAATAAACATCACAGTGAACTGAACAACCAAACTAAGTGCGTGGTTCCTCCCAACCATCAATAGCATCATAAGACCATCGTGGGTCCTAGCCATCCCCCGCGCATAACAACCCAAGCCACCAACCAAATCGTCGATACTATCATAATAGGGACATCACTACTAAAAAAATGCAACAATAAAAGCATAAGGAAATCTAACATGCTAGTACAAAAGCATAAGATAATCTTACAGTAGATAACATCACCTATCACATGTTAAATAGCAGTAAGCAACAGATATGCTAATACAACAATTCACAACATCTAATCATATGCTAAACATCATAATACGAGAATGCATCAAATAAAATAAAATCATCTAAACATGATATACAAGCATCCCAATGAAAGCATAAATCACAAGGAAGCATACTTCGAAACTCGAAGTACCAAGTGAAAACATCTAGCAACGGTCGCACTAGGACAAGGTCATCTCTGTACACTGGTCCCTAGCAGTGGTGAAGGTAGCTACACCTCCCAACCATGTGGCACCCGTAGGTCCACACCCGCCATGCTGATAGAGATAATGATCCAACCACAAACACACATAAAGCATAACATCCAAGGCTAACACTCATGCCAGATAGTATGATGGCTGCAACCAAGAACCTAAGACAATGCAAGGAGTAAAGGTCCTAGTCAGACACTCAAAAGGCTACTAAGTAGGGACTAACATCATGGAGAGTCGCTTGGCATCAAAAACTCCAAGCTAGGACTTGTGCAGATTCAACATCCCTCAACAGAAAGGCTCTAGCACCCCAAATCTTTTTATTATCTTAAGTTTTATGACCAGTCACACATTTTCTTTAATTATCACTTATTCAAGCTCCTCTTAGCCATACCCATGGCATCATGATCACCGGGCTACGAGATAGAAGCCCCCTCCATATGCTACCTTACTCTACCCATGCTCATCCTATGACAAGTGCTCGTGGGCATGCATACTCCCATCCCAACCCCAATGATCATAACTTCTGGCAAAACCACAGAAGATTGGGCCTCACAAGTCACTTGACAAATGTACGCACACGTACTCATGTGTGGCGCACCACCATCATGAAGATCACAACACAAGGATAGGAATGAGAACAAAATGCAAAGAAAACACCCAACTGAAAGCAACATAGGAAGGATGGATTCTACATGAATCCCAAAGCCAATAAAACCATACATCATTATATCACTCAACCGGCCTCAATTTGAGAGTATGGATTCTACACGAATACCAATGATGAAACAAGACCAAACATCATGAACTTACTCAACCGACCTCAATCCGAGAGTATGGATTCTACATGAATCCTAGCATTCATGAAACAAAAGAAAATGTCCAAAAGAAACCATAATAGGTAACAAATCACTCAATCGAACACAAAGTCTAGAGTACGAATGCGACATGCATCCCAATGCAAAAAAAGGTGCAATAGTGGTCTGGCTAATATCCAAACAGATCATCCAGGTCCACAACCCACATTATGCTAAGAAAACCCAAGAAAATAGGGCGGCACACAAAACGAGGTAAAAACTCCAAAAATTGGAAAAACTTCAAAATTAAAACCCATTTGGCCTTTGGGTTCGAAAACTCCAAAAATCCAAAAATAAATGAAAATGGACACCATATGCAAAAATGGCCAGCATAACGGTGCAAAATTCCAAACCCTCATCCCAAAAAAATAGGGAAATGTTCATACCCGCCCAATCGGGTAGAACTAGCATACAGAAATGGAGGGGAACACTAGTTCTCGGCCTCCAAACAAATGGCTACCAAAAATAGAAGCTGAAACAGAGTAGAAACAACAAAATAGGAAAGCCCTACCTCACATCCAAAAGGGCAAAATGGGAATCTGAACCAGAAAATAAAACGCTCGCAAAAGTGGCTGAAAATTGTGGCAATCCAAGGTTTTCCCAAGCTGGATCCAATGAGCTCAACCTCGCAATGATCCCACACTCGTAGCTCCCACAACGAACAAAACAGTAAATCCTCATGAAGAGGATTTTGGGTTTTACTCTCCAAGTTTCCAATTTGAAAGTGAGAAGTGAGGAATTAAATTCCTCTTTGGATAATTATTCACTTTTTGAGTGAATAATCGATTAGGGCAAATAACCAGCCAACCTAGTTAAACCCTGAATCGACCCAAATGAAAACAAGCTATTCTTATAAATAGGACTTCATCTATGGAAAAGCTGCCAGAAATTAAAATAAATCAATTAAAAGGCCTGAAAACCCAAAAACACATAAATCTCCATAATAACTTTCACGACAATGCAAACCTCTAAATGCACAGACACGCTTACTGGTCTAATCACATAATGCAATGAGTTCAGATTTAATAATCACCGAAAGGTTTAAATTAAACATTTAATAAAGGATACATCAAACATATAAGGACGAGATTGGTGAAATATGAATGGTTGAATCACTAACTCCATGTGCCACTACTAGGGATATAAATCCTGCACACTAAATAATATGATCAAGTGCAATTGCATATAATAACATAGCCGAAGAAATAAATGCATTAGATAACCTAATTTAACCATTTAATTAATTATACTAAAATAATCTATTTACATCACTCACATTCGCATAAAGCATAACAATGCAGGAATGAAGTAAATAACCAAAGCATTAAATCCATCACATAACATAATCAGAGGTATGTCCAAATACCAGATAACTAGATATAATCATAAAAACACACTATCATCTCAAAATGGCATCATCATGCAATATGATTAATTGAACATCATAGTACTCTAATATCTATGATACTAAAATCAAAGTGTAACATCTGACCCTCGGGTCATCTCAAATGTGAACATAACATGAGTAACAAATATCTGTCTAATAAAAAATATAACAAGGTAAATGTCCGCAGCACATAACCAAATAATCCCACATGAACAATCCATTCTAATTACTTAAGAATTTAATAATGATTGTTTAAACAACATTAACAAGGTGCTTAAAATGCATAAGAAAACACAGTCATAAACATGACTAACCACTGCTACAGGAACCTAGTCTAGTGTAGCATGGTAATAGTACATATTGCAATCTCTGCACACACCTCAAGGTAATCACGAAACAACCTTATGATACCACATTGATCTTGGTAACCACTGGCACAAACCTTAGTGAACCAAAAATCACATCACAATCTCAAAGATCAGTCAAAAGAATAATCAAAGCAACTGATACAGAAACATAAATCTGAACACCTTGACGGTGTAGACCACTCAGTGTCAAAATCATGATCCCATCACAACAAAAGATCAGCAAGGTTGCATCCATCGGCATGACTTACAGAAGTCAAATGGGAGAGGCACTACATTGGCACATACTATAATTCTATTTTTCACTCGACACTTGAACTGCTCTGCATCTACTATTTACTTGGCACTTGAATCACTCAACATGGTCTATCTGCTCAACACTTCAGTGAATCGTCAGATGAGTGAATCGACACTCATTTCGACTCGACATGTGTTATAGAGCATCTCCCATTTGAATTTTGTAATTCATCTTGATGGATGCAATCTTGTTGATCTCTCCTTGAGATGGGATCATGATTGGGACCATGAATGGTCTACACCATTGAGATGATTGGAGTTATGTTTTTGTATCAGTTGCTTTGTTTATGCTTAGACTGATCTTTGATATTATGATGTGATTTATGGTTCATTGAGGTTTGTCCTAGTGGTTACCAAGATTGATGTGGTATCATGAGGTTGTTCCATGATTACACTGAGATGTGTCTAGAGAGTGTACTATGTACTTTTACCATGCTACACTGGACTAGGTTCTTGTATCAGTGGTCAGTCATGTTTATGACTCTAGTTTCTTATGTATTTTATGTGTCTTTTTATGTTGTGTTAGCAACCATTATTAAATGCTCAAATAATTACAAATGGATTGTCCATGTTGGATTCTTTGGTTTTGTGTTGAGGATATTTACCTTGTTATGTTTTTTATCTGAGAGATATTTGTTAATTATGTTATGTTTTACTTTTGAGATGACTTGAGGGTTGGATGTTATACCTTGATTTTAGTATCATAGATATTAGACTACTATGTCATTCAATTGATCATATTGAGATGGCAGTGTGTTTTATGCTAATATATGGTTATCCAATATTTGGACATATCCCTCGTTATGTTATGTGATGGATTTAATGCTATGGTTATTTACTTCATTCCTGCATCATTATGCTTTATGCGAATGTGAGTGATATAAATAGAGTACTTTGATATAATTAAATAAATAGTTAAATTAGGTGATTTAATGCATTTATTTCTTTGGCTATGTTATTATATGCAATTGTACTTGATTATGTTGTTTAGTGTGCAGGATTTATATCCTTGGTATTGGCACAAGGAGTTAGTGATTCAACTATTCATATTTTACCAATGTCATCCCTGTATGGTCGACTTATACTTATTTTAATTGTTAAATTAATCCTTTTAGTGATTATTAAATTTGAACTCATTTGTGTTATCTAATTAGACCAATGAGCATGTCTGTGCATTTAGAGGTTCGCTCTGTTGCGAAAGTGTTAAGTGATTTTTTGTGTTTTTTTGTTTTTGGGCTTTAAATCTTCTCGAATTTAATTTCTGGTAGCTTTTCCTTAGGTCAATTCTTGTTACGAGGAATAACCTATTTTTTTTTGGGTCAATTTGGGATTTAAATAAATTGGCTGGTTAATTGCCCTAATCAATTATTCACTCAAAAAGTGAACAAGTATTGAAAAAGGAGTTTAATTCCTCACTTCTCACTTTCAAATTAAAAAGTTGGAGAGTAAAACCCAAAATCCTCTTCATGAGAATTTACCTTTTTTTCATTGTGGGAGCTATGGGAATGGGATTGTCATAAGGTTGGGCTTGTTCGATCTAGCTCGGGGAGACCTTGGATTGCCACAATTTTCAGCCACTTCTGTGAGCTTTTTATTTTCTGGTTGAGATTCTTGTTTTGCCCCTTTTGGTTGTGAGGTAGGGCTCTCCCATTTTATTATTTTTCATCTATTTAAGCTTTTGTTTTTGGTAGCCATTTGTTAGGACACTGAGAACTAGTGTTCTCCTCTATTTTTGCATGCTAGTTCTACCTGGTTGGGTGGGTACAAACATTTCTCTATTTTTTGAGATGAGGGTTTGGGGTTTTGCGCTGTTATGCTGACCATTTTTGCATACGGTGTCTTAATTATTTTTGGATTTTTGGAGTTTTTGTACTCGAAGGCCAAATGGGTTTTAATTTCAAAAATTTTCCAAAATTTGGGATTTTAACCTCATTTTGTGTGCCACCCTATTTTCTTGGGTTTTCTTGGCATGTGTTGGGTCGTGGACCTAGATTATCCATTTGGATATTAGTCATACCATCATTGCTCTTTTCTATTTGCATTGGGATATGTGTCACATCTGTACTTTTGACTTTGTGTTTGTTTAAGTGATTTTGTACTTGGTGTTGTGGTTTCTTTTGGACCCTTGTTATTGTTTCATGGACACTAGGATTCGTGTAGAATCCATACTCTTAGATTGAGGATAGTTGAGTGAGTTCATGATTTTTGGTCTTGTTGCATCATTGGGATTCGTGTAGAATCCATACTCCCAAATTGAGACTGATCAAGTGATTTCATGGTGCATGGTTTTATTGTCTTTGAGATTCATGTAGAATCCATCCTCTCGAGTTGTTTTTAGTTGAGTGATCTTTTGTATTGTGTTCTCATCCAATCCTTGTGTTATGATTTTCATGATGGTGGTGTGCCACACACGACTAGTGCACATACATTTGTCGGATGACTTGTGAGGCCTAATATTCTATGGTACTTCTAGAAGTAATGATCATTAGGGTTGGGTTGGGAATATGCATGCCCACAAGCACTTGTCATAGGATGAGCATGGGTATGGTAGGGTAGCATATGGAGGGGGCTTTTGTTGTGCATTCTAGTGTCCATTTCCCATTTGGCTGAATAAGTTTTTAATTAAGTGATAACTAAATAAAATATTGGATGGTAATAAAACTAAAGATAATAAAATGCTTGTGTCGAGCCATTCCATTGAGGGATGCTAAATCTACACAATCTGAGCTTGAACTTTTTGATGCCAAGTGATTCTCCATGATGTCAACCCCTACTTAGTAGCCTTTTGAGTGTCTAAATAGGACCTATACTCCTTGCATTGTCTTAATTTATTGTTTATAGCCATCATACTATCTGGTGTAAGTGTTAGCCATGGATGCTGTTCTTGTGTGTTTGTGGTTGGATCATTATCTCCTTCAGCCCAGTGGGAGTAGACCTATGGGTACCATGTGGTTGGGAGGCATAGCTACCCATACCACTACTAGGGACTGATGTACAAAGGTGGTCTTTTGTCTTGGTGTAACCATTGCTAGATGTTTTCACTTGGTATTTTGGGTTCCAGGGTATGCTTTCTTTTGATTTATGCTTTCATTGGAATGCTTATATATCATGTTTAGATGATGTTAGTTTATTTGATGTTAGATTTCCCTATGCTTTTATTGTAGCATATTTTAGTAGTGATGTCCCTATTATGATAGTACCAATGATCTAGTTAGTGGCTTGAGATGTTATGCATGAGGGATGGCTAGGATCCATGATGATGTTATGATGCTATTGACGGTTAGGAGGAACTGCATACTTAGTTTTTTTGTATTGCTCATTGTGATGTTAATTCTATTTAATTGTGATATTGCTTTTAGTTCACTGTGATGTTCCTTCTATTTTTTTCCTTCATTGTATGATTAGATGGTTAGATTCTAGTTGTTTGTCTTTCATTGCTTGTCGAGTGTTTTCTCCTTGAAATATGGATCCAGTACTCCCCATTGTGGAGGAATGTTGTTATCTTGTTTCCTTAGCTTTTTTTTATGTTTCATGTTTGTGTTTTGATTTAAGATCTCAAGCAAGATTGCACTTTGTTGCGTGAGGATACAAGTCTTTGTGCAACTCAGTACTTTCTCACTTGAAACCCTACGCTAGTCCTGAGGTGTTTTGGTGGTACAACCAACACTTCCTCACATGAAAATGCACTTTCTCACATGGAAATGGATTTCTTCACATGCCACAATGCACTTCTTCATGTGAAACCTTGGTAGAGGTAAGTTATCATACAAGAAACATTTATGTGCCCCCTTCAATTTTTAGAGTTTCTAATACCCATGGGGTTGACCTAATTTACCTTGGTTGTGAAGTTTGGAGATCCCTTGTTCTATTTTTAGTTTCTAGTGTTTTGGTTCTTGTAGTGTTGTGCTTGTTCGATAGTGGTTAAGTCTTCCATTCTAATCTTAGTGATCCCTATATGATGTTGGCATGTACATTCATACTTGTTAAAAAAAAAATTATTGGCTTGTATTTCATCCTTGTTCCAAGGATCTCCAGGTGGGGCATCATTTATTGTATCAGAGCCCATGTTCAAACATTGGGATCTCAGCATATATGTTGCCCATATAGTTGATGCTACGTTTTGTAAGTGCAAGTGTCTTAGTAAAGAGCTCATGATCTTTGTTACTTTACTATCCACTTGCGATGGACTTGCTTGTCCAAGAGATGTGACTAGATCAATGTGAAGAGAAGGAAGTCAATCTTCCTGGTTCTGTAGATGGAATTGATGTGCCTTGTTTGGTTGGTTTCTTGTGTGATCGTATTCGATGGAACCACTGATTGGTGTCCATGTGATGGCTTAGAGTGCCTCTTATATTTCTCCTTTCGGAGTAAGGTGCATTGTTTCTCTATTTTCTCCTACTTGTAAGTAAATAAAGGATTCTTATATGTGACTCTGTATTATGTTGTTATACTAATGAAATGGTTCTTTTCTTTGAGAAATAAGTGTTTATTATGAATCATTGCAAAGAAGTAGGTTTTGTATTATTTACTTGGGTTAATTACTTAAGTCCCCAATTTAATTATTTCTTGAGCATTGTGGAAATTTGTATTAAAAGTGATGGATATCTAAATGTTTCATTTCATGGAAAGTATTGTTGTATGCAAATGCATGAGGTTACTGATGGCATACTACTTTGTGTGTCTGAGTGTGTTCTCTAACATTGCTAGGATGATGTATTCCTTAGAATTGTGTGGTGATTTATCCCTCTTGTGTGACTATTCTTAGTTGTCACATGTGATGTGATTTGTTTGATGCCTTATTCTATTTGGCTGGAGGTATTTTCCTCATGTTTTTGGGCTAGCATTGGTTTTCAGTATTTTTCTCTCTTGGAGTAGTTATCAAATTTTCTCTATTGCTCTCTTTGTGATAGTTGTCACATTCAACTTATTGTTGAACTAATATCCTTTTTGATTTACTATTGTAATTGACAATTCCCCATTTGGACTTTTTTTATGGTTCATGATGACTATTCTGAATGTGTTTCTAACTGATGCCCAGTTGTGTATTGTGACTCTACCATGTTCATCTCAAACCTCTAGTAGTATGTACAAGGGATAATATCATAGAGAATATACTAGTGTGGTTGTCATAGATGTAAAATTTCTTATGTAATTGGATGGTTTAAATTATGAGTAAACATAATGGTAATATTGAAAGAAATTTAAAAGATATGTACTTGTTTTAGGGTAAGTGACTCTTGAACCCTTGCTTTGAAAACCTTTAAGTTCTTTGTGTATTAGTGCTCATGTTATGTTTAGATAATGAAATTATGAAAGATAAGTAATGATTCTTTTAGTGTGTGAACTACCTTTCATTCGATACCTTATGCTGTGTTGGGCATGTGTGTTCTTGAGTGATTTTGGACGTTTTGTCTGTCATTTGTTTTGGTAACTGAGACTGTTGATTTTTCCTATGATGTTTTTTCTGGAGTGGTGATTAAACCTCCTGGGTCTTAGAACTCTCTAAGCTTCATCATGTTGTTATGCCACTAGCTCAATTAGTGTTTTCAAATGAGTATGTTGATGGTTGGTGGGATTGTGAGTTCCCTAATGCACCTTGGGTTGATTTAGTGCAAAGGTTGAGAGAGACTCCCTCTCAGTCCTAATACTCTGCATTTTCTTCCTCCCTAAGCTTGTTTCTTCAAGAGGATTGTCTCAGTCAAGTTTTCTCTTAGATCATTGACTTGATGCTAGAGATTGAGTTTAGCGGTAGGTTGGGTGTGGTATTCCCAACATGGTGCTAGAGGGACATGGTATCGTTGGAAAAATGTTACCATCTTATGAATTGGTATGCAAATATTACATGATTGTGTCCACTGACAAAAGTCTTTGCAACAATGTCGAAAGGTGATATCTTGTTTGGTTGGGTTGTGTAACCCTAGTTCCTGGTGATAGTCCAGCTTTTATACTTTGGAGAGGCATTGTGCTCCTACACTTGGTGGTTAGTGGTAGTGAGTAGTCTTTTGGGGTGTGCAATTTTGTTAGTAAATTGTCATCCACTTTGTTCAAAGGATGAGTTTATGTAGTTTCAAGAATGCTCATGTGTGACATGATTGTGTGATTGAGAATTTTGGGATGGTTATTTGCTCATGATTCCAACTCTTGTTGGAAGTGTGCAGTGTTTTTGACCTTGTTTTGTGGTTATGTGGTAGGCACATGTTTTGTTGGGCACCTGTGGACAAGGTAGAGTGACTTTTTCCTTCCCTTATATTGTTGAATTTATGGCTAGATGGATTTTTTCCTAACATTTAGGAAGTTCCTTGTTGGAGGACCTTATGTCAGTGTGACACCCATTCTCTTATGGTTGACATGTTTGGGGTTGATGTGATGCTTTGAGAATGTTGGAGTGATTTGGGTTTGACTTGTGGAGAGCTTCTTGAGTCATTCCTATTGCTCAGTTTTGATTTTTCTCTTGGTGTGTTTTGGTTTCTATTCTTGGATTGCAGGCTTCCAAGAGTAAGCCTAGTCTTTAGGAGGGATGATGTAGTGTCTTTCCCATTTGACTTTTGTAAGTCATCTTGATGGATGCAACCTTGTTGATCTCTCCTTGATATGGGATTGTGATTGGTACCATGAGTGGTCTACACCATTGAGGTGATTGGAGTCATGTTTCTATATCAATTGCTTTATTTATGCTTTGACTGATTTTTGAGATTATGATGATTTATGGTTCATTGAGGTTTGTGCTAGTGGTTATTAGGATCAATGTGGTATCATGAGGTTGTTCTATGATTACCTTGAGATGTGTGCAGAGATTGCACTATGTACTTTTACCATGCTAAACTGGACTGGGTTCCTATAGCAATGGTTAGTCATGTTTATGACTATGGTTGCTAATATATTTTATTTGCCTTTTTATGTTGTGTTAGCAACCATTATTTAATGGTTAAATAATCATAAATGGATTGTACATGTTGGATTATTTGGTTTTGTGTTTAGGATATTTACCTTGTTATGTTTTGGATCCAAGAGATATTTGCTACTTATGTTATGTTTTAGTTTTGAGATGACCTAAGGGTCAGATGTTATACCTTTATTTCAGTATCATAGATATTAGACTACTATGTTGTTCAATTGATCATATTGCATGATGATGCCATTTTGAGATGACAGTGTGTTTTATGATGATATATGGTTATTTGATATTTGGACATATCCCCGATTATGCTATGTGATGGATTTAATGCTATGGTTATTTACTTCATTCCTACATTGTTATCCTTTATGTAAATGTGAGTGATTTAAATAGATTATTTTGATATAATTAAATAAATAGTTAAATTAGGTGATTTAATGCATTTATTTCTTTGGCTATATTATTATATGCAATTGCACTTGATCGTGTTATTTAGCATGCAGGATTTATATCCCTGGTAGTGGCACATGGAGTTAGTGATTTAGCTATTCATATTTTATCAATATCATCCCTGTATGGTTGACATATCTTTATTTTAATTGTTTAGTTAATCCTTTTGGTGATTATTAAATTTGAGCTCATTTGAATTATGTAATTAGACCTGTGAGCATGTATGTGTATTTAGAGGTCACTCTGTCGTGAAAGTGTTAAGTGATTTTCTATTTTTTTGGGTTTTCAGGCTTTAAATCTTTTCAAAATTAATTTCTAGTAGATTTTCCTTAAATGAATTCTCATTATGAGGAATATCCTATTTTTGTTTTGGGTCAATTCAGGGTTTAACTAAATTGGCTGGTTAATTGCCCTAATCGATTATTCACTCCAAAAGTGAATAAGTATTGAAAAATAAATTTAATTCCTCACTTCTCACCTTCAAATTAAAAAGTTGGAGAGTAAAACCAAAAATCATCTTCATGAGGATTTACTATTTTGTTCATTGCGGGAGCTGGGAGCATGGGATCATCGCGAGGTTGAGCTTGTTGGATCTAGTTTGGGGAGGCCTTGGATTACCACAATTTTTAGCCACTTCTGCGAGATTTTTATTTTCTAGTTTAGATTACCATTTTGGCTTTGCCATTTTTTTTTTCTACTCCCTTTCAGCATTTGTTTTTGGTAGTTGTTTGTTAGGAGGCTAAAAACTAGTGTTTCCCTCCATTTTTGTACACTAGTTCTACCAAGTTGGGTGGGTATGAACATTTCTTTATTTTTTAGGATGAGGGTTTGGGGTTTTGCACCATTATGCTGGCCATTTTTGCATACGATGTCCGAACTTAATTATTTTTGGGTTTTTGGGTTTTTTTTACCCAAAAGCCAAATGGGTTTCAATTTCAAAGTTGTTTCAAAATTTGGGGTTTTTACCTCGTTTTGCATTACACCCTATTTTCTTGTTGTTTTGTGGACACTAGGATTCATGTAGAATCCATGCTCTTGGATTGAGGCTATTTTATTGAGTTCATGATGTTTGGTCTTGTTGCATCATTGGAATTTGTGTAGAATCCATACTCTCAAATTGAGGCTGGTGGAGTGATTTCATGATGTATGGTTTTATGTCTTTCAGATTCATGTAGAATTCATCCTCCCAAGTTGTTTTCAGCTGAGTGATCTTTTGTATTGTGTTCTCATCTAGTCCTTGTGCTATGATCTTCATAATGGTGGTGTACCATACATGAGTACGTGCATGTACATTTGTTAGGTGACTTGTGAGGCCTAATCTTCCATGGTACTTTCAAAAGTTATGATCATTGGGGTTGGGTTGGGAATATGCATGCCCACAAGCACTTTTCATAAGTTCAACATGGATAGGGTAGGGTAGCATATGGAGGGGGCTTTTTCATGCATTTTGGTGTCCATTTCCGATTTGATTGAAGAAGTTTTTAATTAAGTTATAACTAAAGAAAATATTGGATGGTAATAAAACTAAAGATAATAAAATGCTTGTGCCAAGCCATTCTGTTGAGGGATGTTGAATTTGCATGATCTGAGCTTGGGTTTTTTGATGCCAAGTGACTCTCCATGATGTTAGTCCCTACTTAGTAGCCTTTTGAGTGTCTAACTAGGACCTATACTCCTTGCATTGTCTTAGGTTCTTGGTTACAACTATCATACTATCTGGTGTGAGTGTTAGCCATGGATGTTGTTCTTGTGTGTTTGTAGTTGGATCATTATCTCCATCAGCATGGTGGGAGTGGACCTATGGGTTCCATGTGGTTGGAAGGCATAACTACCCATACCACTGCCAGGGACTAGTGTATAGAGATAGTCTTTTTTCCAAGTGCAATATTTCTTTTAGTTCATTGTGATGATCCTTTTGTTCTTTTCCTTCATTGTATAATTAGATGGTTCGATTCTAATTGTTTGTCTTTTAGTGCTTTTCAAGTGTTTTCTCCTTGAAATATGGATCCAATACTCCCTAGTGTGGAGGAATGATGTTACCTTATTTCCTTATCTTTTTGTTGTGTTTTGTGTTTGTGTCTTGATTTAAGATCTCATGTGAGATTGCACTTTCTCATGGAAGGATGGAAGTCTTCACGTGGTGTGTTGGGTTTCTTGGCACAGCTTGGCACTTTATTTCACCAAACCCTATGCAAATCCTAATGTGTTTTTTTGGTATAGCCAACACTTCCTCATGCAAACATGCACTTTCTTGCATGAAAATTTGTTTCTTCATGTGCCACGATGCACTTCTTTGCATGAAACCCTAGTAGAGGGAAAGAAACAAGTCATGTCTCCTTCAGTTTTTTGAGTTTCTAATACCCATGGGGTTGACCCAATTTACTTGTTTTGGGTAGTTTGGAGATTTCTTTTTCTATTGTTAGTTTCTAGTGTTTTTGTCCTTGTAGTGTTGTGTCAGTTTGGTAGTGGTGTCAGGAGGTCCGCTAGTTGCTAGGATGGAGGTTAATTCTTTTATTGCAATCATAGTGATCCCTATATGATGTTGACATGTGCATTCATACTTGTAAAAAATGATAATCTTGGCTTGTATTTCATCCTTGTTTCAAGGATGTCCAGGCAAGGCATCACATGTATTACTAGTTCGGCATGAACTAATTAAATGAATTAAGTGTGTTGACACTCAATTGTTAAAACCAATATGAGATCAACAATCTCCCCCTTTGACACAAGTGTCAAAAACACTTGACATTACATAACTATCTAATATTCTTGAGTATAATATATTCACGAGTATAAAAAACAATTGACTGTACACAGCTATCTAATATTCTTGAGTATAATATATTCACAACTCTTCTTATATACAAAACTGAAAATTTTCAAAATTTTGTAATAGACCATATACCTCAAAATTTTGTAACTCCCTCCAAGTTAATATACCTAATCTACATCAAAAATCTGTTCTCCATTATGAGTAGATCTATCCCGTGTTGATACTCTTTCTCTTCAATGTATTTTCATCTGATGCTCTATCATCTGATATATGCTTTGCTCTGTATTTGTCTCTGTATCTGTTTTCTTCAAAATATATATCATTGGGGTCAAAAACTAATTTAGCTTCCCCTTTCATTTCTCTCTTCTTGCTTCTTCTTATTTTCTCCCCCTTTGGTTTAGTTTCCCCCCTTTTTCATTGGCCCCTTTTCATTCACTTGTATCTCCCCCCTTCTCTTTTCTTTTATCTCCCCCTTTGCTTTTTTATCTCACCCTTTTCGACACTTATGTCAAAGGGTCTATACACTTATGGTGTATTTGTCAAAAAAGGATTTGTGGACATCCATGATTATTTTTAGAATAATATCCCAATTCTCACATGCAAAATGTATTGACTTTATTTTGATTGCTAGTTCTGTTGCAAGGTGAACTAGTCCATCTAACATAGAAAGATTAAGATATTTCTTCAACAAAGTTTTTGCATATCCTAGTTCTTTATGGAGTATCTCCATATGGGAGGTAAGGAAGACTTCAATATTAATCAACTTGGCTCTTATATTATCCTCTTTTGCTATTAACATAGCTAATTGACTTTGTGATTGAAGCAATGAGTTAAAATACTTCTTAGTCTGAGTTGGGTTCTAAGGTAGTTGCATACCTAAGACTTTTAAAATTATCTCCAGACTCAAAATTTTATGGCTTGTTTCATAAGTGAAGAGTGTGGGATCACACAGTTTGGTGTACAATGAGAAAATGTTCTCAAGTACCTTATTTACTTTCTCAATTTTTGTAGCCAATTACACTTGCATCAATGCTATGTAACTAGATATCTTTTCATTCACTTTTTCTTGAAATTTCCTTTCAGACCATGCCAAAAGTTTTGCATTAGTGTCCTGATCTTCATTGTTCACCAGTTCCACAAAGCAAGTGTTTTCAAGATGAATGCATCTAAGAAGATTTCTTTGATTTCTTTTAATGCTTGCCTCTATCTATACTCCTTTCTTAGCATTTCTTGATTTTTCTTCTTTACTAAGGCTTGTTGCGTTATGCCTATCTATTCTAATGTTATGGTTGCATAATCATACTTAGGTATCACTATTTCTTCATCTAGAGTTACAACTCCATAGTGAAATACCTTAGCATCTTTGATGGAACTTGAGCCCAGTACTGAGATCTAAAATAGTACAACTTCAGTATTTGGCTCTTGAAGGACTTTTTTAGGAGTGCCAAATGTTGGTAATCCTACCAATGCTTGGGCAGCCTTTTATTCCTTCTCCTTTGGTATTTCCTTACTTTCTTCAAATATTCTATGATCAATTATTATTTGTGTAAATAATTATTCACTATTTACACTTAATTTTACTTAGGTTAATGTATTACTTTAATATTTATTTATTAGTCAGCTAGGAGTATGTACACTCTCGTGAGTTGTCATCTTCACAATAGAAGAGTTCACACCTCTTTAATGCACATGGTGTCTAAAACATCTCCACTTGAGATACACCTTGTCATTCTTATCCTCTCATCTAGAATGATGGATAAGATGTGTTCTTAGTTGTCATGTTTATCTTGTCTCCTAGCTCTTTCTAGACACATTTTAGGTGCTTCTTGAGAGGCCTTTATATACAGGTACTCCTAGTGTGTTTGTACATACAATACAGAGCAATGAATAAGGAAATACTCTGATATATTGACCATACTCCTTTTTGGTTTACAATTGTGCTTGTGTTCAAGTTCTTTGATCTTGGGTGAATTTTCCCTAAGACAAATTCTTACATAGTATTAGAGCTATGCCAAATTCTTACATGGTATCAGAGCTTGGAGAATCTCTCTTCACATAGTCATTTGAGACCATTGTTGCTTCAACATCTCAACCTAAATTTGGAATACTATAGAAAGTGGGAGTATCTAGAGCTAGAACGGACATTGCCATTACATCCAAAATGTTAATTTGGCGAAGATTGGCTATAAATTCGGCTACCCTAGGCTAAATTCAATTGTGAGGAAAAATTATTTTGCAAATTAGGACCTAGAGGCTCTGATTTACAATTTAGGTATGGTCATTTTGCAGATCTAATTAATTGTTTTTCAAATCTGTAATTTATTTTTCTCTGCATTTTTCAAAAAAAAAAATTTAAAAAAAATTTAAGGTTAGGCAGCCTTGTAGACAATTTTTTTCTGCAAAACTAGCTAGTCATGTCCCAGCCCTACATACGTGTGGAATATTCCCTTCAAACAACAAACTAAACCAAATCTAGATTGGACTACAAATTTTGGTCATTCCAACTTCCATAATCAAACTGGCCAAATCCACACACAGCTCTAGTGAGTTGACCAAGCTACAAAGTTTGGGAAGCTCTTTCCACATCTGGCAGCTTGTTATTTTACTACTATGGGAATGGGTTTTTAAACCCTTTGCATTCCTAAATCCCCATCGATGTGGGATAAAAATTTTACCCTATTGGTTTTTATTAAGTAGGGCCTACTTACTCCTTTTCCAACAACAAGTAACAACTCTTTGCAACATTTTTTCCATTCTGACAGCAGTTGTTTCAACTTTCAGCCCCCATGAATTGATTTCCCTCCTAGCAACATTTTGTTTGTGTGGCACATCTATTGTAATCTAGTGTCATGAACACTGCATTTTTAAGTCATTTGTTTCATGTTTCTAGTGTAGTTGTTAAGGCTCTGGCCCCTACCAAGTTGAAGACTACTGTCAAATTTTCCCAACCATTCTCCTTTCTCAACCCTCAAAAATACACTTTCGGCATTGGTTTTCAAAAACCTAGCAACCACATGAGGATTTTGGGCACTATTGACTATTTTCCACATGGGATTTCCTAGCCTCACCACGCAGTAATCTAGATTGCCACCTGTGACCTACAAAATGTAGCTCAGTTGCCATATAAATAGACCCACCCACATCAAGTTTGACACTTGTTTTCCATGGTGGACTGACAACTTAGCCAACCGTACCACTGGCTAGAAAGACTTGTAGACTACCACAAGGACTACCAATAAGGAGCCATGTCAGACTTTTCTATACTATTCCATATAGGTGATGTCATCCAGCCATATGACTGTACACTATGTCATCCTAGGGGACTTTTTTTGCTGATGTCAGCCAGACATGAAGTTAAATTTGATGACCATTTGACCATAAAAACTAGGCATTTTATAACCACTATGAAGACTATTTGACCATCAAATTTAAGCACACAATTTTCCTGCCCTATCCCTCTCCAAATTGTTTTTTGATTTGGCAGTCTGACTTTGAGAGCCGATAACTCATACATCTAGATTCCAAATTAGGTGCAATTTTTTTTTTGAATTTGGGTAGAATTTCCTAAGAATTTCAGTGGTGGTGTTCTTTTCTAGTTTTGGTGAAAGGATTTGTTAGAAATTACATTTTTTGGTGACTATACCTATTCAATCCTACATATTGCAACTTCAAATGCTCCATACGACCTCATCTAGACACAAAAATAGGTTCCATTTTTTTGAAAGTGCATTATTTTTCATCTACTTTCTAGATTTGTAGTTAGAATCTAGGGTTGTTTCGACAAAAATCTCACTTTTAGAACTAGGTATTTTTCAGCATTGTATTACTTTGATTACTTTTCAGAATTGTTGTATATCTGAGCTACAGTACTTAGTGATAGATTTGGGGCTCAAAAGGTAGTTGTAGAAAAAGAAAAATTACAAATCGACTTTGTTCATTTTGACAACTAGCCTATTGTACACGCACTACATATAAAGTGCCAAAAGCATCTTTTTTTTTTTTGTCTGGGGGGGGGGGGGGGGGGGTGTTGTCTTTTGATTGAGTGAAAAGGGGGGGTGTGTATTGTGTATTGTATCTCTCTCTTGTACTCTTTTACTTTTTTGCATCATGGGTTCACCTAAATGTCCTCTTCTAACTTTACACAATTCTTCTACATGGAAATATATTGTATGGAGTATATTAATGGAAAAAGGTCTAAATCTTTATGTTGATGGTACAATTCTAAAACCAACTAATGCTAAAGAACTCATTGATTGGAAAATTATAGACAATCGAGCATTAGGAATTATCAAGAGTTGTGTAGATAGAGATCTCTTCTTCCACATTGCTAGTTTCATGGAATCCAAACCTACATGGGACAAACTTGAATCATTGTATGGTAAGGTGGATGAAAAAAAGGGGATTTTAGATTGAGGATGATCTACTTCTCTTAGATCCAAAGAACTTTGACACAATTCATGATTACAAAAACAAAGCCAATGAGTATAGGACACTACTTAAAGATTGTGGAAATCCCATGAAGGATGACAAGTTGATTCATCACATCCTAAAGAGGCTACCTTCAAAGTATGCTTCCTTTGTTTTGAGTTATAATACTTACAGGTTGACTATGGGAAGTGCTTTCTGGAAGCCTACATTTGATGCATTTGCAGAGATGTTGATTGTTGAACAATCTCACTTGATAGATTTGGGACTTCTCATGACATCAAAGGCCAAAGCATTGGTCACTGGTGATGAGCACCAATCAAGTCAAGGAGGGAAAATTTCTAACTATAGCAAGAAGAAGTAGTGGAAGTAGAAATCACAATATGAGACATAGAAATCCTCCTCATAGAAAGACAATTATTCTTCAAATAAGAAGGGAAGTAATGAAAAGAAGGAAAAACATTTTTGTACATATTGCAAAAAGCCAAACCATGATGAGCATCATTACAAGACTAAAAGAATCAATGAGTTGGAAAACGTACTCAAGAAGAACAAAATTCAAGTGCCAAGTACTTCCAAGGATTCAACTCCAACCACTTCAAAGGGAAAAGGGAAAGCACTTATGGCAAACACAAGTTCTTCATTAGAATGGATACTTGACTTAGGTGCCTCCTATCATATGGGTTCTTCAAAGGGAGGCTTTTCTTCATTGAAGCAGTCACAAGTACCACACATCTTCATGGGAAATGATAAAAAAATGGAATTTGAAGGGAAAGGACATGTGGAAAGGGAAAATGGGGAATTTAGGGATGTTCTCTATGTTCCAAACCTTAGCTCCAATCTCCTCTTAGTTTACCAAATCACTCACCTTGGAGATGGTCATAAAGTTGAGTTCCTTCTAGATTTAGTGATTGTGCAAAGTCTTACAGATGATTCATTGGTTGTAGTGGAGAAAGTCAATCATGGAAAAGGCTTTATTTCTTCTCCCACTTTGTGACTAAGTCTCCTTCATATGCCTTGTTAACTCAATCTAATTCACAAATCAAAATATGGCATGAGCAGTTTGGTCATCTTGCCTTCTGCTATCTTTAGCAATTTTTCTGAAAACACATGGTCAAATGTCTACCTAACATCAACTTTTCTAAGGGTGAGTGTTCTTCATGTTTAGTGGATATGAATCTTGAGGAGAAGTATGATAAAAGGAAGTCTGCTAGAGCACCAGTTGTTCTCCAGTTGGTTCACATGGTATTAGTAGGACCTTTTGTAGTGATTTTAGTTAGCCAAGGCTACTACATCCTTACTTCTTTTGATGACTTTTCATGGTTCACATGGGTCTATTTCCTTCATCAAAATAATGAAGTGGTTGATAAGGTTCAAGCCTTTAAGATTAATGTTTAACACAAATCTAGGAAAGCCATCAAGGTTCTATAGATGGACAATGGAAGAGGATATGTGGACATAAGACTTAAGGAATTTTCCAAACCTGAGGGAATTGATCTTCAAAATCCACTAGCATTCAGTCCACACAAGACAAATATTGCAGCCACGAGGATTAGAATTCTTAAGTCCATGGAAAGTTACATGATTAAAGCCAAGTCTCTTGATTCAACACTTGAAGTTGAAGCCATTAGCAATGCCACTCACATACTTAGTAGGTCTCCTCATAATTCCCTAGATAGGAAGATCCCTTTTAAGACATGGTGTGGTAGAAAAGTAGTTGTGAGTCACTTCAGAGTCTTTAGTTGTCTAGCATGGGCAAACCTATCTTCCAGGGGATGCAAGGCACCAGCACCTAGGCTAGATGGTGTTAAGGCTTACAGATTTATGGATCTTGAGACTCTGAGATTTTTGTGGAGAAGGATGTTCACTTTGAGGAAAGTTCACCCAACTTATCGTCTAATCCTCTCCACAGTTCATACACTATGGAAACTAATTGTGACACCAATGATACTACTTCAACACATTCAGATAAGTGGGGTTCTATCAATAGTTGTAGCAAAAGGTCATGGCATCAATATAGTCCACATGCTTATATTGCCAAAGTGAAAGGTCCAGTATAGTAGGGTACATGTTGTCTTCCAGCTCTAGCTTTAGTTGATGACTTCTTGGCAGACATTGTAGGTATCTTCATGGAGTCACACACCACAGATTTGGGAGACAACCTTGATGATTTGCATCTTCTCTTTGATGATGATGATCATTCTATAATTGTTTTGAGGGCTCACTTTGAGCCTCATGTCCATTCTTTACATGATTCATATTTATAGGCTAATGTGATTGTGGATAATTATGTACAACAATTGTCGATGGTCTCTTTGTTAGTTGAGGAGATAGATGGTTACTTGAAATTGGTTCTGCATCTCTCCTTGCTAGATCTACACTTCTTCTCAATAGGTTTGGAAGGAGCCATCATTAATATTGACATAGGGAAACTTCAATAGGTTTCAAAGACACCTTACATCATTGAGATTCTTTCTATACAAAGGGGAAGTGTCTCACTAGTACCTCTACTATTGTTTCTTCCAAAGGGGAGGAACATCATTCAATGGTCATGGATTAGCTTCTACATTGGAGCATTTATCACTGATCAAAAAACTACCTTTAGGGGCAAGACTACCTTTTCTCCTTCTTCTTCTCCTTTACCAAGGGGGGAGTGTTTCCTTTAAGGGGTTTTTTCCTTCTCCCATTTCTCTCTTTTATATATTGGATGTATGTTGTAGGGTGGGGGGTCAGGGTGTGGGTCTTGATTACTCCATCCATCCATGCATCTTGTCTTTTCATCTCTCTTTTTGGTGGAGGGTTTTTCCCATGAGATTTTCCCTCTTTCTTCACTTTATGAGGGACTTTATTTTTATTATGTACATGGGTACCTAACATGTCCTAGTAGCAAGGACCCATTTTGCATTTCATCCTAGTTTTCATGAGCTTAAGTGGATTCCCCTAAGTTTCACTTAAAGGGGAGTGTTGGTGTAAATCATTATTCACTATTTACACTTACTTAAGTTTACTTAGGTTAATGCATTACTTTAATATTTATTTATTAGTCACCTAGGACTATGTGCACTCTTGTGAGTTGTCATCTTGACAACACAGGAGTTAGCACACTAATTAAGCACATGGTGACTACAACATCTCCACTTGAGATACACCTTTTCATTCTTATCCTCTCATCTAGAATGATGGATAAGATGTGTGTTTAGTTGTCATGTTTATCTTGTCTCCTAGCTCTTTCTCGAGACATTCTAGGTGCTTCTTGAGGCCTTTATATAAAAGCACTCCTAGTGTGTTTATACATACAATACAAAGCAATGAATGAGGACAAACTTTGATATATTGATCATACTCTTTTTTGGTCTATAGTTGTGCTTGTGTTCGAGTTCTTTGATCTTGGGTGAATTTTTCCTAAGACAAATTCTTACAATTATAATGATTTGAGTTTCACCTTGGGTTTCTGTAATGTCCCCTTTTGGGACATTAGGGTTTATAACCTTATTGTGTATATCTTTTCTCCTTTTGCTCCCAGATTGTGAATGATTCCTTTTTATTTCCCTTTATATTTCTCCTTATCATATCCCCCTCAATATTATGTTTCTCAATGTATATATAGTTTTCATTTCTAGGAGGCACATCTTTTTATAATATTAATTATATTATATTAGTAATAATAATATAATTATATATTTATATTAATTATATACTTATATTAATAAGCTTGATTAATTAATATCATAAGATATATTGTATTAATAATAATTATATTGTAACATATATTATTTTAATAATATATCAACTAAATAAATTATATTACTATATTATAATACTTTATATTAATAGTGTTTCTATATTAAATCATATCTTAATAATTAAAATATAATTATTTATTTATAATTATATTAGCTTATTATTTAATTAATTTCATAATTCCATATTGTTATTATAATGTGAGGATATTATTATATAATATTACATATAAAATATTATTACTTTAATATTTTTATTAATATAACTTTATGTATGATACTTATTTATTATTTAATTTATATATTAGAGTGGGGACATCACATTTTTTGTTGTAGGTACAGATGTGTCTTTCTGTCCTATTTGTTGGAGGTCTCATGCTAGGCATTTGTGTGTCTTGCACACTCTGTTCTTCTTGCTACTCTTCGGCTGTAGCCATGTTATCTTTTTCTTTTTATGTATCCTCTATAGTTGTATCCTTTCCTATATCTTCTTCTTACTTATCATTGTTTTCATCATCATTATTTCTTCCCTCAAAGGAATCTTCTTCTCCTTCTTTGACAGTTGTCAACCCATAGATCAATTTCCACATTTGAGTGGATTTCTTGACAACATCTTCAAAATTGTTCTGAAGGATGCTAAATGCCCTGTATTTTGGTGTAAAACATCCACCATATTGCTTATTTTCTTTTACAATTTGTCCTTTTGTCAAATCTGGCATCACTTGGGCTAGTGTGGATTCTCTGATTTGTTTCTCTAGGTTTAAACAATAATGCCACTTATTTTCAATAGTTGTATATAGATCCTTAGGCATTGTATTATCCAATTCAAGTGGAGTGTTCTTGAATTTTGACATCATTGCATATATTAATTCCTCAATCATATTTTTTTCTTCTCTACCAACTTTCCCAAAATCAATATTTTGCAAATCTATCAAATTTGCATTGTTTCTAACATTTTCATAGAGATTCTCAAGATTATATTTTTGTGGATGACTTACCACTCTAAACTGGCTTGTATCTTCAAATTTTGTTCTTTCATCATCAGTCTCTTGCTATGCAATGCATTTTCTCCTTTTTATCTTCTACTCTAGCCCATCTTGTTTTGTAGCCTTGGCCTTTTCTTTGGCTTGCTCTTTGGCATTTTGTGTAGTGGCCCTTGTATTTTTCCTAGTTGTTGGTGTTGTAAGATTTGCTTGGGTTGGCTTAACAATTCTTTCAGCCTTTGTCTTTACTACAGCTTGTGCTTTGGCCTTTCTCTTCTAGGATGGCTTTCAAATTTAGTTGTTTGAGCTCATTTCTGACTAATTGGACATCAAAAAATTCTTTCTCCTTCGCATTCTTTGAACTAGAAGCCATTCTATTAAACTAGGGTTTTACAAATTTTAAACTACGTAACTCGACTTATAGAGAATACCTCAAAAATTTGATGAACTAGTGCTTGATTATTTCTAGGATCTTTGAAATACACTTCAAACTAGATTTTGAATCACCTCTTTTCTCTACTTTCTCTTGCTTTAATTTGTAATAACAAAAAATAGGTGAAAATTAACCTTATACACTTCAAAACTTTGCATTTAATGCTTGGTGCTTGTACAACTATAAACTCGACATCAACACAATTTTTGTTCCACTCATTATCTATAGAGACTCTTCTCACTTGACAATTACTATAGGCTTAGTTCTAACTATCTTTGACTAGTAGCTTGGTACTCAATATTATTTCACTCAGTATATACAAAAGACTTTTAATGCTTGACAAAAACATGAGAACTTGAAGATTTAACATTGAATTTTCCACAACTTCTTGCATATTAATTCATGCTAATGTAATCTTTTTAGTGATAATTTCTTTTGGAACTAATCTATAATGCAAGACTTTAAGTATCAGTCTCACATACCTCTTGTTTTCTTAGTTTGATGAAGTGTGACCACTTGACCCATTCGGTGAAATGGTGAAATGGTCCCTTCATTTGATGTACTGCCAACATCTTTCTTCTCTGTTCATCTCATTTTTGATATGTTCAACTTCTGCCTTGCCTTTACCTTTATCAAATTCACAACTTGGTGCCTTGGACCTAGCTAAACAATACTTACTTATGTGATTAGTCTTGTGATAGTTGAAACATATAGTTTGACTCAACCATCTTTTGTAGTTACCATTGAAGTGAGTCCTAATGTAGTTTTTGGGTACACGTCCATATTTTTGGCAATAGTGATAGGTATATCTTGTATTATAATCCCAATCATAAGAGTTCTCATGGCTTCTTACCTTTGTTGGCTTGCTTGATGATCAGGTGGAATTGGATGTGCATTCAAAGGCTCTACGCCCATTCTTCTGACAATTGTAGTAGTTTCCTTCAAATTTTGGTGCATGCATGGTTCTAGTTCTACATTTATGTCCCTGATGACCTTGTTTGTTGCACTTATGACAATGAGTCATGTTCTTAGGCTTAGCATTCTAATTTGTATTCTTTCTCATGCACAAATTAGTAGTATGTCCTGTCTTACCACAATGATGACAAGTAGGTTTGGAGTTCTTACCTTTGTTGTTCCTTTTCTCAATAGCTTTGAATGATTCTCCTTCTTTAGTTCTTGTGTAGCCCAATCTTGATGTATCTGTACTAGATCTAGGGGATTTTATTAGTTTCTCAAAGTACTTGATGGCTTCATTTGGCTTGTTGAACCTTTCAATAAATTATTTTTCTCTTTTTAGGTCATTATGCAGTTGTTAATTCTACAACGTCAATGTAGTTATCTCAATGTCCTTGAAATTCAACTCATGATGAGCATTCATCATTTGGATTAAGGTATCCAATTGCATGTTTGAGATCCTAGATAGTTCTATTGACTTTTCTTCCAATCTATTTGCCAAAATTATTTTGTCTTCTTCAATCATGGCCTTATCTTTTATAGCTTTCTTCTTTTGTCAAATCACTTCACATAGTAGTATAGCTTGTGATTCTTACTCTAACTTGAGATTTATGATTTCTTTAGCTTGTGCTCTATTCTTTTCCATTAGATCTACAATTGCTACATCAAATTCACTAGAGTTACCATCTGTAAATAGGTTTGTGGTGTTGATCTTTTTGTATTGTGTTTCATTTTCTACTATAGAAATCTCTTTCCTTCTCTTTAAGGAACTCTTCAAAGCATCTCTAGCTTTATTTAGTTGATGTAGTATGAGATGTATCTCAATCTCTTGGTTCTCAATGGTCTTTTTGAACTTGTAGACTTCCATTTCAAGATCTTTTCTTTAAGCTGCAAAGCTTCTTCTTCTGAGAACTTAGCTCTAGTACCAATTGTTGGGATCACAAGTAGGAAAGATAAATTTCTGAGAGGGGGGGTGTTGGGGGCGGGGTGGGCTGAGTGACTCAGAAGTCAAAACATGAACCCATAAAACTTTTCACCACTTATCCATCTCATGCATTCAATAGATAAACTGAAATAACATGTAAACCATATACATCTAAATAATGTAAACATATAATCAATCACACATTTGACAACTAATATGATTACCAAGACAACCTCCAAAAAAAGGTAAAATTGGGGTGTGGATGATACCCACAATTCTTCACTATTGTAGCAATAAAGTGTAGACAATTAAGGTTACACTAGATTGACCATGAATCATGATCTACCCTATGAAAGACATGCCCTATTAAAGGATTACAAGGACTGTTAAGTCCCACCTTGTTAGAAGTATTCTTGGCTAAAGGACTTTAGAATATCCACTTGGAATGTCATCCTATTAAAGGATTTACAATAGTCTGTAATGACTACTCTGTTAAGGAGATTTAACTAAAATCACCCGTTAGGATGCTTCAACATGGATCTTGTGATTAGCTTTGGTAGCTTGATTAAAGAGAAAAGCCATATAGTGTCCTTCTTGATCCTTCCTAATCTGATGTAACAATTGTTGTATTCCTTTGTTCTTTGTTCTCCTCCAATTGATTTTTTAATTCACTCTCTATAACTTCTAAGTCTCCATGAAATGCTCTATTTTTCAAATACAAACTTCTTTATATTTCTCCTTCAATTCCTTACATGCTCATATAAAGTTTAGGGTTTCATCATCCTTAACAAGACTAGAAGACTTAGGGTTAAGTATGAATCTATGACTGAGATTCATCCTTTTTGCCACTTAATCCTTCTTATTTTCTAATTGGTTGTATGTAATTGCATAGGGAATCTATATATAGATTCATCCTTATCTTCAAAGGATCATATTCTATCCTTTGGTCAGATGAAAAATGGTTTACATAGTTATTTGTGCAATCACAAACAAATATGTTCAATTTGTGTTTCTTAACACTTGAAGTTACTGATGCTCGGCACATACTATAATTCTATTTTTGACTCGACACTTAAACTACTTGGCATCTACTATTTACTTAGCACTTGAATCACTCGACATGGTCTATCTGCTCGGCACTTGAGTGACTTGACACATGAGTGAGTTGACACTCATTTCAACTTGACACAATCTTGTATTTACATATTATACTCAGCATATATTAGTAGTTTGGCATGAACCAAGTAAATGACATAAGTGTGTTGACACTCAATTGTCAAAACCAATCCAAGATCAACACTAGCACTCAAAATTTTAAAAAAAATCAAGATACAATTTCCCAACAAACAAGAAATGATGAAGTGCAAATACTAATTGTTCAGCAATACAGAGTGGGTGTAGATCAATAAACTAAAGATTCTGAGTCACAGATAGGGAATGCTAACCATCTAATAGAAAATGCTCAGGATGCAGAACACGAATTGGAACCTAAACAAGAAAGATCAAATGAGCTTGAGATTATTTTTCTAAATGAACTTGTAGAAGAACTGAGAAGGGAACTACTTGTGCTAGAAAAATATGTGAGAAGACATCACAAACCTATAAAAATCATTGGTGATGTTAAACCAAGTGTTATGACAAGGAAAAGACTCAAAGACGACACATTCTTACTTTGTGAATTTGAGTGGGCAAGATAGTAAAAGATGCTTTAAACAATGAATAAGGAAATTGACCAGATTGAGAAAAACAATACTTGGAATTTAGTGCCAAGATCAAGACCTAAAGACAAAAATGTTATTGGGAAACACTAGGGTTTTAGAAAAAAAAGAAAATAAAATGGAGAGGTAACAAGAAACAAGGCAAGACTGGTATGCAAGGGCTATGCTCAAGAAGAAAGAGTTGATTATGGACAAAATTTTTGATGCAAGAGCATCCAGAGGTATAAGGGAAATCCTATGTCACCCAAAAAAATGTACTTAGACTTAGTTTCTGTTTCATGTGTTTTCATTTCTAGATACCCATTTGGGTCAAATAAAGGTTCCAACTCTCACAGTTCCACTATCAGTGTTCTAGGATAGAGTATTTGAACACCTTGGGATACGTATAAATGCCAAAAAAATAGGAGTATGTAATTGGGCTATAATTTTAGTAAACTAGATGGTGTAAATTGGCTAGATGAAAGTAATTAAAATTTAGAGCATTCCAGAAAAAGAATCAAGTCAAAAGGCCCCACGGTTTGAAAGTTATTGCAGTTTTTTGAGTTTTGGAGACCTCCTAAGAAAGCTTCAAAGTTAGGGTAGGGGCATTAAATGACCTCAAAAAGGGCTAAACAATGGGATACAAGAAAATCTTGTCCATAGGGCTATAGAATGCTTTGAGAGCTTTCCAAAAATGTAAACGATTTGTCAATCGGAGCTATAGTTCAAAAGTTATGCCTCCCAAAAGTTCGATTACGATTTTTGGATTCTTCTAGATTTGCAGCGACTTCTAATGCAGCTTCTGGAGCCTTCTACTTGGTCGGTGGATGCCTACTAGCACTTTGTAGAATGTATTCCTAGTCCTTAACCCTTCGAGGTCTATTTAAGGACATTTCTAGCATTGTAAAATGCAGTTCGAAGTGGAGTTTGAGAGGAGGTACTGAAAGGAGAAATTATCTCCAGATTTATGCTATTGTAAGCCCTTAGGGCATGTTTTGAAGTCTATTTTTCTTTGTATTGAATGTACTAGTTTATTTTCATAGTTAATGAAATTTCCCTTTCCTATTGTGTCCATTTTGTACTCATGGGTTGTGTCCCCATCAAGTGGTATCAGAGAATACCTTTGTTAGTGGTAGTAGAGTGTACCTCCATCCAATGGTATCAGAGCTAGTTTTCCTGAGTGTGTAGATAGAGCACCGACTATGAGGCAGGTATAAGCATTGCAAGAGGAGCTCCATAGAGGAGCCATTACTAAGTTTGGGAAAAGACCTACAATTGAAGTGGGTGTATTTTCAGGAAATCTAAAACCAGATGAGTTGATCAATTGGATCAGTGAAATGGAAGAATACTTTGAATATGAGGATATTAGGGACCCAGATAGGGTTAAGTTTGCAAAGGCCAAACTGAAAGGCCATGCCAAAATTTGGCAGCAAGAGGTTCAATTGGAAAGAAACAGAAGAGGAAAGGAGAAGATCACAAGATGGGATCGCATGGTGGACAAATTGAAGAAGCAGTTCATTCCTGTGGACTACGAGCTTGATTTTTTTAAGAAGATGCATGGGTTAAAGCAAGCAGGAAGATCAATCCAAGAATATACAGAGGATTTTTACCAACTCCTGATTAGAGAAGGGCATGCAAAAGTAAATAAGGAGAAGGTTGCTCATTATATCAGTGGGTTGCGACCCAGCATCTAGGAAGAATTAAGTTTGGTAAGAATGACCAGTGTTGAAGAGGCATACCAGTTTTCCCTACGAGTTGAAGAGAAGTTGAATAAAATATTTGAAGGAAGGAAAAGAGGGCACGGTCAAGGAGGAAGGGGTAGTGGTAGGTCATCTACAGGCGAAAATGAAACCAAAAAAAAAAAAAAGATGTGGGTACCAACAGGAACCAGAGGAATGAGGGTTTCAACCGCTCCCGTGATCAAGACTTTGGAAATCAAAGAGGAAGAGGTAGAGGATGTGGACAAGGAAAAGGAGGTTTCTGTGGTACCTATTTCCATTGTAATGAAGATGATCATCATGCCTTTGAATGCCCTCAATGACAAGGAAGGATAGATAGGAGAGATGAGGGACAAGCTAGGGTTGCTCACGTGGATGAAGATGCACAATCATCGCATTCAGAGGATCCAAAAAGAGGAGAGACCTTGGTAAATGAAAGTGTCCTCCTAAGTGGTGAGATTGAACTAGTACAAAGGAGGAGTTCATTTTGTACCAGATGCAAGTGTGAGGATAAATGTTGTGACGTGATCATTGATGGTGGTAGCACTGATAATTGGGTATCAGAAGAGATGGTCTCTAAGCTGAAGCTCAAGAGTGAGAGACATCCCTAGCCCTATCAGATTGCTTGGCTGAAAGATGATCATAAGGCCTTGGTAAGTGAACAATGTTTAGTGAAATTCAAAATTGAGAATTACCATGATAAAGTTTTTTGTGATGTTATTCCAATGGATGTTTGCCATCTATTGTTGGTTAGACAATGGAAGTTTGATAGGCATGTAGTACATGATGGTCATGCAAACACATACTCTATAACAAAGGATGGAGTTCACCAAAAATTGAAACCCATGAAAAAGGAAGGCGAAAAGGTATGTAGTAGTTCTAGGATTTGTCTTGTTGATGGAAGGAAGTATTTATATGGCATGAAACATTAGCGTATGTGCTATGCTTTGATTCCTAGGAAAGATAAAGAAGGTAGTAGTGAAATGCCACTTGAAGTTTCAGATTTACTAGGTGAGTTTGGAGATATTATCTCTGATAATGTTCTAGAAGGACTACCACCAGTAAGGCAAATCAATCATCAGATAGATTTAATCCCAGCAGCGAGTTTTCCTAACAAGGCTGCTCACCGGATGACTCCTACTGAAACTAAGGAGCTAAATAGATAGGTTCAGGAGCTATTGATGAAGGGCTTGATTTGAGAGAGCCTGAGTCCATGTGCAACACCTGCAGTACTAGCACTAAAGAAGGATAGAGAGTGGAGAATGTATACAAACTCTCGAGCTATAAATAGGATAACCATCAAGTATCGATTTCCTTTGCCAAGAATGGATGATCTTATGGACTGCTTGAGTGGAGCTCAGTACTTCACAAAGATAGATCTCAAGAGTGGCTATCATCAGATACAGATACAAGAAGGAGATGAGTGGAAGATAGCCTTCAAGACAAAGGAGGGTCTTTATGAGTGGTTAGTCATGCCCTTTGGATTGACGAATGCCCCAAGTACCTTCATGTGGCTTATGAATGAGGTACTTAAGAAGTTCTTGGGAAAAAAATTTATTGTCTATTTGGATGATATTTTAATTTTTAGCAAGACTTTGGAAGAACATTTATTGTATATTCATAGTGTTCTTGAGAGGTTGAGGGAAGAGAAACTATTAATTAATCTGAAGAAGTGTATCTTTGCAAAAAGGGAATTAGTCTACTTGGGGTTTGTTATATCACCTGAAGGTTTTAAAATGGATTCAGAGAAGGTAAAAGCCATCTTGGAATGGCCTACTCTAAGGTCTGCTACTACATACATACATAGATATATCTATGCATGCATGCATGTATACATAGATATATATGTATGTATGCATGCATGCATATCTATGCATATGCAATGTATACATAGATATATGTATGCATGGATGGATTCATGCATGCATGCATCCATACATACATATATCTATGTATACATTGCATACATACATAGATATATCTATGCATGCATGCATGTATACATACATATATACATACATACATACATACATATATATATATCTGTGTGTGTGTGTGTGTGTGTGTGTGTGTGTGTGTAGTGCCTCTCCCATTTGACTTCTATAAGTCATCTTGATGGATGCAACCTTGTTGATCTTTTATTCTGATGGATCATGATTGTGACACTGAGTGGTCTACACCATCAAGGTGTTTGGATTTATGTTTCTATTTCAGTTGCTTTGTTTATGCTTCTATTGATCTATGAGATTATGATGTGATTTAAGGTTCACTAAGGTTTGTGCTAGTTGTTACCAGGATCGATGCGATATCATGATGTTGTTCCATGATTAACTTGAGATGTGTGCAGAGATTGGACTGTGTTCTTTTTACCACACTACACTAGACTAGTTTCCCGTAGTAGTGGTTAGTCATGTTTATGACTATGTTTTCTTTTGCGTTTTAAGTGTCTTTTTGTTGATTCTATAAACAATCATTATTAAATGCTTAAGTAATTAAAATGGGTTGTTCTTGTTGGATTATTTGGTTATGTGTTGCGGACATTTACCTTCTTATATTTCTTATTAGAGTGATATTTGTTACTCATGTGATGCTTTACATTTGAGATGACCCAAGGGTCAGATGTTATACCTTGATTTTAATATCATAGATATTAGACTACTATGTTGTTCAGTTAATCATGTTGCATGATGATGCCATTTTGAGATGACAGTGTGTTTTATGATGATATCTGGTTATCTGGTATTTGGACATACCTCTAATTTATATCCCTAGCAGTGGCACATAGAGTTAGTGATTCAACCTATAGTGCCTCTCCCATTTGACTTTTGTAAGTTGTCCTGATGGATGCACCCTTGCTGATCTTTTGTTCTGATGGATCATGATTGTGACCTTGAGTGGTCTATGTCGTCGAGGTGTTCAGATTTATGTTTTTGTATCAGTTGCTTTGATTATGCTTTTGACTAATCTTTGAGATTATGATGTGATTTTTGGTTCACTGAGGTTTGTGCTAGTGGTTACCAGGATCAATGTGGTATCATGAGGTTGTTCTGTGATTACCTTGAGATGTGTGTAGAGATTGCACTATGTTCTTTTAGCATACTGCACTGGACTAGGTTCCTATAGCAGTGGTTAGTCATGTTTATGGCTATGTTTGCTTATGTGTTTTAAATGCCTTTTTAATGCAGAGTAATCAATCATTATTAAATGCTTAAGTAACTAGAATGGATTGTTCTTGTTGGATTATTTGGTTATGTGTTGCAGACATTTACCTTGTTTTATTTTGATCTAAGAGATATATGTTCTTATGTGATGTTTTTTATTTGAGATGACCTGAGGGTCAAATGTTACTCTTTGATTCCAGTATCATAGATATTAGACTACTATGTTGTTCAGTTAATCATAGTGCATGATGATGCTATTTTGAGATGACAGTGTGTTTTATGGTGATATCTGGTTATCTAGTATTTAGACATACCTCTGATTTCACTATATGATGGATTTAATGCTATGGTTATTTACTTCATTCCTGTGTTGCTATGCCTTTTGCGAACGTGAGTGTTGTAAATAGATTATTTTAATATAATTAATTAAATGGCTAAATTAGGTGATTTAATGCATTTATTGCTTCGGCCATGTGATTATATGCAATTGCACTTGATCGTGTTGTTTAGTGTGCAGGATTTATATCCCTACCAGTGGCACACGGAGTTAGTGATTCAACCATTCATATTTTACCAATGTCATCCTTATATGGTCAACGTATCCTTTATTAAAATGTTTAATTTAAACCTTTCGATGATTATTAAATCCGAACTCTTTGCATTATGTGATTAGACCAGTAAGCGTGCCTGTGCATTTAGAGGTTCGCATTGTCGCGAAAGTCATTAAGGAGATTTATGTGTTTTTGGGTTTTTGAGCTTTTTAATTGATTTATTTTATTTTCTAGCAGCTTTTCCATAGATGAATTCTTATTTATAGGAATAGCCTATTTTTGTTTGGGTCGATTTGGGGTTTAACTAGATTGGCCGGTTAAATGCCCTAATCGATTATTCACCTGAAAAGTGAATAAGTATCCAAAAAGGAATTTAACTCCTCACTACTCACTTT
The DNA here is from genome assembly GCA_028749045.1 of Cupressus sempervirens. Taxonomy (NCBI): domain Eukaryota; kingdom Viridiplantae; phylum Streptophyta; class Pinopsida; order Cupressales; family Cupressaceae; genus Cupressus; species Cupressus sempervirens. Next base: position 413,794,366 of record CM053790.1, read on the forward strand.
TGAATTGGAAAGTTGGAGAGTAAAACCCAAAATCCTCTTTGTGAGGATTTACTGTTTTGTTCATTGTGGGAGCTATGGGCATGGGATTGTCGCGAGGTTGGGCTCGTTGGATCTAGCTTAGGGAAACCTTGGATTGCCATGATTTTCAGCTACTTCTGCGAGATATTTATTTTATGGTTCAGATTCCCATTTTTCCCTTTTGGCTGTGAGGTAGGGCTTTTCTGTTTTATTGTTTCTGCTTCTATTTTTGGTAGCCATTTGTTTGGAGGCTGAGAACTAGTGTTCCCCTCCGTTTCTGTATGTTAGTTCTACCCGGTTGGGCGGGTATGAACATTTCCTTTTTTTTGGGATGAGGGTTTGGGATTTTGCACCGTTATGCTAGCCATTTTTGCTTATGGTGTCCAATTCCATTTATTTTTGAATATCAAGTTTTCTCAAGTTTTCTTGGCACAATGTGGGTCGTGGACCTTGATGATCCATTTGGATATCATTCAGACCACTTTTGCACTTTGATGTTGCATTGGGATGCATGTTGCATCCGTACTCCCAACGTTGTGTTCAGTTGAGTGATTTTATACCTATTATGGTTTTCATTAGACCTTTTGTTTTTTTTCGTGAACGCTAGGATTCATGTACAATCCATACTCTCGGATTGAGGCTAGTTGAGTAAGTTCATGACTTTTGGTCTTGTTACATCATTGGGATTTGTGTAGAATCCATACTCTTGAATTGAGGCCGGGCAAGTGATTTAATGATGTACAGTTTTATTGGCTTTGGGATTCGTGTAGAATCCGTCCTCTTGAGTTTCTTTCCATTGGGTGTTTTCTTTTGCATTGTGTTCTCATTTCTGTCCTTGTGTTATGATATTTGTGATGGTGGTATGCCACACACGAGTACATGCATGTACATTTGTTGGGTGACTTGCAAGGCTCGATCTTCCATGTGGATTTTTTGGAAGTTATGATCATTGGGGTTGGGATGGGAGTATGCATGCCCACAGGCACTTATCATAGGATGAGCATGGGTAGGGTAGGGTAGCATATGGAGGGGGCTTCTATCTAGTAGCCTGGTGACCTTAGTCCCATAGGGTTGGTAGAAGAAGTTTTAAATAACTGATAACTAAATAAAATGTGTGACTGGTAATAAAACTTAAGATAATAAAATGGTACTTTTGTGTATTGGCCTTCCATTGAGGGAGTTGAGGTACACAGATTCGAGCTTGGGCTTGTCGATGCCAAGCGACTCTCCATGATGTCAGCCCCTACTTAGTAGCCTTTTGAGTGTCTGACCAAGACCTTTACTCCTTGCATTGTCTTAGGTTCTTGGTTGCAGCCATCATACTGTCTGGCGTGAGTGTTAGCCTTGGATGTTGTGCTTTTTGTGTATTTTTTTTTGGATCATTATCTCCATCAGCACGGCGGGTGTGGACCTACGAGAGCCACGTGGTTGGGAGGCATAGCTACCTTCACCACTGCTAGGGATCAGTGTACAGAGATGATCTTTTGTCTGAGTGCGACCGTTGCTGGATGTCTTCACTTGGTACTTCAGGTTTCAGAGTATGCTTTCTTGTGATTTATGCTTTCATTGGAATGCTTGGATATCATGTTTAGATGATGTTAGTTTACTTGACGCATTCCCTTATCATGATGTTTAGCATATGATTAGATGATATTATTTGATTTAGTAGTAAATCTATTGCTTATTGTTGTTTAGCATGTAATAGAAGATGTTATCTACTGTAGGATTATCTTATGCTTTACTACTAGCATGTTAGATTTCCTTATGCTTATATTGTTGCATGTTTTTAGTAGTGACATCCGTATTATAATAGTACTAACGATCTGGTTGGTGGCTTGGGATGTTACGCGTAGGGGATGGCTAGGACCCACAATGGTCTTATGATGCTATTGACGGTTGGGAGGAACTGCACATTTATTTGGTTGTTTAGTTCTAAAATGTATTTTGTTCATTGCGATGTTTATTTCAGTATGTACTTTGCTTTTATGTTTAGATGGTTAGATGTTCCTCTTTCCTTGCTATTAGTGCTCTCGGGTGTTCATTCCTTGATTTACGTGGATCTGGTACTCCCCTGTGTGGAGGTTTCCTTGTTTGTTTAGCTTTTTGTTTGTGTTTTGTGTCGTGCTGATTTGTTTCCTCATGTGAGATTGTATTTTCCTTGTGCAAGACTTTTTCTTCCTCACTCGAGACCAATTTTCTTTCTCGTGTGAGAAATAGGGGCTATCTAGGCTTGTCAAATGAAAGTTTGGAAGTTTCTTCCTTGCATGAAAGAATACACTTCCCACGCAAGAATCTAAATCTTCACGCGGCGCGTAGGGAATCCTCGCACGAGAATGTGAATCCTTGCGCAAAGCTCAGTAGTCCTTATACTTAAAATATATTTTAATATATGCAACAAATCATTTGAGATAGGTTTCAGACCTCTCGAAGATAAGTTATGGATTCTAGGAAATTTTAGGGCTTCAGAAATCTAGACTTAGCCAATTTTCAAGGCTTCAGGATTTCAGGCTTAGCCAGATTTTGGGATTCTGCATTTTACCCCAGCTTGGTGTTTTGTTGATGAGTGGTCATTTCTTGTGCCCTCATCTTGTTGTGGTGGTTGTTGGATTTTGTTTGGGTGTGTCAACTAGGTACTGGTGTTCGAAGATTCATTGGTTGCTGAGATTGTGTTGAAGTCTTCCATTGTGATCTTTGTGATCCCTGTATGATGTTTTCTTGTGCATTCATACTTGTAAAAAAAAAATATCTTGGCTTGATTTGAATCCTTGTTTCCAAGGATCTCTGGGTGGGGCATTACACAACTTTCATATTTTACCAATATCGCTCTTATATGGTCGAGGTATCCTTTATTAAATGTTTAAATTAAACCTTTTGTTGATTATTAAATCTGAACTCATTTGCATTATGTGATTAGACCAGTGAGTGTGTTTGTGCATATAGAGTTTCGCATTGTCACAAAAGACATTAATGTGATTTCTGTGTTTTTGGGTTTTCAAGCTTTTTAATTGATTTATTTTAATTTTTGGCAGCATTGTCATAGATGAATTCCTATTTATAGGAATAGCTTGTTTTCATTTAGGTCGATTCGGAGTTTAACAAGGTTGGCTAGTTATTTGCCCTAATCAATTATTCACTCGAAAAGTGAATAAATATAAAAAGACAAATTTAATTCCTCACTTCTCACTTTTTAATTAGAGAGTTGGAGAGTAAAACCCAAAATCCTCTTCATCAATATTTACTATTTTGTTCGTTGTGGGAGCTATGGGCGTGGGATTGTCGCGAGGTTGGGCTCATTGGATCCAACTCAAAAAAATCTTGGATTGCCACAATTTTTAGCTACTTCTGCAGGCTATTTATTTTATGGCTCAGATTCCCATTTTGCCCTTTTGGCTATGAGGTAGGGCTTTCTTGTTTTATTGTTTCTGCTTCTTTTTTTGGTAGCTTTTTGTGTGGAGGCTGAGAACTAGTGTTCCCCTCCATTTCTTTATGTTAGTTCTACCTGGTTGGGCAGGTATGAACATTTCCCTATTTTTTAGGATGAGGGTTTGTGATTTTACGCCGTTATGCTGGTTATTTTTGCATACAATGTCTGACTCCATTTATTTTTGGACTTTTGAAATTTTTGTGCCCAAAGGCCAAATGGGTTTTAATTTTGCAATTTTTCCAAAATTTGAGGTTTTTACCTCGTTTTGCATGCTGCCCTATTTTCTCGAGTTTTCTTGGCACAATGTGGGTCGTGGACATTGATGATCTATTTGGATATCAGTCAGACAAGTTTTGCACTTTTATGTTGCCTTGGGATGCATGTTGCATCCATACTCCTAAAATTGTGTTTGGTTGAGTGATTGTATACCTGTTATGGTTTCTTTTGAACCTTTTCTTTGTTTCATGGACATTGGGATTCGTGTAGAATCCATACTTTCATATTGAGGCCGATGGAGTGAGTTCATGACCATTGGTTGATGGGGACACCATCCAAGCACATAATGGAAACAATAGGAAAGGGAAATTTTATTAACTTTGTAAATAAGCTAATACATCTAGTACAGAGAAAATGGACTTCAAAACATGCCCTATGGGCTGACAATAGCATAAATTTGGAAATAATTTCTCTTTCCAGTACCTCCTCTCAAACTCCACTCTGTATTGTCTTTTACAATGCTAGAAATGTCCTTAAATAGAGCTCGAAGGGTTAAGGACTAGGAATACATTCTAGAAAGTGCTAGCAGGCATCCCCTGACCAAGTAGAAGGCTCCAGAAGCCACGTTAGAAGTTAGTCCAAATCTAGAAGAATCCAAAAACGGTAACCAAAATTTTGGGAGGCATAACTTTTGAACCGTAGCTCTGATTAACGAACTGTTAACATTTTTGGAAAGCTCTCAAAGCACTCTATAGCTCTATGGACGAGCTTTGCTCATCCCCCATTTTTTGGCCCTTTTTAAGGTCATTTAATGCCCCTAGCCTAACTTTGAAGCATTCTTAGGAGGTCTCCAAAAATTGAAAAATAGCGATAACTTTCAAACCATGGGGCCTTTTGACTTGATTCTTTTTCTGGAATGCTCTAAATTGCAATTACATTCATTTGGCCAATTTACACCTCCAAGTTCACCAAAATGATGGCTCAATTATATACTCCTATTTTTTTGGCATTTACATATATCCCAAGGTGTTCAAATACCCTATCCTAGAAAATTGATAGTGGAACTATGAGAGTTGGAACCTTTATTTGACCCAAATGGGTATCCAAAAATGAAAACACATGAAACAGAAACTAAGTCCAAGTACATTTTTTTTTGGGTGACACAGGATTTCCCTTATACCTTTCGATGCTCCTGTATTAGATACCTAGGGTAGATTGAAAAGTGACCCTATCACTTTATGAATGGTAGAGGAAATCCCAAATGGGAAACCTCAGCTGCTGAAATCCAAGTTGAGTCCTCTATCGGTCGTCCTTTCCACTTGACCAAATACTCTTCATACTGCCTATTTCTAGTACTCCTACCCACATAATGATCTAGAATGTCTTCTATCTCCTCCTTCTTAGAAGCAAGAATTTGACATGGCTCTAACATCAGTTCCTCATTTGCACCATCATAATGATACTCTGTTAAGTCTGCATTGTTGAAAATAGGAGAAATGTGAATACCATCTAGCAACTCCACCTCATATGCATTTTTTGAGTCATTTTTCTTCAAAATTTTGCAGGGACCAAATTTCTTCATTTTTAGCTTGTTGTAAGTGCCAACTAGAAATCTTTCTTTTCCTAAGTGTACCATGACTAGATCCCCTACTTGGAATTACTTATGTCTTCTCCTTTGATCAGCCCTAGCTTTATACTCTTGATTCATCTTGGTAATGTGTGCTTGAACCTCCTCATGTAGAACAAAATCCATACTTATGTCCTCCCATGGCTTTGATGGAATAGGCAATGGCTAATATAGTCCAGTATTGTGGCTAAATCCCTTGGCAACTTGACAAACCTAGCAACTCTGTACAAACTTCTTCACATCTTGTGAAATCTGAGGTCAAAAATAATGTTCTCTAAGAATGGAAATGGTCTTATCTCGACCAAAATGTCCTACCATTCCTCCACTATGTTTCTCTTTAATCAAATTTTCCCTCATGGAACTCCTTGGAATGCACAATTGGCTGCCCTTGAATAACATACCTTACTGAATTAGATAGTCTAACCACTTAGTTCTATCTACAGCAATAGGCTCTTTACAAGCTTTCCATGCTTCAACAAAATTAGGATCATCAGGGTACAGATTCCTGAGTTCATCAAACCCAACTACTTCAACCTGCATTACTGTAAGCAACAACTATCTCCTCCTTAGTGCATCTACAACCCTATTAGATTTTCCACTTCTATGTTTCAACACAAATGTATAGCTCTACAAGAACTCTACCCACTTCATATGCCTCTGATTCAATTTACCTTGGCTATTTAGGTACTGCAATGCCTGATGATTAGTATACAAAACAAATTTCTTTGGCAATAAATAATACCTCCATTTCTTTAAGCCCTGAACTATTGCATAGAACTCTTGATCATAAACATAATACTTCTTCTTTGCATCATTCAATGTTTCACTAAAATATGCAATAGGCTTACCTTCTTGGCTTAATACAGCCCCAATAGTGCTACCACTTGCATCACAATCCACCTGAAACACCTTTCTAAAATCTAGAAGTGCCAACACAGGTTGTTTTGTCACCTTCTTCTTCAGCACTTCAAAAATTCTCATAGCTGCTGCAATCCATTTAAAATCTTTTCTATCCCCTCTTATTGTGTCAGTTAGGGGTGCACATATGCCACTGAAATTCTTAATAAACTTTGTGTAAAAAATAACTAGACCATGAAATGATCTTACCTCAGTAGTAGACCTTGGAGTAGGCCATTCCAAGATGGCTTTTACCTTCTCTGGATCCATTTTAAGACCTTCAGGTGATATAAAAAACTCCAAATTGACTAACTCCCTTTTTGCAAAGATACACTTCTTCAAATTAATTAACAATTTCTCTTTCCTTAACATTTCAAGGACACTACAAATATGCAATAAATCTTCTTCCAATGTCTTTCTGAAAATTAAAATATCATCCAGATAGACAACAACAAATTTTCCCAAAAACTTCTTAAGTACCTCATTCATAAGTTGCATGAAGGTGCTTGGGGCATTCATCAATCTAAAGAGCATTACTAACCACTCATAAAGACCATCCTTGGTCTTGAAGGTTTTTTGCCACTCATCTCCATCTTGTATCTATATCTGATGATAGCCACTCTTGAGATCTATTTTTTTGAAGTACCAAGCTCCAATCAAGTAGTCCATAAGATCATCCATTCTTGGCAAAGGAAACTGGTAATTCATGGTTATCCTATTTATAGCTTGAGAGTCTCTACACATCCTCCACTCTCCATCCTTCTTTGGTGCTAGTACAGCAAATGCTACACATGGACTAAGGCTCTCCTAAATCAAGCCCTTCCTTAATAACTCTTGATCCTCTCTATTCAGCTCCTCTATTTCAATAGGAGTCATCTTGTGAGTAGCCTTGTTAGGAAAACTGCTCCTGGAATTAGATCTATCTGATGACTGATTTGCCTTACTGGTGGCAATCCTTCTGGAACATTATCAGATATAATAACTCTAAACTCTCTTAGTAAATCTGAAACTTCAAGTGGTATTTCACTACTACCTTCTTTATCTTTCCTAGGAATCAAAGCATAGGACATACGCTGATGTTTCACTCCATCTAAAAACTTTCTTCCATCAACAAGACAAATCCTAGCACTGCTACATACCTTTTCACCTTCCTTTTCATGGGCTTCAGTTTGTGGCAAACTCCATCCTTTGTTAGAGAGTATGTGTTTGCATGACCATCATGTACTGCATGCCTATCAAACTACCACAGTCTCCCCAACAATAGATGACAAACATCCATTGGAATAACATCATAGAGAACTTCATCATAGTAACTCCCAATTTTTAATTTTGCTAGACATTGTTCACTTACCAGGACCTTATGATCATCTTTCACCGAAGCAATCTGATAGGGCTTGGGGTGTTTCTCCCTCTTGAGCTTCAGCTTAGAGACCATCTCCTCCGACACCAAGTTGTCAATGCTACCACCATCAATGATCACGTCACAACATTTTTCCTCACATTTGCACTTGGTATGAAATAAAATCCTCCTTTGTCCTAGTTCAATCTCACCACTTAGTAGGACCCTTTCATTCACTAAAGTCTCTTCTCTTTTTGCATCCTCTGAATGTGATAATTGTGCATCCTCATCCACATGAGAAACCCTAGCTTGACCCTCAGCTCTCTTATCTGTCCTTCCTTGTCATTGAGGGCATTCAAAAGCACAATGACCTTCTTCATTGCAATGGAAACAGGTACCATAGAAGCCTACTCTTCTTTGTCCACATCCTCTACTTGTTCCTCTCTGATTTCCAAAGTCTTAATCACGAGAGCAGTTGAAACCCTCATTCCTAAAGTTCCTACTAGTACCCACATCTTCATTTTTCTTTTGGGTTTCATTTCAACCTCCAGATGACCTACCGCTTCCCCTTCCTCCTTGACCATGCCCTCTTTCTCTCCCTTCAAAACTTTTATTTAGCTTCTCTTCGAATCGTAGGGAAAATTGGTATGCCTCTTCAACGCTAGTCATTCTTACCAGGCTTAATTCCTCCTGGATGCTAGGTTGCAACCCACTGATATAATGAGCAACCTTTTCCTTATTTGCTTTTGTATGCTTTGATTTAATCAAAAGTTGAGAAAACTCCTCTGTATATTCTTGGACTGATCTTCCTGCTTGGTTTAGCCCATGCATCTTCTTAAACAAATCAAGCTCGTAGTCCATAGGAATGAACTGCTTCTTCAATTTGTCCACCATGCGATCCCACCTTGTGATCTTCTTCTTTCCTCTTCTATTTCTTTCCAATTGGAGCTCTTGTGACCAGATTTTGGCATGTCCTTTTAGTTTGGCCTTTGCAAACTTAACCCTATCTGGGTCCTTGATATCCTCATACTCAAAGTATTCTTTCTGTTCATTGATCCAATCGATCAACTCATCTGGGTTCAAATTTCTTGAAAATACACCCACATCAATTGTAGGTCTTTTCCCAAACTTAGTAATGGCCCTAAAAAGCCTTTCCTCTACCTGATTTAGAACTTCCCTATCAAATTTCCCTTCTAGTCCAATTTCTTCTTAATTGTCATCCTCACTGTCGTCACCTGCAGCAATATTTGTTCCTCTACGGAGCTCCTCTTGCAATGCTTGCACCTGCCTTTGGAGGGCTCTAACCTCCTTAGGATTAATAGCTCTGGCCCTTCGACCATGCTCTCTTCATGGAGGCATCTTCTTAACTCAAACCCACAACCACACTGTCTTGGTGCAAACTACCTCATAGTTGGCGCTTTGTCTACACACTCAGGAAAACCAGCTCTGATACCACTTGATGGGGAAACCACCCAAGCACAGAATGGACGCAACAGGAAAGAAATTTTTTATTAACTTTGTAAATAAGCTAATACATCTAGTACAGAGAAAATAGACTTCAAAACATGCCCTATGGGCTTACAATAGCATAAATCTAGAAATAATTTCTCCTTTCAGTACCTCCTCTCAAACTCCACTTTGAACTGCCTTTTACAATGCCAGAAATGTCCTTAAATAGACCTCAGAGGGTGAAGGACTAGGAATACATTCTAGAAAGTGCTAGCAGGCATCCAATGACCAAGTAGAAGGCTCCAGAAGCCATGTTAGAAGTTGGTGCAAATCTAGAAGAATCCAAAAATGGTAACTGAACTTTCGGGAGGCATAACGTTTGAATCGTAGCTCTGATTGACGAACCGTTTACATTTATAGAAAGCTCTCAAAGCACTCTATAGCCCTATGGATAGCTTCACTCATCCCCCATTTTTTGGCCCTTTTTGAGGTCATTTAATTCCCCTAGCCTGACTTTGAAGCATTCTTAAGAGGTCTCCAAAAATTGAAAAACTACTATAACTTTCAAACCGTGGGGCCTTTTGACCTTATTCTTTTTCTGGAATGCTCTAAATTGCAATTACATTCATTTGGCCAATTTACACCTCCTAGCTCACCAAAATGATGGCTCAATTACATACTCCTATTTTTTTGACATTTACATGTATCCCAATGTGTTCAAATACTCTATCCTAGATCATTGATAGTGGAACTGTGAGAGTTGGAACCTTTATTTGACCCAAATGGGTATCCAAAAATGAAAACACATGAAATAGAAACTAAGTCTAAGTATTTTTTTTTTGGGTGACACAGGATTGCCCTCATACCTTTGGATGCTCTTGCATCATTGGTCTTGTTGCATCATTGAGATTCATGTAGAATCCATACTCTCACATTGAGGTCGGTTGAGTGATTTTATGATGTATGGTTTTATTGGCTTTGGGATTCATGCAAAATCCATCCTCTTGAGTTGCGTTCGGTTAGGTGTTTTTTTTGCATTGTGTTCTCATCCTGTGCTTGTGTTATGATCTTCATGATGGTGGTGTGCCACACATGAGTACGTGTACATACATTTGTTGTAGGACTTGTGGGTCTCGACCTTCCATGTCTTTTCTGAAAGTTTTGATCATTGGGGTTGGGATGGGATTATGCATGCCCACGGGCACTTGTTATAGGATGAGCATGGGTAGGGTAGGGTAGCATATGGAGGGGGCTTCTATCTTGCAGGGTGGTGATCATTCTGCCCTGAGGGTTAGTGGAGGATATGAAGTTTTAAATAAGTGATAATTAAATAAAATGTGTGACTAGTAATAAAATTTAAGATAATAAAATGTTGTGCCGAGCCATTCCATTAAGGGATGCTAAATTCGTACGATCCAAGCTTGGGCTTTTTGATGCCAAGCAACTCTCCATGATGTCAGGCCCTACTTAGTAGCTTTTTGAGTGTCTAACCAAGACCTGTACACCTTGCATTGTCTTAGGTTCTTGGTTGTAGCCATCATACTGTCTGGCATGAGTGTTAACCATGGATGTTCTTTTGTGTGTTTGTGGTTGGATCATTATCTCCATCAGCACAATGGGTGTGTACCTATGGGTTCCACGTGGTTGGGAGGCATAGCTACCTTCACCATTGCTAAGGATTGGTGTACATAGATGATCTTTTGTCCTGGTGCGACCATTGTTGGATGTCTTCACTTAGTACTTTGGGTTCCAGAGTATGCTTTCTTGTGATTTATGCTTTCATTGGAATGCTTGGATATCATGTTTAGATGATGTTAGTTTATTTGACGCATTCCCATGTTATGATGTTTAGCATATGATTAGATGATGTTATTTGATTTAGTAGTATATCTGTTGCTTACTGTTGTTTAGCATGTGATAAGCGATGTTATCTATTGTAGGATTATCTTATGCATTTTCACTAGCATGTTAGATTTTATTATGCTGATATTATGCATGTTTTAGTAGTGGCGTCCCTATTACGACTGTACTGACAATTTGGTCAATAGCTTGGGATGTTACACACGGAGGATGGCTAGGACCCACAATGGTCTTATGATGCTATTGATGGTTGGGAGGAACCACGTACTTAGTTTTTTTGTTCAGTTCATTGCGATGTTTATGTTAGTATGTTCTTTGTTGTTATAGTTTAGATGGATAGATGTTTTTTGTTCTATGTTTTTCTTTCACTCGAGTGTTCATGCCTCAAGAAGTGGATCCAGTTCTCCCTAGTGTGGAGGTTCTTTGGTCTATTTTTCCCCTTTCTAAGTTCTGGAAGTGTCTTTTTTTTCTATGCGTGACATTTGTTCAGCAACGTGTGACATTTAAAAAGTATTGCATGCCCATACAAATTGTATCATACGACACTATAAAGTATTGCACACTTTCTTGAGAAATGTCATGCGACATATCACATGCCTTTCAGAGAAGAGTCGCATGACACTTTTTTAGTATCGCACGCCTCTTAGAGAAGTGTCATATGACACTGTTGAAGTGTCGCATGCCTTAAAGAAAAGTATTGCCCAGTCCTTGAAAGTGTCACACTCCTTCTTGATAAATTTCGTGCGACACTTTTCTATGCTGCATTATAGTATCACACAATTTTTGTAAAAACCTACGCAGCCCAACAGCGAGCATTTTTGTTCATGATCTAAACTTTTTGAGAGTTGTTTTGGGTACCCTTTTGGGTGTTCCTTGACCCTATTTTGTTGCATTTTGAATTTTGGTTGCTTCTCTTGAATCCAATTTTTGTGTTTGTGTTTTAGTCTCTTAGGGTTTAAAATATATCATTTAAGTATAAGTTGACATATATTTAATTCCTTATACTTAAGATATATTTTAATATATGCAACAAATCTTTTGAGATAGGTTTCAGACCTCTCAAAGACAATTTAAGAATTCTAAGAAATTTTAGGGCTTCAAAAATCTAGACTTAGCCAATTTTAAGTGCATTAGGATTTCAGGCTTAGTAGAATTTCAAGATTCTGCATTTTACCCCAACTTAGTGTTTTGTTGATGAGTGGTCATTCCTTGAGCCCTCATTTGGTTTGGTAGTGGCGTTCGAAGATTCTTTGGTTGCTAAGATTGTGGTGAAGTCTTCTATTGTGATCTTTGTGATCTTTGTATGATGTTGTCATGTGCATTCATACTTGTTAAAAAAAAAAATATCTTGACTTGATTTGAATCCTTGTTTCCAAGGATCTCCAAGTGGAACATTACATACAATTAGATATATGTATGTATGCATTCAATTTATAGATAGATATATGTATGTATGGATGCATGCATGCATACATACATATATATGTCTGCATCTATATACATACATACATGTATGGATGTATGCATCCATGCATGCATATGCATGCATGTATGTATGCATCCATACATATATATGTATTCATGCATATATACATACATACATACATGTATACATGTACGTATGCATGTATATATGCATGAATACATATATATGTATGCATCCATACATATATTTGTATTCATGGATATATACATACATACATACATACATGTATACATGTACGTATACATAGATGCATGCATAGATGTATGCATCCATACATACATATATCTCTGTATACATTGCATACATACATAGTTATGCATGCATGCATGCATACATAAATACATATATATATCTATGTATACATGCATGCATGCATGCATAGATATATCTATGTATTTATGCAATGTATACATAGATAGAGTATTTGAACACGTTGGGATACATGTAAATGTCAAAAACATAAGAGTATGTAATTGAGCCATCATTTTGGTAAACTAGGAGGTGTAAATTGGCTAGATGAATGTATACATAGATATATGGCTAGATGTATACATAGATGCATGCATGGATGTATGCATCCATACATACATATATCTCTGTATACATTGCATACATACATAGTTATGCATGCATGCATGCATACATAAATACATATATATATCTATGTATACATGCATGCATAGATATATCTATGTATGTATGCAATGTATACATAGATAGAGTATTTGAACACCTTGGGATACATGTAAATGTCAAAAAAATAAGAGTATGTAATTGAGCCATCATTTTGGTAAACTAGGAGGTGTAAATTGGCTAGATGAATGTAATTGTAATTTAGAGCATTCCAAAAAAAAAATCAGGTCAAAAGGCCCCACGGTTTGAAAGTTATTGCAATTTTTTGAGCTTTCTGAAAATGTAAACGGTTCGTCAGTCAGAGCTATGGTTCAAAAGTTATGCCTCTCGAAAGATCAGTTACCATTTTTGGATTCTTCTAGATTTGTGTCGACTTCTAACATAGATTCTAGAGCCTTATATTTGGTCGGTGGATGCCAACTAGCACTTTCTAGAATGTATTCCTAGTCCTTAACACTTTGGGGTCTATTTATGGACATTTCTTGCATTGTAAAAGATAGTTCGGAGTGGAGTTTGAGAGGAGGTACTACAAGGAGAAATTATCTCCAAATTTATGCTATTGTAAGCCCATAGGGCATGTTTTGAAATCTATTTACTCTATACTAAATGTACTAGCTTATTTTCATAGTTAATAAAATTTCTCTTTTCCTGTTGTTTCCATTCTTTGCTTGGGTTGTGTCCCCACCAAGTGGTATCAGAGCTAGTTTTCCTAAGTGTGTAGATAGAGCGCCGACTATGAGGCAGTTTGCACCAGGACTGTGTGGTTATGGGTTTTAGTTAAGAAGATGCCTCCACGAAGAGAGCATGGTGGAAGGGCTAGAGCTATTAATCCTAAGGAGGTTAGAGCCCTCCAAAGGTAGGTACAAGCATTGCAAGAGGAGCTCCATAGAGGAACAAATGTTGCCACAGGTGATGATAGTGAGGATGACAATGAAAAAGAAGAAATTGGACCAAAAGGAGAATTTGATGGGGACATTCTAAATTAGGTAGAGGAAAGGCATTTTAGGGCCATTACTATGTTTGGGAAAATACCTACAATTGAAGTGGGTGTATTTTCAAGAAATTTGAAACCAGATGAGTTGATCGAGTAGATCAATGAACTAGAAGAATACTTTGAGTATTAGGGACCTAGATAGGGTTAAGTTTGCAAAGGCCAAACTAAAAGGTGATGCCAAAATTTGGTGGCAAGAGGTCCAACTAGAAAGAAGAAAAAGAGGAAAGGAGAAGATCACAAGGTGGGATCACATCGTGGACAAATTGAAGAAGCAGTTCATTCCTATGGACTATGAGCTTGATTTGTTTAGGAAGATGCATCGGTTAAAGCAAGCATGAATATAAGTCCAAGAATATATAGAGGAGTTTTACTAACTCTTGATTAGAGCAAGGAATACAAAAGCAAATAAGGAGAAGGTTTCTTGTTATATTAGTGGGTTGTGACCTAGCATCCAGTAGGAATTAAGTCTGGTAAGAATGACCAGTGTTGAAGAGGCATACCAGTTTGCCCTACGAGTCGAAGAGAAGCTGAGTAAAAGGGTTGAAGGGAGGAAAAGAGGGTGTGATCAATGAGGAAGGGGAAGTGGTAGGTCATCTAGAGGTCAAAATGAAACCCAAAAGAAAAATAAATATGTGGGTACTAGCAGGAACTAGAGGAATGAGGGTTTCAACCGCTCCCATGATCAAGACTTTGGAAATCAGAAAGGAAGAGGTAGAGGACATGGAAAAGGAAGAGGAGGCTTCCATGGTACCTATTTCCATTGTAATGAAGAAGGTCATCATGCCTTTGAATGCCCTCAATGACAAGGAAGGATAGATAGGAGAGCTGAGGGACAAGCTAGGGTTGCTCATGTGGATGAGGATGCACAATCATCACATTCAGAGGATGCAAAAAGAGGAGAGACCTTGGTGAATGAAAGGGTCCTACTAAGTGGTGAGATTAAACTAGGAAAAAGGAGGATTGTTTCATACCAGATGCAAGTGTGAGGATAAATGTTGTGACATGATCATTGATGGTGGTAGCACTGATAACTTGATATCAGAAGAGATGTTCTCTAAGCTAAAGCTCAAGAGGGAGAGACATTCCCAACCCTATCAGATTGCTTGGGTGAAAGATGATCACAAGGTCTTGGTAAGTGAACAATGTTTAGTGAAATTAAAAATTGAGGGTTACCATGATGAAGTTCTCTGTGATTTTATTCCAATCGATGTTTTCCATCTATTTTTGGGTAGACCGCCACAGTTTGATAGGCATGCAGTACATGATGGTCATGCAAACACATACTCTCTAACAAAGGATGGGGTTTACCACAAACTGAAGCCCATGAAAATAGAAGGTGAAAAGGTATGTATAAGTGCTAGGATTTGTCTTGTTGATTGAAGAAAGTTTTTAGATGGCATGAAAAATCAATGTATGTGCTATGCTTTGATTCCTAGGAAAGATAAGGAAGGTAGTAGTGAAATACCACTTGAAGTTTCAGATTTACTAAGTGAGTTTTGAGATATTGTCTCTTATAATTTTCCAGAAGGATTACCACTAGTAAGTAAAATCAGTCATCAGATAGATTTAATCTCAGGAGCTAGTTTGTCTAACAAGGCTGCTCATAGGATGACTCCTATAGAAACTGAAGAGCTAAATAGATAGGTCCAGGAGTTGTTGAGGAAGGGCTTGATCCAAGAGAGCCCGAGTCCATGTGCAGTACTTGCAGTACTAGCACCAAAGAAGGATGGAGAGGGGAGGATGTGTACAGACTCTCGAGCTATAAATAGGATCACCATCAAGTATTGGTTTCCTTTGCCAAGAATGGATGATCTTATGGACTACTTGAGTGGAGCACAGTACTTCACAAAGATAGATCTCAAGAGTGGTTATCACCAGATATGGATTCGAGAAGGAGATGAGTGGAAAACAACCTTCAAGACCAAGGAGGGTCTTTATGAGTGGTTAGTAATGCCCTTTGGATTGATGAACACCCCGAGCACCTTCATGCAGCTTATGAATGAGGTACTTAAGAAGTTCTTTGGAAAATTTGTTATTATCTATTTGGATGATATTTTAATTTTCAGAAAGACTTTGGAAGAACATTTATTGCATATTCGTAATGCCTTGAAAGGTTAAGGGAAGAGAAACTATTAACTAATTTGAAGAAGTGTATCTTTGCAAAAAGGGAGTTAGTTTATTTGGTGTTTGTTCTATAACCTGAAGGTCTTAAAATAGATCCAAAGAAGGTAAAAGCCATCTTGGAATGGCCTACTCCAAGGTCTACTACTGAGGTAAGATCATTTCATGCTCTGGTTAGTTTTTACAGGAAGTTTATTAAGAATTCCAGTGGCATATGTGTACCCCTAACTGACACAATAAGAGGGGATAGAAAAGAGTTCAAATGGACTGCAACAGCTACGAGAAGTTTTGAATTGCTAAAGAAGAAGGTGACAAAACAACCTATGTTGGCACTCCCAGATTTTAGAAAGGTGTTCCAGGTGGATTTTGATGCTAGTGGCAGCATAATTGGGGCTGTATTAAGCCAAAAAGGTAAGCCTATTGCATATTTTAGTGAAAAATTGAATGATGCAAAAAAGAAGTATTCTATTTATGATCGAGAGTTCTATGCAATAGTTCAGGCCTTAAAGAAATGGAGGCATTATTTATTTCCAAAGGAATTTGTTTTGTATATTGATCACCAGGCATTACAGTACCTAAATAGCCAAGGTAAATTGAATCAAAGGCATATGAAGTGGGTAGAGTTCTTGCAGAGCTATACATTTGTGTTGAAGCATAGAAGTGGAAAATCTAATAAGATTGTAGATGCACTAAGCAGGATACAATTGTTGCTTATAGTAATGCATATTGAAGTAGTTGGGTTTGATGAACTCAAGAATCTGTACCCTGATGATCCTGATTTTGCTGAAGCATGGAAAGCTTGTAAAGAGCTTGTTATTGTAGATAGAACTAAGTGGTTAGACTATCTGATTCAAGATGGTATACTATTCAAGGGTAGTCAATTATGCATTCCAAGGAGTTCCATGAGAGAAAATCTAATTAAGGAGAAACACAATGGAGGGATGGCAGGACATTTTGGTGGAGATAAAACCATTGCCATTCTTAAAGAACATTATTTTTGGCCTCAGATTTCACAGGATGTGAAAAAGTTTGTATAGAGTTGTCAGGTTTGTCAAGTTACCAAGGGATTTAGTCACAATACTAGACTATATCAGCCATTGCCTGTTCCATCAAAGCCATGGGAGGACATAAGTATGGATTTTTTTCTTGGATTGCCAAGAACACAAAGGGGTAATGACTCAGTATTTGTGGTGGATGGCACATTTCATTCTATGCCACAAAACTCATGATGTTGTCCATATTGCAGACTTTTTTTTTAGAGATGTGGTGAGACTACATGGTCTCCCAAGGAGTATAGTTTCTAATAGAGATACTAAATTTGTGGGATATTTCTAGAGAACATTGTGGAAGAAGTTGAGAAAAGATTTGAAATTCAGTTCCACACATCACCTGTAGACTGATAGCCAAACAGAAGTCTGGGAAATTTGCTAAGATGTTTAGTTGAGGATAAGCCCAAGGGATGGGATTTGATTATACCACAAGCAGAGTTTTCTTACAATAACTCTGTAAATAGTAGTACTGGAAAATCACCATTCCAAATTGTATATGCAAGTAGCCCAAGGACTGCACTGAAATTGAGGAAGATAGAACAAGGGGAAAGGACAAGTGCTAAAGCTAAGGAATTTGTTGAACATATCAAGCATCTACATGAGGAGGTTCAAGCACACATTACCAAGATGAATCAAGAGTATAAAACTAGGGCTTATCAAAGGAGAAGACATAAGGAATTCCAAGTAGGGGATCTAGTCATGGTACACTTATGAAAAGAAATATTTCCAACCAATACTTACAACAAGTTGAAAATGAAGAAATTTGGTCCCTGCAAAATTCTAAAGAAACATGACTCAGGAAATGCATATGCGGTGGAGCTGCCAGATGGTATTCACATTTCTTCTATTTTCAACATTGCAGACTTAATAGAGTATCATGATGATGGTGCAGATGAGGAGTTGGTGTTAGAGCCATGTCCAATTCCTGCTTCCAAGAAGGAGGAGATAGAAGATATTCTAGATCATTGTGTGGGTAGGAGTACCAGAAATAGGCAGTATGAAGAGTATTTGGTCAAGTGGAAAGGACAGCTGATAGACGACTCAACTTAGATTTCAGTAGCTGAGGTTTCCCATTTGGGATTTCCTCTACCATTCTTAAAGTGACAGGGTCACTTTTCAAGCTACCCTGGGTGTCTGATGCAGGAGCATCCAAAGGTATAAGGGCAATCCTATGTCACCCAAAAAAAATATGTACTTAGACTTAGTTTTTGTTTCATGTGTTTTCATTTTTGGATACCCATTTGGGTCAAATAAAGGTTCCAACTCTCACAGTTCCACTATCAATTTTCTAGGATAGAGTATTTGAACACCTTGGGATATGTATAAATGCTAAAAAAATAGGAGTATGTAATTGAGCCATTGTTTTGGTGAACTAGGAGGTGTAAATAGGCTAGATGAATTTAATTGTAATTTAGAGCATTCTGGATAAGAAAATTAGGTCAAAAGGCCCCATGGTTTGAAAGTTATCACAATTTTTTGAGTTTTGGAGACATCTTAAGAATGTTTCAAATTCAGGAAAGGAGCATTAAATGACCTCAAAAAGGGCCAAAAAATGGGGGATGAGTGAAGCCAGTCCATAAGGCTATAGAGTGCTTCAAGAGCTTTGTGGAAATGTAAATGGTTCGTCAATCAGAGCTACGATTCAAAAGTTACGCCTCTTGAAAGATCGATTACCATTTTTGGATTCTTCTAGATTTGTGTCAATCAGAGCTACGATTCAAAAGTTATGCCTCTGAGGTCTATTTATGGAAATTTTTGGCATTCGGAGTGGACTTTGATAGGAGGTGCTACAAGGAGAAATTATCTCCAAATTTATGCTATTGTAAGCCCATAGGGCATGTTTTGAAATCTATTTTCTCTGTACTAAATGTAGTAGCTTATTTTCACAATTAATACAATTTTCCTTTTCCTGTTGTGTCAATTATGTGCTTGGGTTGTGTCCCCATCATATATCTATGTATGCAATATATATATATATATATGGATGCATCCATACATAGATACATGTATGTATACATAGATACATGTGTGTGTGTGTGTGTATATATATATATATACATACATATATATATATATATATATATATATATATATATATATGCATGCATGCATCCATCCATAGATGCATCTCTGTATGGATGCATGCATATACATGGATACATGTATGTATGAATGGATGCATGCATGCATATATATATATATATATATATATATGTATATATATATACATATATATATATATATATGTATATATATATACATATATATATACATATATATATATGTATATATATATACATATATATATATATATGTATATATATATACATATATATATATATATATATATATATATATATATGCATGCATGCATCCATTCATACATACATGTATCCATGTATATGCATGCATCCATACAGACATGCATCTATCCATGTATATGCATGCATGCATCCATCCATACATACATCTATGTATATATATATATATCTTGTATGTATGCATATGCATGTATGAATGCATGGATACATACATACTGAAATTTCCCTTTCCTGATTTTATATGATATTTCCAACCTCTAATCAGATCTTTAAGATCAAACAACTAATATCACAAAGATCCACCAAATTTCTCCAGAAACCCCAAATCGGGTTTGCTGAAAAATAGTGCCAAAAGTTTCACAACTTCACAAATTATTAATAAATATGAAAATGGAAATCTTTACAGAAATTTCAGCAACATAATAGCCTAAAAAATGAAATTTCTAGATCTGTATAGCCTTTACACAACAGTTCACAAATGTAGGACAAAAACTATGCTCATCGGGCTCCTGAAATTAACACAAAAATGCCTGAAAACACCACAAAAACACTAATAATCTATCTCAGAAGTTTAATCATGTTCCAATACATATATTCAGCTCTATTTTAACACCTTAAAGTCTAAAATATAGTAGCAACCCTAACTGATATGAAATACTCAACTGTAAACACCAAACTCATACAAAAACACACCCGAAAACCCACAAATCTGCATTGTTCAGCACAAAGGCAAACTCTGTAGGAGCATGCACATGGAATGGCTTCAAACTCCCATCCTTATACTTCTTGGAAACTTGCAAACTCCCATTCTTTGGTCTCCCTGGAAACCTGCAAACTCTTATTCTTGGGTCTCCTTCTCCACAGGTTTGGCAGCCTCTGAAGAATAACAAAGAATGAGCAAAAATCAAGTTCTGAAATCAGCCCCAAAATACCTCCAAACCCCTTAAAAGAGGGCATAACCGTAACTCACATCTAAGAAAGGCTAATGAAACATATTTTAATAATAATTTTCATTTATTAGTCCAACGGTTTCCAAAGATTAACCCCCTTTTTCTGAAACTTCACTTTCTTGGGCCTACCTACCTTAGCAAAGATTATTATTTTTTAATTATTTGAAAAGGGGACATGACAAGTCCTCCCCTCCCTAAAATTGCTTGTCCTCAAGCAATGGCTTAACAATAAACCAATCAATCCACCTGGATCCCAAATGTAGTCATAAACTATACTACTACTAATTAACACAGGCTCCTGCAATATCCTCTGCAATATGACCAAGAGGAATCCATAATCAAACTGACAATTATAGCTCAACTAAACTCCAAAATCACCACTACCACAGTCAAAACCCATGAGACACAAACTCTTAGAACATCAGAACCCAAGTAAAGTGGACAAATCAAACTACCAACACAGTAAATACCATCAACGCATCCCACTAGCCTATACGGAATATACAATCCAACTCTGCAAAAATGGTGAATGCTCTCAAATGAAACTATACCAAGTATGGAGAATCCACACACTATACAACTCCTACAGTAAACACAACTCTGCAAATCACCAATCACTAGCTCATAACCATAATTCCCATGCACTGCTGATGGTGAAAAGACATTACAAGATAAAGAGTAAGAAATGGAATCCGAACCAGATTTGTCTGCCATCAACTCCTCAAAACAAGGATCAAATGCTAACTGATGTACATACCCTACAATATAATGTTGATTAAAAAAACCAACCTCAGTCAACAGCTCACCATGAACAAGTGATACAACCCACTGTGACTGATCACTAGCTAAGTTAGGAGATATCATAGCCAAAGGAGTAGAATCAATAACAACACCCACTGAAGCATCACTCCCAAACACCTACTCTAAGTCACATATTATCAAGTTGTCAACTGCAAAACCTATCACCATGTCATGCCCATCACAACTCTCATCTTGAGGCATCAAAATGTCCCATAACTGATGATAAGCACTAGGAACCAAAGTACATCTCTGTATCATCATCTCATCAACATGGTCATCAAAGGTAAATTGATGAGTGTACCTCATAGTGTAATGCCGATAGAATTCACCAATCTCAGTTAGTGGCTCAGACTGTAATCTCGATGAAACTAACTGCAATTGATCATTAACCATGTTGGAACTAACTACTGCCTCTGAAGATATCACCAAGGGAGTAGTATTACTAGCAGGAACCATGCCAACTTCTGACTCACCAACATCACACATGATCTTTGATACATCTCTAGTCTCTGTGCCATCAGTACTAGAGGCCACCACTATGTCAGGCATACAACAATCTACTACAACACCCAACTCAACTGAACCTGACTCTAGTGGGAATGAACCTGATATGCCAATGTTAGTATCAAGGATGGATGCATCCCCATCTCCATTGTCTCTGACAATCTTAGCCATGGACATCCTCGGATCACCAAACACCACAGCTTGTGACTGTATAGAATCAGGTAAAGACTGTAGTCACTCTAACTCCATGGTCACCTTAGCCAAATGAAACTATGACTCCTTGAAATCCAATAGTGTACTCTCAAGAATCTCATAAGTCACCTCAAGCTGCTGAGTAAGCTCACTCACCTCATCTTCCTTGGCCAACAATGCATCATATGTTGTACTGCGCCACTCCATAAGATAATCTCTATCGGCTACCAACTACATATAATCCTGTCTCAAAATTTGGATAGCCTCCCATAAAGAGTGGAACTCTGTCAAGGAAAGATAATTGGCTTCCTACTCATCACTAGTAGGAGAACCCCATCCATAAACTGCTAACAACTGAAGAGCAGCATCGAAATGCTGGCAAGTGATAGCAATGTTTTGGTCACTAACTCTCAACTCATTAGACATATGATGGCACTGGCTTGACTATCTCCTACAAACCTCCTCCGGTGTACTATCTAAAGGAGTATCCTCAAAGTTACTAGTCTCTAGAGTATTACCATCCATGTCTTGTGAATCAACTCTAAAGCTCATATCAACATACGGAGTATCAAAAATTGTAGCACTACTGTCCAACTCCTCTATACCCAAAGAAACTAAGTTATAGCACTGATGTCCAACTCCTTTGTACCCAAAGAAACTAAGTCTTCAAAACTACCCACTGCATCCTCCTGGATGTCATCAATGCCAATATGCTCCTAGGAATCATCTATACACACTGCCAAATATGAAATATCATCAACACATTCCAGCAAGTATGGTTGACTGGATATATGAACAAAGCCCAACATCGGTGTATAAAAACAAATACCAACATCAGACAAGATACTGGCACAAGAAAAGACAATGCTGTGTAATCTGCTAATCAAATCCATGATAGCACCCAAACAAACACTGCTACCAAAAAGTTTTAAAGATCTCCAGTCAACTAAATCCCAAATGCCAATATAACAATCTCGAGTCCATATTCATAAACTAGAATCAACTGGTAACTCAAGAAAACTCCTCACCTGAGTAATATGACCAATACCAACTAACTCTACATTCCTATCATGATGAGATAATGAAGTCACAATACTATCTTTGTTCACCTTCAGCTAGCTGGACAAATCATGTGAAGTACTACTAGCCTCAACCTCATGTGATGAAGCATCTAATTATGCTTGGTACTCTTTCTCAGCAAAGTCATGAATGCTCAATGTTTGCTATTCTCTACTAGGTATCTCACCATCCTGCACAACAACATCCTCATAATCATCATCTGAATCCACTACACTGTAGTCACTGCCTATTGTAACTATATCATCCTGAATACCTGTGGCATCACCCTTTAACGACCTGTAAACAATTGTCTCAATTTGAGTATCAAGTTGATCGTTACTATCAATCTATATAATATCCTTTCCCACCAGCTCCTGTGGTAAAGTAGAATCTGAGACCTCTAACTGGCTATCAGCTAGTTTCTCAAACTCCTCATGCAAGTTCTTGGGAATTGTGTCATCTGTCCTGTGAGAAAATCAACCAAATAGAAATCTAGTCAACTTATCCACCTTAGCTAGGTCGAATAACATGTCATTCATTATACGGTGGTGCTCAACCAATTGTTCAGACATGTCATGGCATATTTTCATAAGCTTATCTCGAATGTCTAAATAACCATCCTTTCTACTATTTGGACTCTGGATATCAATTGTCCAAGATCATGTCCTATGAGACTCTGTACTATACCTGTCCATTCTGGATAAAGTAGAGTGTAACCTCAATAGGATATAACTTCTTCAAAAACCAAGAACTAACATGAAAATTATTAGAAGTAGCATGCAACTTATTAGAAGCAACACGCAACCACCAAATTCACCAAGAACTAACATGCAAATGATTAGAAGTAGCATGCAACCATAAATTTTGACATGCAGCTGATTAGAAGCAACATGCAATCATAAATTATGACATGCAAGATCTGGGTAGTTGTCAAAACTGACATGCAAGATCTGGGTAGTTGTCAAAACTGACATGCAAGATCTGGGTAGTTGTCAAAATTGACATGCAAGATCTGGGTAGTTGTTAAAACTGACATGCAAGATCTGGGTAGTTGTCAAAACTGACATGAAAACTTATGCAACCACCAAATTCATCGATAAATAACATGCAAATGATTAGAAGTATCATGAAACCATAAATTTTGACATGCAGCTGATTCGAAGCAACATGCAACCATAAATTATGACATGCAAGATTTGGGTAGTTCTCAAAACTGACATGTAAACTTCTACAAACCCTCAAGCTAGAAAGATCATGGCTCTGATACCACTGAAATGTCCCCTTTCTGATTTTATATGATATTTCCAACCTCTAATCATATCTTTAAGATCAAACAACTAATATCACAAATATCCACCAAATTTCTCAAGAAACCCCAAATTGGGTATGCTGAAAATAGTGCCAAAAGCTTCACAACTTCACAAATTATTAATAAATCTGAAAATGAACATTTAAAAAAAAAATTCAGTAGCATAACAGCCTACAAAATTACATTTCCAGATTTGTATAGCCTTTACACAACAGTTCACAAATGTAGGACAAAAACTATGCTCATCAGGCTCCCAAAATTAACACAAAAATGCCCGAAAACACCACAAAAACACTAATAATCTATCTCAAAAGTTTAATCACATCCCAATACATATATTCAACTTTTTTTTAACACCTTAAAGTGTGAAATACAGTAGCAACCCAAACTGATATGAAATACTCAACTGTAAACACCAAACTCATACAAAAATACACCCGAAAACCCACAAATCTGCACTGTTCAGCATAAAGGCAAACTCTATATGAGCATGCACATAGAATGGCTTAAAACTCTCATCCTTAGCCTTTTTGGAAAGCTAAAAACTCCCATTCTTGGGTCTCCCTAGAAACCTGGAAACTCCTGTTCTTGGGTCTCCTTCTCCATAGGTTTGGCAACCTCTAAAGAATAACAAAGAATGACCAAAAATCAAGTTCTGAAATCAGCCCCAAAATCCCTCCAAACCCCTTAAAAGAGGACATAACCATAACTCACATCCAAGAGAGTTTGATAAAATATATTTTAATAATAATTTTTATTTATTAGTCCAACGATTTCCAAAGATTAACCCCCTTTTTCTGAAACTTCACTTTCTTGGGCCTGCCTGCCTTAGCAAAGATTATTATTTTTTAATTATTTGAAAAGGGGACATGACACATACATACATATATACATATATATATCTATGTATACATGCATGCATCTATAGATATATCTATATATGTATGCAATGTATGTATGCATGCATGCATACATCCATGTATCTATGTATGTATGCATGTATACGTAGATGCATGCATGCATACATACATACATAGATACATGTATACATGTATGTATGGATGTATATATGTGCATGCATTCATATATATGTATGTATAAAATCCATAATCACTTACAACTCAATACGACTGCAAGAATCTACAATCTCATCATACATTATGGAATTCCTAACCCTTATTAGAAACTTAGAATTGGAGCAATTGTTTTTTTTCATGGATGTCAAACCTATTGATAAGAGATATTGCCACCTAATCTAAATATTGTATCTATTTGATTGATTAAGAGGACTCAAGAAATTTCTCATAATAATAACATCTAAATAAAAGGTTGAGTTATTAAAAGGAAGTTACAATGGGCATTCGATTAGATGGACTTTGATAAAGAAAAGTAATTTTTTATTTCAAGAAAGTTAAGCCAAGCCAAGCAATAGAGTAAAACAATAAGGAATGCCAAGTGATGCTAGTCTTAATTCAGCTAAAATTAGTGTTGAGAAAATCTAGTGTTGACTAAGTATTAGTATCGAATGAGCAAGATGGTTGATATCAAGCAAGATAGTTGATACCAAGCCAAAAGCTTTTACAATGACCAAGTAAATTAGTGATGACTGAGTGCAAAAATTTAGAGATTGTTGAGTAACAATATGAGAGTGAATTTGAGGAAATCATGAGATTTAGCCGAATTAGTTGATTTCTTGGTAGATGTAAATCATGTTGAAGATAAGATTGATGAGTCAGATCATTAAATTCAAGAAAAGGAATAGATAAAAACCTGATAAACTAATTTTAGAGAAGTTTCTAAGGATAATCAAGAAGATAAAAAGATACAACAAACCATATCAAACTTGATTGTAACCCCTAAGATCTATAGTGATGATCAAAAATGATAAAGCAATAATTGCATATTTAAAGTGGGAGAAAGCTGAACAAATAAAAGAGTGTGAGTACAAGTAGATGTAAGAGAGGCATATAGACAACGGTGGATCAAAAACACACAAGTTAGTGAATGTAGAGCTAAAGGAGATTGCTTAGTTAGATGATGTTGATGTTGATAAGTGAATCTAACTAGAAGGTTTAAGTGTTGTTGAGAAGAGTGGATAGATTTCTTGAAGGGTTTCCAAGTGAATTGAGAACAAAGATGATGACGAAGAGTTTATTAGTGAGTCAACACTTGAACTAAATAGAGATCTAAATTTGCAAAGTGAGTTGTAATCATACATATAATAACCTACTATTTTCTTTCTAATCACTGTAAACAATTTGTACTAAAATCCTTTTAACATAGGTTGACCTAATATTCATTTAAAGATTTAACAATCTATGTAAATCCTTTAATAGGGTGACATTCTAAATGGAATGACCAAAGTCCTCTGATAAGGCCACTCCTAATAGGGTGATTAAATCCTTAACAAAGTCACATGTAATAGTGTGTTTTATAAACCTTTAATAGTGTTGGCTCCCAATAGGGTGCACTTTGAAAGAGTGAAAAAATGGTGTTTTTCCCAAATTGGGTTTCCACGTAAAATCTTAGTATCCAATTTGTGTTGCATGCTTTACACTTTTACATTTGATGATATTTTCACTAAGGAAAGCATGTTATGTTTAAGACAATATTTTTGCAATAGAGACTGAGCAACAATAGGATAAGCATAATAATGAGTGTTTGTATTTAATTGTTCAAGTGGTACTTAAGGACCTTGAGTAACTGATTCACCCCCCCAACCCTACCCCCACCTTGTCTATTCTAAACATTTCTAATAGTTGGTATTAGAGTGTAGTGATTATGAAGAAAATTTTGAAAGTACTTAAAGCTAAAGATCATGACTCATAAGAGAGATGTATCCAAGCTGAAAAAGGAGAACTTTCCCACATGGCAATCCTTAATGAGGTTGCACATATCAAGTATTAGTGATTCTACTATCAACTTTGTAGACAATAAGTATGTAGAGGTAACCACTACTCATCTGACAATTGATCAATTGAAGTAGAAGTACGAATAGAATCAAGCAATTTTGGAGATTTCCTTAGCCCTAAGCTATGTTGACTTTGATGACTTAAAGGATTTTGATAGTGTAGATAAAATGTGGGACAAATGGAAAACCATATATGGAGATGATGACAATGTCTTAAGAGCCAAGTCTGAAATCCTGGGATGAAAATTTGATGATAAGAGAAAGATGGAAGGTGAGAACGTAGTGCAATACTACACAAGAGTCAAACACATTGTTAATGCTATTTATTGTGCAAATGAAGAAATAAAAGATGAAACATTAATAGGAAAGGTATTGAGGACTCTACTCCTTATTTATGTGATTAGAGTTTCTGCAATCTAAGAACTGAGATACACACTAGGTAACACTTCAGCCTTAGAAGGTGTAATTGGTAGACATACTACTTTTGAGATGTCTAACTTTGATAACTACACACCTACTACTATTGAATCTGCATTCAAGTCACAATTAGTCCTTAGCAAAAGAAAAGGTAAACATGTGAAAAGTGATAGTGACAATTCTAATGATGAGATTGATGAACTTGAAGCCATAATTGCAAAAATATGTGGAAGAGGAAAAGGTAAATTATAATTAAAATTTCCTTCTTCTTTTTTCATGGAACAAGGTTGGCTAGATTGCTACTAGCTGTCCTAACAGAGAGGATACAGATGAAAGGAGGGAAATAAAGTACAAAGGAAGATTAGATGACAAAGACTACAAGAGAAGAAAGGACGAAAAAGGTAAAAAATCTTGTTCTATTGTTGAAGAAGAAACTAATAATTAATCTATGTGTAATAAAAATTAAGTTGTCTATGTTTCTATGAAAGAAGATTTTGATGAAGATGAGAAAACTACATTAATCTCATATATAAAAAAGAGTGATAGAGGAATAATTGATAGTAGATGCTCCAATCATATGACTAGTGATAAAGATAAATTTGAGGTTATTGGTCCATATAAAGGTGGGTGTGTTACATTTGGTAATGATATCTCATGTGTTGTAAAAAATAAAGGCATTATTCAACTGTCTGAAAAGATAAAATGTGACAATATTTATTGAGTTAAAGGACTTAACTATAATTTTTTGAGTGTTTCATAGCTGAAAAAATCAGGTTACAAAGTTGAATTTCAAAATAGGAAAGCCAAGATACATGATTTTGATGGTAATTTCATTGGAACTGGTGATCAAGCAAGAGATAACTCATTATATTTAGATTTATCAAATGAGACATTTTTTGTTTGCACAAAAAGATGTTTAGTTATGGCATAAGAGATTATGGCATGTGAACTTTGACAAACTAGTGAATATAAGTAAAATAAGAAAGTAAGTGGGTTGCCTAAACTAAAGAAGCTTGACAATGCCATGTGTAAACAATGTCAATTGGGAAAAACAATCAAGTCTTTTTTAAGAGAAAAATATACTTTACTAGTGATATTTTGGAATTGGTTCATACTAACGTATGTTTCTTAAAGCTTAATCTAATGGTTTCAAGCTATTCAAGTGGTATTTAGCCAGAGTTGAAAAAGAAATAGGGAAGAATCTAAAATTCTTGAGATCTGATAGAGGTGGTGAATTCATTTCAAATGAGTTCAGTACATTTTGAATTGATAGAGGAATTAAAAGATAGATGTTAGCACTAACGACCCCTCCTCAAAATGGGATAGCTAAAAGGAGAAATAGATCAATAATAGACTGTGCAAGAACATTAATGATTTAGAAGAGTGTATTAAAGAAGTACTGGAGAGAAGCTATTAATACTGTTGTCTATACTTTAAATAGAGTACAAGTAAAGAAAGGTACAAATGCTACACCTTTTGAACCATGGTATGTATATTCTCCTAATGAGAAATATTTTAAAACATTTGGAAATAGATGTTCTATACTGAAAGATAACAAGAATGGAAAAATTGATGCAAAGAGTGATGAAGGCATATTCCTAGGATATTCTACCAAAAGAAAAGATAAATAAATAGTTAAATTTTAACACTAACAAAGTTGTGGAAAGTGAAAATGTGAAAGTTGAAAAGTTTATAGAAAGAAGTGACATTTCTTGTAATGAAGAACCTAAAGATTATAGTACATTCATCTATGTGGATGATGATTCTCCTAGCTATTGGAATTACAAGTAGGAAAGGTAAACTTCTGAGAGGGGGGGGAGGGTGTGAATCAGAAGTAAAAACATGAACCCATAAAACTTTTCACCACTCATCCATCTCATACATTCAATAGATAAATTGAAATAACATGTAAACCACATACATCTAAATCATATAAACATATAAGAAATCACACATTTGACACCTTATATGATTACCTAGAAACCCTCCAAAGAGAAGGTCAAACTAGGGTGGGGATGAGAGCGACAATTCTTCACTACTGCAATAATAAAGTGTAGCCAATTAAGGTTACAATGGATTGACCATGCATCATGATCTGCCTTGTGAAAGGCATGCCCTATTAAAGGCTTACAAGGATTGTTAAGTCCTACCTTGTTAGAGGATTTCAACACCCTATTAAAAGTGTGCCTGGCTAAAGGACTTCATAACATCCACTTAGAATGTCACCATATTACAAGATTTACAATAGTCTATAAGGACTACTCCACCTAGGAGATTTAACTAAAATCAATTGTTAGGATGATTCAACATAGATCTTTTGATTACCTCTGGTAGCCTAATTAAAGATCAAATATGTATAGTATCCTTCTTGATCCTTCTTGATCTGATGTAACAATTGTTTTATTCCTCTATTTTTTGTTCTCCTCCAATTGATTCTACAATTCACTCTCTATAACTTCTAAGTCTCCATGAAATGCTCTATTTTTGCATGCAAACTTCTCTATATTTCTCCTTCAATTCCTTACATGCTCATATAAAGTTTAGGGTTTTGTCCTCCTTAAGAAGACTAGAAGACTTAGGGTTAAGTATGAATCTATGACTAAGATTCATCCTTTTTGCCACTTAATCCTTCCTATTTTCTAATTGGCTACATGTAATTGCATAGGGAGTCTGCATACAAATTCATTCTTATCTTCAAAGGATTGTATTCTATCCTTTGGTCAGCTGAACAATGGTTTACATAGTTATTTGTGCAATCACAAACAAATATGTCCAATCTGTGTTGCTCGACACTTGAAGTTACTGATGCTTGGCACATACTATAATTCTATTTTTCACTCGACACTTGAACTACTCTGCATCTACTATTTACTTGGCACTTGAATCACTCAACATGGTCTATCTCCTCAACACTTGAGTGACTCGGCACATGAGTGAATCGACACTCATTTCAACTCGACATGTATTATAGTGCCTCTCTCATTTGACTTTTTTAATTCATCTTGATGGATGCAACCTTGTTTATCTCTCCTTGAGATGGGATCATGGTTGGGACCATGAATGGTCTACACCATTGAGATGATTGGAGTTATGTTTCTGTATCAGTTGCTTTGTTTATGCTTAGACTAATTTTTGATATTATGATGTGATTTATGATTCGTTGAGGTTTGTGGTAGTGGTTACCAAGATTGATGTGGTATCATGAGGTTGTTCCATGATTACACTGAGATGTGTCCAGAGATTGTACTATGTAATTTTACCATGCTACACTGGACTAGGTTCTTGTATCAGTGGTCAATCATGTTTATGACTCTGGTTTCTTATGTATTTTATGTGTCTTTTTATGTTGTGTTAGCAACCATTATTAAATTCTTAAATAATTAGAAATGGATTTTCCATGTTGGATTTTTTGGTTTTCTGTTGAGGATATTTACCTTGTTATGTTTTTTATCTGAGAGATATTTGTTACTTATGTTATGTTTTACTTTTGAGATGACTTGAGGGTTGGATGTTATACCTTGATTTTAGTATCATAGATATTAGAATACTATGTCATTCAATTGATCATATTGAGATGACAGTGTGTTTTATGCTGATATATGGTTATCTAGTATTTGGACATATCCCTGGTTATGTTATGTGATGGATTTAATGCTATGGTTATTTACTTCATTCCTGCATCGTTATGCTTTATGTGAATGTGAGTGATATAAATAGAGTACTTTGATATAATTAAATAAATAGTTAAAATTAGGTGATTTAATGCATTTATTTCTCTGGCTATGTTATTATATGAAATTGTACTTGATTATATTGTTTAGTGTGCAAGATTTATATCCCTGGTAGTGGCACAAGGAGTTAGTGATTCAACTATTAATATTTTACCAATGTCATCCCTGTACGGTCGACGTATACTTATTTTAATTGTTAAATTAGCCCTTTCAGTGATTATTAAATCCAAACACATTTGCATTATCTGATTAGACCAATGAGCATGTCTATCCATTTAGAGGTTCACTTTGTTGTGAAAGTGTTAAGTGACTTTTTGTGTTTTTTGGTTTTTGGGCTTTAAATCTTCTCGAATTTAATTTTTGACAGCTTTTCCTTAGGTCAATTCTTGTTATGAGGAATAACCTATTTTTGTTTAAGTCAATTTGGGATTTAAATAAATTGGCTAGTTAATTAACCTAATCAAGTATTCACTCGAAAAGTGAACACGTATTGAAAAAGGAATTTAATTCCTCACTTCTCACTTTCAAATTAAAAAGTTGGAGAGTAAAACCCAAAATCCTCTTCATGAGAATTTACTTTTTTTTCATTGTGGGAGCTATGGGCGTGGGATTGTCACAAGGTTGAGCTCGTTCGATCTAGCTCGAGGAGACCTTGGATTGCCACAATTTTCAGCCACTTCTGCGAGCTTTTTATTTTCTGGTTGAGATTCTTGTTTTGCCCCTTTTGGCTATGAGGTAGGGCTCTCCCATTTTATTATTTTTGCTCTATTTAAGCTTTTGTTTTTGGTAGCCATTCATTAGGATACTAAGAACTAGTGTTCCCCTCTATTTTTGTATGCTAGTTCTACCTGGTTGGGTGGATACAAACATTTCTCTATTTTTTGAGATGAGCGTTTGGGGTTTTGCGCTATTATGCTGGCCATTTTTGCATACGGTATCTTAATTATTTTTAGATTTTTGGGGTTTTTGTACCTAAAGGCCAAATGGGTTTTAATTTCAAAATTTTTCCAAAATTTGAGATTTTAACCTTGTTTTGTGTGCCACCCTATTCTCTTGGGTTGTCTTGGCATGTGTTGGGTCGTGGACCTAGATTAGCCATTTGGATATTAGCCATACCATTGTTCCACTTTTTTGTTTGCATTGGGATATGTGTCACATTTGTACTTTTGACTTTGTGTTTGGTTAAGTGATTTTGTACTTGGTGTTATGGTTTCTTTTGGACCCTTGTTATTGTTTCGTGGACACTATGATTCATGTAGAATCCATACTCTCAAATTGAGGTCAGTTAAGTGAGTTCATGATTTTTGGTCTTATTGCATCATTGGGATTCATGTAGAATCCATACTCCCAAATTGAGGCCGATCGAGTGATTTCATGATGCATGGTTTTATTGTCTTGAGATTCATGTAGAATCCATCCTTTCGAGTTGTTTTTAGTTGAGTGATCTTTTTGTATTGTGTTCTCATCCAATCCTTGTGTTATAATTTTCATGACGGTGGTGTGCCACACACGAGTAGTGCACATACATTTGTCGGGTGACTTGTGAGGCCTAATCTTCTATGGTACTTCTAGAAGTTATGATCATTGGGGTTGGGTTGGGAATATGCATGCCCACAAGCACTTTTCATAGGATGAGCATGGGTAGGGTAGGGTAGCATATGGAGGGGGCTTTTGTTGTGCATTCTAGTGTCCATTTCCCATTTGACTGAATAAGTTTTTAATTAAGTGATAACTAAATGAAATATTGGGTGGTAATAAAACTAAAGATAATAAAATGCTTGTGTCAAGCCATTCCATTGAGGGATTCTGAATCTACACAATCTGAGCTTGAACTTTTTGATGCCAAGTGACTCTCCATGATGTCAACCCCTACTTAGTAGCCTTTTGAGTGTCTAACTAGGACCTATACTCCTTGCATTATCTTAATTTCTTGTTTATAGCCATCATACTGTCTGGTGTGAGTGTTAGCCATGGATGTTGTTCTTGTGTGTTTATGGTTGGATCATTATCTCCTTTAGCACAATGGGAGTAGACCTATGGGAACCATGTGGTTGGGAGGCATAGCTACGCATACCACTACTAGGGACTGATGTACAGAGACGGTCTTTTGCCCTAGTGTGACAATTGCTAGATGTTTTCACTTGGTACTTTAGGTTCCAGAGTATGCTTTGTTTTGATTTATGCTTTCATTGGAATGCTTGTATATCATGTTTAGATGATGTTAGTTTATTTGATGCATTGCCATATTATGATGTTTAGCATATGACTAGATGATGTGAACTACTTTATTGCATTATCTATTGCTTATTGGTTTAGCATGTTAGATTTCCTATTCGTATGATGTTAGCATGTGATAGGTGATGTTATCTACTTTGTAGGATTATCTTATGCTTTATTACTAGCATGTTAGATTTCCCTATTCTTTTATTGTAGCATGTTTTAGTAGTGATGTCCCTATTATGATAGTACCAATGATCTAGTTAGTGGCTTGAGATGTTATGCGTGAGGGATGGCTAGGATCCATGATGATCTTATGATGCTATTGACGATTAGGAGGAACTGCATACTTAGTTATTTTGTATTGCTCATTGTGATGTTAATTTTGTTTAATTGTGATATTGCTTTTAGTTCTCTGTGATGTTCCTTCTATTCTTTTCCTTCATTGTATGAGTAGATGGTTAGATTCTAGTTGTTTGTCTTTCAATGCTTGTCAAGTGTTTTCTGCTTGAAATATGGATCTAGTACTCCCCAGTGTGGAGGAATGTTGTTACCTTGTTTCCTTAGCTTTTTGTTATGTTTCATGTTTGTGCATTGATTTAAGATCTGAAGCAAGATTGCACTTTCTTGTGTGAGGATACAAGTCTTTGTGCAACTCAGTACTTTCTCATGTGAAACCCTACGCAAGTCCTGAGGTGTTTTGGTGGTACAACCAACACTTCCTCACATGAAAATGCACTTTCTCACATGGAAACGGATTTATTCACATGCCACAATGCAGTTCTTCATGCGAAACCTTG
This sequence comes from Cupressus sempervirens, assembly GCA_028749045.1. Lineage (NCBI taxonomy): Eukaryota > Viridiplantae > Streptophyta > Pinopsida > Cupressales > Cupressaceae > Cupressus > Cupressus sempervirens. Next base: position 413,828,691 of record CM053790.1, read on the forward strand.
GTAGAGGTAAGTTCTCATATGAGAAATAGGAGTTGTCTCCTTCAATTTTTAGAGTTTCTAATACCCATGGGGTTGACCTAATTTACCTTGGTTGTGAAGTTTGGAGATTCCTTCTTCTATTGTCTGTTTCTAGTGTTTTGGTTCTTGTAGTGTTGTGCTTGTTCGGTAGTGGCATCAGGAGGTCCATTGGTTGCTAGGATGGTGGTTAAGTCTTCCATTCTAATCTTAGTGATCCCTATATGATGTTGACATGTACATTCATACTTGTTAAAAAAAAAATTATTGGCTTGTATTTCATCCTTGTTCCAAGGATCTCCAGGTGGAGCATCACTTCTCGTATCAGAACCCATGTTCAAACATTGGGATCTCAGCATATATGTTGCCCATATAGTTGATTCTGTGGTGTGTAAGTTCAAGTGTCTTGGTAAACAACTCATGATATTTTTTGCTTTAGTATCTACTTGTGATGGACTTTCTTGTCCAAGAGATGTGACTAGATCAATGTGAAGAGAAGGAAGTGAGTCTTTCTAGTTTTGTAGATGGAATTGATGTGCCTTGTTTGGTTGGTTTCTTGTTTGATTGTATTTGATGGAACCACTGATTGGTGTCCATGTGATGGCTTAGAGTGCCTCTTCTATTTCTCCTTTTGGAGTAAGGTGCATTGTTTCTCTATTTTCTCCTACTTGCAAGTAAATAAAGGATTCTTATTTGTGACTCTGTATTATGTCGTTATACTAACGAAATGGTTCCTTTGTTTGAGAAATAAGTGTTTATTATGAATCATTGCAAAGAAGTAGGTTTTGTATTATATACTCGGGTTAATGACTTAAGTCCCCAATTAAATTACTTCTTGAGCATTGTGGAAATTTGTATTAAAAGTGATGGATATCTAAATGTTTCATTTCATGGAAAGTATTGTTGTATGCATATGCATGAGGTTACTGATGGTATACTACTTGGTGTGTCTGAGTGTGTTCTCTAACATTGCTAGGATGGTGTATTCCTTAGAATTGTGTGGTGATTTATCCCTCTTGTGTGATTGTTCTTAGTTGTCACATGTCATGTGATTTGTTTGATGCCTTATTCTATTTGGCTAGAGGTATTTTCCTCATGTTGTTGGGCTAGCATTGGTTTTCAATATTTTTCTCTCTTGGAGTAGTCATCAAATTTTGTATATTGCTCTCTTTGTGATAGTTGTCACATTAAACTTATTGTTGAACTAATATCCTTTTTTATTTACTATTGGATTTGACAATTCCCCATTTGGACTTTTTTTTGGGTTCATGATGACTATTCTGAATGTGTTTCTAACTGATGCCCAGTTGTGTATCGTAACTCTACCATGTTCATCTCAAACCTCTAGTAGTATGTACAAGGGGTAATATCATAGAGAATATACTAGTGTGGTTGTCATAGATGTAAAATTTCTTATGTAATTGGATGGTTTAAATTATGAGTAAACCTAATGTTATTATTGAAAGAAGTTTAAAAGATATGTACTTGTTTTAGGGTAAGTGAATCCTGAACCCTTGCTTTGAAAACCTTTAAGTTCTTTGTGTATTAGTGCTCATGTTATGTTTAACTAATAAAATTATGAAAGATAAGTAATGATTCTTTTAGTGTGTGAACTACCTTTCATTCCATGCCTTATGTTGTGTTGGGCATGTGTGTTCTTGAGTGGTTTTGGACATTTTGTCTGTCATTTGTTTTGGTAACTAAGACTGTTGATTTTGCCTATGATGTTTTGTCTAGAGTGGTGATTAAACCTCCTAGGTCTTAGAACTCTCTAAGCTTCATCATGTTGTAGGCCGTGTTGATATCTTTCTAACACTTTTCAAATGGAGCAAATCAGACTCTGAATGTGAAAGTTATGGCCTCCAAAGTGTAGGTAGTTTTGTGTTGTTTTGAAATTTCATGCGAGAATCTAGTGGTCATGCACTTTCTCACCTAGTTCATTTCACTTTCTCACTTGGTTTGATGAGAAACTTCACATGAGATTGTGCTAATGCAAAATTTTGCATGGGGAACATCAAGCAATTCTTTTGCACTTCTGAAGGTGTAGATCACTATTTCGAGTACTCTTTATTGTGTAGAAGCCAGTTCAATTATGACATGGCACATTTATGCCTATTGGAGAAGTTTAACCCTTCATGATTATTCTTAGGGAGGTGTTAACAAATCTTGATAATTTACTAGGTACTTGTTTGAATTTGTGATTGGGGTTTTGTGTTTCCTATAGCACCATCCCACCCTTGTGAGGTGAAGTGTAGTTTGTGAGCATTCCTTGCTCAAGGTTGATGTTGCCTTGTCATTTGGGAGTAACTTAGTTCTTTGATGAGTCTAGATTCTTCTTTTTGGACTTTGACTTTGGTACATCTCCACATTCTTTTCTCTCTTGAGAAAGTAGGCTAGTGTGGTTATGCCACTAGCTCAGTTAGTGTTTTCAAATGAGTATGTTGATGGTTGGTGGGATTGTGAGTTCCCTAATACACCTTGGGTTGATTTAGTGCAAAGGTTGAGAGAGACTCCCTCTCAGTCCTAATAATCTATACTTTCTTCCTCCCTAAGCTTGTTTCTTCAAGAGGATTGTCTCAGTCAAGTTTTCTCTTAGACCATTGACTTGATGCTAGAGATTGAGTTTAGCAGTAGGTTGGGTGTGGTATTTCCAACATGGTGCTAGAGGGACATGGTATCATTGGAAACATGTTACCATATTATGAATTGGTATGCAAATATTACATGATTGTGTCCACTGACGAAAGTCTTTGCAACCTTGTGGAAAGGTGATATCTTGTCTGGTTGGGTTGTGTAACCCTAGTTCCTAGTGATAGTTGAGCTTTTGTACTTTGGAGAGGCATTGTGCTCCTACACTTGGTGGTTAGTGGTAGTGAGTAGTCTTTTGGGGTGTGCAATTTTGTTAGTAAATTTTCATCCACTTTGTTCAAAGGATGAGTTTACGTGGTTTCAAGAATGCTCATGTGTGGCATGATTGTGTTCTTGGGAATTTTGGGATGGTTATTTGCTCATGATTCCAACTCTTGTTGGAAGTGTGCAGTGTTTTTGACCTTGTTTTGTGTTTATGTGGTAGGCACATGTTTAGTTGGGCACCTATGGACGAGGTGGAGTGACTTTTTCCTTCCCATATATTGTTGACTTTATGGCTAGATGGATTTTTTCCTAGCATTTAGGAAGTTCCTTGTTGGCGGACCTTCTGTCAGTGTGACACCCATTCTCTTGTGGTTGACATGTTTGGGGTTGATGTGATTCTTTGAGAATGTTGGAGTGATTTGGGTTTGACTTATGGAGAGCTTCTTGAGTCATTCCTATTGCTCAGTTTTGATTTTTCTCTTGGTGTGTTTTGGTTTCTATTCTAAGATTGCAGGCTTCTAGGAGTAAGCCTAGTCTTTGGGGGGGATGATGTAGTGTCTTTCCCATTTGAATTTTTTAAGTCTTCCTGATGGAAGCAACCTTGTTGATCTCTCCTTGATATGGGATTTTGATTGGTACCATGAGTGGTCTACACCATTGAGGTGATTGGAGTCATGTTTCTATATCTAATTTTTGAGATTATGATGATTTATGGTTCACTGAGGTTTGTGCTAGTGGTTACTAGGATCAATGTGGTATCATGAGGTTGTTTTGTGATTACCTTGAGATGTGTGTAGAGATTGCACTGTGTACTTTTACCATGCTAAACTAGACTAGGTTCTTATAGCAATGTTTAGTCATGTTTATGACTATGGTTGCTGATGAATTTTATGTGCCTTTTTATGTTGTGTTAGTAACCATTATTTAATGGTTAAATAATCATAAATGGATTGTATATATTGGATTATTTGGTTTTGTGTTGAGGATATTTACCTTGTTATGTTTTGGATCCAAGAGATATTTGCTACTTATGTTATGTTTTAGTTTTGAGATGACCTAAGGGTCAGATGTTATACCTTGATTTCAGTATCATAGATATTAGACTACTATGTTGTTCAGTTGATCATATTGCATGATGATGCCATTTTGAGATGACAGTGTGTTTTATGATGATATATGGTTATCCGATATTTGGACATATCCCTGATTATGCTATGTGATGGATTTAATGCTATGGTTATTTACTTCATTCCTACATTGTTATCCTTTATGCAAATGTGAGTGATGTAAATAGATTATTTTGATATAATTAAATAAATAATTAAATTAGGTGATTTAATGCATTTATTTCTTTGGCTATATTATTATATGCAATTGCACTTGATCGTGCTGTTCAACATGCAGGATTTATATCCCTGGTAGTGGCACATGGAGTTAATGATTTAGCTATTCATATTTTACCAATGTCATCCCTATATGGTTGCAATATCCTTATTTTAATTTTTTAGTTAATACTTTTGGTGATTATTAAATCTGAGCTCATTTTTATTATGTGATTAGACCTATGAGCATGTATGTGTATTTAAAGGTCACTCTATTGTGAAAGTGTTAAGTGATTTTTTGTGTTTTTGGTTTTTCAGGCTTTAAATCTTCTCGAAATTAATTTCTAGTAGATTTTCCTTAAATGAATTCTCATTACGAGGAATAACCTATTTTTGTTTGGGTCAATTCGAGGATTAACTAAATTGGCTGGTTAATTACCCTAATTGATTATTAACTCAAAAAGTGAATAAGTATTGAAAAGAAATTTAATTCCTCACTTCTCACCTTCAAATTAAAAAGTTGGAGAGTAAAACCCAAAATCATCTTCATGAGGATTTACTATTTTTTTCATTGTGGGAGCTGTGAGCATGGGATGATCGCGAGGTTGAGCTTGTTGGATCTAGTTTGGGGAGGCCTTGGATTACCACAATTTTTAGCCACTTCTACGAGCTTTTTATTTTGTAGTTTAGATTACCATTTTGCCTCTTTTGGCTGTGAGGTAGGGCTTTGCCATTTTTTTGTTTCTACTCCCTTTCATCATTTGTTATTGGTAGTTGTTTGTTAGGAGGCTAAGAACTAGTGTTTCCCTCCATTTTTGTAAACTAGTTCTAATTGGTTGGGTGGGTATGAACATTTCTTTATTTTTCAGGATTAGGGTTTGGGGTTTTGCACCATTATGCTGGCCATTTTTGCATACGATGTCCAAACTTAATTATTTTTTGATTTTTGGGTTTTTTTTACCCAAAAGCCAAATGGGTTTTAATTTCAAAGTTTTTTTCAAAATTTGGGTTTTTTACCTCATTTTGCATGCCACCCTATTTTCTTGTTGTTTTGTGGACACTAGGATTCATGTAGAATCCATACTCTTGGATTGAGGTTAGTTTATTGAGTTCATGATGTTTGGTCTTGTTGCATCATTGGAATTCGTGTAGAATCCATACTCTCAAATTAAGGTTGGTCGAGTGATTTCATGATGTATGGTTTTATGTCTTTGAGATTCATGTACAATTCATCCTCCCAAGTTGTTTTTGGTTGAGTGATCTTTTGTATTGTGTTCTCATCTAGTCCTTGTGTTATGATCTTCATAATGGTAGTGCACCATACATGAGTACATGCATGTACATTTGTCAGGTGACTTGTGAGGCCTAATCTTCCATTGTACTTTCAAAAGTTATGGTCATTGGGTTGGGTTGGGAATATGCATGCCCACAAGCACTTTTTATAGGTTGACCATGGGTAGGGTAGGGTAGCATATGGAGGGGGCTTCTGTGATGCATTTTGGTGTCCATTTCCCATTTGATTGAAGAATTTTTTAATTAAGTTATAATTAAAGAAAATATTGGGTGGTAATAAAACTAAAGATAATAAAATTCTTGTGCCAAGCCATTCCGTTGAGGGATGTTGAATCCGCATGATTTGAGCTTGGCATTTTTGATGCCAAGTGACTCTCCATGATGTCAGTCCCTACTTAGTAGCCTTTTGAGTGTCTGACTAGGACCTATGCTCCTTGCATTGTCTTAGGTTCTTGTTTACAACTATCATACTATCTGGTGTGAGTGTTAGCCATGGATGTTGTTCTTGTGTGTTTGTAGTTGGATCATTATATCCATCAGCGTGGTGGGAGTGGACCTATGGGTTCCATGTGGTTGGAAGGCATAGCTACCCAGACCACTGCTAGGGACTAGTGTATACAAATAGTCTTTTTTCCAAGTGCGATATTTCTTTTAGTTCATTTTGATGTTCCTTCTATTCTTTTCCTTCATTGTATGATTAGATGGTTAGATTCTAATTGTTTTTCTTTCAGTGCTTGTCAAGTGTTTTCTCCTTGAAATATGGATCTAGTACTCCCTAGTGTGGAGGAATGATGTTACCTTATTTCCTTAGCTTTTTGTTGTGTTTTGTGTTTGTGTGTTGATTTAAGATCTCATGCGAGATTGCACTTTCTCATGCGAGGATGGAAGTCTTCATGTGGTGTGTTGGGTTTCTTGGCATAGCTTGGTACTTTCTTTCACCCTACCCTATGCAAATCCTAAGGTGTTTTTTTGGTACAACCAACACTTCCTCATGCAAAAATGCACTTTCTTGCATGAAAATGTGTTTCTTCATGTTCCACAATGCACTTCTTTGCATGAAACCCTGGTAGAGGGCAAGAAACAAGACATGTCTCCTTCAATTTTTTGAGTTTCTAATACCCATGGGATTGACCCAATTTACCTGTGTTGGGTAGATTGGAGATTTCTTTTTCTATTGTTAGTTTCTAGTGTTTTTGTTCTTGTAGTGTTGTGTCAATTCGGTAGTGGTGTCAGGAGGTCCGCTAGTTGCTAGGATGGAGGTTAAGTCTTTTATTGCAATCATAGTGATCCCTATATGATGTTGAAATGTGCATTCATACTTGTAAAAAATGATAATCTTGGCTTGTATTTCATCCTTGTTCCAAGGATGTCCAAGCAAGGCATCACATGTATTACTAGTTCGGCATGAACTAAGTAAATGACTTAAGTGTGTTGACACTCAATTGTCAAAACCAATCTGAGATCAACAATCTCCCCCTTTGACACAAGTGTCAAAAACACCTAACAATACATAACTATCTAATATTATTGAGTATAATATATTCATGAGTATCAAAAACACTTGACTGTACATAACTATATAATATTCTTGAGTATAATATATTCACAACTTTTCTTATATACAAAACTTGAAAATTTCAAAATTTTGTAATAGACTATATACCTCAAAATTTTGTAACTCCCTCTAAGTTAATGTGCCTAATCTACATCAAAAATTTGTTCTCCATTATGAGTAGATCTGTCCCTTGCTGATACTCTTTCTCTTCAATGTATTTTCATCTTATGCTCTATCATCTGATATATGCTTTGCTCTGTATTTGTCTCTGTATCTGTTTTCTTCAAAATATATATCATTGGGGTCAAAAACTAATTTAGGTTCCCCTTTCATTTCTGTCTTCTTGCTTCTTCTTATTTTCTCCCCCTTTGGTTTAGTTTCCCCCCTTTTTCATCACCCCCTTTTCATTCACTTGTATCTCCCCCCTTCTCTTTTCTTTTATCTCCCCCTTTTCTTTTTTATCTCACCCTTTTTGACACTTATGTCAAAGGGTCTATACACTTATGGTGTATTTGTCAAAAGAGGATTTGTTGACCTCCATGATTATTTTTAGAACAATATCAAAATTGTCACATGCAAAATGTATTGACTTTATTTTGATTTCTAGCTCTATTGCAAGGTGAACTAGTCCATCTAACATAGAAAGATTAAGATGTTTCTTCAACAAAGTTTTTGCATATCCTAGTTCTTTATGGAGTATCTCCATATGGCAGGTAAGGAAGACTTCGATATTAATCAACTTGGCTCTTATATTAGCCTCTTTTGCTATTAACATAGCTAATTGACTTTGTGATTGAAGCAATGAGTTAAAATACTTCTCAGTCTGAGTTGGGTTCTAAGGTAGTTGCATACCTAAGACTTTTAAAATTATCTCCAGACTCAAAATTTTATGGCTTGTTTCTTGAGTAAAGAGTGTGGGATCACACAGTTTGGTGTACAATGAGAAAATGTTCTCAAGTACCTTATTTACTTTCACAAATTTTGTAGCCAATTACACTTGCATCAATGCTATGTAACCAGATATCTTTTCATTCACTTTTTCTTGAAATGTCCTTTCAGACCATTCCAAAATTTTTGCATTAGTGTCCTGATCTTCATTGTTCACCAGTTCCACAAAGCAAGTGTTTTCAAGATGAATGCATCTAAGAAGATGTCTTTGATTTCTTTTAATGCTTGCCTCTATTTATACTCCTTTCTCAACATTTGTTGATTTTTCTTCTTTACTAAGGCTTGTTGCATTATGCCTATCTATTCTAATGTTATGGTTGCATAATCATACTTAGGTATCACTATTTCTTCATCTAGAGTTACATCTCCATAGTGAACTACCTTAGCAACTTTGAAGGAACTTGAGCCCAGTATTGAGATCTACAATGGTACAACTTTAGTATTTGCCTCTTGAAGGACTTTTTTAGGAGTGTTGGATGTTGGTAATCTTACCAATACTTGGGCGGCCTTTTATTCCTTCTCCTTTGGTATGTCCTTACTTTCTTCAAATATTCTATGATCAATTATTGTTGGTGTAAATAATTATTCACTGTTTACACTTACTTAAGTTTACTTAGGTTAATGTATTACTTTAATATTTATTTATTAGTTAGCTAGGAGTATGTGCACTCTTGTGAGTTTTCATCTTGACAACACAAGAGTTCACACCTCTTTTATGCACATGATTTCTACAACATCTCCACTTGAGATACACCTTGTCATTCTTATCCTCTCATCTAGAATGATGGATAAGATGTGTTCTTAGTTGTCATGTTTATCTTGTCTCCTAGCTCTTTCTGGAGACATTCTAGGTGCTTCTTGAGAGGCCTTTATATACAGGTACTCCTAGTGTGTTTGTACATACAATACAGAGCAATGAATGAGGACATACTTTGATATATTGACCATACTCCTTTTTGGTTTATAGTTGTGCTTGTGTTCAAGTTCTTTGATCTTGGGTGAATTTTCCCTAAGACAAATTCTTACATAGTATTAGAGCTATGCCAAATTCTTACATGGTATCAGGGCTTGGAGAATCTCTCTTCACATAGTCATTTGAGACCATTGTTGCTTCAACACCTCAACATGAACCCATAAAACTTTTCACCACTTATCTATCTCATGCATTCAATAGATAAACTGAAATAACATGTAAAGCACATACATCTAAATCATGTAAACATATAATCAATCACACATTTGACAACTAATATGATTACCAAGACAACCTCCAAAAAAAGGTAAAATTGGGGTGGGGATGATACCTAGAATTCTTCACTATTGTAGCAATAAAGTGTAGACAATTAAGGTTACACTAGATTGACCATGAATCATGATCTACCCTGTGAAAGACATGCCCTATTAAAGGCTTACAAGGACTGTTAAGTCCCACCTTGTTAGAGGATTTCAACACCTTATTACAAGTATTCTTGGCTAAAGGACTTTAGAATATCCACTTGGAATGTCATCCTATTAAAGGATTTACAATAGTCTGTAATGACTACACTGTTTAGGAGATTTAACTAAAATCACCCATTAGGATGTTTCAACATGGATCTTGTGATTAGCTTTGGTAGCTTGATTAAAGATAAAATCCATATAGTGTCCTTCTTGAACCTTCCTAATCTAATGTAACAATTGTTGTATTCCTTTGTTCTTTGTTCTCCACCAGTTGATTTTGCAATTCACTCTCTATAACTTCTATGTCTCCACGAAATGATCTATTTTTCACATACAAACTTCTTTATATCTCTCCTTCAATTAATTAAATGCTCATATAAATTTTAGGGTTTCATCCTCCTTAAGAAGACTAGAAGACTTAGGGTTAAGTATGAATCTATGACTGAGATTCATCCTTTTTTCTATTTAATCCATCCTATTTTTTGATTGGTTGTATGTAATTGCATAGGGAATCTATATATAGATTCATCCTTATCTTCAAAGGATCATATTCTATCCTTTGGTCAGATGAAAAATGGTTTACATAGTTATTTGTGCAATCACAAAAAAATATGTTTAATTTGTGTTTCTTGACACTTGAAATTACTGATGCTCAGCACATACTATAATTCTATTTCTGACTCGACACTTAAACTACTTGGCATATGCTATTTACTTAGCACTTGAATCACTCAGCATGGTCTATCTGCTCAGCACTTGAGTGAGTGGACACTCATTTCAACTTGACACAATCTTTTATTTACATATTATACTTGGCATATATTACTAGTTTGGCATGAACTAAGTAAATGACATAAGTGTGTTGACACTCAATTGTCAAAACCAATCCGAGATCAGCACTAGCACTCAAAATAAACAAAAATATCAAGATACAATTTCCCCAAAAACAAGAAATGATGAAGTGCAAATACTAATTGTTGAGAAATACAGAGTGGGTGTTGCACAATAAACTAAAGATGTTGAGTCACAGATAGGGAATGCTAACCATCTAATAGAAAATTCTCAGGATGCAGAACATGAATTGGAACCTAAACAAGAAAGATCAAATGAGCTTGAGATTATTTTTCTAGATGAACTTGTAGAAGAACTGAGAAGGGAACTACTTCTGCTAGAAAAATATGTGAGAAGACATCACAAACCTAGACAAATCATTGGTGATGTTAAATCAAGTGTTATGACAAGGAAAAGACTCAAAGATGAAACATTCTTACTTTGTGAATTTGAGTGGGCAAGATAGTAAAAGATGCTTTAAAAAATGAATAAGGAAATTGACCAGATTGAGAAGAACAATACTTGGAATTTAGTGCCAAGATCAAGACCTAAAGACAAAAATATTATTAGGAAACACTAGGGTTTTAGGAAAAAGAAAAGAAAATGGAGAGGTAACAAGAAACAAGGCAAGACAAGTATGCAAGGGTTATGCTCAAGAAGAAAGAGTTGATTACGGAGAAACTTTTTGATGCAAGAGCATCCAGAGGTATAAGGGCAATCCTATGTCACCCAAAAAAATGTACTTAGACTTAGTTTTTGTTTCATGTGTTTTCATTTTTGGATACCCATTTGGGTCAAATAAAGGTTCCAACTCTCACAGTTCCACTATTAGTGTTCTAGGATAGAGTATTTGAACACCTTGGGATACGTATAAATGCCAAAAAAAAGGAGAATGTAATTGGGCCATCATTTTGGTAAAATAGAAGGTTTAAATTGGCTAGATGAAAGTAATTTTAATTTAGAGCATTCCAAAAAAAGAATCAGGTCGAAAGGCCCCGCGATTTGAAAGTTATTGCAGTTTTTCGAGATTTGGAGACCTCCTAAGAATGCTTCAAAGTTAGGGTAGGGGCATTAAATGACCTCAAAATAGGTTAAAAAATGGGATACAAGAAAAGCTTGTACATAGGGCTATAGAGAGCTTTGAGAGCTTTTCAGAAATGTAAATGATTCATCAATCGGAGCTACAGTTCAAAAGTTATGCCTCCCAGAAGTTTGATTACCATTTTTGGATTCTTCTAGATTTTCGGTGACTTCTAACGTAGATTCTAGAGCCTTCTATTTGGTTGGTGGATGCCTACTAACACTTTCTAGAATGTATTCCTAGTCCTTAACCCTCCAGGGTCTATTTAAGGACATTTCTAGCATTGTAAAAGGCAGTTCGGAGTGAAGTTTGAGAGGAGGTACTGAAAGGAGAAATTATCTCCATATTTATGCTATTGTAAGCCCTTAGGGCATGTTTGAAAGTCTATTTTTCTCTGTATTGAATGTACTAGTTTATTTTCACAGTTAATAAAATTTTCCTTTCCTGTTGTGTCCATTCTATACTTGTGGGTTGTGTCCTCATCAAGTGGTATTAGAGCATAACTTTGTTAGTGGTAGCAGAGTGTACCTCTATCAAGTGGTATTAGAGCTGGTTTTCCTGGGTATGTAGACAGAGCACCGACTGTGAGGTAGTTTGCACCAAGACTATGTGGTTGTGGGTTTGAGTTAGAAGATGCCTCCATGAAGAGAGCATGGTGGAAGGGCCAGAGCTATTAATTCTGAGGAGGTTAGAGCCCTCCAAAGGTAGGTACAAGCATTGCAAGAGGAGCTCTGTAGAGGAACAAATGTTGCCGTAGGTGATGACAGTGAGGATGACAATGAAGAAGAAGAAATTGGACCAGAAGGGGAATTTGATAGGGAAGTTCTGAATGAGGCAGAGGAAAGGATATTTAGGGCCATTACTAAATTTGGGAGAAGACCTACAATTGAAGTAAGAAATCTAAAACCAGATGAGTTGATCGATTGGATCAAGGAAATGGAAGAATACTTTGAGTATGAGGATATTAGGGACCCAAATAGGGTTAAGTTTGCAAAGGCCAAACTGAAAGGCCATGCTAAAATTTGGTGGCAAGAGGTTCAATTGGAAATAAATAGATGAGGAAAGGAGAAGATCACAAGATGGGATCGCATGGTGGACAAATTGAAGAAGCAGTTCATTCCTGTAGACTACGAGCTTGAGTTGTTTAAGAAGATGCATGGGTTAAAGCAAGCAAGAAGATCAGTCCAAGAATATATGGAGGAGTTTTACCAACTCTTGATTAGACTTAGGCATGCAGAAGAAAATAAGAAGAAGTTTTCTCGTTATATCAGTGGGTTGCGACCTAGCATCCAAGAGGAATTAAGTCTGGTAAGAATGACTAGTGTTGAAGAGGCATACCAGTTTTCCCTATGAGTTGAAGATAAGTTGAATAAAAGGTTTGAAGGAAGGAAAAGAGGGCATGATAAAGGAGGAAGGGGTAGTGGTTGGTAATCTCGAGGCCGAAATGAAATCCAAAAGAAAAATGAAGATGTGGGTACCAGCAGGAACTAGAGGAATGAGGGTTTCAACCACTCCCGTGATCAAGACTTTGGAAATTAGAGAGGAAGAGGTAGAGGACATGGAAAAGGAAGAGGAGGGTTCCATGGTACCTATTTCCATTTTAATGAAGAAGGTCATCATGCCTTTTAATGCCCTCAATGACAAGGAAGGATAGATAGGAGAGCTGAGGGACAAGCTAGGGTTGCTCATGTGGATGAGGATGCACAATCATCACATTCAGAGGATGCAGAAAGAGGATAGACCTTGGTAAATGAAAGGGTCCTACTAAGTGGTGAGATTGAACTAGGACAAAGGAGGAGTTTGTTCTGTACCAGATGCAAGTGTGAGGATAAATGTTTTGACATGATCATTGATGGTGGTAGCACTGATAACTGGTTATCAGAAGAGATGGTCTCTAAGTTGAAGCTCAAGAGTGAGAGACATCACTAGCCCTATCAAATTTCTTGGGTGAAAGATGATCATAAGGTCCTGGTAAGTGAAAAATGTTTACTGAAATTCAAAATTGAGAATTACCATGATGAAGTTCTCTATGATGTTATTCCAATGGATGTTTGTCATCTATTGTTGGGTAGACGGTGGCAGTTTGATAGGCATGCAATACATGATGGTCATGCAAACACATTCTCTCTAACAAAGAATGGAGTTCATCACAAATTGAAGCCCATGAAAAAGGAAGGCAAAAAGGTATGTAGTAGTGCTAGAATTATTTTTTTTGATGGAAGGAAGCTTTTAGATGGCATGAAACATCAGAATATGTGCTATGCTTTGTTTCCTAGGAAAGATAAAGAAGGTAGTAGTGAAATGCCACTTGAAGTTTCAGATTTACTAGGTGAGTTTGGAGATATTATCTCTAATAATATTCCAGAAGGACTGTCACTAGTAAGGCAAATTAGTCATCAGATATATTTAATCCCAGGAGCTAGTTTTCCTAACAAGGCTACTCACGGGATGACTCCTACTGAAACTAAGGAGCTAAACAGATAGGTTCAGGAGCTATTGATGAAGGGCTTGATTTGGGAGAGCCTGAGTCCATGTGTAGTACCTATAGTACTAGCACAAAAGAAGGATGGGGAGTGGAGAATGTGTATAGACTCTCGAGCTATAAATAGGATAACCATCAAGTATCGGTTTCCTTTGCCAAGAATGGATGATCTTATGGACTGCTTGAGTGGAGCTCAATACTTCACAAAGATAGATCTCAAGAGTGGCTATCGTCAGATACAGATACAAGAAGGAGATGAGTGGAAGATAGCCTTCAAGACCAAGGAGGGTCTTTATGAGTGGTTAGTCATGCCCTTTGGATTGACGAATGCCCCAAGCACCTTCATGCGGCTTATTAATGAGGTACTTAAGAAGTTCTTGGGAAAATTTTTTATTATCTATTTGGATGATATTTTAATTTTTAGCAAGACTTTGGAAGAACATTTATTGCATATTCATAGTGTTCTTGAGAGGTTGAGGGAAGAGAAACTATTAATTAATCTAAAAAAGTGTATCTTTGCAAAAAGAGAAATAGTCTACTTGGGGTTTGTTATATCACTTGAAGGTTTTAAAATGGATCCAGAGAAGGTAAAAGCCATCTTGGAATGCCCTACTCCAAGGTCTACTACTGCATACATACATAGATATATCTATGCATGCATGCATGTATACATAGATATATATGGATGTATGCATGCATGCATATCTATGCATATGCAATGTATACATAGATATATGTATGCATGGATGGATGCATGCATGCATGCATCCATACATACATATATCTATGTATACATTGCATACATACATAGATATATCTATGCATGCATGCATGTATACAGAGATATATATATGTATGTATACATTGTAGTGCCTCTCCTATTTGACTTCTATAAGTCATCTTGATGGATGCAACCTTGTTGATCTTTTTTTGTGATGGATCATGATTGTGACACTGAGTGGTTTACATCATCGAGGTTTTTGGTTTTATGTTTCTATTTCAATTGCTTTGTTTATGCTTCTGTTGATCTATGAGATTATGATGTTATTTAAGGTTCACTAAGGTTTTTTCCAGTTGTTACCAGGATCGATGTGATATCATGATGTTGTTTCATGATTATCTTGAGATGTGTGCAAAGATTGGACTGTGTTTTTTTTACCACACTACACTGGACTAGGTTCCTGTAGTAGTGGTTAGTCATGTTTATGACTATGTTTTCTTTTGTGTTTTAATTTTCTTTTTGTTGATTCTATAAACAATCATTATTAAATGCTTAGGTAATTAAAATGGGTTGTTCTTGTTGGATTATTTTTTTATGTGTTGCGGACATTTACCTTCTTATATTTCTTATTAGAGAGATATTTTTTACTCATGTGATGCTTTACATTTGAGACAACCTGAGGGTCATATGTTATACCTTGATTTTAGTATCATAGATATTAGACTACTATGTTGTTCAGTTAATCATATTGCATGGTGATGTCATTTTGAGATGACAGTGTGTTTTATGATGATATCTGGTTATCTGGTATTTGGAGATACCTCTGATTATATTATGTGATGGATTTAATGCTATGGTTATTTACTTCATTTCTGCGTTGTTATGCTTTATGCAAATGTAAGTGATGTAAATAGATTATTTTAATATAATTAAATAAATTGTTAAATTAGGTGATTTAATGCATTTACTGCCTCGACTATGTTATTATATGCAATTGCACTTGATCATGTTGTTTAGTGTGTAGGATTTATATCCCTGGCAGTGGCACATGGAGTTAGTGATTCAACCTTTCATATTTTACCAATATAACTCTTATATGGTCGACGTATCATTTATTAAATGTTTAAATTAAACCTTTTGATGATTATTAAATCTGAACTCATTTGCATTATGTGATTAGACTAGTGAGTGTGTTTGTGCATTTAGAGTTTCTCATTGTCACGAAAGTCATTAAGGTGATTTCTGTGTTTTCGGGTTTTTGGGCTTTTTAATTGATTTATTTTAATTTTTGGCAGCTTTTCCATAGATGAATTCCTATTTATCGGAATAGCTTGTTTTTGTTTGGGTCGATTCAGAGTTTAACAAGGTTGGTTAGGTATTTTCCCTAATCGATTATTCACTCGAAAAGTGAATAATTATCCAAAGAGGAATTTAATTCCTCACTTCTCACTTTTGAGTTAGAGAGTTGGAGAGTAAAACCTAAAATCCTCTTCATGAGGATTTACTATTTTGTCCGTTGTGGTAGCTATGGACATGGGATTGTCGTGAGGTTGGGCTCATTGGATCCAACTCAGAAAAACTTTGGATTGCTACAATTTTCAGCTACTTCTGTGGGCTATTTATTTTATGGTTCAGATTCCCATTTTGCCCTTTTGCCTGTGAGGTAGGGCTTTCTAATTTTATTGTTTCTGCTTCTATTTTTGGTAGCTATTTGTGTGAAGGCTGAGAACTAGTGTTCCCCTCTATTTTTTTATATTAGCTCTACTTGGTTGGGCAGGTATGAACATTTCCCTATTTTTCAGGATGAGGGTTTGGGATTTTACGCTGTTATGCTGGCTATTTTTGCATACGGTGTCTGATTCCATTTATTTTTGGACTTTTGAAATTTTTGTGCCCAAAGGCCAAATGGGTTTTAATTTCACAATTTTTCCAAAATTTGAGGTTTTTACCTCATTTTGCATGCCGCCCTCTTTTCTAAGGTTTTCTTGGCACAATGTTGGTCGTGGACATTGATGATCCGTTTGGATATTAGTCAAACCACTTTTGCAATTTTATGTTGCCTTGGGATGTGTGTTGCATCCATACTCCTGACATTGTGTTTGTTTGAGTGATTTTATACTTGTTATGGTTTCTTTTGGACCTTTTCTTTATTTCATGGACATTGGGATTCGTGAAGAATCCATACTTTCGAATTGAGGCTGATGGAGTGAGTTCATGACCCTTGGTTGATGGGGACACCATCCAAGCACATAATGGACACAACAGGAAAGGGAAATTTTATTAACTTTGTAAATAAGCTAATACATCTAGTACAGAGAAAATAGACTTCAAAACATGCCCTATGGGCTTACAATAGCATAAATCTAGAGATAATTTCTCTTTTCAGTACCTCCTCTCAAACTCCACTACGAATTATCTTTTACAATGCCAAAAATTTTCTTAAATAGACCTCGAAGAGTTAAGGACTAGGAATACATTCTAGAAAGTGCTAGCAGGCATCTGCCGACCAAGTAGAAGGCTCCAGAAGTTGCGTTAGAAG
Source organism: Cupressus sempervirens (assembly GCA_028749045.1). NCBI lineage: Eukaryota > Viridiplantae > Streptophyta > Pinopsida > Cupressales > Cupressaceae > Cupressus > Cupressus sempervirens. The sequence goes on from CM053790.1 coordinate 413,845,771, forward strand.
TTAGTCCAAATCTAGAAGAATCCAAAAATGGTAACCAAACTTTTGGGAGGCATAACTTTTGAACCATAGCTCTGATTAATGAACCATTTAGATTTTTGGAAAGCTCTCAAAGAACTCTATAGCCCTATGGGCTAGCTTTAATTGTCCCCCATTTTTTGGCCCTTTTTGAGGTCATTTAATGCCCCTAACCTGACTTTGAAGCATTCTTAGAAGGTCTCCAAAAATTGAAAAATCGCAATAACTTTCAAACCGTGGGGCCTTTTGACCTGATTCTTTTTTTGGAATTCTCTAAATTGCAATTACATTTATTTGGCCAATTTACACCTCCAAGTTCACCAAAATGATGGCTCAATTATATACTCCTATTTTTTCAACATTTTCATGTATCCCAAGGTGTTCAAATACTCTATCCTAGAACACTGATAGTGGAACTGTGAGAGTTGGAACCTTAATTTGACCCAAATGGGTATCTAGAAATGAAAACACATGAAACAGAAACTAAGTCTAAGTACCTTTTTTTTTGGGTGACACAGGATTGCCCTTATACCTTTGGATGCTCCTGCATTAGACACCCAGGGTAGATTGAAAAATGACCTTGTTACTTTATGAATGGTATAGGAAATCCCAAATGGGATACCTCAACTGCTGAAATCCAAGTTGAGTCCTCTATTGGCCATCCTTTCCACTTGATCAAATACTCTTCATACTGCCTATTTCTAGTACTCCTACCCACATGATGATCTAGAATGTCTTCTATCTCCTCCTTCTTAGAAGCAAGAGTTGGAAATGGCTCTAACATCAGTTCCTCATCTGCACCATCATCATGACACTCTGTTAAGTTTGCAATGTTGAAAATAGGAGAAATGTGAATACCATCTAGCAACTTCACCTCATATGCATTTCCTATGTCATGTTTCTTCAGAATTTTGCACGAACCAAATTTCTTCATTTTTAGCTTGTTGTAAGTGCCGGCTGAAAATCTTTCTTTTCCTAAGTGTACCATGACTAGATCTCCTACTTGGAATTCCTTATGTCTTCTCCTTTGATCAGCCCTAGCTTTATACTCTTGATTCATCTTGGTAATGTGTGCTTGAACCTCCTCATGTAGATGCTTGATATGTTCAGCAAATTCTTCAACTTCAGCACTTGTCCTCTCCCCTCGCTCTATCTTTCTCAATTCTGGCACAGTCCTTGGGCTACTTCCATATGCAATTTGGAATGGTGATCTACCAGTACTCCTATTTATAGAGTTATTGTAAGCAAACTTGGCTTGTTGTAGAATCAAATCCCACCCCTTGGGCTTATCCCCAACTAAACATCTTAGCAAATTGCCCAGACTTCTGTTTACCACTTTTTTTTGGCTGTCAGTCTATGGGTGATGTGTAGAACTAAATTTTAAGTCTGTTCTCAACTTTTTCCACAATGTTATCTAGAAATACCCTACAAATTTAGTATCTCTGTCAGAAACTATACTCCTTGGAAGACCATGTAGTCTTACCACCTCTTCAAAAAATAAGTTTGCAATATGGACAGCATCATGAGTTTTGTGGCATGGAATAAAATGTGCCATTTTGGACAACCTATCAACCACACCCAAATACTGAGTCATTACCCCTTTGTGTCCTCGGCAATCTAAGAACAAAATCCATACTTATGTCCTCCCATGGATTTGATGGAATAGGCAATGGCTAATATAGTTTAGAATTGTGGCTAAATCCCTTGGTAACTTGACAAACCTAGCAACTCTGTACAAAAATCTTCACATCTTGTGAAATCTGAGGTCAAAAATAATGTTCTCTAAGAATGGAAATGATCTTATCTCGACCAAAATGTCCTGCCATCCCTCCACTGTGTTTCTCTTTAATCAGATTTTCCCTCATGGAACTCCTTGGAATGCACAATTGGCTACCCTTGAATAACATACCATCCTGAATCAGATAGTCTAACCACTTAGTTCTTTCTACAGCAACAGGCTAGTTACAAGCTTTCCATGCTTCAGCAAAATTAGGATCATTAGGGTACAGATTCTCTAGTTCATCAAACCCAACTACTTCAACCTGCATTACTATAAGCAACAACTATCTCCTGCTTAGTGCATCCACAACCCTATTAGATTTTCCACTTCTATGTTTCAACACAAATGTATAGCTCTGCAAGAACTCTACCCAGTTCATATGCCTCTGATTCAATTTACCTTGGCTATTTAGGTACTATAATGCCTGATGATTAGTATACAAAATAAACTTCTTTGGCAATAAATAATACCTCCATTTCTTTAAGGCCCAAACTATTACATAGAACTCTTGATCATAAATAGAATACTTCTTCTTTGCATCATTCAATATTTCACTAAAATATGCAATAGGCTTACCTTCTTTGCTTAATACAGCTCCAATAGTGCTACCACTTGCATCACAATCCACCTGAAACACCTTTCTAAAATATGGAAGTGCCAACACAGGTTGTTTTGTCACCTTCTTCTTCAAAATTTCAAAACTTCTCATAGCTGCTATAGTCCATTTAAACTCTTTTCTATGCCCTCTTATTGTGTCAGTTATGGGTGCACATATGCCACTAAAATTCTTAATAAACTTTCTGTAAAAACTAACTAGACCATGAAATGTTCTTACCTTAGTAGTAGACCTTGGAGTAGGCCATTCCAAGATGGCTTTTACCTTCTCTGGATCCATTTTGAGACCTTCAGGTGATATAGAAAATCCCAAATAGACTAACTCCCTTTTTGCAAAGATACAGTTCTTCAAATTAATTAACAGTTTCTCTTCCCTTAACCTTTCAAGGACAATATGAATATGCAATAAATGTTCTTCCAAAGTCTTGCTGAAAATTAAAATATCATCCAAATAGACAATAACAAATTTTCCCAAAAACTTCTTAAGTACCTCGTTCATAAGCCGCATGAAGGTGCTTGGGGCATTCGTCAATCCAAAGGGCATGACTAACCACTCATAAAGACCCTTCTTGGTCTTGAAGGTTGTTTGCCACTCATATCCTTCTCGTATCTATATCTAATGATAGCCACTCTTGAGATCTATTTTTGTGAAGTACTGAGCTCCACTCAAGTAGTCCATAAGATCATCCATTCTTGGCAAAGGAAACTGGTAATTGATGGTTATCCTATTTATAGCTTGAGAGTCTCTACACATCCTCCACTCTCCATCCTTCTTTGGTGCTAGTACTATAGGTACTACGCATAAACTAAGGTTCTCCTAAATCAAGCCCTTCCTCAATAACTCCTAAACCCCTCTATTTAGCTCCTCTATTTCAATAGGAGTCATCCTGTAAGCAGCCTTGTTAGGCAAACTGCTCCTAGAATTATATCTATCTAATGACTAATTTGCCTTACTGGTGGAATCCTTCTGGAACATTATCAGATATAATATCTCCAAACTCTCCTAGTAAATCTAAAACTTCAAGTGGTATTTCACTACTACCTTTTTTATCTTTCATGGAATCAAAGCATAGCACATACGCTGATGTTTCACTCCATCTAAAAACTTTCTTCCATCAACAAGACAAATCCTAGCATTGCTACATACCTTTTCACCTTCCTTTTTCATGGGCTTCAGTTTGTCGTGAACTCCATCCTTTGTTAGAGAGTATGTGTTTGCATGACCATCATGTACTGCATGCCTATCAAACTTCCATGGTCTACCCAACAATAGATGGCAAACATCCATTGGAATAACATCATAGAGAACTTCATCATGGTAACTCCCAATTTTGAATTTCACTAGACATTGTTCACTTACCAAAACTTTATGATCATCTTTCACCCAAGCAATCTGATAGGGCTGGGTGTGTTTCTCCCTCTCGAGCTTTAGCTTAGAGACCATCTCCTTTGACACCAAGTTGTTAGTCCTACCACCATCAATGATCATATCACAACATTTTTCCTCACACTTGCATCTGTTACAGAATAAACTCCTCCTTTGTCCTAGTTCAATCTCACCACTTGGTAGGACCCTTTCATTCACTAAAGTCTCTTGTCTTTCTTCATCCTCTAAATGTGATGACTATGCATCCTCATCCACATGAGAAACCCTAGCTTGACTCTCAACTCTCTTATATGTCCTTCCTTGTCATTGAGGGCATTCAAAGGCATAATGAACTTCTTCATTGCAATGGAAATATGTACCATGGAAGCCTCCTCTTCCTTTTCCATGTCCTCTACCTCTTCCTCTCTGATTTCCAAAGTCTTGATCATGGGAGCGATTGAAACCCTCATTCCTCTGGTTCCTACTAGTACCCACATCTTCATTTCTCTTTTGGGTTTCATTTCAGCCTCTAGATGACCTACCGCTTCCCCTTCCTCCTTGAACACACCCTTTTTATCTCCCTTCAAAAATTTTATTCAGCTTCTCTTCGACTCGTAGGGCAAACTGGTATGCCTCTTCAACGCTGGTCATTCTTACCAGACTTAATTCCTCCTAGATGCTAGGTCACAACCCACTGATATAATGAGAAACCTTTTCCTTATTTTCTTCTGCATGCTCTACTCTAATCAATAGTCAATAAAACTCCTCTGTATATATTCTTGGACTGATCTTCCTGCTTGGTTTAGCCCATGCATCTTCTTAAACAAATCAAGCTCATAGTCCATAGGAATGAACTGCTTCTTCAATTTGTCCACCATGCAATCCCACCTTGTGATCTTCTCCTTTCCTCTTCTGTTTCTTTCCAATTGAACATCTTGCCTCTAGATTTTGGCATGTCCTTTCAGTTTGGCCTTTGCAAACTTAACCCTATCTGGGTCCCTGATATCCTCATACTCAAAGTATTCTTCCAGTTCATTGATCCAATCGATCAACTCATCTGGTTTTAGATTTCCTAAAAATACACTTACATCAATTGTAGGTCTTTTCCCAAACTTAGTAATGGCCCTAAAAAGCCTTTCCTCTACCTAATTTAGAACTTTCTCATCAAATTCCCCTTCTGGTCCAATTTCTTCTTCTTCATTGTCATCTTTACTGTCGTCACCTGTGGCAACATTTGTTCCTCTACGGAGCTCCTCCTGCAATGCTTGTACCTACCTTTGGAGGGCTCTAACCTCCTTAGGATTAATAGCTCTGGCCTTTCCACCACACTCTCTTCATGGAGGCATCTTCTTAACTCAAACCCACAACCACACAGTCTTGGTACAAACTACCTCATAGTCGGCGCTCTGTCTACACACTCAGGAAAACCAGCTTTGATACCACTTGATGGGGACACCACCCAAGCACAGAATGGACACAACATGAAAGAAAAATTTTATTAACTTTTTAAATAAGCTAATACATCCAGTATAGAGAAAATAGACTTCAAAACATGCCCTATGGGCTTACAATAGCATAAATCTGGAAATAATTTCTCTTTTCAGTACCTCCTCTCAAACTCCACTTCGAACTGCCTTTTACAATGCCAAAAATGTCCTTAAATAGACCTCAAAGGGTTAAGGACTAGGAATACATTCTAGAAAGTGCTATCAGGCATCCACTGACCAAGTAGAAGGCTCCAAAAGCCATGTTAGAAGTTGGTGCAAATCTAGAAGAATCCAAAAATGGTAACTGAACTTTTGGGAGGCATAACTTTTGAACTGTAGCTCTGATTGATGAACCATTTACATTTTTGGAAAGCTCTCAAAGCACTCTATAGCTATGGATAGCTTCACTCATCTCCCATTTTTTGGCCCTTTTTGAGGTCATTTAATGCCCCTAATCTAACTTTGAAGCATTCTTAAGAGGTCTCCAAAAATTAAAAAATTGCGATAACTTTCAAACCGTGGGGCCTTTTGACCTGATTCTTTTTCTAGAATGCTCTAAATTGAAATTACATTCATTTCAACAATTTACAGCTCCTAGTTCAACAAAATGATGGCTCAATTACATACTCCTATTTTTTTGACATTTACATGTATCCCAAGGTGTTCAAATACTATATCCTAGAACACTGATAGTGTAGCTGTGAGAGTTGGAACTTTTATTTGACCCAAATGGGTATCCAAAAATGAAAACACATGAAACAAAAACTAAGTCTAAGTATATTTTTTTTGGGTGACACAGGATTTCCCTTATACCTTTGGATGCTCTTGCATCATTGATCTTGTTGCATCATTGGGATTCATGTAGAATCCATACTCTCACATCGAGGCCGGTTGAGTGATTTTATGATGTATGGTTTTATTGGCTTTGGGATTCATGCAAAATCCATCCTCTTGAGTTGCTTTTGATTAGGTGTTTGTTTTACATTGGGTTCTCATCCTGTCCTTGTGTTATGATCTTGATGATGGTGGTGCGCCACACATGAGTTCATGTGCATACATTTGTTGTAGGACTTGCGGGTCTCGACCTTCCATGTCTTTTCTGGAAGTTTTGATCATTGGGGTTGGGATGGGAGTATGCATGCCCATGGGCACTTGTTATAGGATGAGCATGGGTATGGTAGAGTAGCATATGGAGGGGGATTCTATCTTGCAGCCTGGTGATCATTCTACCCTGAGGGTTAGTGGAGGATATGAAGTTTTAAATAAGTGATAATTAAAGAAAATGTGACTGGTAATAAAATTTAAGATAATAAAATGTTGTGCCGAGCTATTCCATTGAGGGATGCTAAATCTGCATGATCTAAGCTTGGGCTTTTTCATTCCAAGCAAATCTCCATGATGTCAGCCCCTACTTAGTATCTTTTTGAGTGTCTGACCAAGACCTGTACTCCTTGCATTGTCTTAGGTTCTTGGTTGTAGCCATCATACTGTCTGGCATGAGTGTTAGCCATGGGTTCCACGTGGATGGAGATAATGATCCAACCAAAAATACACAAAAGAACATCCATGGCTAACACTCACGCTAGATAGTATGATGGCTACAACCAAGAACCTAAGACAATGCAAGGAGTACACGTCTTGGTTAGACACTCAAAAAGCTACTAAGTAGGGGCTGACATCATGGAGAGTCGCTTGGCATCAAAAAGCCCAAGCTTGAATTGTGTGGATTTAGCATCCCTCAATGGAATGGCTCGACACAAAATTTTATTATCTTAAATTTTATTACCAGTCACACTTTTTTTTTAATTATCACTTATTTAAAACTTCATATCCTCCACTAACCCTTGGGGTAGAATGATCACCAGGCTGTGAGATAGAAGCCCCCTCCATATGCTACCCTACCCTACCCATGCTCATCCTATAACAAGTGCTCGTGGGCATGCATACTCCCATCCCAACCCCAATGATCAAAACTTTCAGAAAAGACATGGAAGGTCGAGACCTGCAAGTCCTACAACAAATGTACACACATGTACTCATGTGTGGTGCACCACCATCACGAAGATCATAACACAAGCACAGGATGAGAACACAATGAAAAACAAACACCTAACCAAAAGAAACTCAAGAGGATGGATTTTGCATGAATCCCAAAGCCAATAAAACCATACATCATAAAATCACTCAATCGGCCTCAATGTGAGAGTATGGATTCTAGATGAATCCCAATGATGCAACAAGACCAATGATGCAGGAGCATCCAACGGTATAAGGGCAATCTTGTCTCACCCAAAAAAAATATGTACTTAGACTTAGTTTCTGATTCATGTGTTTTCATTTCTGAATACCCATTTGGGTCAAATAAAGGTTCCAACTCTCATAGTTCCACTATTAGTATTCTAGGATAGAGTATTTGAACACCTTAAGATACATGTAAATGTAAGAAAAGAGAGAGTATGTAATTGAGCCATCATTTTGGTAAACTAGGAAGTGTAAATTGGCTAGATGAATGTAATTTTAGTTTAGAGCATTCCAGAAAAAGAATCAGGTCAAAAGGCCCCATGATTTGAAAGTTATTGCAATTTTTTGAGTTTTGGAGACCTCCTAAGAATGCTTCAAAGTTAGGATAGGGGAATTAAATAACCTCAAAAAGGGCCAAAAAATGGGGGATGAGTGAAGTTGGTCTTTAAGGCTATAGAGCACTTCGAGAGCTTTTCGAAAATGTAAACAGTTTGTCAATCGGAGCTACGATTCAAAAGTTATGCCTCTCGGAAGATCGGTTACCATTTCTGGATTCTTCTAGATTTGTGTCAACTTCTAATGCAGCTTATAGAGCCTTCTATTTGGTCAATGGATGCCAACTAGCACTTTCTAAAATGTATTCCTATTCCTTAACCCTCTGAGGTCTATTTATGGACATTTCTGGCATTGTAAAAGACAGTTTGGAGTGGAGTTTGAGAGGAGGTACTACAAGGAGAAATTATCTCCAAATTTATGCTATTGTAAGCCCATAGGGCATGTTTTGAAGTCTATTTTCTCTATACTAAATGTACTAGCTTATTTTCATAGTTGATACAACTTCCCTTTTCCTATTGTGTCCATTCTATGCTTGGGTTGTGTCCCCATCAAGTGGTATCAGAGCTGGTTTTCCTGAGTGTCTAGATAGAGCACCGACTGTGAGGTAGTTTTAACTAGGACTGTGTGGTTGCGGGTTTGAGTTAAAAAGATGCCTCCACAAAGAGAGCATTGTGGAAGGGCCAAAGCTATTAATCCTGAGGAGGTTAGAGCCCTCCAAAGGCAAGTACAAGCATTCCAAGAGGAGCTCCAGAGAGGAACAAATGTTGCCGCAGGTCATGACAGTGAGGATGACAATGAAGAAGAAGAAATTGGACTAAAAGGGGAATTTGATGGGGAAGTTATGAATTAGGGAGAAGAAAGGATTTTTAGGGCCATTACTAAGTTTTGGAAAAGACTTACAATTGAAGTGGGTGTATACTCAGGAAATCTAAAACCAGATGAGTTGATCGATTGGATCAATGAATTGGAAGAATACTTTGAGTATTAGGATATTAGGGACCTAGATAGGGTTAAGTTTGTAAAGGCCAATAAAAAATTTGGTGGTAAGAGGTCCAATTAGAAAGAAATAGAAGAGGAGAGGAGAAGATCACAAGGTGGGATCACATGGTGGACAAATTGAAGAAGCCGTTCATTCCTGTGGACTAGGAGCTTGATTTGTTTAAGAAGATGCATGGGTTAAAGAAAGTAGGAAGATTAGTCCAAGAATATATAGAGGAGTTTAATTGACTCTTGATTAGAGCAGTGCATGCAAAAGAAAATAAGGAGAAGGTTTCTTGTTATATCAGTGGGTTGCGACCTAGCATCTAGGAGGAATTAAGTCTGGTAAGAATGACCAGCGTTGAAGAGGCATAGCAATTTTTCCTATGAGTCAAAGAGAAGATAAATAAAAGGTTTGAAGGGAGACAAAGAGGGCATGGTCAAGGAGGAATGGGAAGCAGTAGGTCATCTAGAGGTCGAAATGAAACCCAAAATAAAAATGAAGATGTGGGTACTAGCAGGAACCAGAAGAATGAGGGTTTCAATCACTCCCGTGATCAACACTTTGGAAATCAGAGAGGAAGAGGTAGAGGACATGGAAAAGGAAGAGAAGGCTTCCATGGTACCTATTTCCATTGTAATGAAGAAGGTCATCGTGCCTTTGAATGCCCTCAATGATAAGGAAGGATAGATAGGAGAGCTGAGGGCCAAGCTAGGGTTGCTCATGTGGATGAGGATGCACAATTATCACATTCAGAGGATGCAGAAAGAGGAGAGACCTTGGTGAATGAAAGGGTCCTACTAAGTGGTGAGATTGAACTAGGACAAAGGAGGAGTTTGTTTCACACTAGATGCAAGTGTGAGGATAAATGTTGTGACGTGATCATTGATGGTGGTAGCACTGATAACTTGATATCAAGTGAGATGGTCTCTAACCTAAAGCTCAAGAGGGAGAGACATCCCCAGCCCTATCAAATTGCTTGGGTGAAAGATGATCATAAGGTCCTGGTAAGTGAACAATGTTTAGTAAAATTCAAAATTGGGGGTTACCATGATGAAGTTCTCTGTGATGTTATTCCAATGGATGTTTTCCATGTACTGTTGGGTAGACCATTGCAGTTTGATAGGCATGCAGTACATGATGGTCATACAAACACATACTCTCTAACAAAGGATGGAGTTCACCACAAACTGAAGCCCATGAAAAAGGAAGGTGAAAAGGTATGTAGAAGTGCTAGGATTTGTTTTATTGATAGAAGAAAGTTTTTAGATGGCATGAAACATCAATGTATGTGCTATGCTTTGATTCCTAGGAAAGATAAAGAAGGTAGTAGTGAAATACCACTTGAAGTTTTAGATTTACTAGGTGAGTTTTAAGATATTGTCTTTAATAATGTTCCAGAAGGATTGCCACTAGTAAGGAAAATCAGTCATCAGATAGATTTAATCCTAGGAGCTAGTTTTTCTAACAAGGCTACTCACAGGATGACTCCTACAGAAACTAAGGAGCTAAAAAGATAGGTCCAGGAGCTATTGAGGAAGAGCTTGATTCAAGAGAGCCTGAGTCCATGTGCAGTACTTGTAGTACTAGCACCAAAGAAGGATGGAGAGTGGAGGATGTGTACAAACTCTCAAGCTATAAATAGGATAACCATCAAGTATCAGTTTCCTTTGCCAAGAATGGATGATCTTATGGACTGCTTGAGTGGAGCTTAGTAATTCAAAAAGATAGATCTCAAGAGTGGTTATCACCAAATATAGATTCGAGAAGGAGATTAGTGGAAAATAGCCTTCAAGACCAAGGAGGGTCTTTATGAGTGGTTATTCATGCCCTTTGGATTGACGAACGCCCTTAGCACCTTCATGCGGCTTATGAATGAGGTACTTAAGAAGTTCCTTGGAAAATTTGTTATTGTCTATTTGGATGATATTTTAATTTTCAGCAAGACTTTGGAAGAACATTTATTGCATATTCGTAGTGTCCTTGAAAGGTTAAGAGAAGAGAAACTATTAATTAATTTGAAGAAGGGTATCTTTGCAAAAAGGGAGTTAGTCTATTTGGGGTTTGTTATATCACTTGAAGGTCTTAAAATGGATTTAGAGAAGGTAAAAGCCATCTTGGAATGGCCTACTCCAAGGTCTGCTACTGAGGTAAGATCATTTCATGGTCTGGTTAGTTTTTACAAACAGTTTATTAAAAATTCTAGTGGCATATCTGTACCCCTAACTGATACAATAAGAGGGGATAGAAAAGAGTTCAAATGGACTGCAGTAGCTAGGAGAAGTTTTGAATTGCTGAGGAAGAAGGTGACAGAACAGCCTATGTTGGCACTCCTAGATTTTAGAAAGGTGTTCTAGGTGGATTGTGATGCTAGTGATAGTGCTATTGGGGTTGTATTAAGCCAAGAAGGTAAGCCTATTGCATATTTTAGTGAAAAATTGAATGATGCAAAAAAGAAGTATTCTGTTTATGATCGAGAGTTCTATGCAATAGTTCAGGCCTTAAAGAAATGGAGGCATTATTTATTGCCAAAGGAATTTGTTTTGTATACTGATCACTAGGCATTACAATACCTAAATAGCCAAGGTAAATTGAATCAAAGGTATATGAAGTGGGTAGAGTTCTTGCAGAGCTATACATTTGTGTTGAAGCATAGAAGTGGAAAATCTAACAGGGTTGCAGATGCACTAAACAGGAGATAGTTGTTGCTTACAGTAATGCAGGTTGAAGTAGTTGGGTTTGATGAACTCAAGAATCTGTACCCTAATGATCCTGATTTTGTTGAAGCATGGAAAGCTTGTAAAGAGCATGCTATTGTAGATAGAACTAAGTGGTTAGACTATCTTATTCAGGATATTATACTATTCAAGGGCAGTCAATTATGCATTCTAAGGAGTTTCATGAGGGAAAATCTGATTAAGGAGAAACACAGTGGAGGGATGGCAGGACATTTTGGTCAAGATAAAACTATTTCCATTCTTAAAGAACATTATTTTTGGCCTCAGATTTCACAGGATGTGAAAAGGTTTGTACAGAGTTGCCAAGTTTGTCAAGTTGCCAAGGGATTTAATCACAATACTGAACTATATCGGCCATTGCTTATTCCATCAAAGCCATGGGAGGAAATAAGTATGGAATTTGTTCTTGGATTGCCAAGAACACAAAGGGGTAATGACTCAGTATTTGTGGTGGTTGATCGGTTCTCCAAAATGGCACATTTCATTCTATGCCAAAAAACTCATGATGCTCTCCATATTGCAGACTTGTTTTTCAGAGAGGTGGTGAGACTACATGGTCTCCCAAGGAGTATAGTTTCTGACAGAGATAATAAATTTATGGGGTATTTTTGGAGAACATTGTGGAAGAAGTTGAGAATAGATTTGAAATTCAGTTCCACACATCACCCGCAGACTGACGACCAAATAGAAGTTTGGGCAATTTGCTGAGATGTTTAGTTGGGGATAAGCCCAAGGGATTGGATTTGATTCTACCACAAGAAGAGTTTTCTTACAATAACTCTGTAAATAGGAGTACTAGAAAATCACCTTTCCAAATTGTATATAGAAGTAGCCCAAGGACTAAATCGAAATTGAGGAAGATAGAACACGGGGAGAGGACAAGTGCTGAAGCTAAGGAATTTGCTAAACATATCAAGCGTCTACATGAGGAGGTTCAAGCACACATTACCAAGATGAATCAAGAGTATAAAACTAGGGCTGATCAAAGGAGAAGACATAAGGAATTGCAAGTAGGGGATCTAGTCATGGTACACTTATGAAAGGAAAGATTTCCAGCCAGTACTTACAATAAGCTGAAAATGAATTAATTTGGTCCCTACAAAATTTTGAAGAAACATGATTCAGGAAATGCATATGAGGTGGAGCTGCTAGATGGTATTCACATTTCTCTTATTTTCAACATTGCAGACTTAACAAAGTATCATGATGATGGTGCAGATGAGGAGCTGGTGTTAGAGCCATGTCCAATTCCTGCTTCCAAGAAGGAGGAGATAGAAGACATTCTATATCATTGTGTGGGTAGGAGTACTATAAATAGGTAGTATGAAGAGTATTTGGTCAAGTGGAAAGGACGACCGATAGAGGACTCAACTTGGATTTTAGCAGCTGAGGTTTCCCATTTGGGATTTTCTCTACCATTCTTAAAGTGACAGGGTCACTTTTAAATCTACCCTAGGTGTCTGATGTAGGAGCATCCAGAGGTATAAGGGCAATTCTGTGTCACCCAAAAAAAAATGTACCTAGACTTAGTTTTTGTTTCATATGTTTTCATTTCTAGATACCCATTTGGGTCAAATAAAGGTTCCAACTCTCACAGTTCCACTATCAGTTTTCTAGGATAGAGTATTTGAACACGTTGGGATACATGTAAATGACAAAAAAATATGAGTATGTAATTGAGCCATAATTTTGGTGAACTAGGAGGTGTAAATTGGTTAGATGAATTTAATTGTAATTTAGAGCATTCTAGAAAAAGAATCAAGTCAAAAGGCCCCACGGTTTTAAAGTTATCACAATTTTTTGAGTTTTGGAGACCTCCTAAGAATGCTTCAAAGTCAGGATAGGGGCACTAAATGACCTCAAAAAGGTCCAAAAAATGGGGTCAAGTGAAGCTGGTCCATAAGGCTATAGAGCACTTTGAAAGCTTTTCGGAAATGTAAACGGTTCATCAATCGGAGCTACGGTTCAAAAGTTATGCCTCCTGAAAGATCTATTACCATTTTTGGATTCTTCTAGATTTGTGTCGACTTCTAAAGCAGCTTTTAGAGCCTTTTATTTGGTCGGTGGATGCCAACTAGCACTTTCTAGAATGTATTCCTAGTCCTTAACCCTCCGAGGTCTATTTACGGACATTTCTGGCATTGTAAAAGACAGTTCGGATTGGAGTTTCAGAGGAGGTGCTACAAGGAGAAATTATCTCCAAATTTATGCTATTGTAAGCCCATAAGACATGTTTTGAAGTCTATTTTCTCTGTACTGAATGTACTAGCTTATTTTCATAGTTAGTACAATTTCTCTTTTCTTATTGTGTCCATTCTATGCCTGGGTTGTGTCCCCATCATATATCTATGTATGTAATATATATATGGATGCATCCATACATAGATACATGTATGCATACATAGATACATGCATGCATGCATGCAGACATCTATGGATGCATGCATGCATGTAATATATATATATATGGATGCATACATACATAAACACATGTATGTATACATAGATACATGCATGCATGCATGAATACATCTATGGATGCATGCATGCATAGATACATACATATATCTATGTATGCAATATGTATGTATACATAGATACATGTATGTATGGATGCATGCATGCATACATGTATACGTACATAGATACATACATAGATACATGCATGCATACATACTAGCTACATATATGTATGGATGCATCCATCCATACATAGATATATATATGTATGGATGGATTTATACATGTATGGATGGATGGATGGATGCATACATGTATACATACATAGATACATGCATGCATACATACACAGATACATGTATGTATGGATGCATGCATGTATACATAGATATATATATGCATGCATGCATATACATACGTCCATAGATATATCTATGCATGCATGCATGCATGGATACATACATATATATGTATGCATAGATACATAGATACATGTATGGATACATAGATACATGCATGCATGCATATATCCATACATATATCTATATATGCATGCATGCATACATACATACATATATCTATATTTGACATATGTATGTATACATAGATACATGTATGTATGCCTATATATGTATGTATGTATGTATTTATGTATGCATGCATCCATTCATACATACATGTGTCCATGTATATGCATGCATCCATACATACATGCATCTATCCATGTATATGCATGCATGCATACATACATGTATCTATCTATGTATGTATGCATGTACATCCATCCATCCGTACATACATGTATCCATGTATATGCATGCATGCATGCATACATGTATCTATCTATGTATGCATGTACATGCATCCATCCATACATACATCTATGTATATATATATATATATATCTTGTATGTATGCATATGCATGTATGAATTCATGCATACATACATACATACATATATACATACATATATCTATGTATACATGCATGCATGCATAGATATATCTATGTATGTATGCAATGTATGTATGCATGCATGCATGCATACATACATACATACGAACATGTATACATGTTTGTATGGATGTATATATATGCATGCATTCATATATATGTATGTATACATACATAAATCTATACATGTATGTATGTATATATATGTATGCATACATGCATAGATATATCTATGCATGCATCCATCCATACATGCATGCAATCCATATCCATGCATCCATCCATACATACATGTATCTATGGATATGCATGCATACATACATACATGTATCTATGTATGATGTATGCATACATACATACATTGCATCCATGCATAGATATATCTATACATTCATGCATGCATACATGCATTTATGTATGATGTATGCATACATACATACATTGCATCCATGCACTGATATATCTATGCATGCATGCTTTTATGTATGCATGCATGCATAAATATATACATTGCATACATATACATAGATACATGTATGTATGGATGTATCTATGTATTATTTATGCATCCATACATACATTGCATCCATGCATTCATGCATACATGCATCTATGTATGATGCATGCATACATACATACATTGCATGCATGCATAGATATATGCATGTATGTATGCATGCATCCATCCATCCATGCATGCAATCCATATGCATGCATCCATCCATGCATACTGATGGGGACAGAATTTAAGCACAAAATGGACACAACAAGAAAGGAAAAATTGTATTAACTGTGTAAATATGCTATTACATTCAGTATAGAGAAAATAGACTTCAAAACATGCTCTAAGGGCTTACAACAGTAATAATCTGGAGATAATTTCTCCTTTTAGTACCTCCTCTCAAACTTCACTCCGCACTGCCTTTTACAATGCCAAAAATGTTCTTAAATAGACCCTAGAGGGTTAAGGATTAGGAGTACATTCTAGAAAGTGCTAGTTGGCATCCACCGACTAAATAGAAGGCTCCAAAAGCTGCGTTAGAAGTGGATGCAAATCTAGAAGAATCCAAAAATGGTAACCAAACTTTCGGGAGGCATAATTTTTTGAACTGTAGCTCCGATTGATGAACCATTTATATTTTTGGAAAGCTCTTGAAGCGCTCTATAGCCCTATGGACCAGCTTTGCTCGTTCTCCATTTTTCAGCCCTTTTTGAGGTCATGTAATCCCCCTAACTTGACTTAAAATTATTCTTAGGATGTCTCTAGAAATTGAAAAACTCTGATAACTCTCAAACCGTGCGGCCTTTTGACCTGATTTTTTATTGGAATGCTCTAAATTACAATGAAAATCATCTAGCCAATTTGCACCTTCTAATTCACCAAAATGATGGCTCAATTACATACTCCTATTTTTTTGACATATACACGTATCCCAAAGTGTTTGAATACTCTATCCTAGAACACTGATAGTGGAACTGTGAGAGTTGGAACCTTTATTTGACCCAAATGGGTATCCAAAAATGAAAACACATGAAATAGAAACTAAGTCTAAGTACTTTTTTTTTTTTTTGGTTGACACAGGATTGCCCTTATACCTCTGGATGCTCCTGCATCAGACACCCAGGGTAGATTGAAAAGTGACCCTATCACTTTATGAATGGTAGAGGAAATCCCAAATGGGAAACCTCAGCTACTGAAATCCAAGTTGTGTCCTCTATCGGCCGTCCTCTCCACTTGACCAAATACTCTTCATACTACCTATTTCAAGTACTCCTACCCACATGATGATCTAGAATTTCTTCTATCTCGTCCTTCGTAGAAGAAGGAATTGGACATGGCTCTAACATCAGCTCCTCATCTGCACTATCATCATGATACTCTATTAAGTCTACAATGTTGAAAATAGGAGAAATGTGAATACCATCGGGCAACTCCACCTCATATGCATTTCCTGAGTCATGTTTCTTCAGAATTTTGCAGGGGCGAAATTTCTTCATTTTCAGCTTGTTGTAAGTACCAGCCAGAAATCTTTCTTTTCTAAAGTGTAGCATGATTAGATCTCCTACTTGGAATTCCTTATGTCTTCTCTTTTGATTAGCCCTAGCTTTATATTCTTGATTCATCATGACAATGTGTGCTTGGACCTCCTCATGTAGATGCTTGATATGTTTAGCAAATTCTTCAACTTCACCACTTGTCCTCTCCCCTTGTTCAATCTTCCTTAATTCTGGTGCACTCCTTGGACTACTTCCATATACAATTTAGAATGGTGATTTTCTAGTACTCCTATTTATAGAGTTATTGTAAGAAAACTTGACTTGTGGTAGAATCAAATCCCATCCCTTGGGCTTCTCCCCAACTAAACATCTCAGCAAATTGCCCAGACTTCTGTTTACCACTTCTATTTGGCCGTCAATCTGTGGGTGATGTGTGGAACTGTATTCAAGTTTGTTCTCAAATTTTTCCACAATGTTCTCCAAAAATACTCTACAAATTTAGTATTTCTGTTAGAAACTATACTCCGTGGAAGACCATGTAGTCTTACCACCTCTCTGAAAAACAAGTCTGCAATATGGACGGCATCATGAGTTTTGTGGCATGGAATGAAATGTGCCATTTTGGAGAACCTATCAACCGCCACAAATACTGAGTCATTACCCCTTTGTGTCCTAGGCAATCCAAGAACAAAATCCATAATTATGTCCTCCCATGACTTTGATGGAACAGGAAATGGATGATATATTCTAGTATTGTGACTAAATCCCTTGGCAACTTGACAAATCTGACAAGTCTGTACAAACTTCTTCACATCTTGTGACATTTGAGGCCAAAAATAATGTTCTTTGAGAATGGCAATGGTCTTATCTCAACCAAAATGTCCTTCCATCCCTCCACTATGTTTCTCCTTAATCAAATTTTCCCTCATGGAACTCCTTGGAATGCATAATTGACTGCCCTTGAATAACATACCATCCTTAATTAGATAGTCTAACCACTTAGTTTTGTCTACAACAATAGGCTCTTTACAAGCTTTCCACAATTCAGCAAAATCAAGATCCTCAGGGTACAGATTCTTGAGTTCATCAAACCCAACTACTTCAACCTGTATTACTATAAGAAACATCTATCTCCTACTTAGTGCATCTACAACCCTATTAGATTTTCCATTTCTATGCTTCAACACAAACGTATAGCTCTACAAGAACTCTACCCACTTCGTATGCCTCTGATTCAATTTACCTTAGCTATTTAGGTACTATAATGTGTGATGATCAGTATACAAAAAAAATTCCTTAGGCAATAAATAATGCCTCCATTTCTTTAAAGCCTGAACTATTGCATAGAACTCTTGATCATAGACAGAATACTTCTTTTTCACATGATTCAATTTTTCACTAAAATATGCAATAGGCTTACCTTTTTGGTTTAATACAGCCACAAAAGCACTGCCACTAGCATCAAAATCCACTTGGAACACCTTTCTCAAATTTGGAAGTGCCAACACAGGTTGTTCTATTACCTTCTTCAACAATTCAAAACTTCTCGTAGCTCCTGTAGTCCATTTGAACTCTTTTCTATCCCCTCTTATTGTGTCAGTCATGGGTGCACATATGCCACTGAAATTCTTAATGAACTTTCTATAAAAACTAACCAGACCATGGAACAATCTTACCTCAGTAGTAGACCTTGGAGTAGGCCATTCCAAGATGGCTTTTACCTTCTTTGGATCCATTTTGAGACCTTCAGGTGATATAACAAACCCCAAGTAGACTAACTCCCTTTTTGCAAAGATACACTTCTTCAGATTAATCAATAGTTTCTCTTCCCTTAGCCTTTCAAGGACACTATGAATATGCAATAAATGTTCTTACAAAGTCTTGCTAAAAATTAAAATATCTGGTATTTGGACATACCTTTGATTATGTTATGTGATGGATTTAATGCTATGATTATTTACTTCATTCTTGCATTGTTATGCTTTATGCAAACGTGAGTGATGTAAATAGATTATTTTAATATAATTAAATAAATGGTTAAAATTAGGTGATTTAATGCATTTATTTCTTTGGCTATGTTATTATATGCAATTGCACTTGATCATGTTGTTTAGTGTGCAAGATTTATATCCCTGGCAGTGGCACATGGAGTTAGTGATTCAACCATTCATATTTTACCAATGTCGTCCTTATATGGTCGATGTATCCTTTATTAAAAAATTTAAATTAAACATTTTCATGATTATTAAATCCAAACTCATTTGCATTATGTGATTAGACTAGTAAGCGTGTCTGTGCATTTAGAGGTTTGCATTGTTGCGAAAGTTATTAAGGAGTTTTTTTGTTTTTGGATTTTCGGGCTTTTTAATTGATTTATTTTAATTTCTGGTAGCTTTGCTATTGATTAATTCCTATTTATAGGAATAGCCTATTTTTTTTTGGGTCGATTAGGGGTTTATCTAGGTTGGCTGGTTATTTGCCCTAATCGATTATTCACTCAAAAAGTGAATAAGTATCCAAAGAGGAATTTAATTCCTCACTTCTCACTTTCAAATTGGAAAGTTGGAGAGTAAAACCCAAAATCCTCTTCATGAAGATTTACTGTTTTGTTCGTTGTGGGAGCTACGAATGTGGGATCATCGTGAGGTTGGGCTCGTTGGATCCAGCTCAGGAAAACTTTAGATTGCCATGATTTTCAACTACTTCTACAAGATATTTATTTTATGGTTCAGATTCTCATTTTACCCTTTTGGCTGTGAGGTAGAGCTTTCTTGTTTTATTTTTTTTGCTCTATTTTTTCTTCTATTTTTGGTAGCCATTTGTTTGGAGGCTGAGAGCTAGTGTTCCCCTCCATTTCTGTATGCTAGTTCTACCCGGTTGGGCGGGTATGAACATTTCCCTATTTTTTGGGATGAGGGTTTGGGATTTTATGCATTTATGCTACCCATTTTTGCATACAGTGTTCAATTCCATTTATTTTTGGATTTTTAGGGTTTTTGAACCCAAAGGTCAAATGGGTTTTAATTTTGAAATTTTTCTAAAATTTGAGTTTTTTACCTCATTTCGCATGTTGCCCTATTTTCTTGAGTTTTCTTGGCACAATGTGGGTCGTGGACTTGGATGATCCATTCAGATATTAGTCAAAAAAAATTTGCACCTTTTGTTGCATTAGGATGTGTGTCACACCGATACTCTTGACTTTGTGTTCGGTTGAGTGATTTGTTACCTATTATGTTTTCTTTTGGACCTTTGCTTTTGTTTCATGAACACTAGGATTCGTGTAGAATCCATACTCTTGGATTGAGGCTGATTGAGTGAGTTCATGATGTTTGGTCTAGTTGCATCATTGGGATTCATGTAGAATCCATACTCTCAAATTGAGGCCGCTTGAGTGATTTAATGATGTATGGTTTTATTAGCTTTGGGATTCATGTAGAATCCATCCTTCCTGTGTTGCTTTCAGTTGGGTGTTTTCTTGGCATTGTGTTCTCATTCCTGTCCTTGGGTTATGATCTTCATGATGGTGGTACGCCACATAGTATGTGCACCTACATTTGTCAGGTGACTTGTGAGGCCTGATCTTTTGTGGATTTTTGAAAAGTTATGATCATTGGGGTTGGAATGGGAGTATGCATGCCCACAGGCACATTTCGTAGGATGAGCATGGGTAGGGTAGGGTATTATATGGAGGGGGCTTCTATCTCGCAGCCCGGTGATCATGACACCATGGGTATGGCTGAGAGGAGCTTGAATAAGTGATAATTAAAGAAAATTTGTGACTGGTAATAAAACTTAAGATAATAAAACTTCGTGTGATGGTTCCAAGGGAGTACCTTGAAGGGAAAGTACCTTGCGAGTGTTTCCACATGTGATGCAAGCTTGGGCTTTTCGATGCCAAGCGACTCTCAATGATGTCAGCCCCTACTTTGTAGTCTTTTGAGTGTCTGACTAGGACCTTTACTCCTTGCATTGTCTTAGGTTGTTGGTTGCAACCATCATACTATCTGGTGTGAGTGTTAGCCTTGGATTTTGTACTTTATGTGTGTTTGTGGTTGGATCATTGTCTCCATCAGCATGGCGGGTGTGGACCTACAGGTGCCACATGGTTGGGAGGCATAGCTACCTTCACCACTACTAGGGACTGGTGTACAGAGATGGTCTTTTGTCCTAGTGCGACTGTTGCTGGATGTTTTCACTTGGTACTTCATGTTCAGAAGTATTCTTTCTTGTGATTTATGCTTTAATTAGGATGCTTGTATATCATGTTTAGATGATGTTATTTTATTTGATGCATTCCCTTATTATGATGTTTAGCATATGATTAGATGTCGTGAATTGTTGTATTAGCATATCTGTTGCTTATTGTTGTTTAGCATGTGATAGGTGATGTTATCTACTATAGGATTATCTTATGCTTTACTACTAGCATGTTAGATTTCCTTATGCTTATATTGTTGCTATTGACGGTTGGGAGGAACTGCGCACTTAGTTTGGTTGTTTAGTTCACTGTGATGTTTATTTTAGTGTGTTCTTTGTTGTTGTAGCTTAGATGGATAGGTGTTCTTCTTTCTACGTTGTTCTTGCACTCAAGTGTTCATTCCTTGAGCCTTTGTAGATCGGGTACTCCCTGGTGTAGAGGTTCTTTGCTCTTTTTTTGGTTGTTTTTGCTTCTGGGAGTGTTTTCATGTTTCTATGGGTGACATTTTGTCAGCATTGTGCGACATAAAAATGTATCGCACACCCATGCAAACTATGTCATACGACACTATAAAGTATCGCACGCCTTCTTGAGAAATGTCATATGACACTAGAAGAGTGTTGCACACCTTCTTGAGAAATGTCATACGATGCTGAAAAGTGCCGCATGCCTTCTTGAGAAATGTCGTATGACACTGGAAGAGTGTCGCACGCCTTAAGGAGAAGTGTCACCCTCCCTTAGTAAAAAGTGTCACACGATTTTTGTAAAAAACTTGCGCGTGCCATCAACGAGCACTTTTCTTCATGATTTAAACTTTCTAAGAGTTTTTTGGGATAACCTTTTGGGCATTCTTCGACCCTATGTTGTTGCATTTTGAATTTTGTTGGTTTCTCTTGAATCCATTTTTTGTGTTTCTATTTTAGTCTCTTGGGTGTTTAAAATATATCATTTAAGTATAAGAAAATTTCTTATAATTAAGATATATTTTAATATATGTGACGAATCTTTTGAGATAGGTTTCAGACCTCTTGGAGATAAGTTATGGATTCTAGGAAATTTCAGGGCTTCAAAAA
The DNA here is from genome assembly GCA_028749045.1 of Cupressus sempervirens. Classification (NCBI taxonomy): domain Eukaryota; kingdom Viridiplantae; phylum Streptophyta; class Pinopsida; order Cupressales; family Cupressaceae; genus Cupressus; species Cupressus sempervirens. The sequence goes on from CM053790.1 coordinate 413,868,012, forward strand.
TCCAGACTTAGCCAATTTTTCAGGGCTTCAAGATTTTAGGCTTAGTCAAATTTTAGGATTCTGCATTTACCCTAACTTGGTGTTTTTTTGATGAGTTGTCATTTCTTGAGCCCTCATCATGTGCATTTTCATTGTTGGTTTTGTTTGTGTGTGTCAGTTTGGTAGCGACGTTTGGAGATTCATTGGTTGTCGGGATTGAGGTAAAGTCTTTCGTTACGATCGTTGTGATCCCTGTATGATGTTGTCATGTCCACTCATACTTGTAAAAAAAAAATTCTTGGCTTGTATTTCATCCTTGTTTCCAAGGATCTCCAGGCGGGGCATTACATCTGGTATCAGAGCCATCTTCAAACATTGGGATCTCTGTGTGTATGTTGCCCTTGTAGTTATTGCTGTGTTGGTTGAGTGTGAGTGTCTTGGTGAGAACTTGTGATCTTTGTTGCTTTGGTATCTACTTGTGATGGATTTTCTTGTCTAGTAGATGTGACTAGAATAGTATGTGGAGAAGGAAGTGAGTCTTCCTAATTTTTTGAGCACAATTGTTGTGCCTTGTTTGGTTGGTTGCTTGTGTGACCCTTTTTGGATGGAACCACTAATTGGTGTCCATGTGTTGGCTTTGAGTGCTGCTTTTTGTTTCTCCTTGTAGAGTAACGTTCATTGTTTCCCTATTTTTCTCCTAATTGCAAGTATATAGATGAATCTTATTTGTGATTCTATGTTTTATCTTTAGGGTGATAAAATGTTTCCTTTCATTTAAAATGAGTGTTTATTGTGAATCATTGCAAAGAGTAGGTTTGCATTATATCCTTGGGTTAATGACTTAAGTCCCCAATTTGATTGCTTCTTAAGCTTATGTAAAAATATATTCATTTGATGGATATCTAAATGTTGCATTGCATGGAAATTATTGTTGTCTGCATATGCATGAGGTTACTGATGGTATACTGCTTGATGTGTGTGAGTGTGCTCTCTAACATTGCTAGGATGATGTATTCCTTAGCATTGTGTGGTGACTTATCCCTCTTGTGTGACTGTACTCAGTCATCACCAATAATGTGATTTGTTTGATGCCTTATTTTATTTGGCTAGAGGTATTTTGCTCATGTTGTTGGGGTAGCAGTGGTTTTTAGTATTTTCCTCTCTTGGAATAGTCATCAAATTTTATCTATCGCTATCTTTGTGATAGTTGTCACATTTGACTTATTGTTGAAATAAGCTCTTTTTGGTACTTACTATTGGAATTGATGATTTCCCCCATTTGGGCTTTTGATTTTGTTCATGATGACTATTCTGGATGTGTTTTACTACTGCCCAGTTGTGTGTTATGACTCTATCATGTTCATCTCGAACCTCTGGTAGTACATTCAAGGGATAATATCATGGAGAACATGCTAGTGTGTCTTTGTTAGATTTAAAGTTATTATTTCTATTGAATGGTTTAAAAGATGAGTAAACTTAGTGTATTATTAAAGAAATTGAAAGGTATGTGCTTGTTTTATGGTGACTCTTGGACCCTTTCTTGAAAATATTTCAATTTCATCGTACATTAGTGCTTATATTATGTTTAATTAATGAAATTATGAAAGAAGAGTAATGATGGTTTCAATGTGTGAACTACCTTTCATTCCATGTCTTATGTTGTTTTGGGCATGTGTGCTCTTGTGTGGATTTGGACATTTTATCCGTCACTTGTCTTGGTGGCCAAGACTATTGTTTTGCCTTTGTGGTTTTGTTTTGAGTGGTGACTCAGATCTTGGGTCTTAGGACTCTCGAAGCTCCATCTTGTTGTAGTTTTTGTCATTTTCTTTTCGCCGCTTTTTTGATGGAGCCAATCTAAGTCCAGACGTGAAGCTATGGCTTCTAGAGTTGTTGATCATTGTTTCGAGTACCTTCTCGAGTAGAGGCCAATTCAATCATGATATATCATATTTATGGACACTGGAGAAGTTTAACTCTTCATGTTATTCATAATGGAAGAGTTATCTTGTCTTCATAATCTACTAGGTACTTGTTGGCATTCGTGCTTGGGGTTTTGTGTTTCCTAGTGCACTGAACTGCCCTTGTGAGGTGTAGTGTGGTTTGTGAGCGTACCTCTATATCCTTTTTTCTCTTGTGAGAGTAGGCTAGTATGGCTGTGCCACTAGCTCAATTAATGTTTTTAGGTTAGTATGTTGATGGTTGGTGAAATTGTGAGTTTCCTAATGCATCATGGACTGGTTAGTGTTGAGGTTGAGAGAGAGACTCCCTCTTAGTCCTAATACTCTGTAGTATCCTTCTCCCGAAGCTTATATCTTTAGGTGGATTGTCTCAGTCAAGTTTTCTCATTAACTATTGACTTGAGGCTAGAGATTGAGTTTACCGATAGATTGGGTGGAGTCTTCCTAGCATGGTGCTAGAGGGACATGGCATCATTGGACACATGTTACCCTCTCATTAGTTGGTATGTAGACATTTGATGATTGTGTCCACTGACGAAAGTCTGTGTAACCTTGTGGAAAGGTGATATCTTGTCTAGTTGGGTTATGTTACCCTAGTTTCTAGTGGTAGTTGAGCTTTTGTGCCTTGGTGAGGTGTTGTGCTCCTACGCTTGGTGGTGAGCAGTCTTTTGGAGTGTGTCCTTTTGTTGGTAAAATTTCATCCTCTTTTTTCTAAGGGTGAGTTTACATGGATTCCAGAATGATCATGTGTGACATGATAGTATTCTTGGGAATTTTGGGATGGCTTTTCCCCAAGATTCCAACTCTTGTTGGAATTGTGTCTTGTTTTGACCTTGTTTTTGGTCTAGTAGTTGGTGCGTGTTGTAGTTGGGCACCTGTTGACAAGGTAGAGAGGGTTTTTCCTTACCTTGTATTGTTGACTCTATGGCTAGATGGGTTCTTCGTAGCACATAGAAGGCTCCTTGTTGGAGGACCTTCTGTTTGTGTGACACCCATTCTTTCGTGGTTAACCTATTTGGGGGTTAACGTGATGGTTTGAGAATGTTGGATTGATTTGGGTTTGAATTGTAAAGAGTTTTTGAGTCATTCCTATTACTCACTTTGGATTTTGATTCTTGGTGTGTTTTGTTTCTATTCATGGATTGCAGGCTTCCAAGAGTAAGCCTAGTCTTTGGGGGAGATGATGTAGTGCCTCTCCCATTTAACTTCTGTAAGTCATCTTGATAGATGCAACCTTGCTAATATTTTGTTATGATGGGATCATGATTGTGACCATGAGTGGTCTACACAATTGAGGTGTTTAGATTTATGTTTCTTTATCAGTTGCTTTGATTATGCTTTTGACTGATTTTTGAGATTATGATGTGATCTATGGTTCACTAAGGTTTGTGCTAGTGGTTACCAGGATCGATGTGGTATCATGAGGTTGTTCTGTGATTACCCTGAGATGTGTGCAGAGATTGCACTATGTTCTATTACCATGTTACACTGGACTAGGTTCCTGTAGTAGTGGTTAGTCATGTTTATGACTATGTTTGCTATGTGTTTTAGTGCCTTTTTAATGCAGAGTAATCAATCATTATTAAATGCATAAGTAACTGAATGGATTGTTCATGTGGGATTATTTGGTTATGTGCTGCAGACATTTACCTTGTTATATTTCTGATTAGAGAGATATTTGTTACTCATGTATGTTACATTTGATATGACCTAAGGGTTAGATAGTATACCTGGTTTTTCAGTATCATAGAGGTTATACTACTATGTCATTCAGTTAATCATATTGCATCATTATGCCATTTTGAGATGATAGTGTGTTTTATGATGATATCTGGTGTTTGGACATACCTCTGATTATGTTATGTGATGGATTTAATGCTATGGTTATTTACTTCATTCCTGCGTTGTTATGCTTTATGCGAATGTGAGTGATGTAAATAGATTATTTTAACATAATTAAATAAATGGTTAAAATTAGGTGATTTAATGCATTTATTTCTTCGGCTATGTTATTATATGCAATTGCACTTGATCGTGTTGTTTAGTGTGCAGGATTTATATCCCTGGCAGTGGCACATGGAATTAGTGATCCAACCTTTCATATTTTACCAATGTCATCCTTATATGGTCAATGTATCCTTTATTAAAATGTTTAAATTAAACCTTTTAGTGATTATTAAATCTGAACTCATTGGCATTATGTGATTAGACCAGTAAGCATGTCTGTGCATTTAGAGGTTCGCATTGTCACAAAAGTTATTAAGGAGATTTTTGTGTTTTTGAATTTTTGGGCTTTTTATTTGATTTGTTTCAATTTCTGGAAGCTTTTCCATAGATGAATTCCTATTTATAGGAATAGCCTATTTTCTTTTGGGTCGATTCGGGGTTTAACTAGGTTGGCTGGTTATTTTCCCTAATCGATTATTCACTCAAAAAGTGAATAAGTATCCAAAGAGGAATTTAATTCCTCACTTTTCACTTTCAAATTGGAAAGTTGGAGAGTAAAACCCAAACTCCTCTTCATGAGGATTTACTATTTTGTTCATTGTGGGAGCTACGGGTGTGGGATCATCGCAAGGTTGGGCTCATTGGATCTAGCTCAGGAAAACCTTGCATTGTCACAATTTTTAGCTACTTCTGTGAGATATTTATTTTATGGTTCAGATTCCCATTTTTCCCTTTTGGCTGTGAGGTAGGGCTTTCTTGTTTTATTGTTGCTGCTCCGTTTTTACTTTTGTTTTTGGTAGGCATTTGTTTGGAGGCTGAGAACTAGTGTTACCCTCTGTTTTTGTATGCTAGTTCTACCCGGTTGGGCGGGTATGAACATTTCCCTATTTTTTGGGATAAGAGTTTGGAATTTTATGCCGTTATGCTGGCCGATTTTGAATACGATGTTTGATTCCGTGTATTTTTTGATTTTTAGGGTTTTTAAACCTAAAGGTCAAATGGGTTTTAATTTTGAAATTTTTCTAAAATTTGAAGTTTTTACCTCGTTTCCTGTGCCACCCTATTTTCTCGAGTTTTCTTGGCATAATGTGGGTTGTGGACTTGGATGATCCATTTGGATATCAGTCAAACCACTTTTGCACCTTTTTTTGCATTGGGATGTGTGTCGCACCCGTACTCTTGACTTTTTTTTTGGTTGAGTGATTTGTTACCTATTATGTTTTCTTTTGGACCTTTTCTTTTGTTTCGTGAATGCTTGGATTCGTGTAGAATCCATACTCTTGGATTGAGGCCAGTTGAGTGAGTTCATGATGTTTGGTCTTATTGCATCATTGGGATTTATGTAGAACCCATACTCTCAGATTGAGGCCAATTGAGTGATTTAATGATGTATGGTTTTATTGGCTTTGGGATTCATGTAGAATCCATCCTTCCTGTGTTGCTTTTAGTTGGGTGTTTTCTTGGCATTGTGTTCTCATTCTTGTCCTTTGGTTATGATCTTCATGATGGTGGTACACCACACACCAGTACGTGCACGTACATTTGTTGGTTGACTTGTGAGGCTCGATCTTCCATGGATTTTTTGAAAGTTATGATTATTGGGGTTGGGAAGGGAGTATGCATGCCCACGGGCACTTGTCGTAGGATGAGCATGAGTAGGGTAGGGTATCATATGGAGGGGGCTTCTATCTCGTAGGATGACAATCATGATGCCATAGTTATGGCTGAGAGGAGCTTGAATAATTGATAGTTTAAAAAAATGTGTGACTGGTAATAAAACTTAAGATAGTAAAACTTCGTGTGATGCTTCCAAGGGAGTACCTCGAGAGGGATGTACCTTGCGAGTGTTTCCACACATGATCCAAGCTTTGGCTTGTCGATGCCAAGTGACTCTCCATGATGTTAGCCCCTACTTAGTAGCCTTTTGAGTGTCTGACCAAGACCTTTAGTCCTTGCATTGTCTTAAGTTGTTGGTTGTAGCCACCATACTGTCTGGTGTGAGTGTTAGCCTTGGATGTTGTGCTTTATGTGTGTTTTTTTTTGGATCATTATCTCCATTAGCATGATGGGTGTGGACCTATGGGTGCCACATGGTTGGGAGGCATAGCTACCTTCACCACTGCTAGGGACCAGTGTATAGAGACGATCTTTTCTCCTTGTGCGACCGTTGCTGGATGTTTTCACTTGGTACTTCGATTTTTCGAGTATGCTTTCTTGTGATTTATGCTTTCATTGGGATGCTTGTATATCATGTTTAGATGATGTTATTTTATTTGATGCATTCCCTTATTATGATGTTTAGCACATGATTAGATGTCATGAATTTTTGTATTAGCATATCTGTTGCTTATTGTTGTTTAGCATGTGATAGGTGATGTTATCTACTATAGGATTATCTTATGCTTTACTACTAGCATGTTAGATTTCCTTATGCTTATATTGTTGCATGTTTTTAGTAGCGACATCCCTATTATGATAGTACCAAAAATTTGGTCAGTGGCTTGGGATGTTATGTGCGGGGGATGGCTAGGACGCACGATGGTCTTATGATGCTATTGACGGTTGGGAGGAACTGCGCACTTAGTTTGGTTGTTTAGTTCACTGCGATGTTTATTTTAGTGTGTTCTTTGCTACTGTAGTTTAGATGGATAGGTGTTCTTCTTTCTATGTTGTTCTTGCACACAAGTGTTCATTCCTTGAGCCTTTGTGGATCCTGTACTCCCTGGTGTGGAGGTTCTTTTCTCTTTTTTTGGTCCTTTTTGCTTCTAGGAGTGTTTTTGTGTTTCTATCATCGACATTTTGTCAGCATTGAGCGACATAAAAATGTATTGCACACCCATGCAAACTATGTCGTACGACACTGTAAAGTATCACACGCCTTCTTTAGAAATGTTGTACGACACTGGAAGAGTGTCAAACATCTTCTTGAGAAATATGTACGATGCTGAAAAGTGTCGCATGCCTTCTTGAGAAATGTCATATGACACTGGAAGAGTGTCACATGCCTTAAGGAGAAGTGTCGCCCTCCTTTAGTAAAAAGTGTCGCACGACTTTTGTAAAAAACCTACACATGCCATTAGCGAGCACTTTTCTTCGTGATTTGAACTTTTTGAGAGTTGTTTTGGATACCCTTTTGGGCGTTCTTCGACCCTATGTTGTTGCATTTTGAATTTTGTTGGTTTCTCTTGAATCAATTTTTTGTGTTTCTATTTTAGTCTCTTGGGGGTTTAAAATATATCATTTAAGATATATTTTAATATATGTGATGGATATTTTGAGATAGGTTTGAGACCTCTTGGAGATAAGTTATGGATTCTAGGAAATTTTAGGGCTTCAGAAATCCAGACTTAGCCAATTTTTTAGGGCTTCAAGATTTTAGGCTTAGTCAAATTTCAGGATTCTACATTTACCCTAACTTGGTGTTTTGTTGATGAGTGGTCATTTCTTGAGCCCTCATCATGTGTGTTGTCGTTGTTGGCTTTGTTTGTGTGTGTCAGTTTGGTAGTGGCATTTGGAGATTTGTTGGTTGTCGAGATTGCTGTGAAGTCTTTCATTGCGATTGTTGTGATCCCTATATGATGTTGTCATGTGCATTCATACTCATAAAAAAAAAAATCTTGGCTTGCATTATATCCTTGGGTTAATGACTTAAGTCGCCAATTTGATTGCTTCTTAAGCTTATGTAAAACTGTATTAATTTGATCAATATCTAAATGTTGCATTGCTTTGAAATTATTGTTGTCTGCATATGCATGAGGTTACTGATGGTATACTACTTGATGTGTGTGAGTGTGTTCTCTAACATTGCTAGGATGATGTATTCCTTAGCATTGTGCGGTGACTTATCCCTCTTGTGTGACTATACTCAGTCATCACCTGTAATGTGATTTGTTTGATGCCTTATTTTATTTGGTTGGAGGTATTTGCCTCATGTTGTTGTGCTAGCAGTGGTTTTCAGTAATTTCCTCTCTTGGAGCAGTCATCAAATTTTATCTATCGCTCTCTTTGTGACAGTTGTCACATTTGACTTATTGTTGAAATGAGCTCTTTCTGGTACTTACTGTTGGAATTGATAATTTCCACCATTTGGGCTTTTGATTTTGTTCATGATGTGTAGTGCCTCTCCCATTTGACTTTTGTAAGTCGTCCTGATGGATGCAACCTTGATGATCTTTTGTTGTGATGGGATCATGATTGTGACCCTAAGTGGTCTACATCATTGAGGTGTTTGGATTTATGTTTCTTTATCAGTTGCTTTGATTATGGTTTTGACTAATCTTTGAGATTATGATGTGATTTTTGGTTCATTGAGGTTTGTGCTAGTGGTTACCAGGATCGATGTGGTATCATGAGGTTGTTCTCTGATTACCCTAAGATTTGTGCAGAGATTGCACTATGTTCTATTACCATGCTACACAGGACTAGGTTCCTGTAGTAGTGGTTAGTCATGTTTATGACTGTGTTTGGTTATGTGCTATGAACATTTACCTTGTTTTATTTTGATCTAAGAGATATCTGTTCTCATGTTATGTTTATATTTGAGAGGACCTGAGGCTTAGATGTTACATCCTCATTCTAGTATCATAGATATTAGACTACTGTGCTATTCAGTTAATCATATTGCATGATGATTCCATTTTGAGATGACAGTGTGTTTTATGATGATATTTGGTTATCTGGTATTTGGACATACCTCAAATTTTTTTTATGTGATGGATTTAATGCTATGGTTATTTACTTCATTCCTGCGATGTTATGCTTTATGCGAACGTGAGTGATGTAAATAGATTATTTTAATATAATTAAATAAATGGTTAAATTAGGTGATTTAATGAATTTATTTCTTTGGCTATGGTATTATATGCAATTGCACTTGATCATGTTGTTTAGTGTGCAGGATTATATCCTCGGTAGTGGCACATGGAGTTAGTGATTCAGCCTTTCATATTTTACCAATGTCGTGCTTGTATGGTCGACGTATCCTTTATTAAAATGTTTAAATTAAACCTTTCGGTGATTATTAAATCTGAACTCATTTGCATTATGTGATTAGACAAGTAAGCATGTCTGTGCATTTAGAGGTTCGCATTATCGCGGAAGTTGTTTAAGGTGATTTTTGTGTTTTTGGGTTTTTGGGCTTTTTATTTGATTTGTTTTAATTTCTGGCTACTTTGCCATAGATGAATTCCTATTTATAGGAATAGCCTATTTTCATTTGGGTCGATTCTGGGTTTAACTAGACTGGCTGGTTAAATGCCCTAATCGATTATTCACCCAAAAAAGTGAATAAGTATCCAAAGAGGAATTTAATTCCTCACTTCTCACTTTCAAATTCGAAAGTTGGAGAGTAAAACCCAAAATCCTCTTCATGAGGATTTACTATTTTTTTCATTATAGGAGTTATGGGCATGGGGTCGTCGCGAGATTGGGCTCATTGGATCCAGCTTGGGGAAACCTTGGATTACTGTGAATTTCAGCTACTTCTACGAGATATTTATTTTATGGTTCATATTCTCGTTTTGCCCTTTTGGTTGTGAGGTATGGCTTTTATTTTTTCTTCTATTTTTGGTAGCCATTTGTTTGGAGGCTGAGAACTAGTGTTTCCCTCTGTTTCTGTATGCTAGTTCTACCCGGTTGGGTGGGTATGAACATTTCCCTATTTTTTGGGATGAGGGTTTGGAATTTTATGCCATTATGCTGGCCATTTTTGCATACAATGTCCAATTCCATTTATTTTTGGATTTTTGGGGTTTTTGAACCCAAAGGCTAAATGGGTTTTAATTTTGAAGTTTTTCAATTTTTTCAATTTTTACCTCGTTTTGCATGCCGCCCTATTTTTTCAAGTTTTTTTGGCACAATGTGGGTCGTGGATCTAGATGATCTATTTGGATATCAGTCAGACCACTTTTGCACTTTTATGTTGCATTGGGATCCATGTTGCATCCATACTCCTGACGTTGTGTTCGGTTGAGTGATTTTATAACTATTGTTTTTGTGTCTTTTAGACCTTTGCTTTTGTTTTGTGAATGCTAGGATTCCTGTAGAATCCATTCTCTTAGATTGAGGCCGGTTGAGTGAGTTGATGATGTTTGGTCTTGTTACATCATTGGGACTCATGTAGAATCCATACTCTCAGATTGAGGCCAGTTGAGTGATTTCATGATGTATGATTTTATTGGCTTTGGGATTCGTGTAGAATTCATCTTTCTCATGTTGATTTCAGTTGGGTGTTTTCTTTGCATTGTGTTCTCATTCCTGTCCTTGTGTTATGATCTTCATGATGGTGGTGTGCCACACACGAGTACATGCGTGTACATTTGTTGGGTGACTTACGAGGCCTGATCTTTCGTGAATTTGCCAGAAGTTATGATAATTAGGGTTGGGATGGGAGTATGCATGCCCACGAGCACTTGTCATAGGATGAGCATGGGTAGTGTAGGGTAGCATATGGAGGGGGCTTCTATCTCACAGCCTAGTGACCTTAGTCCCATAGGGTTCGCAGAGGAATTTTTAAATAAGTGATAATTAAAGAAAATTTGTGACTGGTAATAAAACTTAAGATAATAAAATGTGTGTGTGGGGCCCTCCGTTGAGGAGTTGAAACACACGATCCAAGCTTGGGCTTGTTGATGCCAAACAACTCTCCATGATGTCAGCCCCTACTTAGTATCCTTTTGAGTGTCTAACCAGGGCCTGTACTCCTTGCATTGTCTTAGGTTCTTGGTTCAGCCATCATACTATCCGGCGTGAGTGTTAGCCATGGATGTTGTGATTTTTGTGTTTTTGTGGTTGGATCTATATCTCCATCAGCATGCCGGGTGTGGACCTACAGGTTCCACATGGTTGGGAGGCATAGCTACCTTTACCACTGCTAGGGATCTGTGTACAAAGACGATCTTTTGTCCTAGTGCAACCGTTGCTAGATGTCTTCACTTGGTACTTCAGGTTTCGGAGTATGCTTTCTTGTGATTTATGCTTTCATTGGGATGCTTGTATATCATGTTTAGATGATGTTATTTTATTTTATGCATTACCTTATTATGATGTTTAGCATATGATTAGATGATGTGATTTTCTTTAGTAGTATATCTATTGCTTACTGTTGTTTAGCATGTGATAGGTGATGTTATCTACTGTAAGATTATCTTATGCGTGATCACTAGCATGTTAAATTTTCTTATGCTATTATTGATGCATGTTTTTAGTAGTGATGTCCCTATTATGATAGTACCAATGATTTGTTCGGTGGCTTGGGATGTTATGCATGGGGGATGGCTAGGACCCACGATGGTCTTATGATGCTATTGACGGTTGGGAGGAACCGCGTACTTAGTTTGATTGTTCAACTCTCTGTGATGTTTATTTCAGTGTGTTCTTTGCTACTATAGTTGAGATGGATAGATGTTCTACTTTCTGTGTTGTTCTTGCACTCGAGTGTTCATTCCTCAATTTGCGTGATCCGGTACTCCCTGGTGTGGAGGTTCTTTGCTCTATTTTTGGTCCATTTTGCTTCTGGGAGTGTTTTCGTGTTTCTATGGGTGACATTTGTTCAGCATGGTGCGACACTTTAAAAAGTATCACATGCCCATGCAAACTATGTCGTACGACATTGTAAAGTATCGCATGCCTTCTTGAGAAATGTCGTACAACACTGGAAGAGTGTAGCATGCCTTCCTGAGAAATGTTGTACGATGCTGAAAAGTGTCACATGCCTTCTTGAGAAATGTCGTACGACACTGGAAGAGTTTCATATGCCTTAAGGAGAAGTATCACCCTCCCTTAGTAAAAAGTGTCACATGGTTTTTGTGAAAAACCAGCGTGTGCCATCAGTGGGCACTTTTCTTCGTGATCTAATCTTTTTGAGATTTGTTTTGGATACCCTTTTGGGTGTTCTTCGACCCTATGCTGTTGCATTTTGAATTTTGTCAGTTTCTCTTGAAATTGAGTTTTCATGTTTTTGTTTTAGTCTCTTGGGGTTTAAAATATATCATTTAAGTATAAGTTAACAACTTATACTTAAGATATATTTTAATATATGCAACAAATTGTTTGAGATAAGTTTCAGACCTCTCAGAGATAAGTTATGGATTCTAGGAAATTTCAGGGCTTCAGAAATCCAAACTTAGCCAATTTTCAGGGCTTCAGGATTTCAGGCTTGGCCAAATTTTGGGATTTTGTAGTTTATCCCAGCTTGGTGTTTTGTTGATGAGTGGTCATTTCTTGTGCCCTCATCTTGTTGTGGTGGTTGTTGGCTTTTGTTTGGGTGTGTCAGTTGGGTAGTGTCATTCGGAGATTTGTTGGTTGTGTTGAAGTCTTCCATTGCGATCTTTGTGATCCCTGTATGATGTTGTCTTGTGCATTCATACTTGTAAAAATATATATATATCTTGGCTTGATTTGAATCCTTGTTTCCAAGGATCTTTGGGTGGGGCATTACATCTGGTATCAGAGCCCATGTTCAAACATTAGGATCTCTATGTTTATGTTGCCCATGTAGTTGTTGCTGCATTGGTTGAGTGCGAGTGTCTTACTGAGAACTCATGATCTTTGTTTCTTTGGTATCTACTCGTGATGGACTTGCTTATCCAGTAGATTCCACTAGAGCAGTGTGTGGAGAAGGAAGTGAGTCTGCCTGGCCTTGTAGGTGGGATCGATGTGCCTTCTTTGGTTGGTTACGTGTGTGACCCTTTTTGGATGGAGCCACTAATTGGTTTCCATGTGTTGGCTTGTGTGCCTCTTCGTGTTTCTCCTTGTGGGGTTAGGTGCATTGTTTCCCTATTTTCTCCTGATTGTAAGTTGATGAATGAATCTTATTTTTTATTCTTTATTTTGTTGTTATAATGATGAAATGGTTCCTTTCATTGAAAATGAGTGTTTATTGTGAATCATTGCAAAGTTGTAGTTTTTCATTATATATTTGGGTTAATGACTTAAGTCCCCAATCTGATTGTTTCTTAAGCTTATGTAAAACTATATTAATTTGATGGATATCTAAATGTTACATTGCATGGAAATTTTTGTTTTTTGCATATGCATGAGATTACTGATGGTATACTGTTTGATGTGTGTGAGTGTGTTCTCTAACATTGCTAGGATGATGTATTCCTTAGCATTGTGTGGTGATTTATCCCTCTTGTGTGACTATACTTAGTCATCACCTGTAATGTGATTTTTTTTTATGCCTTATTTTATTTGGCTAGAGGTACTTTCCTCATGTTGTTGGGCTAGCATTGGTTTTTAGTATTTTCCTCTCTTGGAGTAGTCATCAAATTTTATCGATTGCTCTCTTTGTGGCAGTTGTCACATTTGACTTATTGTTGAAATGAGCTCTTTTTGGTACTTACTGTTGGAATCGGCAATTTTCCCATTTGGGCTTTTTATTTTGTTTCATGATGACTATTCTAGATGTGTTTTACTGCTGCCTAGTTGTGTGTTGTGACTCTATCATGTTCATCTCGAACCTCTGGTAGTACGTTCAAGGGATAATATCATGGAGAACATGCTAGTGTGTCTTTTTTAGATCTAAAGTTGTTATTGTAACTAAATGGTTTAAATGGTGATTAAACTTAATGTTATTTTTGAAAGAAATTGAAAGATATGTACTTGATTTAAGGAAAGTGACTCTTGAACCCTTGCTTGAAAAACCTTTCATTTTCATTATGCATTAGTGCTTATATTATGTTTAATTAATGAAATTATGAAAGAGGAGTAATGATGGTTTCACTGTGTGAATTACCTTTCTTTCCATGTCATATGTTGTTTGGGCATGTGTGTTCTTGAGTGGTTTTGGACATTTCATCCGTTGCTTGTCTTAGTGACCAAGGCTATTGGTTTTGTCTTTGTTGTTTTGATTTGAGTGGTGGCTTAGATCATAGGTTTTGGTCTCTCTTATCTTCTTCATGTTGTAGTCCTTGTCGATATCTTTTCGATGCTTTTCAAATGGATTCAATCCGAGTCTGGCGGTGAGGCTATGGCTTCTAGAGTTGTTGATCGATGTTCTGAGTCCTTTTTCGAATAGAGGACAATTCAATCATGACATATCATGTTTATGGCCATTGGAGAAGTTTAACTCCTCATGTTATTCATAGCGAAAGAGTTATCTTGTCTCCATAATCTACTAGGTACTTGTTGGAGTTCGTGCTTGGGTTTTTGTGTTTCCTATTGCACTAACCCACCCTTGTGAGGTGTAGTGTGGTTTGTGAGCATTCCTTGGTTGAGGATGATGTTTCCTTGTCTTTTGGGAGTGACTCTATTCTTTGATGAGTCTAGATTCTCCTTCTTGGATGTTGTCTTGGGTGCACCTCTATATCCTTTTCTCTCTTGTGAGAGTAGGCTAGTACGGTTATGCCACTAGCTCAGTTAGTGTTCTCAGGTTAGTATGTTGATGGTTGGTGAAATTGTGAGTTTCCTAATGCATCTTGGGCTGATTTTGTGCAGAGGTTGAGAGTGACTCCCTCTCAGGTCTATACTCTATAGTATCCTTCTCTCTAAGCTTATATCTTCATGTGGATTTTCTCAATCAAGTTTTCTCTTTAATTGTTGACTTGAGGCTAGAGATTGAGTTTAGCGGTAGTTTGGGTGTAGTTTTCCTAGCATGGTGCTAGCGGGACATGGTATCGTTGGACACATGTTACCATCTTGTGAGTTGGTATGCAGACATTTGATGATTGTGTCCACTGATGAGATTCTTTGAACCTTGTGGAAAGGTGATATCTTGTTTGGTTGGGTTGTGTTACCCTAGTTTCCAGTGGTAGTTGAGCTTTTGTGCCATGGTGAGGCTTCGTGCTCCTACGATTGGTGGTGAGTAGTCCTTTGGAGTGTGTCCTTTTGTTAGTAAAATTTCATCCTCTTTGTTCTAAGGGTGAGTTTACGTGGATTCCAGAATGATCATGTGTGACATGATAGTATTTTTGGGAGTTTGGGATGGTTATTCCCCATGATTCCAACTTTTGTTGGAAGTGCTTAGTGTTTTGACCTAGTTTTGTGGTCATGTGGTTGGTGCATGTCGTGGTTGGGCACCTGTTGACAAAGTAGAGTGGCTTGTTCCTTACCTTGTATTGTTGACTCTATGGCTAGATGGGTTCTTCCTAGTGCATAGAAGGTTCCTTGTTGGAGGACCTTGTGTCTGTGTGACACCCATTCTCTCGTGGTTAACATATTTGGGGGTTAATGTGATGGTTTGAGAATGTTGGAGTGATTTGAGTTTGACTTGTACAGAGTTGTTGAGTCATTCCTATTGCTCGCTTTTGATTTTGTTCTTGTGTGTTTTGGGTTCTATTCTTGAATTGCAGGCTTCCAAGAGTAAGCCTAGTCTTTGGGGGGGATGATGTAGTGCCTCTCCCATTTGACTTTTGTAAGTCATCCTGATGGATGCAACCTTGATGATCTTTTGTTGTGATGGGATCATGATTGTGACCTTGAGTGGTCTACACTGTTGAGGTGTTTGGATTTATGTTTCTTTATCAGTTGCTTTAATTATGCTTTTGACCGATCTTTGAGATTATGATGTGATTTTTCATTCATTGAGGTTTGTGCCAGTGGTTACCAGGATCGATGTGGTATCATGAGGTTGTTCCATGATTACCCTGAGATGTGTGCACAGATTACACTATGTTCTATTAGCATGCTACATGGGACTAGGTTCCTGTAGCAGTGGTTAGTCATGTTTATGACTGTGTTTGGTTATATGATGGGAATATTTACCTTGTTTTATTTTGATCTAAGAGATATCTGTTCTCATGTTATGTTTATATTTGAGAGGACCTAAGGGTCAGATGTTACATCTTGATTCTAGTATCATAGATATTAGACTACTATGTTGTTCAGTTAATCATATTGCATGATGATTCCATTTTGAGATGACAATATGTTTTATGATGATATCTGGTTATCTGGTATTTGGACATACCTCTGATTTTGTTATGTGATGGATTTAATGCTATGGTTATTTACTTCATTCCTGCGTTGTTATGCTTTATGTGAACGTGAGTGATGTAAATAGATTATTTTAATATAATTAAATAAATGGTTAAATTAGGTGATTTAATGCATTTATTGCTTCGGCTATGTTATTATATGCAATTACACTTGATCGTGTTATTTAGTGTGCATGATTATATCCTTGCCAGTGGCACATGGAGTTAGTGATTCAGCCTTTCATATTTTACCAATGTCATCCTTGTATGGTCAACGTATCCTTTATTAAAATATTTAAGTTAAACTTTTCGATGATTATTAAATCCAAACTCATTTGCATTATGTGATTAGACCAGTAAGCATGTCTATGCATTTAGAGGTTTGCATTGTCGCAAAAGTTGTTTAAAGTATTTTTGTGTTTTTGGATTTTCAGGCCTTTTATTTGATTTATTTTAATTTTTGGCATCTTTTTTGTAGATGAATTCCTATTTATAGGAATAGCATGTTTTCGTTTGGGTCGATTCAGGGTTTAACTAGATTGGCTAGTTAAATGCCCTAATCGATTATTCACCCGAAAAGTGAATAAGTATCCAAAGAGGAATTTAATTCCTCACTTCTCAGTTTCAAATTGGAAAGTTGGAGAGTAAAACCCAAAATCCTCTTCATGAGGATTTATTGTTTTGTTCGTTATGGGAGCTACGGGCATGGGGTTGTCGCGAGGTTGGGCTCGTTGGATCCATCTTGGGGAAACCTTGGATTGCCGCGAATTTCAGCTACTTCTGTGAGATATTTATTTTATCTTTCATATTCTCGTTTTGCCCTTTTGGCTGTGAGGTAGGGATTTCCTATTTTATTGTTTCTGCTCCATTTTTGCTTCTATTTTTGGTAGCCATTTGTTTGGAGGCTGAGAACTAGTGTTCCCCTCCGTTTCTGTATGCTAGTTCTACCCAGTTGGGCAGGTATGAACATTTCCCTATTTTTTGGGATGAGGATTTGGAATTTTACGCCGTTATGCTGGCCATTTTTTCATACAGTGTTCGATTCTATTTATTTTTGGATTTTTGGGGTTTTTGAACCCAAAGGCCAAATGGGTTTTAATTTTGAAGTTTTCCAATTTTTGAGATTTTTACCTCATTTTGCGTGCCACCTTGTTTTCTTGGGTTTTCTTTGCACAATGTGGGTCATGGACCTAGATGATCCGTTTGGATATCAGTCAGACCACTTTTGCACTTTTATGTTGCATGAGGATGCATGTTGCGTCCGTACTCCCGACATTGTGTTCGGTTGAGTGATTTTATACCTGTTGTTTTTGTGTCTTTTGAACCTTTGCTTTTGTTTCGTTAATGCTAGGATTTGTGTAGAATCCATACTCTCGGATTGAGGCCAGTTGAGTGATTTCATGATGTATGATTTTATTGGCTTTGGGATTCATGTAGAATCTATCTTTCCCATGTTGCTTTCAGTTGGGTGTTTTCTTTGCATTGTGTTCTCATTCCTGTCCTTGTGTTATG
Organism: Cupressus sempervirens; assembly: GCA_028749045.1. Lineage (NCBI taxonomy): Eukaryota > Viridiplantae > Streptophyta > Pinopsida > Cupressales > Cupressaceae > Cupressus > Cupressus sempervirens. Next base: position 413,885,323 of record CM053790.1, read on the forward strand.
ATCTTCGTGATGGTGGTGCACCAGACATGAGTATGTGCATGTACATTTTTTGGGCGACTTGCGAGGCCCAATCTTCTATGAATATGCCGAAAGTTAAGACCATTGGGGTTGGGATGGGAGTATGCATGCCCATGGGCACTTGTCGTAGGATGAGCATGGGTAGGGTAGGGTAGCATATGGAGGGGGCTTCTATCTTGCAGCCTAGTGACCTCAGTCCCATAGGGTTGGCAGAGGAAGTTTTAAATAAGTGATAATCAAAGAAAATGTGACTGGTAATAAAACTTAAGACAATAAAATGTGTGTGTAGGGCCCTCCATTCAGGAGTTGAAACAAACGATCCGAGCTTGGGCTTGTTGATGCCAAGCGACTCTCCATGATGTAAGCCCCTACTTAGTAGCCTTTTGAGTGTCTGACCAGGACCTATACTCCTTGCATTGTCTTAGGTTCTTGGTTCAGCCATCATACTGTCTGGTGTGAGTGTTAGCCATGGATGTTGTGATTTTTGTGTGTTTGTGGTTGGATCTATATCTCCATCAGCATGGTGGGTGTAGACCTACAAGTTTCACATGGTTGGGAGGCGTAACTACCTTTACCACTACTAGGGATCAGTGTATAGAGATGATCTTTTGTCCTAGTGTGACCGTTGCTAGATGTCTTCACTTGGTTCTTTGACTTTCGGAGTATGCTTTCATTGGGATGCTTGTATATCATGTTTAGATGATGTTATTTTATTTGATGCATTCCCTTATTATGATTAGCATATGATTAGATGATGTGATTTTCTTTAGTAGTATATCTGTTGCTTACTGCTATTTAGCATGTGATAGGTGATGTTATCTACTGTAAAATTATCTTATGTGTTATCACTAGCATGTTAGATTTTCTTATGTTGTTATTGTTGCATGTTTTTAGTAGTGACATCCCTATTACGAGAGTACCGATGATCTGGTCAGTGGCTTGGGATGTTTTTAATGGGGGATGGCTAGGACCCATGATGGTCTTATGATGCTATTGACGATTGGGAGGAACCGCGTACTTAGTTTGATTGTTTAGCTCTCTACGATGTTTATTTCAGTGTGTTCTTTGCTGCTATAGTTGAGATGGATAGATGTTCTCCTTTCTATGTTGTTCTTGCACTCGAGTGTTCATTCTTTGATTCACGTGGATCTGGTACTCCCTGGTGTGGAGGTTGTTTGCTCTATTTTTTGTCCTTTTTGCTTTTGGGAGTGTTTTCGTGTTTCTATGGGCAACATTTTTTTAGCATGGTGTGACACTTTAAAAAGTATCACACACCCATGCAAACTATGTTGTACGACACTATAAAGTATCTCACGCCTTCTTGAGAAATGTTATACGACACTGGAAGAGTGTCACATGCCTTCTTGAGAAATATCGTACAATGCTGTAAAGTGTTGCATGCCTTCTTGAGAAATTTCGTATGACACTGGAAGAGTGTCGTATGCCTTAAGGAGAAGAATCACCCTCCCTTAGTAAAAAGTGTCACACAGTTTTTGTGAAAAACCTGCGCGTGCCATCATTGGGCACTTTTTTGATGGAGCCAATCTAAGTCTAGATGTGAAGCTATGGCTTCTGGAGTTGCTGATCATTGTTCCAAGTACCTTCTCAAGTAGAGGCCAATTCAATCATGATATATCATATTTATGGCCATTGGAGAAGTTTGACTCTTCATGTTATTCATAATGGAAGAGTTATCTTTTCTTCATAATCTACTAGGTACTTGTTGGGGTTCATGCTTGCATTTTTATGTTTCCTATTGCACTGAACTGCCCTTGTGAGGTGTAGTGTGGTTTGTGAGCATTCCTTGCTCAGGGTTGATGTTGCCTTGTCTTTTGGGAGTGACTTAGTTCATTGATGAGTTTAGATTCTCCTTCTTGGACATTGTCTTGGGCGCACCTCTCTATCATTTTCTCTCTTGTGATAGTAGGCTAGTGTGGCTATGCCACTAGCTCAGTTAGTGTTTTCAAGTGAGTATATTGATGGTTGGTGAAATTGTGAGTTTCCTAATGCATCATGGACAGGTTAGTGTAGAGGTTGAGAGAGGGACTCCCTCTTAGTCCTAATACTCTGTAGTATCCTTCTCCCTAAGCTTATATCTTCAAGTGGATTGTCTTAGCCAAGTTTTCTCATTAACTATTGACTTGAGGCTAGAGATTGATTTTAGCGGTAGATTGGGTGTACTTTTCCTAGCATGGTGCTAGAGGGACATGGTATTGTTGGACACATGTTACCATCTCGTGAGTTGGTATGTAGACGTTTGATGATTGTGTCCACTGATGAAAGTTTGTGCAACCTTGTGGAAAGGTGATATCTTGTCTAGTTGGGTTATGTTACCCTAGTTTCTAGTGGTAGTTGAGCTTTTGTGCCTTGGTGAGGTGTTGTGCTCCTACGCTTGGTGGTGAGCAGTCTTTTGGAGTGTGTCCTTTTGTTGGTAAAATTTCATCCTCTTTGTTCTAAGGGTGAGTTTACGTGGATTCCAAAATGATCATGTGTGACATGATAGTATTCTTGAAAATTTTGGGATGACTTTTCCCTAAGATTCCAACTCTTGTTGGAAGTGTGTCTTGTTTTGACCTTGTTTGTGTTCTAGTAATTGGTGCATGTTGTAGTTGGGCACCTATTGATGAGGTAGAGAGGGTTTTTCCTTACCTTGTATTGTTGACTCTATGGCTAGATGGGTTCTTCTAGTGCATAGAAGGCTCCTTGTTGGAGGACCTTGTGTCTATGTGACACCCATTCTCTTGTTGTTAACCAATTTGGGGGTTAATGTGATGGTTTGAGAATGTTGGAGTGATTTGGGTTTGACTTGTAGAGAGTTGTTGAGTCATTCCTTTTGCTCACTTTGGATTTTTTTTCTTGGTGTGTTTGGTCTCTATTCATGGATTGCAAGCTTCCAGAAGTAAGCCTAGTCTTTGGGGGAGATGATGTAGTGCCTCTCCCGTTTGACTTCTGTAAGTCATCCTGATGGATGAAACCTTGCTGATCTTTTGTTGTGATGGGATCATGATTGTGACCCTGAGTGGTCTACACTGTTGAGGTGTTTGGATTTATGTTTCTTTATCAATTTCTTTGATTATGCTTTTGACTGATCTTTGAGATTATGATGTGATTTATGATTCACTAAGGTTTGTGCCAGTGGTTACCAGGATCGATGTGGTATCATGAGGTTTTTCCGTGATTACCCTGAGATGTGTGCAGAGATTGCACTATGTTCTATTACCATGCTACACTGGACTAGGTTCCTGTAGCAGTGGTTAGTCATGTTTATGATTGTGTTTGCTTATGTGTTTTAAGTGCCTTTTTAATTCAAAGTAATCAATCATTATTAAATGCATAAGTAACTGAATGGATTGTTCATGTGGGATTATTTGGTTATGTGCTGCAGACATTTACCTTGTTATATTTCTGATTAGAGAGATATTTGTTACTCATGTATGTTACATTTGAGATGACCTGAGGGTCAAATAGTATACCTAGTTTTTCAGTATCATAGATGTTATACTATTATGCTATTTAGTTAATCATATTGTATGATGATGCCATTTTGAGATGACAGTGTGTTTTATGATGATATCTGGTATTTGGACATACCTCAGATTATGTTATGCGATGGATTTAATGTTATGGTTATTTACTTCATTCCTACATTTTTATGCTTTATGTGAATGTGAGTGATTTAAATAGATTATTTTAATATAATTAAATAAATGGTTAAAATTAGGTGATTTAATGCATTTATTGCTTCGGCTATGTTATTAAATGCAATTGCACTTGATCGTGTTGTTTAGTGTGCAAGATTTATATCCTTGGCACTGGCACATGGAGTTAGTGATTCAGCCTTTCATATTTTACCAATGTCATCCTTATATGGTCGACGTATCCTTTATTAAAATCTTTAAATTAAACCTTTTGGTGATTATTAAATCCAAACTCATTTGCATTATGTGATTAGACCAGTAAGCATGTTTGTGCATTTAGAGGTTGGCATTGTCGTGAAAGTTATTAAAGAGAATTTTTTTTTTTGGATTTTTGGACTTTTTAATTGATTTGTTTTAATTTTTGGCAGCTTTTCCATAGATGAATTCCTATTTATAGGAATAGCCTATTTTCATTTGGGTCGATTCGGGGTTTAACTAGGTTGGCTGGTTATTTTCCCTAATTGATTATTCACTCTAAAAGTGAATAAGTATCCAAAGAGGAATTTAATTACTCACTTCTCACTTTTAAATTGGAAAGTTGGAGATTAAAACCCAAAATCCTCTTCATGAGGATTTACTATTTTGTTCATTGTGGGAGGTACAGGTGTGAGATCATCGTGAGGTTGGGCTCGTTGGATCTAGCTCGTGAAAACCTTGGATTGCTGCAATTTTCAGCTACTTCCACTAGATATTTATTTTATGGTTCAGATTCTTATATTTCCCTTTTGGCTGTGAGTTAGGGCTTTTGTGTTTTATTTTTGCTGCTCTGTTTCTGCTTCTATTTTTGGTAGCTATTTGTTTGGAGGCTGAGAACTCATGTTCCCCTCCATTTTTGTATGCTAGTTCTACCCGGTTGGGCATGTAATGCCCCGCCAGGAGATCCTTGGAAACAAGGATGAAATACAAGCCAAGATTTTTTTTTTTACAAGTATGAATGCACATGACAACATCATACAGGGATCACAACGATCGCAATGGAAGACTTCACCACAATCCCGAAAACCAATGGATCTCCAAATGCCACTACCAAACTGCCAGACACAAACAAAGCCAACAACGACAATGCACATGATGAGGGCACAAGAAACAACCACTCATCAAAAAAACATCAAGCTGGAGTAAAATGCAGAAACCTAAAAATTTGGCTAAGCCTGAAATCCTGAAGCCCTGAAAAATTGGCTATTCCTAGATTTCTGAAGCCTTAGAAATTTCCTAGAATCCATAACATAGTTTGCATGGGCGTGCAATACTTTTTAACATGTCGCACCATGCTGAACAAATGTCACCCATAGAAACACAAAAACACTCTCAAAAGAAAAAAGGGACCAAAAAAAGAGAAAAGAACCTCAACACCAAGGAGTACCAGATCCACAAAGGCTCAAGGAATGAACACTTGAGTGTAAGAACAACACAAAAAGGAGAACATCTATCCATCTAAACCATAACAGTAAAGAATGTACTGAAATAAACATTGAAGAGAACAAAAGCAACATCGCAATGTATAGAAATAAATCTCAAGAACAAAACAACCAAACTAAGTATGCAAATCCTCCCATCTATCAATAGCATCATAAGACCATCATGGATCCTAGCCATCCCCTGTGCGTAACATCCCAAGCCACCGACCAGATCATTGGTACTATTGTAATAGGGAAATCACAACTAAACCATGAACAATAACAACATAAGAAAATCTAACATGCTAGTGGTAACACATAACATAATCCTACAGTAGATAACATCACCTATCACATGCTAAACAACAGTAAGCAATGGATATACTACTAAAGCAAATCACATCATCTAATCATATGCTAAACATCATAATAAGGGAATGTGCCAAATAAAATAACATCATCTAAGCATGATATACAAGCATCCCAATGAAAGCATAAATCATAAGAAAGCATACTCTGGAACCTGAAGTACCAAGTGAAGACATCCAACAACGGTCGCAATAAGACAAAAGATTGTCTTTGTAGACTGATCCCTAGCAGTGGTGAAGGTACCTACACCTCTCAACCACATGGCACCCATAGGTCCACACCTGCCGTGCTGATGGAGATAATGATCCATGCATAGATGCATACATGTATGCATGGATGCATACATACATACATCCATGTATACATGTATATATCTTGTATGTATGCATATCAATACATACAAGATATATACATGTATACATGGATGTATGTATGTATTCATCCATCCATACATACATGCATGCATTTGCATGGATGCATACATACAAGATATATACATTTATACATGGATGTATGTATGTATGCATCCATGCATACATACATGCATGAATCTATACATGCATACATAGATGGATACATTATCTATGTCATACATAGATGCATGCATGTATGTATGGATGGATGCATATATACATACATCCATGTATACATGTATATATCTTGTATGTATCCATCCATGTATATATCATGTATGCATACATCCATGTATATATCATGTATGTATGGATGCATGAATGTATGTATGTATGGATGTATGCATGCATGCATCCATACATACATGTATTTATGTATGTATACATGTATGCAAGCATCTATCCATACATACATGTATCTATCCATGCATGCATACATGCATGCATGTATGTATGCATGCATCTATCCATGCATCTATGCATACATTCATACATACATAGATGCATGAATGTATGTATGCATCCATGCATATGCATGCATCCATACATACATGCATCTATGTATGTATACATGTATGCATGCATCCATCTATACATATATGTATCTATCCATGCATGCATGCATGTATGCATGGATGCATACATACATATATCCATGCATATATCTTGTATGTATGCATATGCATGTATGCATGCATCTATCCATGCAGGCATGGATGCATTCATCTATGCATACATGCATAAATTGATGCATATGTATGCATGTATGTATGCATCCATTCATATGCATGCATTTATGCATGGATGCATGAATGCATGTATGTTCATTCATGCATGCATATATACAGACATGTATAGATGTATATATCTTGTATGTATGCATGCATACATAAATCCATGCATCTATGTATCTATGTATGTATGCATGTATACATAGACGCATGCATGTATGGGTGGATACATTTATGCGTGCATGTGATACATGTATGTATGGATGTATGCATCCATACATATATCTATACATATATCTATGTATACATGCATGCATGCATATATCATGCATCCATGCATCCATACATATATTCATACATATATCAATGCATGCATGCATGATGGATACATACATATATCTATGCATCCATGTATGCATGCATAGATATATCTATGCATGCATGAATGTATACATAAATATAGATATATTTATCTATGCATGGATGGATACATAGATATATACATGCATGCATGCATGCATAGATATATGGATGGATAAATGTATGGATGCATGCATGCATGCATAGATATATGGATGTATTTATGGATGGATGCATACATTCATACATACATGTATCGCATGCATGCATACATATATAGATACATGCATGCATTCATGCTTGTATATATATATATATATATATATATGCATGCATGTACATAGATACATGTATGCATACATACATGTATACATGAATTTATGTATGCATCCATACGTGCATATATTCATGCAAGATATATGTATGTATGGATGGATGCAATCATATATATCCTTACATATATCTATGCATGCATATAGATACATACATACATACATGTATACATGTATGTATGTATGCATTTATACATGCATAGATGTATACATGTATGCATGTATGCATTTATACATGCATACATGCATGCATGCATACATACATACATGTATACATGTATAGATCTTGTATATATGCATAAGCATGTATGCATGCACCTATCCATGCATGCATGGATGCATTAATCTATGCATATATGCATACATACATAGATGCATGCATGTATGTATGTAGCCATGCATGCATCTATGCATACATGCATACATACATAGATGTATGCATGTATGGATGCATCCATGCATATGCATGCATGCATGTATGTGCATACATCCATGCATGCATCTATATATGCATGGATGTATACATCCATGCATGCATACATACATACATGTATATATCTTGTATGTATGCATGCATACATACATAGATGCATGCAGGTATTTATGCATCCAGGCACATGCATGCATCTATGAATGCATGGATGCATACATCCATGCATGTATCTATGTCATACATAGATGCATGCATGTATTTATGCATCTATGCATGCTTGTATCCATACATCAATGCATGCATGTATGTATGCATGGATGCATACATACATACATACATGTATATATCTTTTATGTATGCATATGTATGTATGCATGCATACATACATGCATTCATCTATGCATGGATGCATCAATCCATGCATGCATCTATCATCTATGCATGCATGTATGTATGTATATAGATGCATACATATATATGTATGTATGCATGCATGCATCCATACATAAATAAATTTATGTATACATTACATACATACAAAGATATACGTGCATGCATACATACATATATACATATATACATACATGTATACATGTGTATGCATGCATCTATGGATGCATACATACATGGATGCATACATACATACATACATACATAGATGTATATATCTTGTATGTATGCATGCATGCATCTATGGATTCATACATCCATGCATGCATCTATATATACATCCATACATACATGCATACATGTATGTATGTATATATATGCATGCATACATATATATGTATGTATGCATACACACATGCATGCATCTATGTATGCATGTATACATACATGTATGATAGTATATACATATTGCATACATAGATATATCTATGTATGCATGCATGCATTCCAACATAGATATAAGTATGCATGGATACATATATATATCTATGTATGCATGCATGCATGCATACATAGATATAAGTATGTATGGATGCATGCATGCATACATATGGATGCATGCATCCATACATCCATCCATACATGTATCTATGTATACATACATCTATCTATGTAGGTATACATGTATGCAGACATATATATGTATGTGTGCATGCATACATCCATACATACATGTATCTATGTATGTATGCATGCATGTATCTATGTATGTATACATGTATGCATATACATACATACATACATATATATATATATATATATATATGTATGTATGTATGTATGTATGTATGTATGTATGTATGTATGCATACATGTATACATGCATGTATGCATGTATGCATGCAAATTTATGGATGCATGCATGCATACATACATGTATATATCTATGCATTCATGCATGCATAGATATATCTATGTATGTATGCAATGTGTACATAGATATATGAATGTATGAATGCAAACATGCATGTATGTATGTATGCATGCATGCATACATAGATATATGTATGAATGAATATGTATGCATGCATGCATACATACATGTATATATCTATGTATACATGCATGCAAAGATATATGTATGTATGTATGCAATGTATACATAGATATATGTATGTATGGATGCATACATAGATATATGTATGGATGAATATGCATGCATGCATGCATCAATGCATGTATAGATACATGCTTGTATGTATGGATAGATTTTATGATGTGATGCTAACATCATCAAAATCCACACTTTTATCTGAACTTCAAACTATTATAACTTTCACATTTGATCTTCTTTTTTGATGAAATGAACGTCATTGGAAAGCTCTCATTAGGCTCTTCATTTTGAAATCCATTGTTGACCACTTTTGAGATAGCCTAATTTCACCCTTTATCTAACCCTCTACTCTATGTGTTGACATAAACTTTGACTAAGCGTAACTTTTGCATACGAGCTCCTTTTTTTCCTGTTCAAGTTGCATAGGGTTCTATTCTTTGAGCTCTTTGTAGTGATACTAAATTTGAGATATAATTAGACTATTGAATTTTTTGCCTTTTGGATCCACCTGGATCATTCCTCCCCACTAAGAAGCTTTTGGACCTCCAAAAGTCTATTTTTTTGTATATTTTGAACAAGTGCAATGTTGCCCCACTTGCTGAGTATCATTTGTATGTCCTATTGGAATTTTGAACATATGACGCACCACAAACATAGAGACATATGAGATAGCATTGTTGACATAATTAACCATAAATCCACCAGTTTCCACTATTACATCCATCACCCACATAGCATCAACTAGTAGAAGTAGAAGTAACAAAATTGAAATAATTGATGAAATAGAAAGAGTATCAACATTTTGAACCTCTCGTACAGAAACATTGCTATAAAATGAGCCTTTCAAATCCTCTTTTACCATTACTGGCTGAAGACTTGATTCTTCTTGCACCTAATCCTCACTAGCTACTACAAACATGAGAGTCAGTTTACTACTTGCATTTACAATCATTTTAAAATGTCCTATATTTAAAATTGATCCTCCATTCTTCGTGTGATGAGCTCTTATAATGTATTCAATCCCATTTTTAGCCAAATGATACTTGTTATGTTCCCCATTGAAGATTTCTTTCTTATCATATAAGTATGGGCTACCCAACACAATCTCATAGATATCAACTAGAACCACATCAAATTCAACCTCATCTATGAACTTAGATGTTATTGCAAATCTTAACTTACATTTCTTAGTAACTCGCAATCTATTATCATTGCACACCCAACCTAATGGATAAGGTCTTCTATGTGACTTAGTTTCCAATCCCAATTATTTAACAATTTCTTCTAAAATTAGATTAACTTGGAACCCACTATCTATCAATGTGTCAACTTTAGTGTTCTTTGAAATCACCCTTATATGAAGAAGTTCACACCTTTTACTATCTTCAAGAACAACATGACTTTTTGAAGTGGAACTATATGAAACATCAGTGGTAGAAACAACAAAAATTTTACCTTTCAAAGCCATAGCTGATATTGTTGCTTCAACACTAGAATCTGATCCAAGATCCTGAACAATAACCATAGACTTTTGCTTACACTTATGATCCTTAAACCACTTTGGTTTCAATTCCAGATGCAATTTCCAACACTTCTCTTCTACATGTCCTTTTTTCTCACAATGCAAACATGTAGGTTTGTCACCTTCCTCTTTCTTCAATATGGCTACCTTCTTTCCTTTCTTGATGTTGTCAGGGGGAGAAAATTACTTCTTTGAACTAAAACTTACATTTCCTCCACTTGCTTCAATATGAGTTACTTGAACACATACTTCATCAGAGTTAGAAGGACTAAACATCAATATTGTATGCTTCAAATATGAATGCATTCCACCTATATACTTGAATAAAGTATCTTGGGTATAAAGAGGAATTCCAAGAGTTAATGCCTTCTTCCTAAACACCTGTGTATACTCTTGCACAGACTACCCTTTACCTTGCTTAAGATTTTGCCAATTCATAATGGCTTGTTGCATATAACCCAATGGATAAAAGTGTTTCTTCAAAGCAAAAGTAAATTCATACCAAGATGAAATGATTTTACCATGTGTAGCAAGATCATCCTAGATTTTACTCTCCCACCAGACTAATGCAGTACCTCCTATTCTAAGAGTAGCTAGCTGGATTTTGGAAGAATCATCCAAAATATTTTGAACCTTGCAATACACTTTGATCTACTTAAGCCAATTATCCAATTTTTCAGCATCTAATTCACCATTATATATAGGCAAATCAAACTTTACATCAAGCTTTAACAAGGATTTCTTCACAAAATGTTTCTTTTTAGAAGAATTAGATAGAGAAGAACAAGACGATGAAGAAGATGAAGAGGATGGAGATGAAGGTGTTAGAGTAAATAATTAATATTTAATTATTTATTCTATTGCTTAAGCTTACTTAGGTCATGCATTTATTTAATATTTTTTATTTAATGCATGTTGTGGTTAGTTGGTGACAACACGAGAGTTTGTTCCCTTCTAGTTGTCACACTTATCTTCTACCACCTTCCAGCTTGTTCTACAAGCTTCTATGAGCTCTTTATATTCGGGCTCTCTCTCATTGTATTTTTACAACATCAACACATCATATCATTTCTTCTTGTGTTTGCATTCATGGTGTCTCTCATGTCCGTTTAGGGTTTTTCCCGTGCTCCATGCTCCTCCCCTTCTATGACTTCTCTTTGATAGGTTTCGCATGCAGGTGATCTTGGCGTCTTCGGAGTTGGCTTTCCTCAACTCCAACATGGTATCAGAGCCTTCTTGCTGCAGCTTCGTTGAAGAAATTTTGAAGCCGTGATTTGAAGTCACAAACCCCTAGTTTGTTTGTGTAATTTTTCTTCAAATCAGGGGATCAGCAAATTTTTGGAGCACTTTCAGCCCAAACGGACATCACCATTGGATCCAGAAGGCCGTTTGCAGTCAGGCTTCATATAAAACTTGTCGAATTTGGAGATAGAGCTCTGGGAGGCAAAAAAAATTTCATTTCAGGGCCGTATGGACGAAAAATAGGGCAGTTATTGCATTTTAATTTTACAAATTGCAGCGCCGCCACCGCACCACCCGCGCGCAGCCCGTAGCAGCCGCAGCAGGCAGCGCCACCCAAGCTCCACCGTGGCCCGGCCACCTCCCGTCCGTCGGCGGCTCATCCTCTGGCGCTGCTCTACGGCCACCTCCACCAGCGGCGCAACCTAACTCTGCCGCCCTGCAACCACCTCCGCTCGGCCGCCACCGCCCGACAACTGTGCATGCCGCGTCAGCATCTGCAGCCACTGCGAGGGTGACACGTGGCCTGGGCGCCACATGGCACCTTGCCACGTGGACCCGCCACGTCACCCCTGCCAAGACGATTTTGCCACGTGGCTGCCACATGGCACTCTTTTTTTGCTGCGACGGTTACCAAACCGTCAATTTTAATCCCTCGGTCTGCTGACATTAGCATGACATCATCCTGCATCAGCACCTTCTTGCACCTCTCCTAGGGTCATTTTCGACCTACCTTTGGTTTTTTGGCCATAACTTTTTCATACGGAGGTATTTTTCTGATCCGAAAGAAGCGTCGAAAAGATGGTTTCAAGACAGAGACTTTGGTGTAGGTATTTTTTGGTTTTGATGCATTTTTATTGATTGTTTTTTCTGTTGAAGTGCGTAGTCCTGTTTTTGACTCCGGCATGCATATCTTTTGCGTCCCATGTCATTTTTTGAAAACTTTATATTTATGGAAAGCTGGTTCTATGTACTCTTCAGAAAAGTAGTCCTTTTTCTTTGTTTTTGGCCTCTGCTCTTTCTATCATAGTTTTGGCATTTTTGCTCTATGGTGGATATTTGAAGTGTTTTAGGCCCAAGGATCATTTTCCTGGCATGGTTTGCTTTCTTTTCGACTGTACTTTCTTTTGGTTCAGTTCTTTTTTAGTTCTGATCATTGTAGCTATCATTTTGAAGCACTTTTTATTCTTGCACTGAGATAAACTATCACTTTTGTATTTCGGGAGTCATGAACGTTGTTTTGAGTCAGCTGTGCATGCACTATTTCATAAAGCACCATGGGGGGGATTATTTGTTTGCTGTTTTAGGCATTCTCCCTTTTTCAAGTGAGTGTCCCTTCCATGACATCAGCCCCATGCAGATTTAGTTAGATTGTGTTTTTATCGGTATCTGTACTTCTTTTCCTCTCTCCTCGTTCTTGGTTCGTTTGCATTAGGGGGGGGTTATGTTGTTGTTCTAATGCATCCATGGTTCGATGGTTCGATAGTGTGAACTATGTATTCAGTGGTTGATCCTATATACAAGGCAATTGTAGTGGCTGGCTACCTATGCATTTCGGTGAGATGGATCATCTACGATATAGACATGCTCGGTTCCTACCTTCTTCTTTCATGGAGGTTCTTTTGATCAGAAGTTTGACAGATTTGCAGTTCTTCATGCTTCAGTGATGCTGCTTCTTCATGATCATTCCTTGTTCCTGTTTTAGGGGACATTTTCCCTAGTTGGAGACTTCTTCAGCTCTTCACTGGGTTCTTACCTCTTTTTGGGGGAGGGTTTTTCCCACGTGGTTTTCTCTCTTTCCTCACTTATAGAGGTTGCATTCTTCTTGCATTGTACATGGGTACCTAACATGGCCTCATTGCCAGGACCCATTATGCATTCATCTTAGCTTTGTGAGCTTAAGGCATTTCCCTAAGTTGCACTTAAGGGGGGGTGTTAGAGTAAATAATTAATATTTAATTATTTATTCTATTGCTTAAGCTTACTTAGGTCATGCATTTATTTAATATTTTATATTTAATGCATGTTGTGGTTAGTTGGTGACAACACGGGAGTTTGTTCCCTTCTAGTTGTCACACTTATCTTCTACCACCTTCCAGCTTGTTCTACAAGCTTCCATGAGCTCTTTATATTCGAGCTCTCTCTCATTGTATTTTTACAACATCAACACATCATATCATTTCTTTTTGTGTTTGTATTCATGGTGTCTCTCATGTCCATTTAGGGTTTTGCCCATGCTCCATGCTCCTCCCCTTCTATGGCTTCTCTTTGATAGGTTTCGCATGCAGGTGATCTTGGCATCTTCGGAGTTGGCTTTCCTCAACTCCAACAGAAGGTTCAGGAGGGTCACTACCATTTCCTACTCCTTTGCCTTTTCCATCTTTTGTTGAGGATTTAACTTCTTCTTTCTTCTTAGCCTCATTCGCCTTTCTTAATTTTTGTTCATGTCTCTCTTGGAGAAGAATGTTGACCAAAGCCTTTAATTCCACAAAAGATCTTTGGAATGGTTTTGCATCAAACTCAAGAACATGTTTTTCAGATTCCATCTCTGATTGAGAAAAAATCCTTCTTTTTCCAATTTTTGGATTGAACTCTTCAAGTTCACCTTCTCCTAGCTTCAACTTCAACCTAGTTAACATTCACCACCTACAATTTCTCGGCAAGAATAGGCTCTGATACAAAACATGATCTATAAACTAGGATTTACAATTTTTTAACTTAATCCAAATTACATATTTAATTCTCGATCTAGGCAGTAATTGCGTGGTTATGTATCTTAAACCGTTGAAATTACAAGAAGATTTATGCTTTAAACACTCAAAATTAGCAATGTGTTTAATAACATAAAATCAAGAACATAACTTAAAAAAATGAGAGAAATAAGAAAGAGATAGAAGAGATGCAAACAATTTGATAATAGAGCTGATCAGGTTAGGACTATGTCTCTGGGTCCACTTCTCAATTTGGGGACCACTTTATTAATGTTGCCAGGAAAAACACGCCTTCTTACAACATCCAAGCTTCAACCTTTATAGTTTCTCTCTCTTTTGCACTTGAAAATAATAACTTCATGCTTACAATAATCTCTCACCTACAAGCTCTCTCAAGAATTACAAAACTTTCCCCCAAGAGCAAATTTTCCTTCCAAGCTAATTGTTACATAAATTTTCCCCCATTTTGGTTACATAAATTCGAATCTCCCCCTTTACCAATTTATGGTTGTGAGTTTACTCCATGAATAGGGTTTTTTTTTAACAAATAACCTTATTTAAATAAGGTTGGGCGGATTTTTTTATGGATACATAACAACTCTTCCTCTAAAATTACATATGCCATAAATAACCTATTGGTTGACCTTAATTTTAGGAGGGTAATGTTTGGGAGTTCAAATCCCATTATCCCTTTTCTTAAATTCAAATTAAATAACTATTTAAATTTGAATTTGAACATATTCCCTCTTTTTAAGATTTTATGATGTCATGCTAACATCATCAAAATCCACACTTTTATCTGAACTTTAAACTATTATAACTTTCACATTTGATCTTCATTTTTGATGAAATGAATGTCATTGGAAAGCTCTCATCAGGCTCTTCATTTTGAAATCCATTGTTGACCACTTTTGACATAGCCTAATTTCACCCTTTATCTAGCCCTCTAGTCTGCTTGTTGACCTAAACTTTGACCGAGCGTAACTTTTGAATATGAGCTCCTTTTTTGCTTGTTCAAGTTGTATTGAATTATACTCTCTAAAATCTTTGTAGTAATACTAAATTTGAGAAATTATGAGACTATGCATCTATGCATACATACATGTATCTATGTATGTATACATGTATGTATACATATATATGTATGTATGCATGCATGCTTATGGATAGATGGGTGCATACACATGTATGCATACATGCATCATACATAGATAAATGCATGCATGGATAGACATATATATTCATGATATGCATGCATCCATCCATACATACATGTATCTATGTATACATACATATTGCATACATAGATATATGTATGTATGGATGCATGCATGCATGTATCTATTTATACATACATGTATCTATGTATGTATACATGTATGCATACATATATATGTATGCATGCATGCATGCATACATAGATATATACATGTATCTATGTATACATACATATTGCATACATAGATATATGTATGTATGGATGCATGCATGCATAGATATATGTATGGATATATGTATGGATGCAAGCATGCATGTATGTATACATACATGTATCTATGTATGTATACATGTATGCATACATATATATGTATGTATGTATCTATGCATACATACATACATATATCTATGTATGAAATATGTATGTATACATAGATACATGTATATATGGATGGATGATATGTATGCATACATACATACATATATCTATGTATGTAATATGTATGTATACATCGATACATGTATGTATGGAAGAATGCATGCATACATGTATGCAATATGTATGGATACATAGATACATGTATGTATGGATGGATGCATGCATGTATACACACATGTATGTATGGATGCATGCATGCATATATCCATACATATATCTATGCATGCATGCATGCATTCATAAATACATACATTGATATATGTATGCATGCATGAATATATATATCTACGCATGCATCTATGCATAGATATGGATGCATAGATATATCTATGCATGCATGCATGTAGATATATATCTACATGTATATATCTTGTATGTATGCATGCATAGATATATCTACATGTATATATCTACTATGTATGCATATGCATGTATGCATGCATACATATGTTCATGCATCTATGGATGCATACATACATGTATCTATGTATGTATGCATGCATGCATGCATGCATGCATACATCCATACATACATGTATCATGCATCCATATGCATGTATGCATGCTTGCATGTATGTATGCATGCATACGTCCATACATACATGTATCTATGTATCTATGTATGTACACAATGCATGCATCCATCCATATGCATGTATGTATGCATACATGGATATATACATACATACATACATGTATACATGTATATATATGCATGCATGTATCTATATATGGATGCATCGATATATCTATGCATGTATGTATGCATGTATGGATGCATACATATATACCTACATGTATACATGTATGTATATATATGCATGCATACATATATATCTATGTATGCATGCATGCATCCATACATATACATACATATATATATCTATGTATACATGTATTCATGCATAGATTCTCTATGTATGTATGCAATGCATGCATCCATCCATATGCATGTATGTATGCATGTATGGATACATAGATATATCCATACATATATCTATGTATGCATGCATCCATCCATACATATATCTATGTATACATTGCATCCATAATATATGTATGTATGTATGCATGCATGCATACAGGCATACATATGTATGCATGCATATATATACATACATACATACATACATGTATACATAGATGCATCCATGCATGCATATGCATACATACAAGATATATACATGTATATATGTATAGATACATACATGCATGCATCTATGTATATACGCATGCATACATATATATCTATTTATGCATCCATGCATCCATACATATACATACATACATACATATATATATATACACACACACACACATGTATGCATGCATCCATCCATATATATATTTATGTATACATTGCATCCATAATATATGTATGTATGCATGCATGCATGCATACATGCATACATATGTATGCATGCATATATATACATACATACATACATACATGTATACATAGATGCATGCATGGATGTATGCATCCATGTAATGCCCCACCCGGAGATCCTTAGAAACAAGGATTCAAATCAAGCCAAGATAATTTTTTTTACAAGTATCAATGCACAAGACAACATCATACGGGGATCACAAAGATCGCAACGGAAGACTTCAACACAATCCCGACAACCAACGAATCTCCAAACGCCACTACCCAACTGACACACCCAAACAAAACCTAGATAGCCCCTGTTTCTTGCGTGAGAAATAAAATTAGTCTGGAGTTTCGCACGAGATCTTTCACGGCTTCGCACGAGAAAGTGCGCACTTCGTGTGAGGACTACTGAGCTTCGCGTGAAGATTCACATTCTCGTGTGAGAATTCCCTAAAAGCCCTGTGAAGATTTACATTCTCGCGTGGGAAGTGTATTCTTTTGCGCGAGGAAGAAATAGTCGCGCGCGAGGAAAATACAATTTCGTGCGAGGAAAAAAATTAGTGCAACACAAAATGCAAAAAAAAAGCTAAACAAACAAGGAAACCTCCACACCGGGGAGTATCGGATCCACATAAATCGAGGAATGAACACTCGAGAGCACTAACAGCAAGGAAAGAGGAAAATCTAACCATCTGAAACATAAAAGCAAAGCACATACTGAAATAAACATCACAATGAACAAAAATGCATTTTAGAACTAAACAACCAAACAAGTGCGTGGTTCCTCCCAACCGTCAATAGCATCATAAGACCATCGTGGGTCCTAGCCATCCCCCACACGTAACATCCCAAGCCACCAACCAGATCATCAGTACTGTTGTAATAGGGATGTCACTACTAAAACATGCATAATAACAGCATAAGAAAATCTAACATGCTAGTGATAACGCATAAGATAATCCTACAGTAGATAACATCACCTATCACATGCTAAACATCATAATAAGGGAATGCGCCAAATAAAATAACATCATCTAAACATAATATATAAGCATCCCAATGAAAGCATAAATCACAAGAAAGCATACTCCAGAACTCGAAGTACCAAGTGAAGATATCCAGCAACAGTCGCACTAGGACAAAAGATCATCTTTGTACATCGATCCCTAGCCGTGGTGACGGTAGCTACACCTCCCAACCACATGGCACCCATAGGTCCACACCCGCTGTGCTGATGGAGATAATGATCCAACCACAAACACACATAAAACACACCATCCATGGCTAACACTCACGTCAGACAGTGTGATGGCTGCAACCAAGAACCTAAGACAATGCAAGGAGTACAGGTCCTAGTCAAACATTCAATAGGCTACTATGTAGGGACTAACATCATGGAGAGTCGCTTGGCATCAAAAAGCCCAAGCTAGGACTTGCACAGATTCAACATCCCTCAACAAAAAGGCTCTTGTACCCCAAACCTTTTTATTATCTTAAGTTTTATTACTAGTCACACAATCTATTTAATTTTCACTTAATTAAAGCTTCCTTTGCCAACCCTCTGGGCACAATGATCACCAAGCTACAAGGTAGAAGCCCCCTCCATATGCTACCCTACCCTACCCATGCTCATTGTACAACAAGTGCCTGTGGGCGTGCATACTCCCATCCTAACCCCAATGATCATAACTTCATGCAAATCTATGGAAGATCGGGCCTCGCAAGTCACCCAACAAATGTACGTGCACGTACTCACATGTGGCACACCACCATCACAAAGATGATAATACAAGGATAGGAATGAGAACACAATGCAAAGAAAACACCCAACTGAAAGCAAAATAGGAAAGATGGATTCTACATGAATCCCAAAGCCAATAAAACCATACATCATTAAATCACTCAATTGGCCTCAATCTAAGAGTATGGATTCTACATGAATCCCAATGATGTAACAAGACCAAACATCGTGAAGTCACTCAACCAGCCTCAATCCAAGAGTATGGATTCTACACGAATCCTAGCATTCACGAAACAAAAGCAAAGGTCCAACAAAAACTATAACAAGAAATAAAATCACTCAACCGATCACAACGTTGGGAGTACGGATGTAACATGCATCCCAATGCAACATAAAAGTGCAATAGTGGTCTGACTAATATCCAAACGGATCATCATGTGCCAAGAAAACTCGAGAAAATAGGACGGCATGTAGGACAAGGTCAAAATCTCAAAAATTTGGAAAACTTCAAAATTAAAACCCATTTGGCCTTTGGGTTCAAAAACTCCAAAAATCCAAAAATAAATGGAATCGAACATCATATGCAAAAACTGCCAGCATAACAGTGCAAAATCCCAAACCCTCATCCCAAAAAATAGGAAAATGTTCATACCCGCCCAAACGGGTAGAACTAACATACAAAAATGGAGGGGAACACTAGTTCTCAACCTCCAAACAAATGGCTACCAAAAATAGAAGCAGAAACAATAAAACGGGAAAGCCCTACCTCACAGCCAAAAGGGAAAAACGAGAATCTAAACCATAAAATAAATATCTCACAGAAGTAGCCAAAAATTGAGACAATCCAAGGTTTCCCCGAGCTGGATCCAACAAGCTCAACCTCGCGATGATCCCATGCCCATAGCTCCCACAACGAACAAAACAGTAAATCCTCATGAAGAGGATTTTGGGTTTTACTCTCCAACTTTCCAATTTGAAAGTGAGAAGTGAGGAATTAAATTCCTTTTTGGATACTTATTCACTTTTCGGGTGAATAATTGATTAGGGCATTTAAACAACCAATCTAGTTAAAACCCGGATCGACCCAAACGAAAACAAGCTATTCCTATAAATAGGAATTCCTCTATGGAAACATTGTTAGAAATTAAAATAAATCAATTAAAAAGCCTGAAAACCCAAAAACACATAAATCTCCTGAACAACTTTTGCGACAAAGCGAAACTCTAAATGTACAGACACGCTTATTGGTCTAATCACATAATGCAAATGAGTTCAGATTTAATAATAATTGAAAGGTTTAAATTAAACATTTAATTAAGGATATGTCGACCATACAAAGGCGACATTGGTAAAATATGAATTGCTAAATCACTAACTCCATGTGCCACTGCTAGGGATATAAATCCTGCACACTAAACAACACGATCAAGTGCAATTGCATATAATAACATAGCCAAAGCAATAAATGCATTAAATCACCTAATTTAACCATTTATTTAATTATATTAAAATAATCTATTTACATCACTCATGTTCACATAAAGCATAATAATGTAGGAATGAAGTAAATAACCATAGCATTAAATCCATCACATAACATAATTAGAGGTATGTCCAAATACTAGATAACTAGATATCAACATAGAATACACTGTCATCTCAAAATGGCATCATCATGCAATATGATTAACTGAACAACACAGTAGTCTAATATCTATCATACTATAATCAAAGAGTAACATTTGACCCTCAAGTCATCTCAAATGTAAAACATCACATAAGAACAGATATATCTCAGATCAAAATAAAATAAGGTAAATGTCCGCAGCACATAACCAAGTAATCCAACAAGAACAATCCATTCTAATTACTTAAGCATTTAATAATGATTGATTACTCTGCATTAAGAAGGAATTAAAAAAACATAAGCAAACACAGTCATAAACATGACTAACCACTGCTACAGGAACCCAGTCCAGTGTAGCATGGTAAAAAGTACACAGTGCAATCTTTGCACACATCTCAAGGTAATCATAGAAAAACCTCATGATACCACATCGATCCTGGTAACCATTGGCACAAACCTTAGTGAAGCAAAAATAACATCATAATCTCAAAGATCAATCAAAAGCATAATCAGCACAACTGATAAAGAAACATAAATCCAAACACCTCAACAGTGTAGACCACTCAGGGTCACAATCATGATCCATCACAACAAAAGATCAGCAAGCTTGCATCCATCAGGATGACTTACAAAAGTCAAATGGGAGAGGCACTATATCACCCCCCCCAAAGACTAGGCTTACTCCGTGAAGCCTGCAATCCAAGAATAGAAACCAAACATACCAAGAACAAAATCAAAAGCGAGCAATAGGAATGACTCAACAACTCTGTATAAGTCAAACCCAAATCACTCCAACATTCTCCAACCATAATGTTAACCCCCAAATAGGTTAACCACGAGAGAATGGCTATCACATAGACACAAGGTCCTCCAACAAGGAACCTTCTATGCGCTAGGAAGAACCCAACTAGCCATAGAGTCAACAATACAAGGTAAGGAAAATCCCTCTCTACCTCATTAACAAGTGCCCAACTACAATATGCACCGACCGCATGACCACAAAACCAGGTCAAAACACTAAGAACTTCCAACAAAAGTTGGAATCATGGGGAATAACCATCCCAAACTCCCAAGAATACTATCATGTCACACATGATCATTCTGGAATCCACGTAAACCCACCCTTAGAACAAAGAGGATGAAAGTTTACCAACAAAAGGACACACTTCAAAGGACTACTCACCACCAAGCGTAGGAGCATGACACCTCACCAAGGCACAAAAACTCAACTACCACTGAAACCTAGGGTAACACAACCCAACCGGACAAGATATCACCTTCTCACAAGGTTCAAAGACTTTTGTCAGTGTACACAATCATCAAATGTCTGCATACCAACTCATGAGATGGTAACATGTGTCCAAAGATACCATGTCCCTCTAGCACCATGCTAGGAAAACTACATCCAAACTACCACTAAACTCAATCTCCAACCTCAAGTCAATGATTTAAGAGAAAGCTTGACTAAGATAGTCCACATGAAGATATACGCTTAGGGAGAAGGATACTACAGAGTATTAGGACTAAGAGGGAGTCTCTCTCAACCTCTGCACAAAATCAGCCCAAGATACATTAGGGAACTCACAATTCCCCCAACCATCAACATACTCACAAGAGAACACTAACTGAGCTAGTGGCATAACCACACTAGCCTACTCTCTCAAGAGAGAAAGAATATGGAGATGTGCCAAGGTCAACATCCAGAAAGGAGAATGTAGAGTCATCAAAGAACTGAGTCACTCCCAAATGATAAGGCAACATCATCCACAACAAGGAATGCTCACAAACCACACTACACCTCACAAGGGTGGTTCAGTGCAATAGGAAACACAAACACCCAAGCACGAACTCCAAAAACTACCTAGTAGATTATGAAGACAAGATAACTCTTCGGTTATGAATAACATGAGGATTTAAACTTGTCCAATGGCCATAAATATGATATTTCATGATTGAATTGGCCTCTACTCGAAAAGGTACTGAGAACATTGATCAACAACTCCAAAAGCCATAGCCTCATAGCCAGACTCAGATTGAATCAATTTGAAAAGCATTGAAAAGATATTGACAAGGACTACAACATAAAGGAGCTAAGAGAGACCAAGACCTACGATCTGAGCCACCACTCAAATCAAAATAACAAAGACAAAACCAATAGCCTTGGTCACCAAGACAAGCAATGGATGAAATATCCAAATCCACACAAGAGCACACATGCCCAAAACAAAATAAAGCATGGAATGAAAGGTAAATCACACATTGAAACCATCATTACTTTTCTTTCATAAATTCATTAATTAAGCATAACATAAGCACTAATGCATAATGAACTAAAAGATTTTCAAGCAAGGGTCCAAAAGCCACTATAGAACTAGTACATACCTTTCAATTTCTTTCAAAAATAACATTAAGTTTAATCACCATTTAAACCATTCAGTTACAATAACAACTTTAGACCTAGCAAAGACACACTAGCATGTTCTCCATGATATTATCCCTTGAACGTACTACCATAGGTTCAAGATGAACATGATGGAGTCACAACACACAACTAGACAGCAGTAAAATGCATCCAGAATAGTCATCATGAAACAAAATAAAAAGCCCAAATGGGAGAATTGCCAATTCCAATAGTAAGTACCTAAAAGAGCTCATTTCAACAATAAGTCAAATGTGACAACTGCCACAAAGAGAGTGATAGATACAATTTGATGACTACTTGAAGAGAGGAAAATACTGAAAACCAATGCTAGCCCAACAACATGAGGAAAGTACCTCCAGCCAAAAGAAAAAAAAGTATCAAACAAATCACATTACAAGTGATGACTGCGTACAGTCACACAAGAGGGATAAATCACCACACAATGCTAAGAAATACATCATCCTAGCAATGTTAGAGAACACACTCACACACATCAAATAGTATACCATCAATAATCTCATGCAAATGCAAAAAACAAAAATTTCCATGCAATGCAACATTTAGATATCCATCAAATTAATACAGTTTTACATAAGCTTAAGAACAATCGGATTGGGGACTTAAGTCATTAACCCAAGGATATAATGCAAAACTACTACTTTGCAATGATTCACAATAAACACTCATTTTCAATGAAAGGAACCATTTCATCATTATAACAACAAAATAAAGAATCACAATAAGATTCATTCATTTACTTACAACAAGGAGAAAGCAAGGAACAAAGCACCCAACTCCACAAGGAGAAACAAAGAGGCTCTCAAAGCCAACACATGGACACCAATCAATGGTTCCATCCAAAAAGGGTGACACAAGCAACCAACCAACCAAGGCACATCGATTCCACTAACAAAACTAGGAAGACTCACTTCCCTCTCCACACACTACTCTAGTTGCCTCCACTAGACAAGAAAGTCCATCACAAGTAGATACCAAAGCAACAAGATCATGAGTTCTCACCAAGACACTCGCACTCAACCAATGCAACAACAACTACATGGGAAACATAAACATAGAGATCCCAATGTTTGAACATGGGCTCTGATACTAGATGTAATGCCCCGCCCGGAGATCCTTGGAAAAAAGGATTCAAATCAAGCCAAGATATTTGTTTTTTACAAGTATGAATGCACAAGAAAACATCATACAAGGATCACAAAGATCGCAACGAAAGACTTCAACACAATCCTGACAACCAACAAATCTATGAACGCCACTACCCAACTGACACACCCAAACAAAAGAAAACAACCACCACAACAAGATGAGGGAACAAGAAATGACCACTCATCAACAAAACACCAAGTTGGGGTAAAATGCAGAATCTCAAAATTTGGCTAAGCCTAAAATCCTGAAGCCCTAAAAAATTGGCTAAGTCTGGATCTCTGAAGCCCTAAAATTTCCTAGAATCCATAACTTATCTCCGAGAGGTTTGAAACCTATCTCAAACAATTTGTCGCATATATTAAAATATATCTTAAGTATAAGGAATTAAATATAATTAAATGATATCTTTTAAACCCCTAGGAAATCTGTTTTGAACTAGGAAGGTGTAAAAACCAAAAGGGTGTCCAAAACCAACTTTCAAAATTTCATTCGACAAGCCTAGATAGCCCCTGTTTCTCACGTGAGAAAGAAAACTAGTCTCGAGTTTCACGTGAGATCTTTCACCGCTTCGCACGAGGACTGCTGAGCTTCGCATAAGGATTCACATTCTCGCGCAAGGATTCCCTACGCGCTGCATGAAGATTTACATTCTCGCCCAAGAAGTGTATTCTTTCACGCGAGGAAGAAATAGTCTAGCATGAGGAAAATACAATTTTTCCAGAGGAAACAAATCAGTGCGACACAAAACGCAAACAAAAAGCTAAACAAACAAGGAAACCTCCACATCGGAGAGTACCAAATCTACGTAAATCGAGGAATGAACACTTGAGAGCACTAACAGTAAGGAAAGAGGAACATCTAACCATTTAAAACATAAAAGCAAAGCACATACTGAAATAAACATTGCAATGAACAAAAATGCATTTCAGAACTAAATAACCAAATAAGTGCACAGTTCGTCCCAACCGTCAATAGCATCATAAGACCATCATGGGTCCTAGCCATCCCCCGTGCGTAACATCCCAAGCCACCAACCAGATCATCAGTACTATCATAATAGGGACGTCACTACTAAAACATGCATAATAACAACATAAGAAAATCTAACATGCTAGTGATAACACATAAGATAATCCTACAATAGATAACATCACCTATCACATGCTAAACAGTAGTAAGCAATAGATATATTACTAAAGCAAATCACATCATCTAATCATATGCTAAACATCATAATAAGGGAATGTGCCAAATAAAATAACATCAACTAAAAATGATATACAAGCATCCCAATGAAAGCATAAATCACAAGAAAGCATACTCTGAAACCCGAAGTACCAAGTGAAGACATCCAACAACGGTCCCACTAGGACAAAAGATCGTCTATGTACATCGATCCCTAGCAGTGGTGAAGGTAGCTACACCTCCCAACCATGAGGCACCCGTAGGTCCACACCCACCATGTTGATGGAGATAATGATCCAACCACAAACACACATAAAACACAACATCCATGGCTAACACTCACGTCAGACAGTATGATGGCTGCAACCAAGAACCTAAGACAATAGAAGGAGTACAGGTCCTGGTCAGACACTCAATAGGCTACTATGTAGGGACTAACATCATGGAGAGTCACTTGGCATCAAAAAGCCCAAGCTAGGACTTGCACAGATTCAACATCCCTCAACAGAAAGGCTCTTGCACCCCAAACCTTTTTATTATCTTAAGTTTTATTACTAGTCACACATTTTATTTTATTTTCACTTACTTAAAGCTTCCTTCGCCAACCCTCTGGGCAGAATAATCACCAGGTTGCAAGGTAGAAGTCCCCTCCATATGCTACCCTACCCTACCCATGCTCATCGTATGACAAGTGCCTGTGGGCATGCATACTCCCATCCCAATCCCAATGATCATAACTTCTGGCAAATCCATGAAAGATAAGGCCTCTCAAGTCACCCAAAAAATGTACGTGCACGTACTCGTGTGTGGCGCACCACCATCACGAAGATGATAACACAAGGATAGGAATGAGAACACAATGCAAAGAAACCACCCAACTAAAAGCAACATGGGAAGGATGGATTCTACACGAATTCGAAATCCAATAAAACCATACATCATTAAATCACTCAATTGGCCTCAATCTGAGATTATGGATTCTACACGAATCCCAATGATGTAGCAAGACCAAACATCGTGAACTCACTCAATCGGCCTCAATCTGAGAGTATGGATTCTACACGAATCCTAGCATTCACGAAACAAAAGCAAAGGTCCAACAAAAACCATAACAAGAAATAAAATCACTCAACCGATCACAATGTCGAGAGTACAGATGCAACATGCATCCCAATGCAACATAAAAGTGCAATAGTGGTCTAACTGATATACAAATGGATCATCCAGGTCCACGAACCAAAATGTGCCAAGAAAACTCGAGAAAATAGGGTGGCACGCAAAACGAAGTGAAAATCTCAAAAATTTGGAAAACTTCAAAATTAAAACGCATTTGGCCTTTGGGTTGAAAAACCCCAAAAATCCAAAAATAAATGGAATCGGACATATGCAAAAATGGCTAGTATAACGGTGCAAAATCCCAAACGCTCATCCCAAAAAATAGGAAAATGTTCATACCCGCCCAACTAGGTAGAACTAACATATAGAAATGGAGGGGAACACTAGTTCTCAGCCTCCAAAAAAATGGCTACCAAAAACAGAACCAGAAATAGAGTAGAAACAATAAAACGGGAAAGCCCTACCTCACAGCCAAAAGGGCAAAATGAGAATCTGAACCATAAAATAAATATCTCGCAGAAGTAGCCAAAAATTGTGGCAATCCAAGGTTTCTCCAAGCTAGATCCAACAAGCTCAACCTCGTGACGATCCCACACCCATAGCTCCCACAACGAAAAAAATAGTAAATCCTCATAAAGAGGATTTTGAGTTTTACTCTCCAACTTTCCAATTTGAAAGTGAGAAGTGAGGAATTAAATTCCTTTTTGGATACTTATTCACTTTTTAGGTGAATAATCGATTAGGGCATTTAACTGGCCAATCTAGTTAAACCCCGAATCGACCCAAACGAAAATAGGCTATTCTTATAAATAGGAATTCCTCTATGGCAAAGCTACTAGAAATTAAAATAAATCAATTAAAAAGCCTGAAAACCCAAAAACACATAAATCTCCTGAACAACTTTCGTGACAAAGTGAAACTCTAAATGCATAGACACACTTACTAGTCTAATCACATAATGCAAATGAGTTCAGATTTAATAATCATTGAAAAGTTTAAATTAAACATTTAATTAAGGATACGTCGACCATACAAAGGGGACATTGGTAAAATATGAATGGCTGAATCACTAACTCCATGTGCCACTGCTAGGGATATAAATCCTGCACACTAAACAACACAATCAAGTGCAATTGCATATAATAACATAGGCGCAGCAATAAATGCATTAAATCACCTAACTTAACCATTTATTTAATTATATTAAAATAATCTATTTACATCACTCACGTTTGCATAAAGCATAACAACATAGGAATGAAGTAAATAACCATAGCATTAAATCCATCACATAACATAATCAAAGGTATGTCCAAATACCAGATAACTAGATATCAACATAGAAAACACTATCATCTCAAAATGGCATCATTATGCAATATGATTAACTAAACAACACAATAGTCTAATATCTATGATACTGGAATCAAAGAGTAACATTTGACCCTCAGGTCATCTCAAATGTAAAACATCACATAAGAACAGATATCTCTCAGATCAAAATAAAACAAGGTAAATGTCTGCAGCACATAACCAAGTAATCCAACAATAACAATCCATTCTAATTACTTAAGCATTTAATAATGATTGATTACTCTGCATTAAAAAGGCATTAAAAACACATAAGCAAACACAGTCATAAACATGACTAACCACTGCTACAGGAACCCAGTCCAGTGTAGCATGGTAAAAAGTACACAGTGTAATCTCTGCACACATCTCAAGGTAATCATGAAACAACCTCATGATACCACATCGATCCTAGTAACCATTGGTACAAATCTCAGTGAACCAAAAATCACATCATAATCTCAAAGATCAGTCAAAAGCATAATCAATGCAACTGATAAAGAAACATAAATTCAAACACCTCAACCGTGTAGTCCACTCAGGGTCACAATCATGATCCATCACAACAAAAGATCAGCAAGGTTGCATCCATCAGGACGACTTACAAAAGTCAAATGGGAGAGGCACTACAATCCATGCATGTATATACATACATACAAGATATATACATGTATACATGTATAGATACATACATGCTTGCATCTATGTATATATGCATGCATACATATATATCTATGTATGTATGCATGCATCCATACATACATACATACATACATACATACATATATATATATATATATATATATATATATATATATATATATATATCCATCCATATTCATGTATGTATGCATGTATGGATGCATAGATATATCCATACATATATCTATGTATGCATTCATGCATCCATGCATATATCTATGTATAAATTGCATCCATAATATATGAATGTATGCATGCATATATATACATACATACATACATACATGTATACATAGATGCATGCATGTATGTATCTATACATGTATACATGTATATATCTTGTATGTATGCATATGCATGTATGGATGTATATATACATGTATACATGTATAGATACATAAATGCATGCATCTATGTATACATGCATACATACATAGATACATGTATGTATTGATGCATATGCATGCATACATACAAACATGTATGTATGGATGTATGCATGCATGCATGCATACATAGATACATTGCATACATCCATACATGCATACATACATAGATATATCTGTGCTAAATGCATACATACATGCATGCATCTATGTATTCATGCATACATACATAGATCCATGTATGTATGAATACATACATACATACATACATACATATATATATATATCTGTGTTTGTGTGTGTGTGTGTGTGTACATACATACATATACATGCATGCATATATCTATGTATACATAGCATACATACGTAGATATATCTATGCATACATACATACATACATATATGTATGTATGTATATATATGTATATGTACATACATACATATGCATACATACATATGCATGCATATATATATATATATATATACATACATCAATATGCATGCATGCATGCATGCATCCATACACATATCTATGTATGCATGCATATATATATGTACATATATACATATGCATTCATGCATACATGCATTCATCAATATATCTATGTATGCATGCATGCATACATCCATACATATATCTATGTATACATAGCATACATAATAGATATATCTATGCATGCATGTATGTATACATAGATATATATATATATATGTACATACATGCATATGCATGCATGCATATATATACATACATACATACATGTATACATGTATGTATTTATGTATGCATCCATACATGCAAGATATATGTATGCATGGATGGATGCATGTATACATAGATAGATACATGTATGTATCGATGGATGCATGCATATCTATGTATGTATGGATGGATACATATACTTATGTATGCATGCATGCATCCATACATAGGCATGCATGCATATATACACATATACATGTATGTATGGATAGATGCATGCATGAATGAATCTATACATATATCCATACATAAATATATCCATACATTGCATACATACATAGATATATCTATGCATGCATGCATACATAGATATATGTATGTATGCATCCATAAGTGCATACATACATGCAGGATATATGTATGTATGGATGGATGCATGCATATGTATGTATGTATGGATGTATACATATATCTATGTACATGCATACATACATGCAAGATATATGTATGTATAGATGGATGCATGCATACATCTATACATACATAGATACATGTGTATATATATATATATGTATGTATGTATGGATGGATGCATGCAGATGTATGTATGTATGGATGGATACATATATCTATGTATGCATGCATGCATCTATACATATATCCATACATAGATATATCCATACGTTGCATACATACATAGATATATCTATGCATGCATGCATACATATATATATGTATGTATATGTATGTATGCATCCATACATGCATACATACATGCAGGATATATGTATGTATGGACGGATGCATGCATACATGTATAGATACATAGATATATATTTGTATACATAGATACATGTATGTATGGATGGATGCAAGAATATCTATGTATGTATGGATGGATACATATATTTATGTATGCATGCATGCTTATATACATAGATATGTGTATGTATGGATGGATGCATGCATGCATCTATCCATATAACCACACATATATGCATGCATTCATACATACATATATCTATGTATGCATTGCATACATACATAGATATATCTATGTATGCATGCATGCATCCATAGATATATATGTATGCATCCATATATACATACATACGTACATGTATACATGTATGTATGTATGTATGTATGTATGCATCCATCCATGCATACATATGTATGCATGCACATTTATACATACATACATACATGTATACATGCATAGATACATATATCAATACATAGATACATGTATGTATGGATGTATGAATGCATCCATACATGCATGCATACATACATATATCTATCTATGCATACATACATGGATACATGTATGCATTCATACATACATATATGTATACATGCATACATACATGGATACATGGATGTATACATAGATATATGCATGCATCCATTCATACATATATCCATATATATATATCTATGTATGCAATATGTATGTATACATATTGTATACATAAATATGTGTATGCATACATACATGCATGCATGCATCCATACATATATCTATGTATACATGCATGCATGCATGCATCGATACATACATATATCTATGTATGCAATATATATGGATACATAGATACATGTATGTATGGATGGATGCATGCATTCATGTATATATACATAGATACATGTATCTATATGTAGATACATGTATGTATGGATGCATGCATGCATGCATCCATTGATACATACATGCATGCATCCATACATCTATGTATACGTACATGTATCTATGTAAGTATGTATGGATGCATGCATGGATAAATGTATGTATATATGTATGCATCCATATATATGTATGCATACATGTATACATACATAGATACATGTATGTATACATCCATACATGCATGCATCCATGTATCTACGTATACATACATGTATCTATGTATGTATATATGTATGTATCCATATATATGTATGCATACATGTATACATACATAGATACATGTATGTATACATACATACATGCATGCATCCACACATATATCCATACATATATCTATGCATGCATGCATTTATCTACATATAAATACATGTATCTATGTATATATACATGTATGCATCCATATATATGGATGCATACATTTATACATACATGGATATAGATGCATACATGTATACATACATAGAACCATGTATGTATACATGCATGCATCCATACATATATCCATAAATATATCTATGCATGCATGTATCTATGTATGTATACATGTATGCATCCATATATATGTATGCATACATGTATCCATACACAGATACATGAATGTATACATACATGCATCCAGACATATATCCATACATATATCTATGTATGCATGCATGCATGCATGCATTGATACATACATATATCTATGTATGCAATATGTATGTATACATAGATACATGTATGTATGGATGGATGCATGCATGCATGCATATGGATGTATGCATATGCATTCATAGATACATGTATGCATGGATGTATGCATGCGTAGATATATATATGCATGCATGCATGCATGTGTAGATATATATATGCATGCATGCATGCATGCGTAGATACATGCATGCATATGTATGTATGCATATGCATTCATAGATACATGTATGTATGGATGCATGCATATATATATATATATATATATATGCATGCATACATGCATATGTAGATACATACATGTATCTATGTATGATGTATGCATGCATGCATGCATCCATACATAAATATCCATATCCATAGATATATGCATGTATGTATGTATATGCATGCATGCATACATACATATATATGTATCCATGCATATATATACATGCATACATACATGTATACATGCATGTATGTATGTATGCATCCATAAGTGCACACATACATGCATACATGCATACATACATAGATACATATATATGCATGCATGCATGCATTCATACATACATCTATCTATGTATACATTGCATCCATACATAGATATATCTATGTATGGATGCATGCATACATAGATATATATGTATGTATGCATGCATGCATACATATATATGTATGCATGCATATATATACATACATACAAACATGTATACCTGCAGTCATACATATATCAATACATAAATACATGTATTTATGGATGTATGAATGCATACATACATGCATGAATACATACATATACATATACATATACGTATACATGCATACATACATATATGTATCTATGCATACATACATGGATACATATATATATACATGCATACATACATGCATACATAGATGTATACATAGATGCATGCATCCATTCATACATATATCCATACATATCTCTATGTATGTATGTATACATATTGTATACATAAATACATGTATGTATACATACATGCATGTATCCATACATATATCTATGTATACATGCATGCATGCATGAATCCATACATACATATATCTATGTATGCAATATATATGGATACATAGATACATGTATGTATGGATGCATGCATGCATGCATATATCCATACATATATCTACGCAAGCATGCAACCATCAATACATACATGTATACATGCATGCATCCATACATACATACATAGATACATGTATGTATACATAGATTTATGGATGCATATATGGATGCATACATGTATACATACATAGATACATGTATGTATACGTAGATACATGGATGCATGCATAGATATATGTATGGATATATGAATGGATGCATGCATGCATCCATCCATACATACCATCAATGTATACATACATGTATCTACGTATGTATGTATGGATGCATGCATGTATACATGTATGTATGGATGGATTCATGCATGCATCCATACATATATCCATAAATATATCTATGCATGCATGCATGTATCTACGTATACATACATGTATCTATGTATGTATACATGTATGCATCCATATATATGTATGCATACATGTATGTATATGTCCATACATGCATGCATCCATGTATCTACGTATACATACATGTATCTATGTATGTATACATGTATGCATCCATATATATGATTGCATACATATATATATGTATACATACATGTATACATACATGTATACATACATGTATACATACGTAGATACATGTATGTATCCATCCATACATGAATGCATCCATGTATCGAAGTATACATACATGTATCTATGTATGTATACATGTATGCATCCATATATATGTATGCATACATGTATACATACATACATGCATGCATGCATGCATCCATACATATATCTATGCATGCATGCATTTATCTATGTATACATACATGTATCTATGTATATATACATTTACACATCCATATATATGGATGCATAAATTTATACATACATAGGTACATGTATGTATGTATACATACATGCATGCATGCATGCATGTATCTACATATACATACATGTATCTATGTATGTATACATGTATGCATCCATATAGATGTGTGCATACATGTATCCATACATAGATACATGTATGTATACATACATGCATGCATGCATGCATCCATACATATATCCATACATATATCTATGCATGCATGCATCGATACATACATATATCTATGTATGCAATGTGTATGTATACATAGATACATGTATGTATGGATGGATGCATGTATGCATGAATTCATACATAGATACATGTATATATGGATGGATGCATGCATCCATACATATATCTATACCTATATCTATGCATGCATGCATCCATCCATACATACATGTATCTATGTTTACATATATGTATCTATGTATATATGTATGTATGCATGCATGCATATGTATGGATGCATATGCATTCATAGATACATGTATCTGTTGATGCATGCATGTGTGTATATATATATATATATATATATATATATATATATATGTATGTGATGTACGAGCATTTAGAGGTATAAGGGCAATCCTGTCTCACCTAAAAAAATGTACTTAGACTTAATTTCTGTTTCATGTGTTTTCATTTTTGGCTACCCATTTGGGTCAAATAAAAGTTCTAACTCTCATAGTTTCACTATTAGTGTTCTAGGATAGAGTATTTGAACACCTTGGGATATGTGTAAATGCTAAAAAAAATAAGAGTATGTAATTGAGCCATCATTTTGGTGAACTAAAAGGTGTAAATTGGCTGGATGAATTTAATTGTAATTTAGAGCATTCTAAAAAAAGAATCAGGTCAAAAGGCCCCACAGTTTGAAAGTTATTGTAGTTTTTCAATTTTTGGAGACCTCCTAAGAATGCTTCAAAGTCAGGTTAGGGGCATTAAATGACCTCAAAAAGGGCCAAAAATGGGGGATGAGCAAAGCCTATCCATAGGGCTATAGAGCACTTCGAGAGCTTTCTGGAAATGTAAATGGTTCGTCAATTGGAGCTATGGTTCAAAAGTTATGCCTCCCGAAAGTTCGATTACCATTTTTGGATTCTTCTAGATTTGCACCAACTTCTAACATGGCTTTTGGAGCCTTCTACTTGATTGGTGGATACCTATGAACACTTTCTAGAATGTATTCCTAGTCCTTAACCCTCCAGAGTCTATTTAAGGACATTTTTGGCATTGTAAAAGGCAGTTTGGAATGGAGTTTGAGAGAAGGTACTGAAAGGAGAAATTATATCTAGATTTATGCTATTGTAAGCCCATAGGGCATGTTTTGAAGTCTATTATCTCAGTACTTGAAGTATTAGCTTATTTACAAAGTTAATAAAACTTTCCTTTCCTATTATGTCCATTTTGTGCTTGGATGGTATCTCCATCAAGTGGTATCAGAGCTATTTTTCTTGAGTGTGTAGACAGAGCACCGATTGTGAGGCAGTTTGCACTAGGACTGTGTGATTGTTGGTTTGTGTTAAGAATATGCCTCCATGGAGAGAGTGTGGTGGAAGGGTTGGAGCTATTAATCTTGAGGAGGTTAGAGCCCTCCAAAGGCAGGTACAAACATTGCAGGACGAGCTCCGTAGAGGAACAAATGTTGCCGCAGGTGACAACAGTGAGGATGACAATGAAGAAGAAGAAATTAGATCAGAAGGGGAATTTGACATGGAAGTTCTGAATGAGGTAGAGGAAAGGCTTTTTAGGTGATGCAGGAGCATCCAGAGGTATAAGGGCAATCCTGTGTCACCCAAAAAAATGTACTTAGACTTAGTTTTTGTTTCATATGTTTTCATTTTTGGATACCCATTTGGGTCAAATAAAGGTTCCAACTCTCATAGTTCCACTATTAGTATTCTAGGATAGAGTATTTGAACACCTCGGGATACATATAAATCCAAAAAAATAGGAATATGTAATTGGACCATCATTTTGGTAAACTAGAAGGCGTAAATTGGCCAGATGAATGTAATTGTAATTTAGAGCATTCTAGAAAAAATAATAAGGTCAAAAGGCCCCACGATTTGGAAGTTATTGCAGTTTTTTGAGTTTTGAAGACCTCCTAAGAATGCTTCAAATTCAGGTTAGGGGCATTAAATGACCTCAAAAAGGGCTGAAAAAGGTTCATCAATCGGAGCTATGGTTCAAAAGTTATGCCTCCCAAAAGTTCGGTTACCATTTTTGGATTCTTCTAGATTTGCGTTGACTTCTAACATAGCTTCTGGAGCCTTCTATTTGGTTGGTGGATGCCTACTAGCACTTTCTAGAATGTATTCTTAGTCGTTAACCCTTCGGGGTCTATTTAAGGAGATTTTTGGCATTGTAAAAGGCAATTTGGAGTGGAGTTTGAGAGGATGTACTGAGGGAGAAATTATCTCCAGATTTATGCTATTGTAGGGCCATAGGGCATGTTTTGAAGTTTATTTTCTCTGTACTGAATGTACTAGCTTATTTTTCATTTAATACTATTTTTTTTTTTCTGTTGTGTCCATTCTATTCTTGGGTTGTGTCCCCATCATTAGGGTCATTACTAAGTTTGGAAAAAGAGCTACAATTGATGTGGGTGTATTTTCAGGAAATCTAAAATCAGATGAGTTGATCAACTAGATCAATGAACTAGAAGAATACTTTGAGTATGAGGATATCAAGGACCCAGATAGGGTTAAGTTTTCAAAGGCCATGCCAAAATCTGGTGGCAAGGGGTTCAATTGGAAAGAAATAGAAGAGGAAAGGAGAAGATCACAAGGTGGGATTGCATGGTGGACAAATTGAAGAAGCAATTCATTCCTATGGACTACGAGCTTGATTTGTTTAAGAAGATGCATGGGTTAAAGCAAGCAAGAAGATCAGTCCAAGAATACAAAAGAATTTTTATCAACTTTTGATTAGAGCAGGGCATGCAGAAGCAAATAAGGAGAAGGTTGCTCGTTATATCAATGGGTTGCAACCTAGCATCCACGAGGAATTAAGTTTAATAAGAATGACCAGTGTTGAAGAGGCATACCATTTTTTCCTACAAGTTGAAGAGAAGCTGAATAAATGGTGTGAAGGGAGACAAAGAGGGCATCATCAAGGAGGAAGGGGAAGTGGTAGGTCATCTGGAGGCCGAAATGAAACCCACAAGAAAAATGAAGATGTGGGTACTAGCAAAAACTAGAGGAATGAGGGTTTCAACCGCTTCTGTGATCAACACTTTGAAAATCAAAGAGGAAGAGGTAGAGGAAATGGAAAAGGAAGAGGAGGCTTCCGTGATACCTCTTTCTATTGCAATGAAGAAGGTCATTGTGCCTTTCAATGCCCTCAATGACAAGGAAGGATAGATAGGAGAGCTGAGGGTCAAGCTAGGGTTGCTCATGTGAATGAGGATGCATAGTCACCACATTCAAAGGATGCAAAAAGAGGAGAGACTTTAGTGAATGAAAGGGTCCTACTAAATGGTGAGATTGAACTAGGACAAAGGAGGAGTTTATTTCGTACTAGGTGCAAATCTGAGAAAAAATGTTGTGATGTGATCATTGATGGTGGTAGCACTAACAAATTGGTGTCAGAGGAGATGGTCTCTAAGCTAAAGCTCAAGAGGGAGAAACACCCCCAGCCCTATTGGATTGCTTGGGTGAAAGATGATCATAAGGTCCTGGTAAGTGAACAATGTCTAGTGAAATTGAAAATTGGGAGTTACCATGATAAAATTCTTTGTGATGTTATTCCAATGGATGTTTGCCATCTATTGTTGGGGAGACCATAGTAGTTTGATAGGCATGCAATACATGATGGTCATGCAAACACATACTCTCTAAAAAAGGATGGAGTTCGCCACAAACTAAAGCTCATGAAAAAGGAAGGTGAAAAGGTATGTATTAGTGCTAGGATTTGTCTTGTTGATGGAAGAACATTTTTAGATGGAGTGAAACATCAGTGTATGTGCTATGCTTTGATTCCTAGGAAAGATAAAGAAGGTAGTAGTGAAATACCACTTGAAATTTCAGATTTACTAGGAGAGTTTGGAGATATTGTCTTTGATAATGTTCCAGAAGGATTGCCACCATTAAGACAAATTAGTCATTAGATAGATCTAATTCCAAGAGCTAGTTTTCCTAACAAGGCTGCTCACAGGATGACTCCTACTAAAATAGAGGAGCTAAATAGACAGGTTTGAGAGCTATTGAGGAAGGGCTTGATTCGAGAGAGCCTGAGTCCATGTGTAGTACCTGCAGTACTAGCACAAAAGAAGGATGGAGAGTGGAGGATGTGTACAAACTCTCGAGCTATAAATAGGATAACCATCAAGTACCAGTTTCCTTTGCCAAGAATGGATGGTCTTATGGATTGCTTGAGTGGAGCTCAGTACTTAACAAAAATAGATCTCAAGAGTGTCTATCATCAGAGACAGATATGAGAAGGAGATGAGTGGAAAATGGCCTTCAAGACCAAGGATGATCTTTATGAGTGGTTAGTCATGCCCTTTGGATTGACGAACGACCCAAGCACATTCATGCGGCTTATGAATGAGGTACTTAAGAAGTTCTTGGGAAAATTTTTTATTGTCTATTTGGATGATATTTTAAGTTTCAGCAAGACTTTGGAAGAACATTTATTGCATATTCATAGTGTCATTGAAAGGTAAAGGGAAGAGAAACTGTTAATTAATTTGAAGAAGTGTATCTTTGCAAAAAGGGAGTTATTCTATTTGGGGTTTTTTATATCACCTAAAGGTCTCAAAATGGATCCAAAGAAGGTAAAAGCCATCTTGGAATGGCCTACTCCAAGGTCTGCTACTGAGGTAAGATCATTTCATTGTCTGGCTAGTTTTTACAAGAAGTTTATTAAGAATTTCAGTGGCATATGTGCACCCCTAACTGGCACAATAATAGGGGATAGAAAGAGTTCAAATGGACTACAGTAGCTACAAGAAGTTTTGAAAGGCTAAAGAAGAAGGTGACAGAACAACCTATGTTGGCACTTCCAGATTTTAGAAAGGTGTTCTAGGTGGATTGTGATGCTAGTGGCAGCGCTATTGAGGCTATATTAAGCCAAGAAAGTAAGCCTATTGCATATTTTAGTGAAAAATTGAATGATGCAAAGAAGTATTTTGTTTATGATCAAGAGTTCTATGCAATAGATATATGTATATATGCATGCATGGCTATATATATATATATATATATATATATATGTACATACATACATATGCATACATGCATACATACATATATATGTATTCTTGCATATATATACATACATACATACATGTATACATGCATGTATGTATGTATGCATCCATACTTGCACACTTACATGCAAGATATATGTATGTATGGATGGATGCATGCATACATATATACATACATAGATACATGTATGTATGTATGGATGCATGCATGTATCTATACGTATGTATATATATATATGTATATATATGTGTATATATATATATATATATATATATATGCATGCATACATG
This sequence comes from Cupressus sempervirens, assembly GCA_028749045.1. NCBI lineage: Eukaryota > Viridiplantae > Streptophyta > Pinopsida > Cupressales > Cupressaceae > Cupressus > Cupressus sempervirens. The sequence continues at coordinate 413,925,312 of CM053790.1, forward strand.
TATCTATGTATGATGCATGGATGCATGCATCATACATAGATACTATAATCACCTAAAAATGGTCATTTAGACTATTAGCCCCTTCTCAAAATTTTAGCTAAATTAATTTAATCATTTACCTAGACCAAATTGCTAATAATCAATTTATTTGATTATAACCTATAGTTTGACTATGCTATCCTAAGTTCATTATTTGATTAAAAGAACATGTCCCCTTTTAATTAAATAAAACACCCCATTCTTCTAACCCACTTAAAGTGCACACATAAAGTCCTTTTTCTATTTTACAAAGTGAGACTTTTGTCTTATGTGACAGGTCAACTTATATTCTATTGGTTGTCTTGTGTGTGCATATGGATCACTCCTCTTTTCGAATTCCACAATTGATCATCCACCACCTTTATCTTGATCTCCACCGTCCATACATCTTTAAAAGGGAGAGAGCTTTCCCCCTCAAAGGATCAATCCATCTTTTGAATATTGTCATACTGCAGGTTTTCTAATAGGTTTCCTTGGAGCTTTGTGGAGAACTTCTTTTCCTTGTCTCATTCTCTCATTTCCTTCATATTAGTCTTAAGATCATATTGCATGATAGTGTAGTTTCCTTTGCAAATAATTAGATCACATAGATTAATATTTGGATTTGTAACATTCCCATCTCATTTTTAGCATAGCTTGCATTGTGCATCTCATCCTACTTTAGTTTCATTTTTGCATTGCATGATCCAAGAGTTCTTTGACACTAACACTCTTGCTCTTGTCTAAAGAATCTCCCATTTTGTAGTTTACTATCAAGGGTTGTATTTCTAAGGCTCAGCTGAGAGCTCCTATATGCTCATTTGTATGCCCCTTGTACTCCATGACTAGGGAGCTCTAAGTCGGCATTCGAGCTTTCCAATCTATGGAGAACCTCGAATAGAATGATTTAGAGAAGTGCACCTTTTCTAGTGTACATTTTTGGCACCCACCGTGGGGCAGGACTATATGTTCCACCCTACCTTTTCTTGTTTTTGCTCACATTTTCCGTATTGCTCTGTATTTTCTTTTTTTTTATAGTCACAGTGTTGGGCGACATTTTTCTAGTCTTCCGTGACAGTTCACAGTACTATTGTGTGACACTTTTTTGGAAATAGTGTCACGCTCGCAGCCTGTATATTGTCACCCTATGTGCAAAATTATATCGCACTGATAAAGTAAAACTGTCACCTAAACAAAAACTGTCGCCCTCCTATACTGAGAAGTATCCCGCAACTTTTGTTTAGCAAAAAGTATCGCCTGACATATTTTTTGCTCGTTCCTTGAGGGATTTGATCAAATTTCTTCGTAGCTGGCTTGCTTTCCTCTTTAAGAAAATTTCTAAACTATTTTACAGAGGTTATAATTCATGGTTTTTATGATTATTTTGTGCTAACTTATGGGTTAATGAGTTGTGATTGCAGGTTGCCCTTTTTGTGAAGAAAACATTGAAACCTTGCATACAAAAAGAACGCATATCAAAGCTTCAAATGCGCAAGGGCTACTAACATTGTTTGCAGGGTTGCACAAAGCATAAAAACCCAAACTTGCTTGATTTTTTGTTTTCATTTGCGGCATTGAATAATTGTTCATTTTTATAGGCACATAAAACTTGTGATTGGAATCTTTTGGTAATAGGAGAGTATGCTCTTCACCCTTGTGGTGAATCAAAAATCTTGACTTGCCATTTGGTTTCAAAGGCAAGGGGTAACTAAATCTTCCTGGCGTGCTTGGGAGAAAACAATTGGAATAGGAGAGTATGCTCTTCACCCTTGTGGTGAATCAGAAATCTTGACTTTCGAAAATTGATCCACTTTGTATAGTTAGGATCCTTTAGAGGGCCTGCTCTTGGACAACCTGAGAGGGATGACCCAAGTTGGCACAAGCCGATTACTTGGCTCTTCCAACCCACTATAAACTCAAGGCTACCAAAGATACAAAACTTTGGCAGACGTAGTGTTTGTCTTCGCCTAGTGTGATCACTTATGGGATTTTGACCATAGGGAGATCACTAGGAAAGAATGCTTAAGGTACTCTTGTGATCATGAGATCAGTTACTCATCGCAAGGTGAGGTGTCCCATAATTGGAAGCAAGAGGGACACTATGAACGGAAGCCCGATCTAAATATCTTAAGTTAGTAACTACCCTTTTTAGCCGCTCAACTTCTTGGTGCAAGGATCGATCCTAGTGGACTACCTGGATCACCCCAAGATTTACACTCACCATATGTGTTCTTTTGGTTGTGCTTATGGCACTTCCATGACAAAGCCAATATCTCTTGTGGGCAACCACTTGGTGTGAGGCGAAGGAGCATCAAGCGTGGGCTAAGTTGTTGAGTAATGAACCGTGACTCTAAGGTAGATTGCTTGGCTATTGTTTTTGATGTTTTGACTAGTGTTAACGTTCTTACAACATAAAAATTCCAATAAAGAGTTATTAAGAAGGCTGTTCTGATATCCCAAGTGCGTATTGACAAGGTTGTTTTTACCCTTGATCAATTTTTTTGAAGACATGTTACAACACTTACTATTTGCAAACCTTGCTGTTTACTGATACAAGCTAAGATGAAACACTGTCTGATTGAAACGACTGTCTGATTAACAAATTGAAATGAACTCCAAACCAAAAAATTGACTTTTTTTACACAAAACTAGCACTCTGTCGCACGCTTTCACAAGAAATATCGCGCGACATTTTTTTCAAAAATTATGTCGCACATCAGTAGTAAATTATGTCACACTGTGTCTGATATTTTGTCGCACTTGGTATAAATATCTGTCGCCTGAACAAAAAGTATCGGACTGTTCCTAAAATTCTATCGCACGACATTATTTGCTAAACTTATGTCACCCTCCTTTTGAGAAAGTATCGCCCAGAGTCATTTTGAGTCAAAAATAGAGTTTTTCGTCAAATTTGTTTGGTCTAAGGAGTGTCACGCTAGTCACCCTTGATCCTGGCCACGTATCAGTGTGTGAAGAATTCATCCTAAGTTGAAAAGATGGGTTTAGTCTATCGAATGTAAGTCTTGAAATGTCTTGATAAATCACTTGTCAAAATTCAAATATTATTTTTCTAGCTATCCACTATTGAGCTTCTCACTCGTTCGCTCGGCTTGAGTCACCCGTGCTGTAAGATCTTGAGCACTGTTTGACAAGCCATCTAATCACATTTTGACAAGTGACTAGTCCTGATCGTAAAAGCTTCAAATTTGTCTCGCTCTTCTTGTCCTACTAAACAAAGACAACTTTTTACATGCTGGTCACAACTAGATATCAAGGTGGTAACGGTAGCCACACGCCTTTCATTTTCAAACAATTGGTAACACCACCCAAACATGCTAGCAAACAACCTTGTGATAAGAATCTTGAATTTTCTCAAACACAAATAGCTAACGTTCAGCACAACCCACTTTATAGTTTTGAAAATCCATTTGGTACACCCTTTGAGACACCTAAGGGTATGAGTGGTATAGTCACTATGGTGCATCCTGATGAAATTAAACGTCGCTTAGAAGAACAAGCACGTGAAACCCAAAAGACTTTGGAGGCTATATACGCTACGGAGAGAGAAAATCAACAAGCTAAAATTGACAATCAGGCACGCTATGAAGGATATAAATGAACTTGTCCTCGAAATCCCTTTGAAAATAATGACGGTAATCACACGTCTCCAAGGACTCCTAGAGCTGCCGCTGGCGTATGTCCTTCACCTAAACCATCTCATCATGATAGTGATGAAGAAGTAACTAGCGAAGATGTGATCAAATTTCAACAAGATGGCTTCGCCCAAAAACTAATGCTCAGAGCTTTAGAGGAAAATGGAGACCAATACTTCTGATACATGGCAGCTAGGGGATGGAAACTCCCTCAAGGTTTTAATGTTTAACATATTATCCCAAAATGAGAGCCCACTGAGGCTGAAATCTTAAGGGAAGAAATACAAGAACTAAGAAAACAATTTACACAACTGCAAACTTCAAAAGAGCCACCTAAGACATCATTTGTTGAATCAATTTGAGCTCTTTCATTTGATAGGAGTCTATACATGCTACCATTTCCTAAGGATATAGAGGTTCCTAAGTATGACAAATTTGATGGAAATGGTGACCCTCATGACCATGTGAGACATTTCTATGCTATTAGCATGGACTTTATGCATGACGACACCTTTCTTATGCATTTGTTCCCTAGAAATCTAAGAGGACAAGCTATGGAGTGGTTCAAAAAATTGAGTCCTCATCTTAAAACATTTGATGAACTTGCGCAATGTTTCATCCAACAATATTCATACAACTTTCAACGTCTTGTGACAGTGCTAGACTTATGCAACATCAAACAAAGACCAAGAGAGTCTTTTGCAATATACCTTCAACGATGGAGATCTTTATACTCTCGGTATCCTTGGCAAGTGCCTGAGGCTGAAAAAATTGACATCTTTGTCAACACGCTTGTACCCAAATTATACTTTGATCTAAGAAAATAGTTATTCACATCCTTCAACGCCATGGTAGAAAGTGCATATCGCATTGAGGATGTTGCTATCAAAAAAGGTGATATTGCCATAAACAAGGATAGAATTAACAATGGGAATAGTAAAGACAAAGGCAAACCTTGGAACAAAAACAAGTATGTTGTCAATGACGGAGTAGTGGACACTCCTAAGACTAAGGAACCTGCATTTAACCTTTCCAATGCCATCTATGCAGCAAAGCAACAAGAAGGTTTGAAACCACAAACCTTTGACAAAGGCTCTAAATTTGCAAAGAAGTGACGTGTTTACACACCTATGGTCGAACCTTATGAAGTGGTTTTCAAAACCTTAATTGCAAACAAATTGGTCACCTTGCCAGAAAACTCACATCCTTACGATCCACTAGTTAGACCTCCATGGTGGAGAGAAGATCATACTTGTAGCTATCACCGAAGTAAGGGACATAATACAGAGAATTGCTTTAAACTCAAAGATGTAATTCAAGACCTCATCGAAGCTGGCAAAGTTGTTATAGATGGCCTTGTTGAGAATACTGATCATAAGGCTTTCCAAAAACCATTACTTGAATATGAAAAGGGTGAGACCTCAAGGGTAGCTACCAAAAAGAATCATGACGCCAAAATCAGTTATGCTTATGCTAACACTGATAATGTTATAAGCATGCTTGAGCCCATTGAATATGTATGTATGGCAAGCTCCAACAATGACAACTGGCCAAATTATGATGCTGAAGATGAATGACCAAAAGTGGTCTTAAGGACACAATCCACTCCTCAAAATCATACTGATACTAGACCCAAGGTAGTACTTCGGGTAGCTGAGTCTTCATCTTCTCAAGGTGAACCACTCAATGCTATCACTAGGGGGCAATCTAAGGTTGTCCTAAAAGTTACTAATGATCCTAAAAATGCTTCATCATCTAAACAACCAATTACTTCCAAAATCTCCAACTATGATCTTGTTAGCCAACTGCAACGCACGCAAGCACAAATCTCCATTTCTGAATTGCTAGAGTTATCTCCTTTGCACAGGGATATCCTTGAGAAAGCTTTACGTGCTGCCAATGTTCCCACAGATATTGATGCGGAACAATTCCAAGCTATGGTGAACCACATCTCCTCGCCTCACTATCTCACCTTTTCTAAAGAAGATGACCGAGCTCTCAGTCATCCCCATAACCTTGCTCTTCATATCAAAGTTCAAATCTTTTGTTCCCGCATCCGTCAAGTCCTGATAGGCAATGGTGCAGGGTTAAATATCATTTCGTTCAATGTAATCCAACAATTGGGAATGTCTGAATTTTCCATCGATCCTAAGTGAAAGATCACTATAAAGGCCTATGATGAGGTTGAAAGGCCTTCTAAAGGTCTAATTGTACTACCAATCAGAGTTGGTCCAGTTGAGAAGAATTTCATTTTCCAAGTCTTAGACATACCACTTGCATACAACTTGTTGTTGGGATGACCATGGATTCACGATATGCAAGCAGTACCCTCTACATACCATAAGTGCATTAAGTTCCCTTTTAATGGTACTAAAGTAGTTGTCCTTGGCGACAACTCTGTGTCTATCAACACATTATTTGTTGCCGAAACGCTAGTCCCACACAATCACTCTTCTCATGAGCTAGCACCATCTTTCACAAAATGTGAACAAAAATTGAAAATGATGAGCCTTGGTATGGGCGAGTATACTTTGGATTCTATTGCTGCCTTACCAATTTCCCCTCGGTCTTATGAGAAACCAACTATTGCAAAGAAGTCTTTTGCTTTTGCTATGACACTTTTTGGCACTTTTGTGCAATCTTCCATACCACTAGAAGTAGAGAAGGAAGAACAAGCCATTAGGGACTGGATCTATAGAGAAGAGGAAGACGAGGAGGTTACAATGACTACCCCTATTTCTCCCAAAAAATATGGAAAAGGCTATAAATTTCTGACAAAAATGGGCTACCAGGGCCACGGGTCCTTAACCAGTTGTAAGAACGCTCTAGTTGAACCTTTAAGTCACACTCAAGGTCATGATGCTTGAGACACTGCTGGTCTAGGCTTTGGGCTAGACAATAATACACCAAACTGTAGTCAAAGATTACTCATGTCTAGTAAATCGAAGGATGATGACTCTCCCGTAATTGCTACTATTGCACAACACGAAGACTTTGTTCCTCTCACTTCCCTCCTTTGGGGAAAAGAGATAGTTACTGCTAATAATGAAGAAGCTTCTCCCTCCCAACAATAGGAACAAGAAGGGTCTACTTCTGAGGACATAAATAGAGGATGAATTAGGCAGAATATTGCTCATCTCATAGATAGGGGTCAAAGTACAGATTCTCATGAGTATTGCATGGGAAAGCCTCTCTGATGCATCTTGCGAGCTAGGGGTGGATGTCATTCATGCCTATGCAACCCAACTCGATGTAGTCGAATGGTCTAGTATGGGGTCAGATGAGTTTGACTCACAACATGTCTCAATGGATCACGCTAGTTCCTCTAGGACTATTCTTGAGCTGGACTCTTTTGTGAAATTTTCTATAGGCTCAACTTCATAGGTCACTAGAGATGACTCCTTCCATATCAATCACATTGAAACTTCTCCCTCACTCTCGCTAATTTACCCAGATCTCATAGATTGGTCTATTCAAAATCAAAAACCTGAAATATGGTCTTTCCAAAATGACTATGAGATCACTTGTTATCTAAACACAATTGAACCTGTCATTTCTTCCACCAGCGAACCCGCGGTTAACATGATGGAATCGGATGTCAAGTACCTCAGTCAAAAAATTAAAAGAAAAAATAAGCGATCAGACAGTGAAAACCACATTGTAGCGGTGTCTGACCCTCAAAAAAGTAAAAATAAAGACGTATCTAATGGTGAAAACCTCTCTGAGGCACCTATAGATGAGGTACTTGGTAGTCTGCCAAGCTATTTCCAGGATAGATCTTTGGTTCTAGTCAAACCTACACAACCTATCAACTTGGGAATAGAAGAATGTCCTCAAATTATCCATGTAGCTCAATCTTTGTCAGACAAAGAAAAGCCACAGTTTGCTTAGTTCTTTCAAGACAAGAAAGTCAACTTCGCATGGACATACTCTGACATGCCAGGGCTTGATATAGATCTCATCATGCATCACTTATCAATCTCAACAGATGTCAAGCTTTTCAAATAGAAGTTAAGAAAAATGCATCCACATGTTGCTCTACTGGTCTAGACAGAGTTAGAAAAACTATTGAATGTAAACTTCATTAGGGCCATTGATTATGCTGAGTGGATTTCCAACATTGTACCTGTCTCCAAGCATGAAAAATCCATACGAGTCTGTACTGATTTTAGAGATCTCAATAAAGCGTACCCCAAGGATGACTTTCCACTACCAAACATTGATATGATAGTGGACATGACTGCAGGTTATGAGATGTACTCGCTCATGGATGGATTTTTTGGGTACAACCAAATAAAGATAGCTCTAGAAAACCAAGAAAAGATAGCCTTTACATGTGCATGGGGTACCTTTTGCTGGAATGTCATGCCTTTTGGGCTCAAAAATGTTGGCACTACATATCAAAGAGCAATGACAACCATCTTTCATGATATGATGCATAAAAACATGGAAGACTATGTTGATGACACATTGGCAAAATCAAAGAAATGAGACACACATCTCAAAGACCTTAGTTTGATATTGGACCGTATGGAACAATTCCAACTTAGGTTGAATCCAAAAAAATGTGCCTTTGGTGTCACTTCTAGAAAATTGCTAGGTTATATCATTTCAGCAAAAGGCATTGAGGTTGACCCTAAAAAGGTCCAAGCTATCATGGATATGCCTCCACCAAAGACTATCAGTCAGCTTAGAAGTCTGCAAGGACGGCTACAATCCATAAGAAGATTTATCTTTCAATTAGCTTATAAGGCTCAACCTTTCAATAAAAATCTGCATAAAGGATCTACCCATATTTGGAACAGTGACTGTCAACAAAGCTTAGACCAAATCAAAGGCTACTTGGTAAAACTACCAGTTTTGATGCCACCCATTCTAGGAAAACCTTTGATTTTGTACATTTCAGCTACGGATTCTTCTCTAGGAGCACTCTTAGCCCAAAGTGTTGAGACGGGTAAAGAAAGAGCCATATACTATATCAGTCAAACTTTGGTGGCTTATGAACTAAATTATACAAGTATAGAGAAGGCATGCCTTGCTGTAGTTTTTGCCTCCCAAAAACTTTGGCATTATATGTTGGTCCATACAGTTCACTTGATTGCCAAGATAGACCCTTTGAAATATTTATTAAGTAGAGTTGCACTTACTGGTCACCTTGCTAAACGGATGATGATTCTTTTTGAATTTGACATTCAGTATGTTGAATGTAAGGCAATCAAAGGATAGGCCATAGTTGACCAGTTGGCTGACTTCCCACTTGAAGATGTAGCACCTATACAAATTGAGTTTCCAAATGCCTCAATCATGAACATTATTGATAGAACATGGAAAATGTTTTTTGATGGATCCCATACACAGAATGGAGTAGGAGCAGGGGTGTTGTTTGTTTCCCCTCATGGTTATACGATCCTAAAGCCCTAAAAATTATTATTCCCATGTACAAACAATATTGCAGAGTATTAAGCATTAACAAATGGGATCAAAATGGCCCTTGAATGGCGAATAACTGATCTACACATCTATGGGGATTCTCAACTGGTTGTGAACCAAGTGAATAATGAATATCAAGCAAAGGATGATAAATTGATCCCTTATAAAAAGTTGATAGATGCTCTAAGGAATTATTTTACCTTTGTAACATTCCAACAAATTCCTAGAGCAGAAAACAAGGCTACTAATGCTATGGCTACCTTAGCATCTATCCTCCAATTACAAGAACATGAATCACAATTTGAGTTCCTGGTGGAAGAATTGCATCATCCAGCCTATGATTCTTCAGATAACCAGGTGATCTACATTGTTGTGGGTCACGATTCCTCCCGCTATGCAGCTATTTTCTCCTACCTACATGATCAGGTTATTCTCGAAACCCTCACGTGCAACCAAAAATGCCAACTCCTTCATAATGCCTCACACTACACTTTGGTCTCTGGTGAATTGTATAGGAGGGGTCTAGACGGAACGTTGCTTAGGTGTTTAGAGCTAGAAGAGTCTGAGAAGGCACTTGCCGAAGTCCACGATGGAATTTGTGGGGTGCATTCTAATGGCCTTGCACTTGCCTAAAAACTACTTAGGATGGGTTATTACTGGCCCACCATGCAAGTTGATGCTGTGCGCTATGCAAAGTCTTGTCAAAAATGTCAGCTCCATGGTAACTTGATACATGCTCCTGGGCGAGAATTAATCCCTTCTATGACATACTGTCCATTTCATCAATGGGCCTTTGACTTGGTAGGAAAGATTCATCCAAGCTCATCCAGCGGTCATAAATTCATCATCACAGCAATAGAGTATTTCACTAAATGGGTTGAAGTTGTACCATTATTTGCTACTACAGGCAAACATGTTGCCCTGTTTATACTGAATCACATCATTTATTGATATGGTATGCCATCCTCTATTGTTACGGATAATGGAGGGCAATTCAAGAATAAGGACTTAAAACAGCTATGCAAAAAGTTTCAAATTAAACAACACTGGTCCTCCATTTACTATCCCCAAGGGAATGGCCAAGCTGAGGCCTCTAATAAAACACTGCTGAAAATCCTACATGGCACAGTTCACAAGTCTGGGAAAGATTGGCACTTGCAAATAAATTTGGCACTTTGGGCCTATAGAACCTCTATTCATACTCCTACAGGGGCTACACCCTTTTCTCTAGTGTATGGCTCTGAGGCTGTTCTCCCATTAGAAGTCAAGATACCTTCTTTGCGCATCTCCTTACATGGGTTAATAACCGATGAAGATCATAGAGCTATGCGAGTACAGGAATTAGAGACTCTGGATGAACGACGCAAGGCTGATTTTGATCACATGAGAGCTTATCATAAGCACATGTCTACACAATATAACAAAAAGGTTCACCCCTATGAGTTCCAAGTTGGTGAACTCGTGCATAGAGAGAATCCCAAAAATCAGCAAAATCGAGAACAGAAAGGGAAATTTGAACCTAACTGGTTAGGTCCTTACATTATCACAACAGCATTTGGGTCTGGTGCTTACTAGTTGTCTACTTCAGAGGGTGAAGAACTTGCAGAACCTATCAACATTCCACACTTGAAGAAGTTCTATCCTTAGAGGCTTGCTACTCAGCTATCTTGTATATATCTATGAGCCTGAAAAAATCCTAAAAATCAGAAAATGTCCTGAAAAAATAATCATCTTAGTGAAAAACTCACTTTGATGTATCACCAAAAAAAAAAAAAAAAATCTGTCAAAGTGGTGAAAACCTGGAAACGGGCGCTACTTGAAACCCTTGCACCTATGTCTATCAATCTCAATCATCCACTTCGCTACACATTTCCTAGCTTGGAATTTTTTCTTGTCCTCATCTCGAGGGCATAGCTACTTAGCCTATTGAGGTATTCTTGTGCATTAGGGTTTCTTTGACAGCTCACAAAATAGTGTTTCTCAACACTTCCCCCACTTTGACATCAAGTGTTTTTCAACTCTTTACAGATAGTTTACCTACAGTCTCTGATGTCATGATATTTCTCACTATCAGAATCAAGTCTAGAAGAAATGGCCAAGTGACTTACACACACGCACTTTAACATTTAAACGACTGAGCTATGCTGATATTTATCTACTTTGTGTGTTGTCTATGATGATTTCTTTTCCATGTGTTCCCTCCCTAATAGTCTTTTGAGGATGTCGTTGACTAGAAGACTGGGGGCATGGGACATGTTTTCTTGATTTCTACTTATGGGTATACTTTGTTTGTCTATAGTCTTGTAAGCATTTATGCTTGACCTATTCAACATTTTGACTTACAAATGTATCATCCTTGACTGTTTTGCAAGACCACACTCAGGGTTTATCCTGGTGCTTATGCCTTGATACAGGTGTAATCTTACTAAATTAAACTTAGGGAATCTAATCGTGTAGTTATCTTGACTTACATGTCTCTAATGCTTAGATTGGATTTCCACATACCTATCTAATATTGATCATATTCATATCCTCATAGTTATACTAGTGATGGTTGTATGATCTCATGATGTCCCTAATAAATGCTCAATGATGAAATTAAGAGTCTAAATGTTATGTGCTTCTTGCTGGTAAATCGCTTTGCATATTAGCTTGCATTTTAGGTTCATTTTCTAGCTTAGTCTTGCATTCTTGCATGTGGGAAGAGCTCTCTCTCTTCATCTTTTTCATGGACATATCAGTTAGTTTCTTTTATCTTTCACTTCTACTTGTCTTTTCACCTTCTTAATCTTTCGCTACATTTCTTTGCTAACCTGTCATCACAAGGGGTTAATCCAAAAAATCATCATATACGATCTATCCAAGTGTCACATTTTCACAAAAACATTTAAATCTATACCACCCATATGAGAGATCAAAAACAATACACATAAGCATATACACATACATGAGCTAAAAACAAAAATTGAAACATCACATGAAAGTTGAAACATACATTTTTGAGACAAGTACACAAGAATATCGATAAACCCAGTATCTCATATATATATCAAATGTGTCATGGTACATATACAAATGTGAGATCCAAAATCTGGATATATGTCTCAAAAATACATAAGGTACAAATCAAAACACAATGTCATGTCTGACTGCCACCCTCTGCGGCTAGTGCTGGCCCTGGTGGAGGAGCCTGTCTCCTATCTAGTGCCTGCACTGCACCCTCTGATCTACCCGCTCACTCTAAATAATCAGGAAGACCCTGTCTTGGTGGTACCACACTCCTATAGGCGGCATCATAGTAGGTAGCTCAGGCACCATGATGCATTGTCTCTTGTCTCGCAGTATCCCACTCTCGGCGCAGCTCATCTACTCGTGCTCGCTCATCCATCAGCTGCTAATCCTATACTACAATAGTCACTTGAAGTGCCTACATCTCTACGTCCAAGGTACGGATCCTCGCACCCTGCTCCTCTCCTCCTGCTGGCTTATCTACAGGTGCCTCTACCCCCACCGCTCGCCGCCTCCTCAAGGGCACCTCCTCCTCTCCTCCTGCCGGATGCTCTGCAAGTGCCTCTAACCTCACTTCTTGTTGTCTCCTCAAGGGCACCTCCTCCTCCTCAGACTCCGAGGACTCCTCTGCCGCATGCCTTGCCTGCACTCGCATTCTCCTCCACCCTGCTCGGGAACTCTCCCCCTCCATCTGCCTCCCGCCTCTCCCTCCTCCTCTACCTCCTCCTCCTCTGTCACCACCTCCACCTCCCACTCCTATAGGTGTTGCATCTGGATGTGTGAATTGAGGGAATGGGTGTCTCTGCATCTCATAAAGATACCTCAGATTAGCCCCTACATCTGCCACATCTGGGTGATAATCCCAGGGAGTCGCCACTAGTGTTGCAGTATCCCGAACTGCTGTATGATAGTCCAGCATCAGCAACCATCCCAATCCCTCATCTATGCACATCCAAGCATAGGTAGTAGTCTCCACTAAAACCACTTGTCAATTTGCAAACTATCGCCATACAGGACTGATCACAAACCACTCTACAATGTCTGTGCTCCGACCCACCAGTGGTCTGCTATACCGCATGTAATCTAACTCCCATGAATCTGACCACCGCTGACACTCCCGGTATGGTTGCCATGTGAATGCTATTAGCTCATCAAAAACGCATCAGTAATAGGTCACATCTCCACTATGCCTCTATGGGATGAAACCTTTATAACAAAAAATGTACGACTGGCTGCGCTCTCGTGGCTGCACCCGTGGTCGGATCACAGCAATGTGCTCCCAAGCCCAGATCTGCGCTAACACTGCTCCGCATGCCCATGATCCACCCTCATGATATACTATATCATGAAGCTCATGGTACATCTCTGACAATATCATAGGCCCCCATGCCATCCTACATGGTCGGGAGATCAGATCATATACCAACCGACCCCATCCTAGTGGAAAGCTCTTCTGGCCTCGATCTGTCACCAGGGCCTGGGCTACCAAAGAACATAATAAGTTGGGCAAAGGATAATCATATCCATACTTAGTCATCAATCTCTCCCAACTCAAGTGGCGATCCAAAATGGTCACATCCTGGAAAAGCTCCTACACTCGTGCTCGCCCCTCTATCAGGGTCGTATCATAGTACACCTGTGCCATCGTGAAAACTTAACATCAGTACACATGGCATCCAACATTGAAATGGCTAAATCAACAAACTACTAACCAAGTAACTTACTGGCTCACCATGGCATGGCACTCGCAGAATACGATATACATCCTTCGAGGTAATCGACGCCTCGCTGGTCAGTAAGTGAAAGGTGTTATGCTCACTATGCCACCTCTCTACCAATGCAGACAGTAAACCATGGTTCACTCGAATATGGGGCATCCGTACAACCTAACACAAGCCCATAGCCACTAGCACAGTTTGCTCCTCATCACTCAAATGCTGCACAATGCGCAAACCAACCACCCTGGGAGCTCTAATCTGTAATGCCAGGAATACCTCCTATCCAAGTAAAACAAGCAATCATCAGTAATAGTCACATGATGAAAAAAAGCATTCAGAAAAACAACAAAACTCTCAGTACGACACTTTTTACAAAGAGAGTGCGAAACTTTTTTTGAAACAGTGTCGCATGACATTTTTTTACATAGTAGTGTGACATTTTTATGTCGTGCGAAATTTCGCACCATGTTATGCGACATTTGGGTGTGGCTTATGTGACACATTTTCCTGAATGGTGCGACACTTTTTTTGAAAAAAAGTGTCACGTGATAATATTTTTGAAGCCGTGCGATACTTTAAAAAGTATCGCGCAACTTTTTTTCAAAAAGCTTGAAAACATGCAAAAAACTCACAAAAAGCTCAAAAAAGCAACAGAAAGATAGTCACTTACCGGCGCCCCATATTGCTTTGGCCGGTTGTGCAACCGGCTACGCTCGAAACAGTGTCGATGAAGAGGAATGTTCACCTGAGCCATGATGCTATGTCGACCACACAAAATCTCTCAAATCACAAAAAGATAAATGAATAGTGAAAATGACACTGGCACCCCTTTTATAGCCTCCAACCTCATTTTGACCTAATTTTTAAAACTCCTCGAAATTGCGCAAAAATTGCACCCCTAGCTAATTTTGATGGTCTACTACTAAGGTAAGATTATTTCATTGTCTGGTTAGGTTTTACAAGAAGTTTATTAAGAATTTTAGTGGCATATGTGCACCCCTAACTGACACAATAATAGGGGATAGAAAGAGTTCAAATGGACTGCAGTAGCTATGAGAAGTTTTGAAAGGCTAAAGAAGAAGGTGATAGAACAACCTGTGTTGGCACTTCCAGATTTTAGAAAGGTGTTCCAGGTGGATTGTGATGCTAGTGGAAGTGCTATTGAGGCTGTATTAAGCCAAGAAAGTAAGCCTATTGCATATTTTAGTGAAAAATTGAATGATGCAAAGAAGAAGTATTTTGTTTATGATCAAGAGTTCTATGCAATAGATATATGTATATATGCATGAATGCCTATGTATGTACATATATATATATATATATATGTACATACAGACATATGCATGCATGCATACATACATATATATGTATTCTTGCATATATATACATACATACATCTATACGTGCACACTTACATGCAAGATATATGTATGTATGGATGCATGCATGTATCTATACGTATGTATATATATATATATATATGCATGCATGCATACATGTATCTATGTATGATGCATGGATGCATGCATCATACATAGATACTGTAATCTCATCTAGACTATTAGCCCCCTTCTTAGCATTTTGGCTAAATTAATTTAATCATTTATCTAGACCAAATTACTAATAATCAATTTATTTTATTATAACCTATAATTTGACTATGCTATCCTAAGTTCATTATTTGATTAAAAGAACATGTCCCCTTTTAATTAAATAAAACACCCCATTCTTCTAACCCACTTAAAGTGCACACATAAAGTCCTTTTTCTATTTTACAATTAAAAGAAAAGGCTTGTGAGACTTTTGTCTTATGTGACAAGTCAACTTATATTCTATTGGTTGACTTGTGTGTGCACATGGATCACTCCTCTTTTCGAATTCCACCATTGATCATCCACCATCTTCATCTTGATCTCCACCGTCCATACATCTTTAAAAGGGAGAGAGCTTTCCCCCTCAAAGGATCAATCCATCTTTTGAATATTTTCATGCTGCAGGTTTTCTAATAGGTTTCCTTGGAGCTTTGTGGAGAACTTCTTTTCCTTGTCTCATTCTCTCATTTCCTTCATATTAGTCTTAAGATCATATTGCATGATGGTGTAGTTTCCTTTGCAAATAATTAGATCACTTAGATTAAAAGTTGGATTTGTAACATTCCCATCTCATTTTTAGCATAGCTTGCATTGTGCATCTCATCCTAATTTAGTTTCATTTTTGCATTCAATGATCCAAGAGTTCTTTGACACTAGCACTCTTGCTCTTGTCTAAAGAATCTCCCATTTTGTTGTTTACTAGCAAGGGCTGTATTTCTAAGGCTTAGCTGAGAGCTCCTATATGCTCATTTGCATGCCCCTTGCACTCCATGACTAGGGAGCTCTAAGTCGGCATTCGAGCTTTCCAATCTATGGAGAACCTCGGATAGAATGATTTAGAGAAGTGCACCTTTTCTAGTGTACATTTTTAGTGCCCACCATGGGGCAGGACTATATGTTTTGCCCTACCTTTTCTTGTTTTCGCTCACATTTTCTGTACTGCTCTGTATTTTCTTTTTTTTTACAGTCGCAGTGTTGGGCGACATTTTTCCAGTCTCGCGCGATAGTTCACATTACTATCATGCAACACTTTTTTGAAAATAGTGTCATGCTCGCAGCCTATATATTGTCGCCCTATGTGCAGAATTATATTGCATTGATAAAGTAAAACTGTCGCCTAAACAAAAACTGTTGCCCTCCTATACTGCGAAGTATCGCGCGACTTTTGTTCAGCAAAAAGTATCACCTGACATATTTTTTGCTCATTCCTTGAGGGATTTGATCAAATTTCTTCATAGCTGGCTTACTGTCGTCTTTAAGCAGATTTTTAAACTATTTTACAGAGGTTATAATTCACGATTTTTATGATTATTTTGTGCTAACTTATGGGCTAACGAGTTGTGATTGTAGGTTGCCCTTTTTGTGAAGAAAATATTAAAACCTTGCATAGAAAAAGAACACATGTCAAAGCTTCAAATGCACAAGGGCTACTAACGTTGTTTGCAGGGCTGCACAAAGCATAAAAACCCAAACTTGCTTGATTTTTTGTTTCCATGTGCGGCATTGAATAATTGTTCATTTTTATAGGCACATAAAACTTGTGATTGGAATATTTTGGTAATAGGAGAGTATGATCTTCACCCTTGTAAGAAATGATAATGTTGAGCAAGGAACGAGAAAAAATCCAAGTAAGTTAAGTGTGAAACAATGTTACCATAAGATAAGCAAACTCCAAGAGCATACACCAAGATGGTTCAACAATGGAGACAAGGATTTATAAGGGGAAAGCAAAGAAAACCCCTTGTGAGTATTATGAATGAAG
Organism: Cupressus sempervirens; assembly: GCA_028749045.1. NCBI lineage: Eukaryota > Viridiplantae > Streptophyta > Pinopsida > Cupressales > Cupressaceae > Cupressus > Cupressus sempervirens. Next base: position 413,942,494 of record CM053790.1, read on the forward strand.
GCAAATGCCTAGAGAAGAGAGAGAGAGAGAGAGTTGGAGCAAAAGCAGCTCAATACAATAACATCAAGTGCTAAGATTGTGTTGAAGAAAGAAGGAGGAGCATCTCTTATATAGAGATGAGAGAGGAGTTGCATTTGTAACTCCCATTTCTATGAATGCCACATTCATAATAGGTGTGTGCAAAGTGTCACAATCCTCTTAAGGAGGATAAACTAAATAAAGAAATAAACAAGAGTTGTGCTTACATGTGGAATAAAGGACAAATAATGACATGTCCTCCACATGTGTACAAGTGGACAAACTACATTTAGGGACCCTTGGAATATCCCAATTAATATATATATCCAAGGAAAGATTAACCTTTCTAACACCCCCCCTTAATCTTTACTTGGGGAGTTTACTTCAACGGGTTGTAAACCCAATTTTTTACGATTGAACTGAAATCTCTCTTTAGAAAGTGGTTTGGTTAAAATATCAGCCACTTGATCTTCTCCTTTACAATAAAGAAGAATAATTTGATTGTATTCAACTTGTTCTCAAATGAAGTGATGTTGAAGTGAAATATGTTTGGTGCATGCATGATAAACTGGATTCTTTGCCAAGGCAATAGCACTTTGATTGTCACAATATATAGGTGTAGGTGATTGTTGAGGTAGATCCAAATCATCAAGAAGTCTTCGAATCCACACAGCTTCCTTAGCTGCATTGATACAACCTTTGTATTCAGCTTCAGTTGAGCAGAGGGAAATAGAGCGTTCTTTTTTGCTTTTCCAAGAAATTGGACCTGAACCAACAAAGAAAAAATAACCACAAGTGGATTTCCCATCATTGGGATCTCCACCTAGATCGGAATCAGTATAGCCTTGTAAAATAAATTCAGAATTTGCATCATAAAATAATCCCATATTAATAGTTTTTTTAATGTACCGTAAGATGCATTTAGCAATTTAAAATGAGTTTGTTGAGGTTTAGACATAAATCGAGAAACTAAACCAACACTATAAGCAATATCAGGTCTAGTAAGAGTTAAATAATTTAAACTTCCTACCAACTGTCTATACAAAGTTTCATCAACAAAAGGAGTATTCATATCATTCATTAATTTAGTTCCTAATTCACATGGAATTGAAAAATGGTTAGAGTCATTCATCTTAAATTTTTCTAAAAGATCATATGCATACTTGCTTTGAGAAACAAAGATACCTTTAGGAGTTTGAAAAATTTGCATACCTAAGAAATAATGTAAGATACCTAAATCTGTCATTTGAAATTTCTGTTTAAGTTGGAATTTAATATCAGAAATCAAAACGTCTAAACTAGAAGTGAGTATTAGATCATCTACATAAACAATAACAATGATAATATCATCTTTAGTAAGTTTAATATACAAATTAGGATCATTCTTACTTCTAGTAAAACCTTGAGAAACAAAGAAAGAATTAATTTTAGAATACCATTCTCTAGGTGATTGTTTAAGACCATAAATAGATTTGTTCAATTTGCAAACCAGATTTTCACTACCTTTCTTAACAAATCCAAGAGGTTGAGCCATATAGATTTCTTCATGTAAATCACCATTTAAGAAGGCACTTTTAACATCCATTTGATGAATGGGCCAATTCATTTTAGATGCTAAAGCAAGAACTAATTTGATAGTAGGCATCTTAGCAACAGGAGCAAAAGTTTCATTATAGTCTAATCCTTCAATTTGTGAAAAACCTCTAGCAACTAGTCTAGCCTTGAATTTACTAATTTCATTATTAGTATTCAATTTTGTTTTGTATAACCATTTACATGAAACTATATTCTTTCCATGAGGTAATTTGACTAAGTCCCAAGTTTGATTAGCAAGTAAAGAATCATATTCCTCTTGCATGGCTTTTTGCCAATGAGGTTGAGAGTTAGCTTGATCAAAAGACTTAGGATCATTAGAATTCATAATAGTAGTCATCAAAGCATAATTACAATAATTAATCCTTCTATGTTTAATTCCACCAGATCTAGAAATATAATCATCAGCTTCATTGATTAGGTTTTGAGCCCATTTAGGTTTACATTTAGTTGTAATGGAATTATCACTAGAGGAAGACTCATTAGAAATAAAAGTATCATTAGTATCTACTTGAGTATCATGAGTTGTAGGAGCAGAAATAATCGGTGGTACTTGATTTGAAGGATTAAGAGAAAGAGTAGGGTTAAGAGAAGGAGGTTGGTCCTCCACCAACACAATTTTAGTGCCACTGAATTCTTCATCATGTGTAGTAGAGAAATCATGAACTCCATTTTTTGCAATACAAACATCTCTAGCAATTTGAACTTTGTTAGTAGTGGAATCATAAACACGATAACCCTTAGTGTTTTCATCGTACCCAACAAACATATAAGGAGATGACTTAGCATCTAATTTATGCCTTTTCTGTTTAGGCGTATGAACATAAGAAATAGAACCAAATATCCATAAATGATGTAAATTTGGTTTCCTACCAGACCAAGCCTCTTCTGGAGTGATAGCCTTGAGAGCTTTGGTAGGAGTCCGATTAAGAATATAAGTTGCACAAAACATGGCTTCAACCCAAAATTTATAATGCAAATTCTTAGCATGCAACATGCTTCTAGCCATTTCAACAATGGTCTGATGCTTTCTTTTCGCCACACCATTTTGTTGTGGTGTATAAGGAATAGTAAGCTCGTGTTTAATTCCACATGATTTCAAATAAGAATGAAAACCATTATTCACATATTCCTTCCCATTATCAGTTCTAAGAATTTTAAGTTTATACCCAGATTTCCTTTCAACATAGAACTGAAATTCAATAAATATATCAAGAACTTGATCCTTGCTATGCAAAAAATAGATCCAAGTTCGTCTAGAAAAATCATCAACAAAGGTAAGTGCATACCGAGAACCTTGGATGGAGGTATTCTCCATGGGGCCCAAAAGATCACTATGGACAAGATGCAACTTATGAGTTGCTCACCATGATTTTCCACTTGGAAAGGGCTCCCTATGCATCTTACCACTCATACAACCTGTACAGGCAATCTTGGAAGGAATAATGTGAGGCAAGCCATCAACCATATTATGCTTTTGCATGAAAGTAATATAATCGGAATTTAAATGACCAAGTCTTTCATGCCATATATTGAAATCAATAGAAGTATGTAAAGAATATCGTGAACTAGAAAATTCATGGAATTTAAACAAATTGTCATTATCCATTTTAGCATGAGAAATCACTTTGAGAGTTTGAGGATCTATGATATAACATGTATCTTTGTAGAATTCAACTTTATAGTTCTAACATAACTGTGAAACAGAAAGCAGATTAGTTTTCAAGTCAGGTACATATAAAACATCATGCAATTTACCATTAGGAATAGTAACATCACCTAATCCTTCAACTTTACAAGTCTGATTATTAGCTAACTGAATAGGAATGTTAGCAATATCAGGTTGTAAAGAATCAAAAATTTCTTTATGAGAAGTGACATGTTGTGATGCACCACTATCAACAATCCATTCTAAAGGTCTACAAAGATTAAAGCTACAAGTAAAAGCATGACGAGGATTAGAACTAGTCGAGTTACCTTTTTTATGGTTTGAGGTTTGATGATTGTTACTATGATTCATAAATTTTTTATCATTTTGCTTTTTAAAACAGTTATTGACAATGTGACCATCTTTGCCACAATAAGAACAATGAGGTTTGGAATTGGAATGATTCCTTTGATTATTAGTATTATGAGTATTATTAGGATGATTGGTATTATTATTATATTTGGCATGAAATTTATTGTTGGAGTTATTTGAATTAGAATTATATTGTTTGTGATTATTATTATTGGAACGAAAATTATTAGTTGAATTTCTAGACACAAATGCATGTTCAGTTGATTTAAGGGTACCAAACTGAATTAGCTTAGCTTTTTCCTGTCTTAATAAAGTTTGAAAAATAACATAAGTTAACTGAGAAGTTAAAGTAGGAATAGCAAGCTGTGCATGAATATTAGTTATAAACTGTTGAAACTGTCTAGGAAGACATTTTTTAAGAATAAGATGAATTAAACGAATGTCCTCTAATTGAACAGCTAAAGCCATAATTTGACTTTTAAGAGAATCAAATTTTAAGAGAAATTCATCCATACTTTTAAAATCTGCATACCTAAGATCTTCAAGTTGATCCTGCAACTGTATTTTGCGGTATTCATCTCCACTGTCATACTTGGTTTGTAAGATGGACCATGCATCATAAGCTTTAGAACAATGAGCAATTAACACATATAAATCTGGAATAATGGAAATACCAATTAACCCTAAAGCTTCTTCATTTTTAGCTTTCCAAGTATCTTTTTCGTCTTGAGTAGCCGCTGAACCGGGTTCAAGAGAAGGGTCAGTGGCTATTTCGAAGAGGTGTTTAAAATGAAAAATAAATGAGATATGAGTTTTCCAAGAATGATAATTAGAATAATTAAGTTTAATTTCTGGGATTAAGGTTGACATGATTAGAAAAAAAAATTCTCTTTTTTTTTTATTAAAAAAAATCCTTAATTTGAAAATCAAATTAATTGAAAAAAAATTTTGTTAATTAAGAAAAAAAATTGTTTTTTTTTTTTTTTTTTTTTTTAAATATATAAAGTTAAGAATATATCTTTTGTTTTTTTTTTTGAATTATGGGTTTGAAAGAGAAAAAAAATTAATAAAATTTTTATTTTTATTTGTTTTAAAATTTATAAAATTAAAATTTATATTTGTTCTCAATGGTTTTGTTTTAAGAAATAAAATAAGATTTAAAAAAGTGAAAAAAGCTGGCAAAGAATGGGAAATTTAAAAGGTTTAGAAAGGGGAAGTGGAGCTCGGGCGGTGGCTGCCGCGTGGCAAAAGGGCAGAGGAGTTGGATAAGGATGCGGGCGTGGCTGCGCAGGCGGTGGTTGCCGCGTGGCCTGGACGCAGGCCGCGCTGAAAGGTTTACGTCGGGTGTTATGGGGTCGACAGAAGCGGTGGAATAGGTTTTATATTGCGTGCGGCAGTGAGGAGGGCAACGGCAGAGTTGCAGATCTCGCAGTGAAGAGGGCGTTGGCGGCGTTGCAGACGTCACAGTGAAGGTAGGCGACGACGCAGATTTCGCAGTGAAGAGGGCTTTGGCCGCGGTGCAGACTGGTGGCGCGCGGCGGCGCAATTGGTTCACAGCGGCGAGAGGGTATCACGCGGCAGTGTGGCGGCGCTACTGGCTCATGGCGGTGTCGTGCGGAGGTGCTGCTGACTCGTAGCGATGTCGTGTGGTGGCGCGAGGGTGGCGCGCGGGTGGCGCGTCTGCCCAACAAAAGTAATGCACAAAAAAAAAAAAATGTGTGTTTTTTTAAAAAAAACAAAGTTAATAGATTTATAAGGATGAAAATCCTATAAAAAGATGTATGTTGTATGCTTGAAATTTTCAAGAGCATACAATAAATAAATATAGAAGAATATATTAAAAAAATTTAAAGAGTAGGAAAATTTTTGTTAAAAAAGAGTATAAAAATTAGAGAGTTATTTAAAACTTTACTCATGTAATACTTTTTGTTTTGGTGGCATGCCATCCAAAACAAGAAAAAAATTGAAATTTACCAAGAAAACCCTTTGGTGGCAAGCCTTCCAAAGAGGGTTAGTAAAAAAAATATGAAACTTTACAAGAAAACCCTTTGGTGGCAAGCCTTCCAAAGAGGGTTAGTAAAAAAAAATGAAGCCTGCATTCACAAGATTTGTTAAAAAGAGCTAAAATCACAACACAAACTTCTTCTCTCAATAACGTCTCCAAATAAGGTGTGCTCCAATGAATGGCAACCTTCACCACAAAACTTAAAATGAGGATTAGATAGCCAAGCTCTGATACCATGTAAAAAATGATAATGTTGAGCAAGGAACGAGAAACAATCCAAGTAAGTTAAGTGTGAAACAATGTTACCATAAGATAAGAAAACTCTAAGAGCATACACCAAGATGGTTCAACAATGGAGACAAGGATTTATAAGGGGAAAGCAAAGAAATCCCCTTGTGAGTATTATGAATGAAGAAAAATTCCTAGAGAAGAGAGAGAGAGTGTTGGAGCAAAAGTAGCTCAATACAATAACATCAAGTGCTAAGATTGTGTTGAAGAAAGAAGGAGGAGCATCTCTTATATAGAGATGAGAGAGGAGTTGCATTTTTAACTCCCATTTCTATGAATGCCACATTCATAATAGGTGTGTGGAAAGTGTCACAATCCTCTTAAGGAGGATAAACTAAATAAAGAAATAAACAAGAGTTGTCCTTATGTGTGGAATAAAGGAAAAACAATGACATGTCCTCCACATGTGTACAAGTGGAAAAACTACATTTAGGGACCCTTGGAATATCTCAATTAATATATATATCCAAGGAAAGATTAACCTTTCTAACAACCCTTGTGGTGAATCAAAAATCTTGACTTGCCATTTGGTTTCAAAAGCATGGGGTAACTGAATCTTCCTGGCGTGTTTGGGAGAAAACAATTGGAATAGGAGAGTATGCTCTTCACCCTTGTGGTGAATCAGAAATCTTGACTTCCAAAAGTTGATCCACTTTGTATAGTTAGGATCCTTTAGAGAGCTTGATCTCAGACAACTTGAGAGGGACGACCCAAGTGGGGACAAGCCGATTACCTAGCTCTTCCAACCCACTATAAACTCAAGGCTACCAAGGATACAAAACTTTGGCAGACGTAGTGTTTGTCTTCGCCTAGTGTGATCGCTTATGGGATTTCGACCATAGGGAGATCACTAGGCAAGAATGCTTAAGGTACTCTTGTGATCGTGAGATCGGTTACTCATCCCAAGGTGAGGTGTCCCATAATTGGGAGCAAGAGGGACACTATGAATGGAAGCTCGATGTAAAAACCCTAAATTAGTAACTACCCTTTTTAGCCGCTCAACTTCTTGGTGTAAGGATCGATCATAGTGGACTACTTGGATCACCCCAAGATTTACACTCACCATATGTGTTCCCTTGGTTGTGCTTATGGCACTTCCATGACAAAGCCAATATCTCTTGTGGGAAACCACTTGGTGTGAGGCAAAGGAGCATCAAGCGTGGGCTAAGTTGTTGAGTAATGAACTGTGACTCTAAGGTAGATTGCTTGGCTATTGTTTTCGATGTTTTGACTAGTGTTAATGTTCTTGCAACATAAACATTCCAATAAAGAGTTGTTAGGAAGGCTATTCTGATATCCCAAGTGCGTATTGACAAGGTTGTTTTTACCCTTGATCAATTGTTTTGAAGACATGTTACAACACTTACTGTTTGCAAACCTTGTTGTCTACTGATACAAGCTGAGACGAAACACTGTCTGATTGAAACGATTGTCTGATTAACAAATTGAAACAAACTCCAAACCAAAAACTTGACTTTTTTTACACAAAACTGGCACTCTGTCGCATGCTTTCATGAGAAATATCGTGCAACATTTTTTTCAAAAATTATGTCGCATGTCAGTAGTAAATTATGTCGCACTGTGTCTGATATTTTGTCACACTTGGTATAAATATCTGTCGCCTGAACAAAAAGTATCGCACTGTTCTTGAACATTTATACATACATAGATATGGATGCATACATGCATGCATGCATGCATCCATACATACATATATCTATATATCCAATATGTATGTATGGATGGATGCATGCATGCATGCATGCATCCATCCATACATACATGTATCTATGTATATATGTATGTATGCATATGATTGAATAGATGCATGCATGCATGCATATGTATGTATGCATATGCATTCATAGATACATGTATGTATGGATGCATGCATGCGTAGATATATATATATATATATGCATGCATGCATGCATGCATCCATACATACATGTATCTGTGAATATATGTATGTATGGATGGATGCATGAATGCATGTATACATACATAGATACATGTATCTATGTGCATATGTATGCATGCATATGCAAGATTAGATGCATGCATGCATGCATATATATATGTATGCATATGCATTCATAGATACATGTATGTATGGATGCATGCATGTGTTGATATATATATATGCATGCATGCATTCATGCATATATCTATACATGCATATTTATATACATAGGCATGCATGCATACATACATATATCTATGTATGGATATATGCATATGGATAGATATGGATATGTATGTATATATGGACAAATATATATATATATATGCATACATGCATGCGTAGATACATACATGTATCTATGTATGATGCATGCATGCATGCATGCATCCATACATACATATCCATATCCATAGATATATGCATGTATGTATGTATATGCATGTATGCATACATACATATATATGTATTCATGCATATATATACATACATACATACCTGTATACATGCATGTATGTATGTATGCATCCATACGTGCACACATACATCCCAGATATATGTATATATGGATGGACACATGCATACATGCATACATACATAGACACATGTATGTATGGATGGATGCATGCATATGTATGTATGTATGGATGGATACATATCTCTATGTATGCATGCATACATAGGCATGCATGCATATATACATAGATACATGTATGTATAGATGGATGGATGGATGCATGCATGCATGCATGCATACATACATATATCTATGTATACATTGCATACATACATAGATATATCTATGTATGCATGCATGCATACATAGATATATATGTATGTATGCATTTATGCATACATAGATATATATGTAGGTATGCATGCATGCATACATATATATGTATGCATGCATATATATACTTACATACATACATGGATACCTGTATGTATGTATGTATGTATATATATGCATGCATATATACATATGTATGCATGCATATATATACATACATGCATGCATATATATATATACATACATACATGTATACATGTATGTATGTATGTATGCATCCATACATGTATGCATATGTATGCATGCATATATATACATACATACATACATACATGCATGCATACATATATGTATCTATGCATACATACATGGATACATATATATATACATACATACATACATGGATACATGGATGTATACATAGATGCATGCATCCATTCATACATATATCCATACATATATATGTATGTATGTATACATATTGTATACATAAATACATGTATGTATACATACATGCATGCATCCATACATATATCTATGTATACATGCATGCATGCATGCATCCATACATACATATATCTATGTATGCAATATATATGGATACATAGATACATGTATGTATGGATGGATGGATGCATTCATGTATATAAAAATAGATACATGTATGTATGGGTGCATGCAAGCATGCATATATCCATACATATATCTATGCACGCATGCAACCATCGATACATACATGTATACATGCATGCATCGATATATACATACATAGATACATGTATGTATACATAGATGTATGGATGCATATATGGATGCATACATGTATACAGACATAGATACATGTATGTATACGTAGATACATGCATGCATGCATAGATATATGTATGGATGCATGCATGCATCCATCCATACATACCATCAATGTATACATACATGTATCTACGTATGTATGTATGGATGCATGCATGTATACATGTATGTATGGATGGATGGATGCATGCATCCATACATATATCCATACATATAGCTATGCATGCATGCATGTATCTACGTATACATACATGTATCTATGTATGTATACATGTATGCATCCATATATATGTATGCATACATGTATATATACATAGATACATGTATGTATACATCCATACATGCATGCATCCATGTATCTACGTATACGTACATGTATCTATGTATGTATACATGTATGCATCCATATATATGTATGCATACATATATATGTATGCATACATGTATACATAAGTAGATACATGTATGTATCCATCCATACATGCATGCATCCATGTATCTATGTATACATACATGTATGCATCCATATATATGTATGCATACATGTATACATACATACATGCATGCATACATGTGCATACATATATCTATACATATAACTATGCATGCGTGCATGCATGTATCTACGTATACATACATGTATCTATGTATGTATACATGTATGCATCCATATAGATGTATGCATACATGTATGCATCCATATAGATGTATGCATACATGTATCCATTCATAGATACATGTATGTATACATACATCCATGCATGCATGCATCCATACATATATCCATACATATATCTATGCATGCATGCATGCATCGATACATACATATATCTATGTATGCAATATGTATGTATACATAGATACATGTATGTATGGATGGATGCATGCATGCGTGCATGTATACATACATAAATACATGTATATGTGGATGGATGCATGCATGCATGCATGCATATGCATTCATAGATACATGTATCTATTGATGCATGCATGCGTATATATATATATATATATATATATATATATATATATATATATATATATATATATATATGAATGCATGCATACATGTATCTATGTATGTGATGTACGAGCATTCAGAGGTATAAGGGCAATCCTGTGTCACCCAAAAAAATATATTTAGACTTAGTTTTTGTTTCATGTGTTTTCATTTTTGGCTACCCATTTGGGTCAAATAAAGGTTCTAACTCTCATAGTTTCACTATTAGTGTTCTAGGATATAGTATTTGAACACTTTGGGATACATGTAATTGCTGAAAAAAATAAGAGTATGTAATTGAGCCATCATTTTGGTGAACTAGAAGGTGTAAATTTGTTGGATGAATGTAATTGTAATTTAGAGCATTCTAAAAAATGAATCAGGTCAAAAGGCCCCACGGTTTGAAATTTATTGCAGTTTTTCAATTTCTGGAGACCTCCTAAGAATGCTTCAAAGTCATGTTAGGGGCATTAAATGACCTCAAAAAGGGACAAAAAATGGGGGATGAGAAAAGCCTATCCATAGGGCTATAGAGCACTTTGAGAGCTTTCTTGAAATGTAAACGATTCGTCAATTGGAGCTATGGTTCAAAAGTTATGCCTCCCTGAAGTTCGAATACGATTTTTGGATTCTTCTAGATTTGCACCAACTTCTAATGTGGCTTCTGGAGCCTTCTACTTGGTCGGTGGATACCTAATAGCACTTTTTAGAATGTATTCCTAGTCCTTAACCCTCTGGAGTCTATTTAAGGACATTTCTGGCATTGTAAAAGGCAGTTTGGAGTGGAGTTTGAGAGGAGGTACTGAAAAGAGAAATTATCTCCAAATTTATGCTATTGTAAGCCCATAAGGCATTTTTTGAAGTCTATTATCTCGGTACTAGAAGTATTAGCTTATTTATAAAGTTAATAAAATTTTCCTTTCCTATTATGTCCATTCTGTGCTTGGGTGGTGTTTCCATCAAGTGGTATCAGAGCTGGTTTTCTTGAGTGTGTAGACAGAGCATTGACTGTGAGGCAGTTTACACTAGGACTATGTGATTGTGGGTTTGAGTTAAGAAGATGCCTCCATGAAGAGAGCGTGGTGGAAGGGCTGGAGCTATTAATCCTAAGGAGGTTAGAGCCCTCCAAAGGCAGGTACAAGCATTGCAGGAGGAGCTCTGTAGAGGAACAAATGTTGCCGCAGGTGACGATAGTGAGGATGAAAATGAAGAAGAAGAAATTAGACCAGAAGGGGAATTTAAAAGGGAAGTTCTAAATCAGGCAGAGGAAAGGCTTTTTATGTGATGCAGGAGCATCCAGAAGTATAAGGGCAATCCTGTGTCACCCAAAAAAATGTACTTAGACTTAGTTTTTGTTTCATATATTTTCATTTTTGGATACCCATTTGGGTCAAATAAAGGTTCCAACTCTCATAGTTCCACTATCTATATTTTAGGATAGAGTATTTGAACACCTTGGGATACGTATAAATCCCAAAAAATAGGAGTATGCAATTGGACCATCATTTTGGTAAACTAGAAGGCGTAAATTGGCCAGATGAATGTAATTATAATTTAGAGCATTTTAGAAAAAGAATCAGGTCAAAAGGCCCCATGGTTTGGAAGTTATTGCAGTTTTTCAAGTTTTGGAAACCTCCTAAGAATGCTTCAAAGTCAGGTTAGGGGCATTAAATGACCTCAAAAAGGGCCGAATAAGGTTCGTCAATCAAAGCTATGGTTCAAAAGTTATGCCTCCTAGAAGTTCGGTTACCGTTTCTGAATTCTTCTAGATTTCCATTGACTTCTAACGTAGCTTCTAGAGCCTTCTATTTGGTCGGTGGATGCCTACTAGCACTTTCTAGAATATATTCCTAGTCGTTAACCCTTCGGGGTCTATTTAAGGAGATTTTTAGCATTGTAAAAGGAAATTCAGAGTGGAGTTTGTGTAGTGCCTCTCCCATTTGACTTTTGTAAGTCATCCTGATGGATGCAACCCTACTGATCTTTTGTTGTGATGGATCATGATTGTGACCCTGAGTGGTCTACATCGTTGAGGTGTTTAGATTTATGTTTCTGTATGAGTTTCTTTGATTATGCTTTTGACTAATCTTTGAGATTATGATGTGATTTTTGGTTCACTGAGGTTCGTGCTAGTGGTTACCAAGATCGATGTGGTATCATGAGGTCGTTCCGTGATTACCCTAAGATGTGTGCAGAGATTGCACTGTATACTATTACCATGCTACATGGGACTAGGTTCCTGTAGCAGTGGTTAGTCATGTTTATGACTATGGTTGTTTATATGTTTTAAATGCCTTTTTAATGCAAAGTAATCAATCATTATTAAATGCTTAAGTAATTAGAATGGATTGTTCATGTTGGATTCTTTGGTTATGTGCTGCGGACATTTACCTTGTTATATTTCTGATTAGAGAGATATTTGTTACTCATGTTATGTTTTACATTTGAGATGACCTGAGGGTCAAATGTTACTCTTGGATTCCAGTATCATAGATATTAGACTACTATGTTGTTCAGTTAATCATATTGCATGACGATGCCATTTTGAGATGACAGTGTGTTTCATGATGATATCTGGTTATCTGGTATTTGGACATACCTCTGATTTTGTTATGTGATGGATTTAATGCTATGGTTATTTACTTCATTCTTGCGTTGCTATGCCTTTTGCAAACATGAGTGATGTAAATAGATTATTTTAATATAATTAAATAAATGGTTAAATTAGGTGATTTAATGCATTTATTGCTTCGGCTATGTTATTATATGCAATTGCACTTGATCGTATTGTTTAGTGTGCAGGATTTATATCCCTGGCAGTGGCACATGGAGTTAGTGATTTAGCTATTCATATTTTACCAATGTCACCTTTGTATGGTAGACGTATCCTTAATTAAATGTTTAACTTAAACCTTTCGGTGATTATTAAATCCGAACTCATTTGCATTATGTGATTAGACCAGTAAGTGTGTCTGTGCATTTATAGTTTCGCTTTGTCGTGAAAGTTGTTCAGGAGATTTATGTGTTTTTGGGTTTTTAGGCTTTTTAATTGATTTATTTTAATTTCTAGCAGCTTTGCCATAAATGAATTCCTATTTATAGGAATAGCCTATTTTCATTTGGGTCAATTCAAGGTTTAACTAGATTGGCCAGTTAAATGCCCTAATCGATTATTCACCCAAAAAGTGAATAAGTATCCAAAAAGGAATTTAATTCCTCACTTCTCACTTTTGAATTGGAAAGTTGGAGAGTAAAACCCAAAATCCTCTTCATAAGGATTTTCTATTTTGTTCATTGTGGGAGCTACGAGCGTGGGATCATCATGAGGTTGGGCTCATTGGATCCAGCTCAGAGAAACTTTGGATTGCCGCAATTTTCAGCCACTTCTGCGAGCGTTTTATTTTTTGGTTCAGTTTTTCGTTTTGCCCTTTTGGTTGTGAGGTAGGGCTTTCCTATTTTATTGTTTTTGCTCCATTTCTACTTTTTTTTTTGGTAGCCGTTTGTTTGGAGGCTGAGAACTAGTGTTCCCCTTCGTTTCTGTATGTTAGTTCTAATCGGTTGGGCGGGTATGAACATTTCCCTATTTTTTGGGATGAGGGTTTGGGATTTTGCACCGTTATGCTGGCCATTTTTGCATATGATGTCTGATTCCATTTATTTTTGGATTTTTGGGGTTTTTGAACCCAAAGGCCAAATGGGTTTTAATTTTGAAGTTTTCTAAATTTTTGGGGTTTTTACCTCATTTTGCGTGCCGCCCTATTTTCTCAGGTTTCATTGGCATAATGTGGGTTGTGGACCTTGATGATCCATTTGGATATTAGTTAGACCACTTTTGCACTTTTATGTTGCATTGGGATGCATGTTACATCCGTACTCCCGACATTGTGTTCAGTTGAGTGATTTTATACTTGTTATAGTTTTTGTTGGACCTTTGCTTTTGTTTCGTGAATGCTAGGATTCATGTAGAATCCATACTCTCTGATTCAGGCCGGTTGAGTGAGTTCATGATGTTTGGTCTTGTTACATCATTGGGATTTGTGTAGAATCCATACTCTCAGATTGAGGTTGGTTGAGTGATTTCATGATGTATGATTTGATTGGCTTTGGGATTCGTGTAGAATCTGTCCTTCTTGTGTTGCTTTCAGTTGGGTGCTTTCTTTGCATTGTGTTCTCATTCCTATCCTTGTGTTATGACCTTCGTCATGTTGGTGCACCACACACGAGTATGTGCGCATACATTAGTTGGGTGACTTGCGAGGCCCGATCTTCCGTGGATTTTCCAGAAGTTATGATCATTGGGGTTGGGATGGGAGTATGCATGCCCACGGGCACTTGTCATAGGATGAGCATGAGTAGGGTAGGGTAGCATATGGAGGGGGCTTCTACCTCACAGCTTGGTGATCATTGTGCCCAGAGGGTTGGTGAAGGAAGCTTTAATTAAGTGAAAATTAAATAAAATGTGTGAATGATAATAAATCTTAAGATAATAAAAAGGTTTGGGGTGCAAGAGCCTTTCCATTGAGAGATGTTGAATCTGCGCAAGTCCTAGCTTGGGCTTTTTGATGCCAAGCGACTCTCCATGATGTTAGTCCCTACATAGTAGCCTATTGAGTGTCAGACCAGGACTTGTACTCCTTGCATTGTCTTAGCTTCTTGGTTGCAGCCATCATACTATCTGGCATGAGTGTTAGCCATGGATGTTGTGTTTTATGTTTATTTTTGGTTGGATCATTATCTCCATTAGCATGGAAGGTGTGGACCTATGGGTGCTACGTGGTTGGGAGGCATACCTACCTTCACCACTGGTAGGGACCGGTGTACAGAGATGATTTTGTCCTAGTGAAACCGTTGCTGGATGTTTTCACTTGGTACTTCGGGTTCTGGAGTATGCTTTCTTATGATTTATGCTTTCATTGGAATGCTTGGATATCATGTTTAGATGATGTTAGTTTATTTGATGCATTCCCTTATCATGATGGTTAGCATATGATTAGATGATGTTATTTGATTTAGTAGTACATCTATTTCTTATTGTTGTTTAGCATGTAATAGGAGATGTTATCTACTGTAGGATTATCTTATGCTTTACTACTAGCATGTTATATTTCCTTATGCTTATATTGTTGCATGTTTTAGTAGTGACATTCCTATTACGACAGTACTGACGATCTGGTTGGTGGCTTGGGATGTTATGCATGGGGGATGGCTAGGACCCATGATGGTCTTATGATGCTATTTAAGGTTGAGAGGAACTGAACACTTATTTGGTTGTTTAGTTTTGAAATGTATTTTTGTTCATTACGATGTTTATTTCAGTATGTGTTGCTATTATGTTTTAGATGGTTAGATGTTCCTCTTTGCTTGCTGTTAGTTCTCTCAAGTGTTCATTCCTCGATTTATGTGGATCCGGTACTCCCCGGTGTGGAGGTTTCCTTGTTTTTTTAGCTTTTTGTTTGCATTTTGTGTCACATTGATTTGTTTCCTTGCGCAAAATTATATTTTCCTCGCGTGAGACTATTTCTTCCTCGCACGAAAGAATACACTTCCCATGCGAGAATGTAAATCTTCACACGACGCGTATGGAATCCTCGTGCGAGAATGTGAATCCTCGTGCGAAGCTCAGTAGTCCTCGCGCGAAGCAGTAAAAGATCTCGTGCAAAACTCGAGACCAGTTTTCTTCCTCGTGTGAGAAGCAGGGGCTGTCTATGCTTGTCGGATGAAAGTTCCGAAGTTGGTTTTGGACACCCTTTTGATTTTTACACCTTCCTAGTTCAAAATAGATTTCCTAGGGGTTTAAAATATATCATTTAAGTTGACATATATTTGTTAACTTATACTTAAGATATATTTTAATATATGCAACAAATTGTTTGAGATAGGTTTCAGACCTCTCGGAGATAAGTTATGGACTCTAGGAAATTTCAGGGCTTCAGAAATCAAGACTTAGCCAATTTTCAGGGCTTCAGAATTTCAGGCTTAGCCAAATTTTGGGATTCTACATTTTACCCCAGCTTGGTGTTTTGTTGATGAGTGGTCATTTCTTGTGCCCTCATCTTGTTGTGGTGGTTGTTGGCTTTGTTTGTGTGTGTCAGTTTGTAGTGCCTCTCCCATTTGACTTTTGTAAGTCATCCTGATGGATGCAACCTTACTGATCTTTTGTTGTGATGGGATCATGATTGTGACCCTGAGTGGTCTACACCATTGAGGTGTTTGGATTTATGTTTCTGTATCAGTTGCTTTGATTATGCTTTTGACTAATCTTTGAGATTATGATGTGATTTTTGGTTCACTGAGGTTTGTTCTAGTGGTTACCAGGATCAATCTGGTATCATGAGGTTGTTCCGTGATTACCCCGAGATGTGTGCAGAGATTGCACTATGTTCTTTTACCATGCTACATTGGACTAGGTTCCTATAGCAGTGGTTAGTCATGTTTATGACTGAGTTTTCTTATGTGTTTTAAATGCCCTTTTTATGCAAAGTAATCAATCATTATTAAATGCTTAAGTAATTAGAATGGATTATTCTTGTTGGATTCTTTGGTTATGTGCTGCGGACATTTACCTTGTTACATTTCTGATTAGAGAGATATTTGTTACTCATGTTATGTTTACATTTGAAAGGACCCGAGGGTCAGATGTTACACTTTGATTCCAGTATCATAGATGTTATACTACTATGTTGTTCAGTTAATCATATTGCATGATGATGCCATTTTGAGATGACAGCGTATATTATGATGATATATGGTTATCTAGTTATCTGATATTTGGACATACCTCTAATTTTGTTATGTGATAGATTTAATGCTATGATTATTTACTTCATTCCTGTGTTGCTATGCCTTTTGTGAACGTGAGTGATGTAAATAGATTATTTTAATATAATTAAATAAATGGTTAAATTAGGTGATTTAATACATTTATTGCTTCAGCTATGTTATTATATGCAATTGCACTTGATCATGTTGTTTAGTGTGCAGGATTTATATCCCTGGCAGTGGCACATGGAGTTAGTGATTTAGCCTTTCATATTTTACCAATTTTGTCCTTGTATGGTCGATGTATCCTTTATTAAAATGTTTAATTTAAATCTTTCGGTGATTATTAAATCCGAACTCATTTGCATTATGTGATTAGACCAGTAAGCGTGTCTGTGCATTTAGAGGTTCACATTGTCACAAAAAGTTATTAAGGAGGTTTATGTGTTTTTGGATTTTCGGGCTTTTTAAATTGATTTATTTTAATTTCTGGCAGCTTTGCCATAGATGAATTCCTATTTATAGGAATAGCCTATTTTCGTTTGGGTCGATTTGGAGTTTAACTGGATTGGCTGGTTAAATGCCCTAATCGATTATTCACCCAAAAAGTGAATAAATATCCAAAAAGGAATTTAATTCCTCACTTCTCACTTTCAAATTGGGAAGTTGGAGAGTAAAACCCAAAATCCTCTTCATGAGGATTTACTGTTTTGTTCGTTGTAGGAGCTACGGGCATGGGATTGTTGCGAGGTTGGGCTCGTTGGATCTAGCTCGGAGAAACCTTGGATTGCCGCGATTTTCAGCTACTTCTACAGGATATTTATTTTATGGTTCAGATTCCCATTTTTCCCTTTTGGCTGTGAGGTAGGGCTTTCCCGTTTTATTGGTTCTGCTCCATTTTTGCTTCTATTTTTGGTAGCCATTTGTTTGGAGGCTGAGAACTAGTGTTCCCCTCCGTTTCTGTATGCTAGTTCTACCCAGTTGGGTGGGTATGAACGTTTCTCTATTTTTTGAGATGAGGGTTTGGGATTTTATGCCGTTATGCTAGCCATTTTTGCATACGATTTTTGATTTCATTTATTTTTGGTTTTTTGGAGTTTTTGAACCCAAAGGCCAAATGGGTTTTAATTTTGAAGTTTTCCAAATTTTTGGGGTTTTTACCTTGTTTTACGTGCTACCCTGTTTTCTCAGGTTTTCTTGGCACAATGTGGGTCGTGGACCTTGATGATCCGTTTGGATATCAGTCAGATCACTTTTACACTTTTATGTTGCATTGGGATGTGTATTTCATTCGTACTCTCGACGTTGTGTTTGGTTGAGTAAGTTCAAGATGTTTGGTCTTGTTACATCATTGAGATTCGTGTAGAATCCATACTCTCGGATTGAGGCCAGTTGAGTGATTTTATGATGTATGGTTTTATTGGCTTTGGGATTCATGTAGAATCCATCCTTCCCGTGTTGCTTTCAGTTGGGTGTTTTCTTTGCATTTTTTTCTCATTCCTGTCCTTGTGTTATGATCTTTGTGATGGTAGTGCACCACACATGAGTACGTATGCATACATTTGTTGGGTGACTTGCGAGGCTCGATCTTTCGTGGATTTTCTGGAAGTTATGATCATTGGGGTTGGGATGGGAGTATGCATGCCCATGGGCACTTGTCATAGGATGAGCATGGGTAGGGTAGGGTAGCATATGGAGGGGGCTTCTATCTCGCAGCCTGGTGATCATTGTGCTGAGAGGGTTAGCGGAGGATATGAAGTTTTAAATAAGTGATAATTAAAGAAAATGTGTGACTGGCAATAAAATTTAAGATAGTAAAATGCTGTGCCGAGCCATTCCATTGAGGGATGCTGAATTCGCATGATCCAAGCTTGGGCCTTTTGATGCCAAGCGACTCTCCATGATGTTAGTCCCTACTTAGTAGCCTTTTGAGTGTCTGACTAGGACCTGTACTCCTTGCATTGTCTTAGGTTCTTGGTTCAGCCATCATACTATCTAGCGTGAGTATTAGTCGTGGATGTTGTGTTTTATGTGTGTTTGTGGTTGGATCATTATCTCCATCAGTACGGTGGGTGTGGACCTATGGATGCCATGTGGTTGGGAGGCGTAGCTACCTTCACCACTGCTAGGGATTGGTATATAGAGACAATTTTTCATCCTAGTGCGACCGTTGCTAGATGTCTTCACTTGGTACTTCGGGTATCAGAGTATGCTTTCTTGTGATTTATGCTTTCATTGGGATGCTTGTATATCATGTTTAGATGATGTTATTTTATTTGGCGCATTCCCTTATTATGATGTTTAGCATATGATTAGATGTTGTGAATTATTGTATTAGCATATCTGTTGCTTATTGTTGTTTAGCATGTGATAGGTGATGTTATATACTATAGGATTATCTTATGCTTTACTACTAGCATGTTAGATTTCCTTATGCTTATATTGTTGCATGTTTTTAGTAGTGACGTCCCTATTATGACAGTACCAATGATTTGGTCAGTGGCTTGGGATGTTACGCGCGGGGGATGGCTAGGACCCACGATGGTCTTATGATGCTATTGAAGGTTAGGAGGAACCACACATTTATTTGGTTGTTTGGTTCTAAAATGTATCTTTGTTCGTTGCGATGTTTATTTCAGTATGTGCTTTGCTTTTATGTTTTAGATTGTTAGATGTTCCTCTTTCCTTGTTGTTAATGCTCTTGAGTGTTCATTCCTCGATTTAAGTGGATCCGGTACTCCCCGGTGTGGAGGTTTCCTTGTTTGTTTAGCTTTTTGTTTTTGTTTTGTGTCACACTGATTTGTTTCCTCGCATGAGATTGTATTTTCCTCATGCGAGACTAATTCTTCCTCGCGCGAGACTGTTTCTTCCTCGCATGAAAGAATACACTTCCCACGCGAGAATGTAAATCTTCGCGCGGAGCATAGGAATCCTCGTGCAAAGCTTAGTAGTCCTCGTGTGAAGTGTGCACTTTCTCACGTGAAGCGGTGAAAGATCTTGTGCAAAACTCTAGACCAGTTTTCTTTCTCGCGCGAGAAACAGGGGCTATCTAGGCTTGTCAGATGAAAGTTCAAAAGTTGGTTTTGGACAAACTTTTGGTTTTTACACCTTTCAGGTTCAAAACAGATATCCTAGGGGTTTAAAATATATCGTTTAAGTATACTTAAGATATATTTTAATATATGCAAAAAATCGTTTGAGATAAGTTTCAGACCTCTTGGAGATAAATTATGGATTCTAAGAAATTTCAGGGCTTCAGAAATCTAGACTTAGCCAATTTTCAGGGCTTTAGGATTTTAGGCTTAGCCAAATTTTGGGATTCTGCATTTTACCCCAGCTTGGTTTTTTTTTGATGAGTGGTTGTTTCTTGTGCCCTCATCATGTGCGTTGTTGTTGTTGGCTTTTTGTGTGTGTCAGTTGGGTAGTGGCATTCAGAGATTCGTTGGTTGCCAGGATTGTGTTGAAGTCTTCCATTGCAATCATTGTGATCCCTGTATGATGTTGTCATGTGCATTCATACTTGTAAAAAAAAAATATCTTAGCTTGATTTGAATCCTTGTTTCCAAGGATCTCTGGGTGGGGCATTACACAGTTTGGTAGTGGCGTTCGGAGATTCATTGGTTGTTGGGATTGTGTTGAAGTCTTCTGTTGCAATTTTTGTGATCCCTTTATGATGTTGTCTTGTGCATTCATACTTGAAAAAAAAAAAATATCTTGGCTTGATTTGAATCCTTGTTTCCAAGGATGTCCAGGCGGGGCATTATAGTTTGAGAGGAGGTACTGAAGGAGAAATTATCTCCAGATTTATGCTATTGTAAGCCCATAGGGCATGTTTTGAAGTTTATTTTCTTTGTACTGAATGTACTAGCTTATTTTTGAGTTAATACAATTTCCTTTTTTTTCTATTGTGTCTGTTCTATTCTTGGGTTGTGTCCCCATCATTAGGGCCATTACTAAGTTTGGGAAAAGAGCTACAATTGATGTGGGTGTAGTTTCAAGAAATATCAAACCAGATGAGTTGATCAACTTGATCAATGAATTAGAAGAATACTTTGAGTATGAGGATATCAGTGACCCAGATAGGGTGAAGTTTGCAAAGGCCAAACTGAAAGGCCATGCCAAAATCTGGTGGCAAGAGGTTCAATTGGAAAGAAATAGAAGAGGAAAGGAGAAGATCACAAGGTGGGATTTTATGGTGGACAAGTTGAAGAAGCAGTTCATTCCTGTGGACTACGAGCTTGATTTGTTTAAGAAGATGCATGGGCCAAAGCAAGAAGGAAGATCAGTCAAAGAATACAGAATATTTTTTATCGACTTTTGATTAGAGCAGGGCATGTAGAAGAAAATAAGGAGAAGGTTGCTCGTTATATCAATGGGTTGCAACCTAGCATCTAGGAGGAATTAAGTCTGGTAAGAATGAAAAGCGTTGAAGAGGCATACCATTTTTTCCTACGAGTTGAAGAGAAGTTGAATAAAATTTTTGAAGGGAGACAAAGAGGGTGTGGTCAAGGAGGAAGGGGAAGCGGTAGGTTATCTAGAGGCCGAAATGAAACCCAAAAGAAAAATGAAGATGTGGGTACTATCAAAAACTAGAGGAATGAGGGTTTCAACTGCTTCCATGATTAAGACTTTGGAAATAGAGAGGAGGAGGTAGAGGACATGGACAAGGAAGAGGAGGCTTCCATGATACCTATTTCCATTGCAATGAAGAAGGTCATCGTGCCTTTGAATGCCCTCAATGAAAAGGAAGGACAGATAGGAGAGCTAAGGGTCAAGCTAGTGTTGCTCATGTGAACAATGTGTAGTGAAATTCAAAATTGGGAGTTACCATGATGAATTTCTCTATGATGTTATTCCAATGGATGTTTGCCATCTATTTTTGGGTAGACTATGGTAGTTTGATAGGCATGCAATACATGATGGTCATGCAAACACATACTCTCTAACAAAGGATGGAGTTCGCCACAAACTGAAGCCCATGAAAAAGGAAGGTGAAAAGGTATGTAGTAGTGTTAGTATTTTTGTTGTTGGTGGAAGAAAGTTTTTAGATGGAGTGAAACATCAGCGTATGTGCTATGCTTTGATTCCTAGGAAAGATAAAGAAGGTAGTAGTGAAATACCACTTGAAGTTTCAAATTTACTAGGAGAGTTTGAAGATATTATCTTTGATAATGTTCTAGAAGGATTGCCACCAGTAAGGAAAATCAATCATCAGATAGATCTAATTCGAGGAGCTAGTTTTCCTAACAAGGCTACTCACAGGATGACTCCTATTGAAATAGAGGAGCTAAATAGATAGGTTCAAGAGCTATTGAGGAAGGGCTTGATTCAAGAGAGCCTGAGTCCATGTGCATTACCTACAGTACTGGCACTAAAGAAGGATGGAGAGTGGAGGACGTGTACAGACTCTCGAGCTATAAATAGGATAACCATCAAGTACCTGTTTCCTTTGCCAGAAATGGATGATCTTATGGACTGCTTGAGTGGAGCTCAGTACTTCAGATAAATAGATCTCAAGAGTGGCTATCATCAAATAGGGATACCAGAAGGAGATGAGTGGAAAATGGCCTTCAAGACCAAGGAGGGTCTTTATGAGTGGTTAGTCATGCCCTTTGGATTGACGAACGCCCCAAGCACCTTCGTGCAGCTTATGAATGAGGTACTTAAGAAGTTCTTGGGAAAATTTGTTACTATCTATTTGGATGATATTTTAAGTTTCAGCAAGACTTTGGAAGAACATTTATTGCATATTCATAGTGTCCTTGAAAGGTTAAGGGAAGAGAAACTGTTAATTAATATGAAGAAGTGTATCTTTGCAAAAGGGGAGTTATTCTATTTGGGGTTTGTTATATCACCTAAAGGTCTCAAAATAGATCCAGACAAGGTAAAAGCCATCTTGGAATGGCCTACTCCAAGGCCTGCTACTGAGGTAAGATTATTTCATGGTCTGGTTAGTTTTTACAAGAAGTTTATTAAGAATTGCAGTGGCATCTGTGCACCCCTAATTGACACAATAAGAGGGGATAGAAAGAGTTCAAATGGACTGCAGTGGCTACGAGAAGTTTTGAAAGGCTAAAGAAGAAGGTGACAAAACAACCTGTATTGGCACTTCCAAATTTTAGAAAGGTGTTCCAGGTGGATTGTGATGCTAGTGGCAGTGCTATTGAAGATGTATTAAGCCAAGGAAGTAACCTATTGCATATTTTAGTGAAAAATTGAATGATGCAAAGAAGAAGTATTCTGTTTATGATCAAGAGTTCTATGCAATAGATATGTGTATATATGCATGCATGCCTATATATGTACATACATACATATGCATGCATGCATACATACATATATATGTATTCTTGCATATATATACATACATACATACATGTATACATGCATGTATGTATGTATGCATCCATATGTGCACACATACATGCAATATATATGTATGTAGGGATGCATGCATGCATCTATACATATATCCATACATATATATATATATATATATATATGCATGCATGCATACATGCATCCATACATACATGTATCTATGTATAATGCATGCATGCATGCATCATACATAGGTAAATGTATGTATGGATGCATTCATGCATAGATATATCTATGTATGGATGCATGCATGCATACATAGATATATATGTATTTATGGATATATGCATATGGATATATATATATATATATATATATCCATACGTACATGTATCATGCATCCATATGCATGTATGCATACATATATATGTATGTATGCATATGCATGCATTCAAGCATATATATATGTATGTATACATGCATGCATGCATTCATGTATACATAGATATACATACATACATGTATCTATGTATGTATGCATGCATACATAGATATACATACATATATCTATGTATACATGCATATATGTATGTATGCATGGATGCATACATAGATATGCATATTGTATTGTAGTGCCTCTCAGATGTTATACTTGGATTTAGTACCATAGATGCTTTACTGCTATACCGTTCAGTTTATGTCATTTGCATGATTGATGCCATTTTGAGATTACAATAGATCTATGATGGTATCTGGTTATATGATGTATTGGACTTCTTTTTTTATTATGTTATGAGATGGATTCTATGCTATGGTTATTTACTTCATTCTTGTATCTTTATGCTTTCCATGAATCTGAGTGATGTAAATGGATTAAATAGGTATTTTAATACATGTTGCTTCAGCTATGATATTATTTGCCATTGCACTTGATCATGTGTTTTAGTGTGTAGGAATTATATCCCTGGCAGTGGCACATGGAGTTAGTGATTCAGCTATTCATATTTACCCATGTCGTTCCTATATGGTTGACGTACCCATATTGTTATTGTTTAGATCAAAACCTTTCGGTGATTAGTAAATCCGAACTCATTTCCACTATCTGATTAGACCAGTGAGTCTGTCTGTGCATTTAGAAGTTCGCATTTGTCGTTAAAGTGTTAGGTGTTTTTCTATGTTTTTGGGGTTTTTGGGTGTTAATCTTTTTATATTTAATTTCTGGCAGCTTTTCCTTAGGTGAAATCCCGTTGCGGATAATAACTTGTTTTTATTTGGGTCGATTCGGAGTTTAACTACTCTAGCTAGCTATTTTCCAGAATCAACTATTCACCCAAAAAGTGAATAAGTATTGTAAAAGTGATTTCATAAATCACTTATCACAATTTGGAAATCCTCTTATGTAGGTTTCTTGTTTTGTTTGTTCTAGGAGCTATGAGCGTGGGATCTTTGCAAGATTGGTCTGATTGGATTCAGCTCAAGGAGTTCTTGCTTTGCTGTCAGTTTCAGCAGTTTTGGCAGATTGATTATTTTATTGTGTGGGTTTCAATTTCTACCCCTTTTTCCATCAGGTAGGGCCTTCCCATTTTATTGATTTTACTCCATTTCTGCTTTCGTTTCTTGTAACATTATATTAGGAGGCTGTGAACTAGTGTTCCCCTCTGTTTCTGGTTGCTAGTTCTGCTCAGTTGGTCAGGTATGAATGTTTTACCTATTTTTGAAATGGAGATTTGGGTTTTTGGGCCGTTATGCTGGCTGTTTTTGCATACAGTGTCTGTTTTTAATTATTTTTGGATTTTTGGGGTTTTTGAACCCAAACGCCAAATGGGTTTTAATTTTGGAATTTTTCCAAAATTTGAGATTTTTACCTCATTTTGTGTGCTGCCCTATTTTCTCGAGTTTTCTTGGCACATTGTGGTTCATGGACCTGGATGATCCGTTTGGATACCAGTTGAAACACTTTTGCATCTTTCATTGCTTTGGGATGCGTGTAGTATTGTTCATCTCGATTATGTTTTTTGGTCGATTGACTTCTATTTGCATTCTCATCCTGTCCTTGTGTATGATCTCTGTGATGGTGGTGTGCTACACACATGTACATTTTTGGGTGACCTGCGGGGCTTGATCATTCGTGGTACTTCCAAAAGTTGTGATCATTGGGGTTGGGTTGGGATTTTTCATGCCTATGGGCACTCATCGTTGGATGAGCATGGGTAGGGTAGGGTAGCATATGAAGGGGGCTTCTACCTCGCAGCCTGGTGATCATTGTGCCCAGAGGGTTGGCGAAGGAAGCTTTAATTAAGTGAAAATTAAATAAATATTGGGCAGTAATAATCTTAAGATAATAAAATATATGGGGTGCAAGAGCCTTTCCATTGAGGCATGTTGAATCCGCGCAAGTCCTAGCTTGGGCTTTTTGATGCCAAGTGACTCTCGATGATGTTAGTCCCTACATAGTAAGCCCATTGAGGTGTCTGATTAGGACCTATAGTTTATGCATTGTCTATGTCTTGGTTTCAGTCATCATACTGCTTGGCATGAGTGTTAGCCATGGTTGTTGTGTTTTTATGTGTTTGTGGTTGGATCGCTATCTCCATCAGCATGACAGTTGTGGACCTACGGGTGCCACGTGGTTGGGAGGCATAGCTACCTTCACCACTACTATGGACCGATGTACAAAGATGGTCTATTGTCCTAGTATGACTATAGCTAGATTTTTCACTTGGTACTTCGGTATACGGAGTATGCTTCTTGTGATTTATGCTCTCATTATGATGTTATCATGTTTAGATGATGTTAGTTTTAACGCATTCCTCATTATGATGATTAGCATGTAGTAGATGATGTTATCTGATTACAGTTTTATCTTATGCTTACTACTAGCATGTTAGATTTTATTTATTTACATTGTAGCATGTTTAATAGTGACGTCCCTATTACAATAGCACCAATGATTTGTTCGGTGGCTTGGGATGTTATGCACGGGGGATGGCTAGGACCCACGATGTTCCTATGATGCCATTGATAGTTGGGAGGAACCGCGTACTTACTTGGTTATTTTTCTCATTGCAATGTTAACTATGTTATTGCGATGTTTGTTTCAGTTGAATGTGATGTTTCCTTTCTGTACTTTTCCATTCTCTGTTTGGTAGATGGTTAGATTCTAGTGTTCTTTCTTTCAGTTACTTTGTTATTGTTCGAGTGTTCTCACCTCGAAATGTGGATCTAGTACTCCCCGGTGTGGAGCTTTTTCTGTGTGTTTGGCCTTTTTTGAGTTTCTTGAAGTGTTTTTATTTTCTATGGGTTACATTTGTTCAGCATTGTGCAACACTGATAAAGTATCGCATGCCCATAGAAAGAATGTCGTATGATACTGTAAAGTATTGCACGTATTACTGGAGAAGTATCATATGACACTAGAAGAGTGTCACACAGCTTCATGAGCAATGTCGCGCGATAGTTTTCCAGTATTGCACGCCTTCTTGAGAAGTGTCGCATGCACTAAGGGAGAAGTGTCACCCTCCCTTAGTAAAAAGTGTCACACGCCCTTTGGTTAAAACCTACGCGTGCCTACAGTGGGCACTTTTATAGTGTTTTGATCTTTTTGAGAGTTGATCTAGATACCCTTTTGGGCGTTCTTCAAGCCTACATTGTTGCATTTTGAATTCAGGAGGTTTCTTTTGAAATTCAATTTTTGGGTTTCTGTTGTAGTCCTTCAGGGTTTAAAATATATCGTTTAAGTTTACTTATATGTAAGATATATTTTAATATATGTGATGATTCATTTGAGATGGGTTTCAGACCTCTACCAGCTAAGGTGTAGATTCTAGGAAATTTCAGGGCTTCAGGATTTTAGACTTAGCCAGTTTTCAAGAGTTAGCTTATGTCTTTTATCTTGGTAGGTCTTTGTGGTTTTCGTGGTTGTGTTCTGGTTGGTAGTGGAGTTTGTAGATCTGTTGGTGCTTGGTTTTCTTTCAGTCTTCCGTTGCGATCTTTTAGTTTGTGTAGGTTGTATCTTGTGCACTTACACTTGTTAAAAAAAAATTGTGTTGGCTTGTTTTTCATCCTTGTTTCCAAGGATCTCCGGGCGGGGCATTATAGGTATGTATGGATGCATGATGCAATATATATGTAGGCATGCATGCATAAATATATGTATGTATGCATCCATCATCTATATGTATATGTATGTATGTATATATATGTATGCACGTATACATATATCTATGTATACATGCATATACGTATGCATGCATGCATGCATACATACATATATGTATGTATGCATGCATGCATATATAGATGTATATATTCATGCATCATACATACGTGTATGTATGTATGTATGTATATATGTATTCACACACACACATGCATGCATGCATACATATGTGTATGTATGCATGTATGGATGTGTACACTCGAAAGTGTCCCACTCTAAACCCTTCTATCCAAACGATTCCATGAGATTGGAATGTTCAGATGCCGGCTTAGAGCTCCCTATCCACGGAGTGCAAGAGAGTGTATTTCAAGTTCAAGGGCTCTCAGATGAGCCTTAGAGATACTCTTCTTGCTAGTAAACCATGCAATGGGAGGTTCCAAAGACAAGATGCAAGAATGCAAATGTCCCAAGGAGTTCCTCAAGGATGCAAATGCAAATATGAAGACTACACTAGAATGAGAATGTCAAATGCAGCTATGCTAAAACATGTATGAGAGTAGTTACAATCCAAATATTAAGCTATGTGAGATAGATTATTGCAAAATAGAAACTAAACTAACATGCAACATGAATCTAAGCTAAAATGCTATGGTATGAGAGAATGTAGACAAGAAATAGAAGTTCTCCACAAAGCTCCAAAGAAACCTGTTAGAAAACCTGCAGCATAACAATATTCAAAATGAGGATGGATTGAGGGGGAAAGCTCTCTCCCTTTTAAAGATGTATGGACGGTGGAGATCAAGATGAAGATGGTGGATGATCAACGGTGGAATTCAAAAATAGGAGTGATCCATGTGCACACACAAATCAACCAATAGAATATAAGTTGACTTGTCATATAAGACAAAAGTCACAAAGCCTTTTCTTTTAATTGCAAAATAGAAAAAGGACTTTATGTGTGCACTTTAAGTGGGTTATAAGAATGGGGTCTTTTATTTAATTAAAAGGGGACATGTTCTTTTAATCAAATAATGAACTTAGGATAGCATAGTCAAACTATAGGTTATAATCAAATAAATTGATTATTAGCAATTTGGTCTAGGTAAATGATTAAATTAATTTAGCCAAAATGCTGAGAAGGGGGCTAATAGTCTAGATGACCATTTTTAGGTGATTACATTTGCCCCTCTTTGACTAATGCGTGATCGATCTGGGAACACATTATGTCAAAGAAAATCGAAGCCAAGTAGGTGATGATAGATATAGATGTCTAATTTCGAAGATTGAAATGCAGAAATAGATAGCAAGTCCTGAATGCACAGCCTGATAGCAGTAGTACTAAACACTAGGAAGAGATGATGTTAGAATTCAAGAAGAATACTAACACTTAGAAAAGCAGATAGAGTGAGAGTAAGTGAGAAGATCAAACAAATGCTCCTAAGAAGTGATAGAGTATTTCTGCCCCCTCGGGATCGAAATTGAAATGAGGTAAGGGGATGCAAAAACTGGCTAGAAATGAGAAAATTAGAATATAGCAATGTCCAAGATGACAGATAGATGATTAGAACCCAAGAATGACTATATAAAAAAATTGATAAAATGCCCCAGTTTGACTAGAGTTGACCTTGAAGGATATAGCATAAAAATAAGGTTGAAATGAGTAGAAAGGTGATTTTAGACATGAAATAGTGAATTTAAGTAGATATGAAGTATGGAAATGATGAAGACATGAAGAAATGAAGATGCCCCAGTGATGATTCAGAGATTAGACCTCAAAAGGTCAGCTAACTGCTCAGAAGAAAGTAGAATTTTAAAAGACAATTTTGACCATCAAGATGAACTCGAATTTGGATTTCGATCCCGAAAATGAATCCAGGATGTTGAAATTATTTAAGAGGTCAAAACTTTATATAATGTGATGATAAGATAGAAAAGAGATGAAGCGAAAGATTAAGAAGGTGAAAAGTCATGAACAAGAAGAAAGTAAAGAAATATATGAAAGGAGTTAGCTGATATGTCCACAAAAAGATGAAGAGAGAGCTCTCCCCATATGCAAGAATGCAAGACTAAGCTAGAAAATGAACCTAAAATGCAAGCTAACATGCAAAGTGGTTTACCAGCAAGAAGTGCATAACATTTAGACTCTTAATTTCATCATTGAGCATTTATTAGGGACATCATGAGATCATACAACCATCACTAGTATAACTATGAGGATATGAATATGATCGATATTAGATAGGTATGTGGAAATCCAATCTAAGCATTAGAGACATGTAAGTCAAGATAACTACACGATTAGATTCCCTAAGTTTAATTTAGCAAGATTACACCTGTATCAAGGCATAAGCACCAGGATAAACCCTAAGTGCGGTCTTGCAAAACAATCAAGGATGATACATTTATAAGTCAAAGTGTTGAATAGGACAAGCATGAATGCTTACAACACTATAGACAAACAAAAGTATACCCACAAGCAGAAATCAAGAAAATATGTCCCATGCCCCTAGTCTTCTAGTCAATGACATCCTTGAAAGACTATTAGGGAGGGAATACATGGCAAAGAAATCATCATAGACAGCACACAAAGTAGATAAATGTCAACATAGCTCAATCGTTTAAGTGTTAAAGTGTGTGTGTGTAAGTCACTTGGCCATTTCTTCTAGACTTGATTCTGATAGTGAGATATCGCGACATCGGAGACCGTAGGTAAACTATCTGTAAAGTGTTAAAAAACACTTGATGTCAAAGTGGGGGAAGTGTTGAGAAACACTATTTTGTGAGTTGTCAAAGAAACCCTAATGCACAAGAATACCTCAATAGGCTAAGCAGTTGTGCCCCCAAGACGAGGACAAGAAACAATTCCAAGCTAGGAAATGTGTAGCGAAGTGGATGATTGAGATTGATAGACATAGGTATGAGGGTTTCAAGTAGTGCCTATTTCCAGGTTTTCACCACTTGACAAATTTTTTTTTTTTTTTGGTGATACATCAAAGTGCCTATTGCTAGGTTTTCACTAAGAAGATCTTTTTTCATGAAATTTTTCTGATTTTTAGGATTTTTTCAGCATCATATATGATTTTTTGGATTTTTTAGAATAATTTAGAGATTACTAGTTCTCAAGCAAGATCACATCATTTTCTCCCAATGTCTAGCAAGGTATAGGACACGATGGAGAAACAAGCCGATGGATAAGCAAAGATGCATAAGAAAGGAATGTGAAGCAAGTGAAAGTGATCCTCAAGAACTGACTCCTCAAGAGTATCCAAGCTAGGGAAAGAGGTGAAATAGTCATATGAAGCATATTTTGGATAAGCAATGGAAGAAATGAGCAAGATAGCATGTAGGATAAGCAGTGAAGCCAACAAGTGTGATAGCATATAAGATAAGCGATGGAAGCTAATGAGTAAGATAGTATGTAGGATATGCAGTGGAAGCCAATGAGAAAGATAACATGGAAGCGTGAAATCCAAGAGAGTAGACATGTCAACAGGCCTATAAGAACCATGTTTCATTTATTATGATCAAGACCAAGGGGTCAACTAGATAGGATAGCAATGGGATAGAGCAATAAAAATAAAGCTCAAGATGGAGACTATGAGGGAATGAGAAAGCACAAATAGAGAATCTCATGGATAAGATAGCCAATATGAAAAGATAGCTCAACATTGTCAAGATCAAAGAGAGAAGAGGGGATAGATGGATGATGGAAGAATTACGCATGATGCCTGTTTGCCAGGTTTTCATCATGGTACTTATCCAAGGTGCCACAAGAAGTAGTTTTCACCATAGGATGCATTTATTTCTCTTTACTTTTGCTACCAAGGTGCCACAAGAAGTGGTTTTCACCAAGGCACATTTTCAATTTTTTTCATTTTTTTCATTTTTTTTTTTTTTTTTTATAAATTTTTAGAAAGAGCTCAAGCTTTTTTGAATGTAGATAGTGCTCCTATAGGAAAGATAAGTCATGATAAGCCAAGACCATAGAAAGGTATGCTCAAAGATGTTGATAGGGTGATGAAAGAGAAATGGTAGTAGGAAGAGTATATGAAGGATAAGAGTTCATGTATAGAAAGTCAGTGTAAGCTTTAGAGGATTTCATGAGGGTAGCTGAAATATTGGACAAGATCAACATTGACACACACCTTGAAGGGTATTGGAACGATGGAGGAATCATGGATGAAATAGCTTGAGATTTAGATGTATGAGGTGGTAGAAGAGATTTGGAAAAAAGTGGAGTGGAAGGCTTTGGAATATTTTTAGAAAAATTTTTGGAAGAAGATGGAATGGAAGCTTTTGGAAGCTTGAATGTCAACTTTGAAGTATTTTCAATATTCAAGTCTTTTAAAAGAGACTTGGGAATCCACATAGCTTTAGATTTTCCTCGTTCTTTGGATGCTTGAGAGTGCATTTCTTCAATGATGGATTTAGGAACCCACATTTTCTTTGATTTAGCTCTCTTAATAGTGGACCTTTGTAGTCTCTTTTGTGCATTTTCCTTCTTAGCATTCACATGTCGATTAGATGGGACATAGTGATATTTCTTTTTCAATGGATTCTTATGTTTATTCTCACTTCCAAGGGACTTGGGATTTGTGGATGAATAAGGATGATATGACTGGTTTAGATGTATAGATGGTTGAAAAGTCATCAAGGATGAGTGTCTTTGTTGATCTTGAGGTATTATAGGAGAGCTAGGGAATGAGCTAGGAGTGGAAAATGTAGGAGATGACGGAACATAAGGTCCCAATATAGATGGAAGGTTTGAAGGCTTTAGCTTTGATGGATAAGGACCAAGGATAGACTTAGGAGATGCAAATGGATAGTGAAAAGGGACATCAACATCTTTAGAGTGAGAAACGTGGTCAAAGCCATCAATAGACTCATGAGTAGCTTTGACAGAAGCAACATTTTTAATAGGAGCACTTGAAGCTTGAGCACAATTTTGAAGTGGATGTGGAGAAGTATAACATGAGGGGATGCTTTGATCTTGACAAGTAGCCTTGGATAGCATATGAAGAGAACTTTTCTCATAATTTTCAGTAAGCTCAAGGGAGATAATGGAAGTGGTATCTTCATCATACTTAGGAGGTGGACAAGATATAGGATATGAAGGGGAAATTTTTTGAAAGAGATGAAAGGGTGCTTGATCTTGATCTTTCTTGACATGTATAGCTTTTTCTTTTTGAGATTCCTCTTGACATGGAGCCACTTCTAAGGACAAGGGAGAATGAAGGGTGAATGGAGTAGTGTTTGGATTAGGCATAGTAGTGCATGAAGGTTGAGGATGTTTAGGATTAGTAGCATGGAAAAGGGTTGCAGCCAAGTGAAGGTTAGCTTGAGTTTCTTTTAGAGGTAGCCCTTGAGGATACACATAGTCAATGTGGAAAGCATTAGGTTCCTTTTTTGATAGAGGCATGTTGGAAAGCTTTGAAGTGTTGGGAGATGCATGAGTGTTGGAAGAAGTGGAGGTATCAAGGAAACCATCACTAGACATAGGTTCATTAATATGATCTTGCTCAAGAGAAGTATCCTCAGCACATGAGTCACTAGAGGTTCCAAGATCAATAATCTCATCATCAATGAGATCTTGGATTTTATGTTTCAGCTCTATACAATCAGAAGTAGCATGGTCATTAGATCGATGATAGGCACAATAGGTATCCAAGAATGGGTTTCCATATGAGCTAGACTTAGGCAACATGATGAGCTTGGTGTCAAGAAGTGTTCTCAAAATGTCATCATAAGAATTCCCCAAGGGAGTAAAATCTCTCTCAAAAGTATGTCTAGAGTCCTTTGGTTGTTTCTCAAGTGAATAGAATGCATTCATGTCTTCATCATTATCTTCATCAAAGATAGGTCCATCATGAAATTTTGTCATAGGCTCAAGTGCTTTTTCTCTACAAAGGTCTTTAGATCTAGAAGATGAAGACATTTGATGTCTTGAAGTAGAGCATGTAGACCTAGAAGAAGAGGATGACCTCAAAGAAGGTGACTCACATGCATGTAAAGACCTTAAGGAAGATTCATGTAATGATGCAATCTTCTCCTCCAACCTTTTCTCAAGTTTAGACTTCATTTCTATCATGCGCTTAGAGAGATGAAGGTAAGAAAGATCATTTGTCTCTTCTAGTTCTTTGTATTGTGCATATAGATCTTGAAACTCTTTAGTGACATGGAGGATATCATGATCATCTAGATTTGGTTGAATTTTGGTAGCATAAGGTTTAGATCCCATAGTTTTAGACGCAAATCCAAGCATAAAATAGTCTAGAAGATAACTTGATGTTGAAACTATAGGAGGTAGAGTGTTCACTTGCCAAGATATTAGAGAGAGATTAAAGTGACTTGTCAAACAATATGTCCAAGAAATTTACGACATGAATGACTCAAGTCAATAGCTAGGCAAGATGCCAAAATAGCCAAATAGATAGAGAAAGCAGGGTGACAAGTGAACAACTCTCCAACCCAAGAGTGTAGTCAAGAAATCAAGGCAACCATTTTAGCAAAAGGATAACTAAAAAGTGGACATAGACCATGAAGATAGAAATACCAAGAGCGCTAAGACCAAAGAGTCACTTTAAGCATGTTCAAGCACTAGAGACATATAAAAGAAAAGTCAAATGATGAGACTCCTCTTAGCAAACAACACAAGAAAATGTTTGCATTTGATGTTTTGACTTGGTTGACAAAGTTTGACAATAGTTGATAGCATAGCAAGTTTGATGTTCAAAAGAAATTTCTTTCCGAGCAAGATAGTGACACATAGAGTAGTCTTCAAACAATCAAGCAAGGGACAAAGCAACCTTGCATGATACAAGAATATGTGAGGTCTCAAAAGAATTTCTTAGAATTATTGTCATGTGTATGTTCAAAAGATTTTCACAGGTATACCACATTCGAGAACACATCAAGCAATATCTACCTAGAAGTCATGGTTCATTACTCAACAACTTGGCCCACGCTTGATGCTCCTTCACCTCACACCAAGTGGTTGCCCACAAGAGATATTGGCTTTGTCATGGAAATGCCATAAGCATAACCAAGGGAACACATATGGTGAGTGTAAATCTTGGGGTGATCCGGGTAGTCCACTAGGATCAATCCTTGCACCAAGAAGTTGAGCAGCTAAAAAAGGTAGTTACTAACTTAGGATGTTTAGATAGGGCTTCCGTTCATAGTGTTCCTCTTTCTCCCAATTACGGGACACCTCACCTTGCGATGAGTAACCGATCTCGCGATCACAAGAGTACCTTAAGCATTCTTGCCTAGTGATCTCCCTATGGTCGAAATCTCATAAGCGATCACACTAGGCGAAGACAAACACTAAGTCTACCAAAGTTTTGTGTCCTTGGTAGCCTTGAGTTTATAGTGGGTTGGAAGAGCCAGGTAATCGGCTTGTCCCCACTTGGGTCGTTCCTCTCAGGTTGTCCGAGAGCAGGCCCTCTAAAGGATTCTAACTACACAAAGTGGATCAAATTTTGGAAGTCAAGATTTCTGGTTCACCACAAGGGTGAAGAGCATACTCTCCTATTCCAATCATTTTCTCCCAAACACGCCAAGAAGATTCAGTTACCCCTTGCTTTTGAAACCAAATGGCAAGTCAAGATTTCTGATTCACCACAAGGGTGAAGAGCATACTCTCCTATTACCAAAAGACTCCAATCACAAGTTTTATGTGCCTATGAAAAATGAACAATTATTCAATGCCACACATGAAAACAAAAAAACAAGAAATTTGAGTTTTTATGCTTTGGGCAGCCCTGCAAACAATCGTTAGTAGCCCTTGTGCATTTGAAGCTTTGACATGCGTTCTTTTTATGCAATGTTTCAATTTTTTTCACAAAGATGGCAACCTGAAATCACAACTTGTTAGCAACAAAAGTTAGTGTGAAATAACATAAAAATCTACAATAAAAAGTGGTGAGTTGCTTCAAAAATCTAATTTATCCTCCAACCAAGTACATGCAAAGAAAGTGATGTTAATCACAAATGCTTTCATTTTTACTCTTTGGTTTTGACCTAGTCAACAAGATTGGACTTTTTTGCTATGATTTCGTATCCAAAAATGAAAATGAAAAAAAGAAACCCCTGTTAAAAATCAGAGAGCTTTCCAAAAATGCAAGAAATTTTAAAAAATCTCTTCATTTGCTCCCTAGAGATTGATTTTTTCAAAACAGGCCAAATTTATCAAATCAAATTTTTTATCCTTAATACGTTCTCAAAATTCAAAACACAAAGAAAGAACCCCCATTAGAATTCAAAAATCTTTCTGAAAATGTAAGTTTTTCCAAAAAATGCGCTGATTTGCGATCAAAAATGGCTTTTTATGAAAAATAAAGAAAATATCATAACTTCCGAAAATCATGTCAAAATGCTCTGAAAATTGGACTGAGACATTTTGAGTATATACCCAACCTGTAAACAAAATTTCAGATCCAAATTCTAAGCGGTTTAAAAGATATGATCAAATCTTTAAACCAACTAAGTTTTTGGCCTTCAAACCAATTTACTTATGGCTTGGCCTTAAAACCAAAGTGAAAATTCTACAAAAGCATTTGATTAGACACAATATGCTGCTGTAAAAAACTAGAGATAAGAAATGAAAGCAAATGGAGCTGAAAATTTGATTCAAGCCCCACGGTGGGCGCCAAAAATGTACACTCGAAAGTGTCCCACTCTAAACCCTTCTATCCAAACGATTCCATGAGATTGGAATGTTCGGATGCCGGCTTAGAGCTCCCTATCCATGGAGTGCAAGAGAGTGTATTTCAAGTTCAAGGGCTCTCAGATGAGCCTTAGAGATACTCTTCTTGCTAGTAAACCATGCAATGGGAGGTTCCAAAGACAAGATGCAAGAATGCAAATGTCCCAAGGAGTTCCTCAAGGATGCAAATGCAAATATGAAGACTACACTAGAATGAGAATGTCAAATGAAGCTATGCTAAAACATGTATGAGAGTAGTTACAATCCAAATATTAAGCTATGTGAGATAGATTATTGCAAAATAGAAACTAAACTAACATGCAACATGAATCTAAGCTAAAATGCTATGGTATGAGAGAATGTAGACAAGAAATAGAAGTTCTCCACAAAGCTCCAAAGAAACCTGTTAGAAAACCTGCAGCATAACAATATTCAAAATGAGGATGGATTGAGGGGTAAAGCTCTCTCCCTTTTAAAGATGTATGGACGGTGGAGATCAAGATGAAGATGGTGGATGATCAACGGTGGAATTCGAAAATAGGAGTGATCCATGTGCACACACAAATCAACCAATAGAATATAAGTTGACTTGTCATATAAGACAAAAGTCACAAAGCCTTTTCTTTTAATTGCAAAATAGAAAAAGGACTTTATGTGTGCACTTTAAGTGGGTTATAAGAATGGGGTCTTTTATTTAATTAAAAGGGGACATGTTCTTTTAATCAAATAATGAACTTAGGATAGCATAGTCAAACTATAGGTTATAATCAAATAAATTGATTATTAGCAATTTGGTCTAGGTAAATGATTAAATTAATTTAGCCAAAATGCTGAGAAGGGGGCTAATAGTCTAGATGACCATTTTTAGGTGATTACAGGATGCATATATATATGTATGCATACATACATACACATTCATACATAAATATATATGTATGTATATAGATACATACATGTATACATGTATGTATGTATGTGTATGTATGTATGCATACATATATATATGCATCCATACATGCATACATGTATGTATCTATATACATACATATATGTATGCATACATACATACACATACATACATACATGTATACATGTATGTATCTATATACATACATATATATTTATGTATGAATGTGTATGTATGTATGCATACATATATATATGCATATATGTATACATATATTTATGCATATATATATATGCATAAATATATATATATTTATGTATGAATGTGTATGTATGTATGCATACATATATGTATGTATGCATGTATGGATGCATATATATATGTATGCATACATACATACACATTCATACATAAATATATATGTATGTATATAGATACATACATGTATACA
Organism: Cupressus sempervirens; assembly: GCA_028749045.1. Taxonomy (NCBI): domain Eukaryota; kingdom Viridiplantae; phylum Streptophyta; class Pinopsida; order Cupressales; family Cupressaceae; genus Cupressus; species Cupressus sempervirens. Next base: position 413,980,285 of record CM053790.1, read on the forward strand.
TGTATGTATGTATGTATGTATGTAATGACACACACACATGCATGCAGGCATGCATGCATGCTTGCATATATCTATGTATGCAATATGTATGTATACATAGATACATGTATGTATGGATGGATGCATGCATACATGTATACAATGCATGCATACATACATACATATATCTATGTATGCAATATGTATGTATACATAGATACATGTATGTATGGATGGATGCATGCATACATGTATACATACATAGATACATGCATGCGCCCATACATATATCTATGCATGCATGCATGCATGCATACATACATACATATATCTATGTATGCAATAGGTATGTATACATAGATACATGTATGTATGGATGCATGCATGCATACATACGTAGATACATGCATGCATGGATGCATGCATCCATACATATATCTATGCATGCATGGATGCATACATAGATACATGTATGTATGTATGTATGCATGATACATGTATGTATGGATGGATGCATGCATACATGTATACATACATAGATACATGCATACATGTATGCATACATAGATACATACATGCATGGATGCATCCATACATGCATGCATATATGTATCCATGCATACATACATAGATACATGTATGTATCTATGTATGTATGCATGCTTGTATCTATGTATGCATGCATAAATACATACATATATCTATGTATGCAATACATATGTATACATAGATACATGTATGTATTGATGGATACATGCATACATCTATACATACATAGATACATGAATGCATACATGCAAACATACATACATATATCTATGTATGCATTATGTATACACACATATATCTATGCATGCATGGATGCATACATAGATACATGTATACATACATAGATACTTGCATGCATCCATACATGCATACATACATGCATGCATTTATGCATGGATGGATGTGTACATACATGCATGCATCTATGTATCCATGCATACATACATAGATACATGTATGTATACATAGACGCATGCATGTATCTATGTATGAATGCATCCATGCATACATACATATATCTATGTATGCAATATGTATGGATGGATGTATGAATACATACATAGATATATGCATGCATGCATACATACATACATACATATATCTATGTATGCAATATGTATACATACATATATCTATGCATGCATGGATACATATGTGCATGCATCTATGCATGCATGGATGCATACATAGATACATGTATGTATGTATTTATGCATAATACATGTATGTATGGATGCATACATGCATACATGTATACATACATAGATACATGCTTGCATACATACATAGATACATGAATGCATGCATGCATGCAATCATACATGTATCTATGGATGCATGCATACATACATACATATATCTATGTATGCAATATGTTGTATACATAGATACATGTATGTATGGATGCATGCATGCATACATGCATACATGCATGCATCAATGCATGCATTGATGCATACATACATGCATGCATCTATTTATGACATAGATACATGTATGTATGTATGTATACATGGATGCATACATACATATATGTATGCATACATGTATACATAGATAGATACATGTATGTATGCGTAGATTCATACATGTATGCATGCATACATGCATATGCATGTATGAAAGATATGTACATGTACACAAGTATGTATGTATGTATGCATCCATGCATATATACATGCAGACATAGACACATGTATGTATGTATGAATGCATGCATGCATGCATGCATACATAGATACGTGTATGTATACATAGATGCATGCATGTATGTATGGATGGATGCATGCATGCATCCATACATATATCTATGTATGCAATATGTATGTATACATAGATACATGTATGTATGGATGGATGCATGTAGATGCATGCATGGATGCTTACATACATGTATGCATCTATGTATGACATAAATACATTTATGTATGCATGCATACATGCATACATAGATAGATACATGTATGTATGGATTTATGCATGCATACATACATATATATGTATGCATACATGTATACATACATAGATACATGTAGGTATACATAGATGCATGTATGTAATCCATACATACATATATCTATGTATGCAATATGTATGTCTACATAGATATATGTATGTAGACATACATATTGCATACATAGATATATGTATGTATGGATGCATGCATGCATCCTCACATACATGTATCTATGTATGTATACATGTATGATTACCTACATGTACATCTCTTGGACTATGCGCTATCCCAAGTGCAGCACAGATTTGGATTGTGCATGGGTAAGGGGGGGTCGATTTGAGATTGGGAGTAGGGGAGTAAGTGTAGGGGCGGAAAGTATATGTTAGTATAGGAAAGTTAGTTTTTGGGTGTGTGTTAGTAAGTAGGCTAGTATGATGTCAGGTTTAGTTAATATGTTAGTTTTGTTTATGTAATTTATTTTGTTAGTTAGTTTAATTTATTAAAAATTGTAAGTAGTTTATTTTAGCATGTTAGTTAATTTAAGTTAGTTTAATGTATTAAAGTTTTATGTTAGTTTTTCTTTATGTTGTTTAATAGTTATTTGTTTAAAAATGTTAATGTAAATTTAGATAGTTGTATTATCAATGTTAATTTATTTTTGAAAATTATTTAGTTTTAAATTTAAAGGTTAAACTATGTTGGATGTAGTTAATTTAGTTTTAAAATTAATTTAGTGGTTTAATTAATTTGGAAAGTTTTAATACATGTATTTTTATTTGTTTTAAGTTATTCATTTTAAATTTTAATATATTTAGTAGAAATTTTATACTTTTAAAGTTTTACTAAACTTATTGTGACCTAGTATCCTGTTTTATCACATGAGTATTTGTTAGACAAACAGAAGATGTTAAATTGATTTCCTTACCAACTAGTCAAATTTAAGCGTAATTTATATTGTTAATATCTTCATAAATGTTTAACTCTTAATAACATTATGGGTTTTTAATTAAAATTGAAATTTAAGAAAAGCTAAATAAAGTATATATATATATGTATGTATGTATGTATGTATGTATGTATGAGTAGATGTATTAATTCTTTTAACTAGTCCTTGATTAGATATTTCAATTAATTTTAAAACCAAACTCATTTAAAATTGTTATTTAAATAATCTTCCTATCTCGTTGAGAAGTTAGTGAAATAACGTGTTTAATGATCGCTATAAATGTAATAACAAGAGCATCAAATTTTAATGATGTATTCCTTCACAAGATATGTAACTTAAGATGAGATGCAGAGAACCTTACTTAAACTGTGATCACAAACTTATCAAACTTAGAGCATTCTGATTATTATTTTTTTTTTTTAAAGAAAGTTTTTTTTTGTTTTTTGCCTCGTAGTTTGGGCATGACATTTTGGTATTAGAGCCCATGTTTCAATACTAGGAACCTTAAGCCATTGTGCTTCCTAAACTTAACTCAAACTTTTATTTGTGAAGATGCCTCCTATTACTCGAAGCAACCGATGAGGTAGATGTTGTAGGGCTAGGGGTGGTAGAGTGGGATAGGAGGATGGACCACCTCCACCACCACCACCTCCACCTCCACCACCACCAAACCCAAACTAGGACATTATAGATACACTTCAAACTTTGATCGATGTAGTCTAGTAGAGAGTAGTGCTTGTAGTTCAGCCAATTTAGTAGATTCCAATAGTGGAAGCAGAGGGACCCAGAGGAGGCAAACCTAGAATTAGAGAGAGGACTAGGAGTCTCTGACCAAGATAGATTGAGGGTCAGGGTGAGCACAAGGAAGAGTCAATACACCAGAGAGGACCCCCACTTGATAGACCTCCAAGACATATAGGAGATGACATCAGAGAATTGATCCGACTTGGGCCACCATTGTATACGGGTTCCACTGAGGGAACAGTAGTAGAGGCATGGTTGTAGAGCCTACATCAGTGCTTTGGATTATGACCCTATGTGAGTAATCTAAAGGCACGCCTAGTAGTTCATCAATTGAGAGGGGATGCCTGTAATTGGTGGCATCAGGAGGAGATCATAGGTGGAGTGAGGATGGACACCCTCACATGGGAGTCTTTCCTAGAAATATTTTGAGAGAGGTAGTTGTCAAAGCATTTTCGACAGAAATAGATAGAGGAGTTTCATTCTCTTTATCAAAGAGGTCTTACAGTGGCTCAGTACGTGAGTAGGTTTCTTGAGCTCCTTCCTTATGTGGAATACATGAAGGATGAGAAACTATGGGTGCATCACTTTATTATAGGTTTGAATTTCTCACTTTAGGGCCCAGTTCGGATGGCCTTCCCTACCACCTTGAGACAGGTAGTGGAGATAGCACTAGTGGCTGAGGATACTCAAGGTAGGCAGGAGTCACGAGATCGACCTCAGAACCAAAACTCTTCCTAGTAGAAACCCCCTTGGAAAGGGAATTAGAACTATACAGTAGGGGCCTCTAAGGGCCAACAGTCTCAACAATAGTAGCAGAAGCCTTCTTAGGGTTATCAGGGTAGTCACAGGGTCCCAAGAAAGATCTAAAAGTATAGGCCCCATAGTCACAATCAGTGAATACTTAGTAGTCTTCTAGGGATGGTTACAGTGGATCTAGTAGGTTAGGAAGCCCATAGCAGTCTGGATCATAGGGTGCACGATCTTATACTTGGGGACCATGCTACACTTGTTGTGGCATGGGTCATATAGCTAGGGAGTGTCCACAGGGATAGGCATCTAGTGGTCAGAGTATTGCTTTTTCAAAGCTGACAGTTGGTGACATGGATAGATCCCATAGAGTTTTTGCAGCGGTTGATAACTACTAGGCTAAGCATTAGGCCATAGTTATCAAGGGTATAGGTATTATATAGGGCCATATGGTTGCAATTTTATTTGATTCTAGAGCAACTAACTCTTTTATATCTCCATATGTGGTGGAGCGTTGCGGGCTAGTGGTAGTTAGACAAGATGTTAGTTGGGAAGTAAGGTTAGCCTCAAGGGCCAGAGTGTCAGTTAGTTCCATGGTGCAGAGTTGTCAGATGCAGATTGGAGACATGTCCACTAGGACTGATCTATGCATTACCCCTCTAGATTCTTATGATGTTGTTCTTGGCATGGATTGGCTTTATGCCCACAATGCTAAGATGGATTGTTGACAGAAGAGGGTGGAATGTGTGGATGATGATGGTATCTCTAGGGAGATCTTTGGAGTGAAGAGACCTATATCCCTTCATATAATTTCTACTATGCAGCTTAGGTAGTGCATGCAAAAGGGTTTCCAATTATTCACTGTCACCATTAGTGACAAAGAGGAAGATTTAGAGGGGGAGCCATCCCTATATGATTTTCTAATCCTACAGGAGTTTGTAGATGTGTTTCCTTCAGAGCTTCCTAGTATGCCTCCACCTCGAGCAGTGGATTTTCACATAGACCTTGTGCCTGGAGCTGAGTAAATTTTGAGAGCACCATACAGGATGACTACTCATGAGCTCAATGACCTAAAGGCTTAGTTGGAGGAACTCTTAGAGAAGGGGCATATTTGACCTAGTGTGTCACCTTGGGGTACACTAGTGATCTTCGTCAAGAAAAAGGATGAATCTCTTAGGTTGTGTATTGATTATCGACAATTGAACAAAGTGACCATCAAGAACCAATATCCTCTTCCCAGAATCAATGATCTCTTTGATCAGTTGCAGGGTGCCTGAGTATTTTCAAAGATTGATCTAAAATCAAGTTATCATCAGTTGAGGATTGTGGATAGTGATATCCCCAAGATAGCTTTTCATACTAGGTATGGCCACTACGAGTTCACCGTGGTACCCTTCGGCCTCACAAATGGTCCAACTGTATTTATGAGCCTCATGAATGGAGTATTTCATACCTTTTTTGATAAGTTTGTGGTTGTTTTTCTTGATGACATTCTGATTTATTCTCATGACAAGAAAGAGTATGAAGAGCACCTTAGGCAAGTATTGCAGAAGCTGAGAGAGAATCAATTGTTTGGTAGCTTGCTGAAGTGTACATTCTTCAGACCTGAGATACATTATTTGGGTCATGTCATATCAGGTGATGGAGTCTTAGTAGACCCATCAAAGATTAGGGCCATCATGGATTGGCCAGCACCCACTAGTGTTACTAAAGTGAGGAGCTTTATGGGGCTAGCAGGATATTACTGACGTTTCATTTTAGGATTCTCTAGATTGGCACACCCCATCACATCTCTTCAGAAAAAGGGGAAGAAGTATGAGTGGATAGAGAAGTGTGGTAGAGCTTTTCAAGAGCTTGAGAGAACCCTCATGAGTGCACCAATTCTTGTAGTACCAGATCCTGTTGCAAATTTTGTGGTGCGCACCAATGCATCTTTAGATGGTATAGGTGTAGTCCTTATGCAGGATGGACAACCTATTTCCTTTGAGCCTAGGAAGTTGAAGACTCATGAACTCAATTATCCTACTCACAACCTAGAACTTATGGTAGTGGTTCATGCCTTGGTGAGATGGTAACACTTCCTTCTAGGTCATAGATTTGAGCTTCATTCCGATCACCAGAGTTTGCAGTACATATTTTCATAGCTGAACCTTAATGCTAGGCAAAGAAGGTGGATGGAGTTTCTATGTGAGTACAATTTTGATGTTCATTACATCAAGGGAAAGGAGAATGTGGTTGCAGATGCCTTAAGTAGAAGGTACCATGAGCTTTCCTCTATGACTACTTGCACTGACTTGAGAGAGCAGATCTGATAGCACTTACCCGTCGATGAGCTTTATGCAGAAGTGAGTCAATTAGTACATTCTCAAAGACCCTTGGAAGGGAAGTTTTTAGAGTATTCCTTGGTGTCTAAAAAAATTTTGAGTCATAGGGGACCTATGTATTTACCTTCCATTGGGGGTTTGTGCAAGCTCATTGTACTTGAGGCTCACAGAGCACCTTATGTAGTGCACCCCAGTGTTAAGAAGTTGCATGTAGATTTGAGGCAGTTGTATCATTGGCCAAGCATGAGAGTGCAGATTGCTAGAATAGTTGCGAGATGCCTTGAGTGCCAGAGGGTGAAGGTGGAGCACCGTCCCTGGTGGGCTTCTTTAGCCACATGAGATTACAGATTGGAAATGGGATACTATATCTATGAATTTCATTGTTTGTCTTCCTATGTCATCTCGCCACCATGATGCCATTTTCGTGATAGTTGACACATTGACCAAAGTTGCCCATTTCTCACCTGTGCATACTACATTTATAGCATGAGACATAGCTTAGGTGTTCCTGTAGGACATTGTTAGACTTCATGGTGTTCCCTATAAGATCATCTAAAATAGAGACTCTTTGTTCACTTCTTCATTCTAGAGAGAGTTGTAGGTAGCTTTGGGCACTAGGATCAATTTTAGTACAGTGTACCATCCTCAGACTGATGGTTAGACTGAGTGACTGAATCAAGTTTTGGAGGATATGCTACATATATATGTGATAGACCATCAGGTCAAATGGGAGGAATACCTACATCTTGTCAAGTTTTCCTATAACAATGGCCACCATTCCTCCATAGGTATTCCACCTTATGAGGCCTTGTATGAAAGACTATGTACGATGCCCTTGAGTTGGGATAGGATCAAGGATCAAGTATCTATTGGTCCCCAGATAGTAAAGGAGATGGAGCAGTAGGTGACCCTAATTAGACAGCACCTAAGAGAGGCATAGGTAGGCAGAAGAAGTATGCTGATGCAAAGAGGATAGATCGAGAGTATCAAGTTGGTGATAGATTGTTCTTGAGGGTGCGACTGCACAAGAGTCCGATTTGATTTGGAAAGGGCTCTAAGTTGGCACCTTGGTTTTTTGGGCCATTTGAGATCCTAGAGAGGATAGGACCTATTACATACCATTTAACTTTTCCACCTATCCTATCATGCATCCATGATGTGTTTCACATTTTAGTACTTAGAGGATACATTTATGATGAGTCTCATATTATAGATTGGGATGCTTTACAGGTGGAGTCAGATGGACAGTTAGCACTGGAGCCTATCTATATTATTACTCAACAGACCCTAGCACTTCAAGGCTGAGAGCTAGACCAGGTTAGGGTCCAGTGGGATTGTTATGATGAGGTCACGACTTCATGGGAGGATGCAGCATAGATGCGATCTTAGTACTCTTATCTTTTTGATGAACTCTAGGAGGAAGTTCATGCCTATTGGGGGAGGATGTGAGGCCTCGCCCCAACCCATTGTAGCATAGTGATACATTACTATAATTTTGATATCATGACTTGAGATGTTAAGACATTATCTGATGCTTAGAACATATTATATTATTTCATGCTATGTGATGTTACTTTCAGATATTTGATGTTTGTCACTTAATGTTCTATGTATATGTATGTTGATGAAATCAGTAAATGTAGGATTGATACTTTGATTTAAGAGATTTTAATGGTTAAGAAATGAGAGAAAACCCTGACTAATTTATTGATGTATGTTTTAATCTATGTGAATTTCTGATACATAAATACATATGTACATGTGATTTTACGAGACTACTAATGTGTGCAATTAGTGTGCAAGATATTTTAGATGAGAAACTCGATAGAGGAACAGAACTGATCCATATATGCTAACTGTTGAAACCTTATTGTTCATAATAAAATTTATTGTGAGATGTATGTATGTATCTTTCTATGATCAGTAAATGTTAATGTTCATAACTATGTTCTTTTAGTGTCGCTTGACACTCATGAATTGTTTGTGATCTTCAGCATGCCTATTAGGGTTAGCTATGTAACCTTTGGACCTAAGTTGGATTAAGTTAGTTCTTTTTGCTAATTTGATTCTTAATCAAGTTTAGTCATCCCTAATTTAAATTAGTGCTTAATCTGCATTGTTAGAGCTGTTAGATGGTCCTAAATTATTTCCTAAATTTTTTTTTGTTCCAAACCTATTCCTAAGGCTTTAAAACATGAAATATTTATACCCAAGGGGTATGGGTATGCGTTGGGGGTTTTTTCCAACCCCTAAACCCCTTTTATTGACTTTTGAGATCACTCAAAATGTCTCTTTTTACCTTTGTGCGAAAATTGACAATGGCTACCATAAGTTGCATCACCTCACCTCCACCTAGTGATTAACCATAGTGTGGATTGAGTTAGGAACTTCTAGATTTGTAGGTGGGTGGGAGAAGTTATTGCTCCTTTTGGTGGGTGAGTTTGAGGCTTATTTAGAAGCCCTTCTTGGAGTAGTTTAGGTTGTTACCCAATCTCTACATTTATAGAGGAGTCTTGGAAGATTGAAGCAAGGAAGGGAAAAGCTCTACTCAAATTCGTTCAATTGCCATTACCTCTTTGTGAAGGTAGGAGTTCTTCATCTCCCTTGTTCAGATTTTCATGCTTATGCTACCTTGTTGTTGTTTGGATGCTTGTATGTATGTGGGTATGTTGGGAAGGATTGAAAACCATGTTCTTGAATGTTTTCCTTTCATTTTTATGTTTGAATTTTGAGATTTTCTTGCATGGGTGTTTTGGTATTACTCACCCCTGGATAGGGCAGAAGTGACCAATTTTGGGAAAGGTCTTTTTAGTTGGACTCCAACCAGTGTAGAGTCTCTTCTCAGGGTGAGAAGAGGGAGAGAGGGTAGGGTGTTATGGGCCCCTACCTGTCAACACAAAACTTGTATGTGTTTGGTATGTTAAAATGGAAGAATGGAAGTTCTTGGTTTATAGCCTCGATTGGGCATCTATTTTGGTGTTGTGCCTAACTTCTCCTATTAGAAGAATCCACCTTTCCCTAGTTTTGATTCATTATGAATCCTATTGTGTAAACCTTGTATGAATATGCATGTTTTCTTGTCTCTTGGTCATGCTTGTTGTTACTTGATTAGATTTTGTTCTCTCCATGATTCTTAGAAATGTGTTGCAAAAATTGTTATGGAACCCTTGATGAGGGTCATGAAGGAAATTAAATTAAATTGTTCTAATTCAAGATTGAAATCCTATGTAATTTATATTTCAAACTTTGTTGTAATGGCAACAATGTCAGGTTTTCTTCCTGGTTCTTTCCTGGCTGAGCCTTTGAATCAGGTTTGCCAATAAAAATGGTGATTGAGTATATTTGTTTATCATTTGATTTAATCATAATTTTCAGTTAGATGGATGCACATCAAAAATAAGATGATAGGATGATGGTTTAATTAAGCAAAATTTTGAAGTTTCGTATATGTTAACTATGAAAAAACTATGTTAAGGAAAGAAAAATGGTTATGGTTGCTAGTTCAATTCAAGTTGTTTAAGATATCAATTAATCTTGTATTATTGTGTCACAATGATTAAATCTTTGTTTGAAATCCATCCAAAAAAAAAAATACATTACTTTGTAAATCCACACTTAGAAAAAAATTTGACAAAAAAAATTTATATCCTAGAGCCAAATAGGCTCTTGAATTTGTATGGGAGAAACTAATTAAATGGCCTTTGGTAACAGAGAATCAAAATGATTCCTTAATTATCCTTTTTGCTTTTTTTAAAAAAATTATAATATATCTATTAAATATTACAACAAAATCTAGAGTAACAGTTAGGGAAATTCCAATATTTCAAATTGTAAGTTGATTCAAGTCTTCCAAAAAAATGCATTAGAAAGTTGAATCACTAGAGAATCCAAATGTGTCTCCCTCTCAGATCAATCTATCTGTACATGATGTTTGAACATCAATTTTGCAGGAAAAACATTGTGTTTTATTGATTGAAAAGAAAAATCACATCTCAATGATCCTACCACCCTCCTATGAGGGATATTTAGGAATTTACAATGGTCACAAAAAATTTTTAAACTAATTTGGCCATTTGGAAATGATTTTACAATATTTACAAAATGTTGCTTAAAAGTTGCTTGACAACTTTTTAGCAACAATGCAACTGATTATGCAACTTTGTAACTAATAACCAAACTTTGTTTCAAACCTATCAAAGTGATCCAAAAAGGACCAAAAAATGTTAATATATGAAAATAACAATCTATCCTAAGATTTTGGGCTATTAGACACCTTTCATAATAGTTGACCAAGGGCTTATATTTGTGCCAAACTTGGAACTAGGCCTTACAAGTGGGTCCAAATGTACAACCACTATTCCTATTCTATCCTAAAGGTTTTAGGACCTTGAAGAATTCCTTGAAGTGTATTAAGAAACTTCATTTTTTGAGGGTGCTCCTATACTAGCCAAGTTACTTGATAGAGAAGTGCATAATGACTCTGAAGTTGACAGACCCATTGTAGAAAGAAGAGCATGACCAAGATTGTCAAAGTATGTTAGAAGACATCACCCTACTAGAAAAATTATTAGAGACAAAGAAGCCAGATCAATGACAAGTAATAGGCTAAGAAGTGATACATTTTTTTAAAGCATGCATAAGCCTAAGTGAGTGAAGGATGCATTAGAGAAAGAAGACCTGAGTAAAGCCATGAAAGAAGAGATTGATTAGATTGAGAAGGAAAAAAAATGGAATCTAGTACCTAGACTAGAGAATAAGAATGTTATTGGAATCAAGTGGGTGTATGTAAAAAAATTGGATGAGAATGGTGAAGTCACAAGGAATAAGGCAAGATTAGTTTGCAAGGGGTATGCATAAGAAGATAAATTGACTATGGAAAGACATTTACCCTAGTTGTAAGATTGGAAGGAGTAAGAAATCTTCTTCCTTACTTTGCATAAAAAGGATTTAAAGTTTATCAAATGGATGTGAAATCATAATTTCTAAATGATATACTAGAAGATGAGGTTTACATTGAACAACCAAAAGGATTTTTTGATCCAAAAAACAAGAAAATGGTATGTAGATTGTACAAAGATTTATATGGTTTGAAGCAAGCTCTAAGAGCATGGTATGAGAGGCTTCACAACTATCTTGTAAAGATTGGTTTTGAGAAAACCTATGATAACAACAATCTATACTTGAAGATAGAAGGATGTGAAGGGATTTTACTAGCTGAAATATTTGTTGATGATATCATATTTGGAGGACAAAATGCATTGTGTAAGACATTTGCAAATGAAATAAAGAAAGAGTTTGAAATGTCTATGTTTGGAGTGATAAAGTTCTTTGTTGGATTGCAAGTATATTAGATGAAACATGGTATTTACACCACTCAGTCCAAGTATGTGAAGGAAATATTGAAATTCTTTAGTATGGAGTACTCAAAACTAGTTAGTACTCCTATGGTGATAGGACACAAACTATCCAAAATAGATGATTCTACTAAAGTAAATCAAACATTGTATAGGTCTATGATTGGTAAATTACAATATGTAGTTCATAGAAAACCTGACATTGCATTAGCTATTGAGATTGTTTCAAGATTCTCTGCAAATCTTAAGGAGAACAATTTTATGGCTATTAAAAGGATAATGAGATACCTAAAAGGAACAAAAGACTATGGTCTATACTACAAGAAGAATGATAAGTTTGAATTAAGAGCCTAACAGATACTAATTGGGCTAGAAATATTGATGACAAAAGAAGTATAAGTGGTGAAGCATTTTTCTTAGGAAAAATATTAGTCTCATGTACCAGTAAGAAACAAAGTTGTATATCACAATCTACTACTAAAGTTGAATATGTGGTTGTCGCAATGAATTGTACAAATGTGGTATGGATCAAATAATTACTCAAAGAAATGAAGGAGGAAATTATTGAACCTATGATACTCTATTGTAACAATACAAGTTCTATTAACATATCTAAGAACCTTGTGATGCATACAAAGTCAAAGAACATTGTAATGAAGTATCATTACTTGAGAGAGTTGGTTCAAGACAAAGAAATGAGAATGGAATATGTGAATATAAAGGAAAAAATAGCTAATATATTCACAAAAGCTTTACCTAAGGATGCACATGAATATCTTAGAGGTAAATTAGGGTGATACCCCTATCCAAAGCACTGAAGAAGAAAGAATAGTACCCTATATCAACTAAGTTGAATGTCAGATTTAAAAATTTGATGTAGTGGATCTAACTTTAGGAGCTAACTAAAGTAATGGAGGAGTTGAAATAGAAGATTTACGCTCACAAACAAGGTGATAGAGGGAGAATCTGAATTGATTATATGTGCACATTGAGATGACAAGTCTTTTTCATTATTGTCAAAGAGGGAGAGATAACCTAAAGAGGGAGATATAACATAGAAGTCAAAGGGACAAGATACATTGAAGGAGATTGACAAATGTTAGATTTCCCTATATAGAGGAAGGAAAAATATTGATAGAGGGAGAGTTTCAAATATATTAAGTCTCTTTTTGGTGTTGTTTTTGGGATTGGCTTGCCATCAACACCAAATAGGGAGATTGCTGATAAGAGATTATTTGAAGGATGGAACCTATCATGAAACAATCATTATTTTGTCAATGATATCAAACTTGCTACTTCATGGTAAGATAATTACATTTAGTTTTAATGCTATCATTTGTTTGATTGATGAAGAGGATTTGAAAAGATAAGATTAACAAGACTACCTAGAGAAAGGTTGAGTTATTTGGTGTATAAAAGGAGCACTAAGACCAAATAAGACATGGATGATATGATGTATTATTGATCTACTTAAGGCTAAAGTAAATGGTTACTTTGGCTAAGCCAAGAAGAAGAGTTTTCATAAAAAGTGTCTACCAATCTTGACTAAGAAAATAGTGTAAGCCGAGAAAACTTAGTTCAGGCCAGGCATAATTTAGTAAGTGTTGAGTGTCAAAAAATACAACAGGTGTTGAGCATTAGTTAAATTTAGTATGTGTCAAGTGTTATGGAAATAAAATTGATGAACAAGCAAGGAAGACTTAGTAGATGCTAAGAAACCTAGTGTTGGCTGAGCATCAGAAGACTATTATTGCTAAGTGAACAATGTGGATGCCGAGTGATAACGAAACAAGTTAAATCAAAGATTTAAAAAATTTGAGTTGTCTAATTTGATTCCTTGAATTGTGTGAAGTGTGTGGAAGATAAGTATGATGAGTTGGTGGCACAAAATTCAAGATAAATAATTTTGAGGTGAATTCAAAGAGGTTTGTAGAAGAATTTTTTAGAAGGGACTAAAATGGAAAGGTGGGTAGATTCATTAAATCTTATCTAACCCTAAAATGGACAATTCTGGCTAAGCAAAAAAAGACCTAAATTCTCTTTATAAGAGGATACAAGGCCAGAAGCAACTATTTTCATGTGTGAGAAACTAAGCAAGACAAGGAGTCTAGGGTTTTGCTTTATATGGTGGCCAAGTAGAAGAGTCTAAAATTGGCATACAATGAAAGAAGGTTTAAGAGGATGAATGTTGAAGGGTAAGAAGGGTAAACAAGCTTTCAGAGATGAAGAGTATGAATGCTATGCAGAATGGAGGACTGAACCAAAGATCTATAATTTGCAAGTGAGTTATGTTTTACTATTAGATCAAGTCCTACTATTACTTTCTAACAACTATATCAGTCTGGATAAATCCTTTGGATTAATGTTGACCTAGTAGTCATTTGTAAATCCTTGAACTAGGTGATATTATAATAGAATGTTCTAAAGTACTCTAACAAGGCTCACTCCTAATAGGATGATTGAAATCATTTAACTAGGTCACATTCAATAATGTGCTTTGTAACCTTTAATATGGTTAGCCTTCAATAGGGCATCACTTCAGAAGAGTGAAAATTGGTAGCATATTACTAGTGGTTTTTCCCAAATTAGGTTTCCATGTAAAATCCTTGTGTCAAATTGTGTGAATGAGTTTGTGGTATTTCGTGCTTACATTACTGCAAAGTTATTTTGACCTAGGATAGTGACCTACTAAGTTAAGGTACTGGATGTTCTAATGGATGTATACATAATATGGTTTTATGGAAATGAATATTTGAAGTACTGAAAAGTTTTATTTGTATATATGGACCTTGGATAACTGATTCATACCCACTAGTTATTCTAAAGAATTCCAACAATTGTGTGTATATTCCTTCTCTATATCTAGTGTTTTCCTTTATTGGATATAGTGGAGTCATCCATCAAGGAAAGATGTATTCATGTTAGATAACTAAGAGGGGGGGTTAATCACTTATGTTCAATTATCCTATAGTCCCTTCAAACATTTTCAATACCATAAAATATCATAAACATTATTAGCAATCACCTACTATTGTTAGCATGAATATTGATGATATTCCTTTGGGGAAGTATCCTAAGCATTTATGGAACATTTGGAAGATTGACATGTTGCATTTATGGCTATATTATTCATTGATGTCAATATCATATTATATCTATTAAGACCCTGATAGTAACAGACAAAGAATGAGGTCGTACAAATAGAGTATTGGTGATGAGGTCAATCAGAGTTGATGATATGTTCTATAGTGTATATGGATGATGTGGATAAGTGCACATATAGGAATTCAAAAATATGTGAAAGTTATTTGTGATTTACATAAGGTAGTGTGTAGATAGAGTACCCAAGAAGTGTTTTCAAATGTTTGGATTATATCTCTTAATAGAGATAGAATCATGATGGGAAATGTTAGATAGTGACAATAGATAACCTAATGATGATGTCAGCAAGTGTGTGAGGTCTAAGGTCACACATGTAAAAAGTTGTGAAGATAGTGAGCCAACAATACTTTGTAATTGTGAAAAGTTGCAATGAGTTATGTTATCTTAATAAGGTCCTATTATAATTAATTAGGAAAGCCTCAAGGCCAACTCAATTAATTAATTTTAGGATATGGTTTAAATTAAAGTTATTTTCCTTGTGATGAAGTATATATTGAAGTCAATTTATGAATATAATTCTAGCAAGTGATTAAAGGGATTATTTAGATGTAAAGTTAAAGATCTAGTATTAAGATTTGAAAGGTATTTGGTATGGTATTGGCATAGTAAGAGGAAATAGAAAGAGTTTGAGTTGCTAGGGATTAATTGCATTTCTATTATTCTAAAATGAATAATAAAAAGCCTAGTTGGATAGTGAGTTTGGTAGTCTTTCCCTTGAAGCTATTTTTATAATGGGTTCATCTATCTTCTACAACTCCTAACAAGGTTGGCACAACTCCTAATAGGGTTGGACTCTCCTAACATTGATTCAAAGTCTCCTAATAGGGATTGATATGTACTGAATGTATCTCATTGGCTCCTAATAGAGTCCATCCTCTTACAAGGAACTTATATATTAGTACATTATTTTGTGGGTACCATCCCCACTGGGATTTTCTCTCTGATTAAGGGTTCCCTAGTCGATATATTTGGTGTTATTGTGGATGTGTATGTGTATCTTCTTATAGTTTCTAATTTTATTGATCACATGTTTAAGGTTTAATAAGGTTGATAAAATTTGTATTGATGAGATAACTAATTCACCCCTCTCCCCCTCCCTAGCCTCTCTTAGTTATCTTGATGGACTTTACTCTATAACAATTGGTAATAGATCTTCAAGTCCTTGAAGAAAAATCTTGACAACTTAAGGATATCAATGTTATGTCATTTCAACAAAAGAAATTCCTAAGTTTGATGAAGTTAACTATGACAACTGAAAAGAGAATATGAAGAAACATTTGCTATGAATGGGTCCAAGATATTGGTTGATGACAAAAAATAGAAAGAAAATTGTGGAAGAAAGAAAACTTGAAGAATATAGTGAAGCTAAAAGAGATCAATTCA
This sequence comes from Cupressus sempervirens, assembly GCA_028749045.1. Classification (NCBI taxonomy): domain Eukaryota; kingdom Viridiplantae; phylum Streptophyta; class Pinopsida; order Cupressales; family Cupressaceae; genus Cupressus; species Cupressus sempervirens. The sequence continues at coordinate 413,996,929 of CM053790.1, forward strand.
TGTGTAACATTGTTGCTAGATAAATACTTTTGTCAGCTCTACCTAAAAATGAATACAATCAGGTAACATCCTTAGAAACATCTCATGGAATTTGGAAAGAATTGGAATCTACTTTTGAAGGTGGTAAGCCTACAAAGAGAATCAGATCGCAAAATTAGATTTTTTTCAATAGGCTAAAATGATGGAAGATGAATATGTAAGAAGTTATATTGCTAGAATATTATTAAATTTTGTAAGAATCAAGTCCTATAATGGAACTAAAGATGAAGATGAGATTCTATGGAAGATCTTGAAAACCTTGACACCACCATTCAAGGAGACAATGTAGATGATTGAGCAAGTGATACCTTGTACTAATAAATTTAACAAAGAAACTCTTTTGGAAGTAGTAGAAATAAGGTTGAAATAGTCTGGAGATTTTCCTGGAGTAGAAACTACTTTTAGTGCATTAAGTGTATGCCCTTCCTTTTCATGATGTGCAAAGCACCAGTGGAGATTATGCTAGTAGTAGTAGATCCAAATTTGAGGAAGATAGAAGGATTAAAGAATGAGTTACCTTGCTTGTGAGGAAAGAACTAGATAGAAGGAAAATATTTAAATGTTGGACTTGTGATGAATTTGGTCATTATTCTTCTAAATGTCCTAAAAGAGTGAAAGAGTACAAAAATAATTTCAAGTATAGAATTCCTAGAGAATGTTTGTATTCAAATGAAGATGATGACTCTAATCAAAGAGTTTGGAGTGAAAGTGATGATGAGTTAGGATTTTTTGCTATAAAATAAGAAAATCTTAAAAAGAATTTAGAAAAGAGAAATCCCTAGTGTTACAAGTTGAGAAGAAAAATGATTGGATCATAAATTTGTTAGTTCAAGAGCCATGATGGAGGAATTTCTAGAGTTGGTAATAATGTGGCTTGTCGTATCAAGGGAATGTGATCTATTACTCTTGATGGGAAAACTAAAATTGATGATGTTTACTTTGTTGATGTATTAAAACTTAATCTATTGAGTGTTGGATAGTTTACTGATAAGGGATGTCAGTTATAGTTAATAGGAAAGACATTCATTATTAATGACAAAGATGAACAAGAGTTCCTTTCCTAGCAAGAAATTCACTACAATAGCAATATTGGAGATTGTTCATACAAATTTGAATGGTCCCACTAAGACAAGAGGATTCTATGGTGAAAGATACTTCATGATTAATGTTGGTGAATTACTAGGACAGTGTGGGTAGCTTTCCTTAGAGAAAATTTTGAAGAATTTCAAAAGTTTAAAATCTTTTAGAGTAGAGTTAAGAATGAGTTTGGATTGAAGATTAAATGTTTAAGTTTTGATATAGGTGGAGAATTTAGCTCAAATGAGTTTAACACCTTTTTTGAAGTAAATGGTATCAAGAGTAAACTATCAGATCCTAAGACTCCTGAGTAAAATGGAATTACTAAGAGAAGAAATAGGTCTATGACAGAAAAAAAAGAAGAAAGAGCTATGGTCTTTGAGAAATATGTATCAAAGATATTTTGGAGAGAAGAAATTAATATAGTAGTATATACATGTTACAAGCTAGAGTTGATGTTACACTAAAAGATCAATGTGTTAATGCTTAATACAACCACTAGACTTATAAAACACAGCAGGTGGTTAAGATATGCCATGAATGTCAAAGGGGAACATTGGTGATTAGTCCAAAAATCTCCCTTTAGCATTACTTGAGGAGATTCAAACCTACGATCAAGCTCTAATACCACTTGTTATAAGCTAGAATTTATGTTGCACCAAAATATTGACCTATTAATGCTCAAAACAACCACTAGACTTATAGAACATAAGAGGTAGTTAAGCCATGCCACAAATCTTGAAGGGGAACATTGGTAGTTAGTTTGACAATACAATGAACATAGTGCCAATCATAGAACATACAAATAAGACACCTTATGAAATTTAGTTTTGACAAACACTATTAGTGAAATATTTTTAAAATTTTTGGAAGAAAACGTTATATCAAGAGAGATGATGGCATTGGTAAGTTTGATATAAGAAGTGACTAATGTATGTTGTTAGGATCTACCATGGATAGAAAGAACAATCACATGCAAATATAACCAATCTCAAAAAATAATAAATCATATAGAAGAGAACATAAGATACAAACATTTAATGTGGTTCACCCAATCCCTAGGCTACATCCACCAACAACAAGTCTAATATTATTATTATCCATTGATTACAATCCATAATCACTTACAACTCAATACCACTACAAGAATCTACAATCTCATCATACATTATAGAATTCCTAACCCTTGTTAGAAACTTACAATTGGAGCAATTGTTTTTTTGTCATGGATGTCAAACCTATTGATAAGCGATATTGCCACCTAATCTAAATATTTTATCTATTTGATTGATGAAGAGGACTCAATAAATTGCTCATAACAATAACATCTAAAGAAAAGGTTGAGTTATTAAAAGGAAGTTACAATGGACATTCGATTAGATGGACTTTGATAAAGCAAAGTAATTGTTTATTTCAAGAAAGTTAAGCCAAGCCGAGCAATAGAGTAAAAGAATAAGGAATGCCAAGTGATGCTAGTCTTAATTGAGCTACAATTAGTGTTGAGAAAATCTAGTGTTGACTAAGTATTAGTATCGAATGAGCAAGATGGTTGATATCAAGCAAGATAGTTGATACCAAGCCAAAAGCTTTACAATGACCAAGTAAATTAGAGATGACTAAGTGCAAAAATTTAGAGATTGCTGAGTAACAATATGAGAGTGAATTTGAGGAAATCATGAGATTTAGCTGAATTAGTTGATTTCTTGGTAGATGTAAATCATGTTGAAGATAAGATTGATGAGTCAGATCATTAAATTCAAGAAGAGGAATAGATAAAGACCTAATATACTAATTTTAGAGAAGTTTCTAAGGATAATCAAGAAGATAGAAAGATACAACAAACCAAATCAAACTTGATTGTAACCCCTAAGATCTATAGTGATGATTAAAAATGATAAAGCAATAATTGCCTATTTAAAGAGGGAGAAAGCTGAAAAAATGAAAGAGTGTGAGTACAAGTAGATGTAAGGGAGGCATATAGTCAATGGTGGATCAAAAACACACAAGTGAGTGAATACAAAGCTAAAGGAGATTTCTTACTTAGATGATGTTGATGTTGATAAGTGAATCTAAGTAGAAGGTTTAAGCATTATTGAGAAGAGTGGATAGATTTCTCGAAGGGTTTCCAAGTGAATTGAGAATAAAGATGATGATGAAGAGTTTATTAGTGAGTTGACACTTGAACTAAATAGAGATCTAAATTTGCAAAGTGAGTTGTAATCATACATATAATAACCTACTATTTTCTTTCTAATCATTGTAAACAATTTGTACTAAAATCCTTTTAATATAGGTTGACCTAATAGTCATTTAAAGATTTAACAATCTATGTAAATCCTTTAATAGGGTGACATTCTAAATGGAATGACCAAAGTCCTCTAATAAGGCCACTCCTAATAGGGTGATTAAATCTTTAACAAAGTCACATGTAATAGTATGTTTTATAAACCTTTAATAGTGTTGGCTCCTAATAGGGCTCACTTTGAAAGAGTGAAAAAATGGTGACATGTTGCTGGTGGTTTTTCCCAAATTGGGTTTCCACGTAAAATCTTAGTATCAAATTTGTGTTGCATGCTATACATTTTTATATTTGATGATATTTTCACTAAGGAAAGCATGTTATGTTTAAGACAATATTTTTGCAATAGAGACTGAGCAACAATAGGATAAGCATAATAATGAGTGTTTGTGTTTAATTGTTCAAGTGGTACTTAAGGACCTTGAGTAACTGATTCACCCCCCCAACCCTGCCCCCACCTCATCTATTCTAAACATTTCTAATAGTTGGTATTAGAGTGTAGTGATTATGAAGAAAATTTTGAAAGTACTTAAAGCTAAAGATCATGACTCATAAGAGAGATGTATGCAAGCTAAAAAAGGAGAACTTTCCCACATGGAAATCCTTAATGAGGTTGCACATATCGAGTATTAGTGATTTTGCTATCAACTTTGTAGACAATAAGTATGTAAAGGTAACCACTACTCATCTGAAAACCATTTTTGAGATTTCCTTAGCCCTAAGCTATGTTGACTTTGATGACTTAAAGGATTTTGATAGTGCAAATAAAATGTGGGACAAATTGAAAACCATATATGGAGATGATGACAATGTCTTAAGAGCCAAGTCTAAAATCCTGGGATGAAAATTTGATGATAGGAGAATGATGGAAGGTGAGAACATAGTGCAATACTACACAATAGTCAAACACATTGTTAATGCTATTTATTGTGCAAATGGAGAAATAAAAGATGAAACATTAATAAGAAAGGTATTGAGGACTCTACTCCTTATTTATGTGATTAGAGTTTCTGCAATCTAAGAACTGAGATACACACTAGGTAACACTTCGGCCTTAGAAGGTGTAATTGGTAGACATACTACTTTTGAGATGTCTAACTTTGATAACTAAACACCTACTACTATTAAATCTGAATTCAAGTCACAATTAGTCCTTAGCAAAAGAAAAGGTAAACATGTGAAAAGTGATAGTGACAATTCTAATAATGAGATTGATGAGCTTGAAGCCATAATTGCAAAAATATGTGGAAGAGGAAAAGGTAAATTATAAGTAAAATTTCCTTCTTCTTTTTTCATGCAACAAGGTTGGCTAGATTTATACTAGGTGTCCTAACAGAGACGATACACATGAATGGAGGGAAATAAAGTACAAAGGAAGAAGAGATGACAAAGACTACAAGAGAAGCAAGGATGACAAAGGTAAGAAATCTTGTTCTATTGTTGAAGAACAAACTAATAATTAATCTATGTGTAATAAAAATGAAATTGTCTATGTTTCTATGAAAGAAGATTCTAATGAAGATGAGAAAACTACATTAATCTCAAATATAAAAAAGAGTGATAGATGAATAATTGATAGTAGATGCTCCAATCATATGACTAGTGATAACGATAAATTTGAGGTTATTGGTCTAGATAAAGGTGGGTGTGTTAAATTTGGTAATCATATTCCATGTGTTGTAAAAGATAAAAGCATTATTCAACTGACTGACAAGATAAAATGTGACAATATTTATTGAGTTAAAGGACTTAACTATAATTTGTTGAGTGTTTCACAACTGAAAAAATTAGGTTACAAAGTTGAATTTCACAATAGGAAGGCCAAGATACATGATGTTGATGGTAATTTCATTAGAACTAGTGATCAGGCAAGAGATAACTCATTATATTTAGATTTATCAAATGAGACATTTTTGTTTGCACAAAAAGATGTTTAGTTATGGCACAAGAGATTATGGCATGTGAACTTTGACAATCTAGTGAATATAAGTAAAATAAGAAAGTAAGAGGGTTGCCTAAACTAAAAAAGCTTGACAATGCCATGTGTAAACAATGTCAATTGGGAAAAACAATCAAGTCTTTTTTAAGAGAAAAATATACTTTACTAGTGATATTTTGGAATTGGTTCATACTAACGTATGTTTCTTAAAGCTTAATCTAATGCTTTTGAGCTATTCAAGTGGTGTTTAGCTAGATTTGAAAAAGAAATAGGGAAGAATATAAAATTCTTGAGATCTGATAGAGGTGGTGAATTCATTTCAAATGAGTTCAATACATTTTGCATTGATAGAGGAATTAAAAGATAGATGTCAGCACTAACGACCCCTCCTCAAAATGGGATAACTAAAAGGAGAAATAGATCAATAATAGACTGTAGAAGAACATTAATGATTTAGAAGAGTGTATTAAAGAAGTACTGGAGAGAAGCTATTAATACTGTTGTCTATACTCTAAATAGAGTACAAGTAAAGAAAGGTACAAATGCTACACCTTTTGAACCATGGTATGTATATTCTCCTAATGTGAAATATTTTAAAACATTTGGAAATAGATGTTCTATACTGAAAGATAACAAGAATGGAAAAATTGATGCAAAGAGTGATGAAGGCATATTCCTAGGATATTCTACCAAAAGAAAAGATAAATAAATAGTTAAATTTTAACACTAACAAAGTTGTGGAAAGTGCAAATGTGAAAGTTGACAAGTTTATAGAAAGAAGTGATATTTCATGTAATGAAGAACCTAAAGATTCTAGTACATTCATCTATGTGGATGATGATTCTCCTAGCTATTGGAATTACAAGTAGGAAAGGTAAAATTCTGAGAGGGGGGGGAGGGTGTGAATCAGAAGTAAAAACATGAACCCATAAAACTTTTCACCACTCATCCATCTCATACATTCAATAGATAAATTGAAATAACATGTAAACCATATACATCTAAATCATATAAACATATAAGCAATCACACATTTGACACCTTATATGATTACCTAGAAACCCTCCAAAGAGAAGGTCAAACTAGGGTTTGGATGAGAGCCACAATTCTTCACTACTGTAGTAATAAAGTGTAGCCAATTAAGGTTACAATCGATTGACCATGAATGATGATATGCCTTGTGAAAGGCATGCCCTATTAAAGGCTTACAAGGATTGTTAAGTCCCACCTTGTTAGAGGATTTCAACACCCTATTAAAAGTTTTCTTGGCTAAAGGCATTCATAATATCCACTTAGAATGTCACCCTATTAAAGGATTTACAATAATCTGTAAGGACTACTCCACCTAGGATATTTAACTAAAATCAATTATTAGGATGTTTCAACATAGATCTTGTGATTACCTCTAGTAGCCTAATTAAAGATCAAATATGTATAGTATCCTTCTTGATCCTTCCTGATCTAATGTAACAATTGTTGTATTGCTCTATTTTTTGTTCTCCTCCAACTGATTCTACAATTCACTCTCTATAACTTCTAGGTCTCCATGAAATGCTTTGTTTTTTGCATGCAAACTTCTCTATATTTCTCCTTCAATTCCTTACATGCTCATATAAAGTTTAGGGTTTTGTCCTCCTTAAGAAGACTAGAAGACTTAGGCTTAAGTATGAATCTATGACTAAGATTCATCCTTTTTGCCACTTTATCCTTCCTATTTTCTAATTGGCTACATGTAATTGCATAGGGAGTCCACATACAGATTCATCCTTATCTTCAAAGGATTGTATTCTATCCTTTGGTCAGTTGAACAATGGTTTAAATAGTTATTTATGCAATCAAAAACAAATATGTCCAATCTGTGTTGCTCGACACTTGAAGTTACTGATACTTGGCACATACTATAATTCTATTTTTCACTCGACACTTGAACTGCTCTGCATCTACTATTTACTTGGCACTTGAATCACTCAACATGGTCTATCTCCTCAACACTTGAGTGACTCAGCAAATGAGTGAATCAACACTCATTTCAACTCAACATGTATTATAGTACCTCTCCCATTTGACTTTTGTAATTCATCTTGATGGATGAAACCTTGTTGATCTCTCCTTGAGATGGGATCATGATTGGGACCATGAATGGTCTACACCATTGAGATGATTGGAGTTATGTTTCTATATCAGATTCTTTGTTTATGCTTAGACTAATTTTTGATATTATGATGTGATTTATGGTTCATTTAGGTTTGTGCTAGTGGTTACCAAGATTGATGTGGTATCATGAGGTTGTTCCATGATTACACTGAGATGTGTCCAAAGATTGTACTATGTACTTTTACCGTGCTACACTGGACTAGGTTCTTGTATCAGTGGTTAGTCATGTTTATGACTCCGGTTTCTTATGTATTTTATGTGTCTTTTTATGTTGTGTTAGCAACCATTATTAAATGCTTAAATAATTAGAAATGGATTGCCCATGTTGGATTCTTTGGTTTTGTGTTGAGGATATTTACCTTGTTATGTTTTTTATCTGAGAGATATTTGTTACTTATGTTATGTTTTACTTTTGAGATGACTTGAGGGTTGGATGTTATACCTTGATTTTAGTATCATAGATATTAGACTACTATGTCGTTCAATTGATCATATTGAGATGATAGTGTGTTTTATGCTGATATATGGTTATCCAGTATTTGGACATATCCCTGGTTATGTTATGTGATGGATTTAATGCTATGGTTATTTACTTCATTCCTACATCGTTATGCTTAATGTGAATGTGAGTGATATAAATAGAGTACTTTGATATAATTAAATAAATGGTTAAATTAGGTGATTTAATGCATTTATTTCTTTGGCTATGTTATTATATGCAATTGTACTTGATTATGTTGTTTAGTGTGCAGGATTTATATCCCTAGTAGTGGCACAAGGAGTTAGTGATTCAACTATTCATATTTTACCAATGTCGTCCCTGTATGGTCGACGTATACTTATTTTAATTGTTAAATTAATCCTTTTAGTGATTATTAAATCTGAACTCATTTGCATTATCTGATTAGACCAATGAGCATGTCTGTGCATTTAGAGGTTCGCTCTGTTGCAAAAGTGTTAAGTGATTTTTTGTGTTTTTTGGTTTTTGGGCTTTAAATCTTCTCGAATTTAATTTCTGGTAGCTTTGCCTTAGGTCAATTCTTGTTATGAGGAATAACCTATTTTTGTTTGGGTCAATTTGGGATTTAAATAAAGTGGCTGGTTAATTGCCCTAATCAATTATTCACACGAAAAGTGAACACGTATTGAAAAAGGAATTTAATTCCTCACTTCTCACTTTCAAATTAAAAATTTGGAGAGTAAAACCCAAAATCCTCTTCATGAGAATTTACTTTTTTTTCATTATGGGAGCTATGGGTGTGGGATTGTCACAAGGTTGAGCTTGTTCGATCTAGCTCAGGGAGACCTTGGATTGCCACAAATTTCAGCCACTTCTACGAGCTTTTTATTTTCTGGTTGAGATTCTTGTTTTTCCCCTTTTGGCTGTGAGGTAGGGCTCTCCCATTTTATTATTTTTGCTTTTTTTAAGTTTTTATTTTTTGTAGCCATTCGTTAGGACACTGAGAACTAGTGTTTCCCTCTATTTTTGTATGCTAGTTCTACCTAGTTGGGTGGGTACAAACATTTCTCTATTTTTTGAGATGAGGGTTTGGGGTTTTGCGCTGTTATGCTGGCCATTTTTGCATACGGTGTAAAAAATATTTTTGGATTTTTGGGGTTTTTGTACCTGAAGGCCGAATGGGTTTTAATTTCAAAAATTTTCCAAAATTTGGGATTTTAACCTCGTTTTGTGTGCCACCCTATTTTCTTGGGTTTTCTTGGCATGTGTTGGGTCATGGACCTAGATTATCCATTTGGATATTAGTCATACCATTGTTGCACTTTTTTGTTTGCATTGGGATATGTGTCACATCTATACTTTTGACTTTGTGTTTGGTTAATTGATTTTGTACTTGGTGTTATGGTTTCTTTTGGACCCTTGTTATTGTTTCGTGGACACTATGATTCATGTAGAATCCATACTCTCAGATTGAGGCCATTTGAGTGAGTTCATGATTTTTGTCTTGTTGCATCATTGGGATTCATGTAGAATCCATACTCCCAAATTGAGGCCGATCGAGTGATTTCATGATGCATGGTTTTATTGTCTTTGAGATTCATGTAGAATCCATTCTCTCGAGTTGTTTTTAGTTGAGTGATCTTTTGTATTATGTTCTCATCCAATCCTTGTGTTATGATTTTCATGATGGTGGTGTGCCACACACGAGTAGTGCACATACATTTGTTAGGTGACTTGTGAGGCCTAATCTTCTATGGTACTTCTAGAAGTTATCATAATTGGGGTTGGGTTGGGAATATGCATGTCCACAAGCACTTGTCATAGGATGAGCATGGGTAGGGTAGGGTAGCATATGGAGGGGGCTTTCATTGTGCATTCTAGTGTCCATTTCCCATTTGACTGAATAAGTTTTTAATTAAGTGATAACTAAATAAAATATTGGGTGGTAATAAAACTAAAGATAATAAAATGCTTGTGTCGAGCCATTCCATTGAGGGGTGTTGAATCTACACAATCTGAGCTTAAACTTTTTGATGCCAACCGACTCTCCATGATGTCAACCCCTACTTAGTAGCCTTTTGAGTGTCTAACTAGGACCTATACTCCTTGCATTGTCTTAATTTCTTGTTTATAGCCATCATACTATCTAGTGTGAGTGTTAGACATGGATGTTGTTCTTGTGTGTTTGTGGTTGGATCATTATCTCCTTCAGCACAGTGGGAGTAGACCTATGGGTACCATGTGGTTGGGATGCATAGCTACCCATACCACTACTAGGGACTAATGTACAGAGATAGTCTTTTGTCCTAGTGTGACCATTGCTGGATGTTTTCACTTGGTACTTTGGGTTCCAGAGTATGCTTTCTTTTGATTTATGCTTTCATTGGAATGCTTGTATATCATGTTTAAATGATGTTAGTTTATTTGATGCATTGCCATATTATGATGTTTAGCATATGTCTAGATGATGTGAATTACTTTATTTGATTATCTATTGCTTATTGGTTTAGCATGTTAGATTTCCTATTCATCTGATGTTAGCATGTGATAGGTGATGTTATCCACTTTATAGGATTATCTTATGCTTTATTACTAGCATGTTAGATTTCCCTATGCTTTTATTGTAGCATGTTTTAGTAGTGATGTCCCTATTATGATATTACCAATGATCTAGTTAGTGGCTTGAGATGTTATGCATGAGGGATGGCTAGGATCCATGATGATTTTATGATGCTATTGATGGTTAGGAGGAACTGCATACTTAGTTTTTTTGTATTGCTCATTGTGATGTTAATTCTATTTAATTGTGATATTGCTTTTAGTTTGTTGTGATGTTCCTTCTGTTCTTTTCCTTCATTGTATGATTAGATGGTTAGATTCTAGTTGTTTGCCTTTTAGTGCTTGTCGAGTGTTTTCTCCTTGAAATATGGATCCAGTACTCCCCAGTGTGGAGGAATGTTGTTACCTTGTTTCCTTAGCTTTTTTCTATGTTTTATGTTTGTGTGTTGATTTAAGATCTCAAGCAAGATTGCACTTTCTTGCACGAGGATACAAGTCTTTGTGTAACTTAGTACTTTCTCATGTGAAACCCTATGCTAGTCCTGAGGTGTTTTGGTGGTACAACCAATACTTCCTCACATGAAAATGCACTTTCTCACATGGAAATGGATTTCTTCACATGCCACAATGCACTTCTTCATGTGAAACCTTGGTAGACGTAAGTTCTCATACAAGAAACAGGAGGTGTCTCCTTCAGTTTTTAGAGTTTCTAATACCCATGGGGTTGACCTAATTTACCTCGGTTGTGAAGTTTAGAGATTCCTTGTTATGTTGTCAGTTTCTATTGTTTTGGTTCTTGTAGTGTTGTGCTTGTTTGATAGTGGTATCAGGAGGTCCGTTGGTTGCTAGGATGGTGGTTAAGTCTTCCATTCTAATCTTAGTGATCCCTATATGATGTTGACATGTACATTCATACTTGTTAAAAAAAAAAAATTGGCTTGTATTTCATCCTTGTTCCAAGGATCTCTGGGCGGGGCATCACTTCTCATATCAGAGCCCATGTTCAAACATTGGGATCTCAACATATATGTTGCCCATATAGTTGATGCTACGTTGTGTAAGTGCAAGTGTCTTGGTAAAGAGCTCATGATCTTTGTTTCTTTAGTATCTACTTGTGATGGACTTGCTTGTCCAAGAGATGTGACTAGATCAATGTGAAGAGAAGGAAGTGAGTCTTCCTGGTTCTGTAGATGGAATTAATGTGCCTTGTTTGGTTGGTTTCTTGTGTGATTGTATTCGATGGAACCACTAATTGGTGTCCATGTGATGGCTTAGAGTGCCTCTTCTATTTCTCCTTTTGGAGTACGGTGCATTGTTTCTCCATTTTCTCCTACTTGTAAGTAAATAAAGGATTCTTATTTGTGACTCTATATTATGTCGTTATACTAATGAAATGGTTCTTTTCTTTGAGAAATAAGTGTTTATTATGAATCATTGCAAAGAAGTAGGTTTTGTATTATATAATTGGGTTAATGACTTAAGTCCCCAATTTAATTACTTCTTGAGCATTGTGGAAATTTTTATTAAAAGGGATGGATATCTAAATTTTTCATTTCATGGAAAGTATTGTTGTATGCATATGCATGAGGTTACTAATGGTATACTACTTGGTGTGTCTAAGTGTGTTCTCTAACATTGCTAGGATGATGTATTCCTTAGAATTGTGTGGTGATTTATCCCTCTTGTGTGACTATTCTCAATTGTCACATGTGATGTGATTTGTTTGATGCCTTATTCTATTTGGCTGGAGGTATTTTCCTCATGTTGTTGGGCTAGCATTGGTTTTCAGTATTTTCCTCTCTTGGAGTAGTCATAAAATTTTCTCTATTGCTCTCTTTGTGATAGTTTTCACATTCAACTTATTGTTGAACTAATATCCTTTTTCATTTACTATTGGAATTGACAATTCCCCATTTGGACTTTTTTTTTTGTTCATGATGACTATTCTGAATGTGTTTCTAACTGATGCCCAGTTGTGTATTGTGACTCTACCATGTTCATCTCGAACCTTTGGTAGTATGTACAAGGGATAATATCATAGAGAATATACTAGTGTGGTTGTCATAGATGTAAAATTTCTTATGTAATTGGATGGTTTAAATTATGAGTAAATGTAATGTTATTATTGAAAGAAATTTAAAAGATATATACTTGTTTTAGGGTAAGTGACTCTTGAACCCTTGCTTTGAAAACCTTTAAGTTCTTTGTGTATTAGTGCTCATGTTATTTTTAACTAATGAAATTATGAAAGATAAGTAATGATTCTTTTAATGTGTGAACTACCTTTCATTCCATGCCTTATGTTGTGTTGGGCATGTGTGTTCTTGAGTGGTTTTGGACATTTTGTCTGTCATTTGTTTTGGTAACTAAGACTATTGGTTTTTCCTATGATGTTTTGTCTAGAGTGGTGATTAAACCTCCTAGGTCTTAGAACTCTCTAAGCTTCATCATGTTTTAGGCCTTGTTGATATCTTTCTAACACTTTTCAAATGGAGCCAATCAGAGTCTGAATGTGAAAGTTATGGCCTCCAAAGAGTAGGTAGTTTTGTGTTGTTTTGAAATTTCATGCGAGAATCTAGTGGTCATGCACTTTCTCACTTGGTTTGATGAGAAACTTCACATGAGATTGTGCTAATACAAAATTTTGCATGGGGAACATCAAGCAATTCTTTTGCACTTCTGAAGGTGTAGATCACTATTTCGAGTACTCTTTATTGAGTAGAAGCCAATTCAATCGCGACATGTCACATTTATAGCTATTGGAGAATTTTAACCCTTCATGATTATTCTTAGGGAGGTGTTAACAAATCTTGATAATTTACTAGGTACTTGTTTGAATTTGTGCTTGGGGTTGTGTGTTTCCTATAGCACCATCCCACCCTTGTGAGGTGAAGTGTAGTTTGTGAGCATTCCTTGCTCAAGGTTTATGTTCCCTTGTCATTTGGGAGTGACTTAGTTCTTTGATGAGTCTAGATTCTACTTTTTGGACTTTGACTTTGGTACATCTCCACATTCTTTTCTCTCTTCAAAAAGTAGGCTAGTGTGGTTATGCCACTAGCTTAGTTAGTGTTTTCAAATGAGTATGTTGATGGTTGGTGGGTTTGTGAGTTCCCTAATGCACCTTGGGTTGATTTAGTGTAAAGGTTGAGAGAGACTACCTCTCAGTCCTAATACTCTACAGTTTCTTCCTCCCTAAGCTTGTTTCTTTAAGAGGATTGTCTTAGTCAAGTTTTCTCTTAGACCATTGACTTGATGCTAGAGATTGAGTTTAGCGGTAGGTTGGGTGTGGTATTCCCAACATGGTGCTAGAGGGACATGGTATCATTGGACACATGTTACCATCTTATGAATTGGTATGCAAATATTGCATGATTGTGTCCATTGACGAAAGTCTTTGCAACCTTGTGGAAAGGTGATATCTTGTTTGGTTGGGTTGTGTAACCCTAGTTCCTGGTGATAGTTGAGCTTTTGTACTTTGGAGAGGCATTGTGCTCCTACACTTGGTGGTTAGTGGTAGTGAGTAGTCTTTTGGGGTGTGCAATTTTGTTAGTAAATTGTCATCCACTTTGTTCAAAGGATGAGTTTACGTGGTTTCAAGAATGCTCATGTGTGACATGATTGTGTTCCTGGGAATTTTGGGATGGTTATTTGCTCATGATTCCAACTCTTGTTGGAAGTGTGCAATTTTTTTGACCTTGTTTTGTGGTTATGTGGTAGGCACATGTTTAGTTGGGCACCTGTGGATGAGGTATAGTGACTATTTCCTTCACTTATATTGTTGACTTTATGGCTAGATGGATTTTTTCCTAGCATTTAGGAAGTTCCTTGTTGGAGGACCTTATGTCAATGTGACCCCCATTCTCTTGCGGTTGACATGTTTGGGGTTGATGTGATGCTTTGAGAATGTTGGAGTGATTTGGGTTTGACTTGTGGAGAGCTTCTTGAGTCATTGCTATTGCTCAGTTTTGATTTTTCTCTTGGTGTGTTTTGGTTTCTATTCTTGGATTGCAGGCTTCCAGGAGTAAGCCTAATCTTTGAGGGGGGATGATGTAGTGTCTTTCCCATTTCACTTTTGTAAGTCATCCTGATGGATGCAACCTTGTTTATCTCTCCTTGATATGGGATTGTGATTGGTACCATGAGTGGTCTACACCATTGAGGTGATTGGAGTCATGTTTCTATATCAATTGCTTTGTTTATGCTTTGACTGATTTTTGAGATTATGATGATTTATGGTTCACTGAGGTTTGTGCTAGTGGTTACTAGGATCAATGTGGTATTATGAGGTTGTTCTGTGATTACCTTGAGATGTGTGTAGAGATTGCACTGTGTACTTTTACCATGCTAAACTGGATTGGGTTCCTATAGCAGTGGTTAGTCATGTTTATGACTATGGTTGCTAATGTATTTTATGTGCCTTTTTATGTTATGTTAGCAACCATTATTTAATGGTTAAATAATCATAAATGGATTGTACATGTTGGGTTACTTGGTTTTGTGTTGAAGATATTTACCTTGTTATGTTTTGGATCCAAGAGATATTTTCTACTTATGTTATGTTTTAGTTTTGAGATGACCTAAGGGTCATATGTTATACCTTGATTTTAGTATCATAGATATTAGACTACTATGGTGTTCAGTTGATTATATTGCATGATGATTCCATTTTGAGATGACAGTGTGTTTTATGATGATATATGGTTATCCGATATTTGGACATATCCCTGATTATGCTATGTGATGGATTTAATGCTATGGTTATTTACTTCATTCCTATATTGTTATCCTTTATGCAAATGTGAGTGATGTAAATAGAGTATTTTGATATAATTAAATAAATAGTTAAATTAGATGATTTAATGCATTTATTTCTTTGGCTATATTATTATATGCAATTGCACTTGATCGTGTTGTTTAGCATGCAGGATTTATATCCCTGGTAGTGGCACATGGAATTAGTGATTCAGCTATTCATATTTTACCAATGTCATCCCTGTATGGTTGACATATCCTTATTTTAATTGTTTAGTTAATCCTTTTGGTGATTATTAAATCCGAGCTCATTTAAATTATGTGATTAGACCTGTGAGCATGCATGTGTATTTAGAGGTCACTTTGTCATGAAAGTGTTAAGTGATTTTTTGTGTTTTTGGGTTTTCAGGCTTTAAATCTTCTCAAAATTAATTTCTAGTAGACTTTCCTTAAATGAATTCTCATTATGAAGAATAACCTATTTTTGTTTGGGTCAATTCAAGGTTTAACTAAATTGGCTGGTTAATTGCCCTAATCGATTATTCACTTGAAAAGTGAATAAGTATTGAAAAAGAAATTTAATTCCTCACTTCTCACCTTCAAATTAAAAAGTTGGAGAGTAAAACCCAAAATCATCTTCATGAGGATTTACTATTTTTTTCATTGTGGGAGCTGTGAGCATGGGATCATCGTGAGGTTGAGCTTGTTGGATCTAGTTCGGGGAGGCCTTGGATTACCACAATTTTTAGCCACTTCTACGAGCTTTTTATTTTCTAGTTTAGATTACCATTTTGCCTCTTTTGGCTGTGAGGTAGGGCTTTGCCATTTTTTTTATTTTTGCTCCCTTTTAGCATTTGTTTTTGGTAGTTGTTTGTTAGGAGGTAGAGAACTACTATTTCCCTCCATTTTTGTACACTAGTTCTACTTGGTTGGGCGGGTATGAACATTTCTTTATTTTTCAAGATGAGGGTTTGGGGTTTTACATCATTATGCTGGCCATTTTTGCATATGATGTTCGAACTTAATTATTTTTGGATTTTTGAGTTTTTTTTACCCAAAAGCCAAATGGGTTTTAATTTCAAAGTTTTTTCAAAATTTGGGGTTTTTACCTCGTTTTGCATGCCACCCTATTTTCTTGTTGTTTTGTGGACAATAGGATTCATGTAGAATCCATACTCTTGGATTGAGGCTAGTTTATTGAGTTTATGATGTTTGGTCTTGTTGTATCATTGGAATTCATGTAGAATCCATACTCTCAAATTGAGGCTGGTCGAGTGATTTCATGATGTATGGTTTTATGTCTTTGAGATTCGTGTAGAATTCATCCTCCCAAGTTGTTTTTAGTTGAGTGATCTTTTGTATTGTGTTCTCATCTAGTCCTTGTGTTATGATCTTCATAATGGTGGTGCACCATACATGCGTACATGCGTATACATTTGTCAGGTGACTTGTGAGGCCTAATCTTTCATGGTACTTTCAAAAGTTATGATCATTGGGGTTGGGTTGGGAATATGCATGCCCACAAGCACTTTTCATAGGTTGAGCATGGGTAGGGTAGGGTAGCATATGGAGGGGGCTTCTGTCATGCATTTTGGTGTCCATTTCTCATTTGATTGAAGAAGTTTTTAATTAAGTTATAACTAAAGAAAATATTGGGTGGTAATAAAACTAAAGATAATAAAATGCTTGTGCCAAGCCATTCTGTTGAGGGATGTTGAATCCGCATGATCTAAGCTTGGGGTTTTTGATGCCAAGTGACTCTCCATGATGTCAGTCCCTACTTAGTAGCCTTTTGAGTTTCTAACTAGGACCTCTACTCCTTGCATTGTCTTAGGTTCTTGGTTACAACTGTCATACTATCTGGTGTGAGTGTTAGCCATGGATGTTGTTCTTTTGTGTTTGTATTTGGATCATTATCTCCATCAGCATGGTGGGAGTGCACCTATGGGTTCCATGTGGTTGGAAGGCATAGCTACCCATACAACTACTAGGGACTAGTGTATAGAGACAATATTTTTTCCAAGTGCGATATTGCTTTTAGTTCACTGTGATGTTCCTTTTGTTCTTTTCCTTCATTGTATGATTAGATGGTTAGATTCTAATTGTTTTTCTTTCAGTGCTTGTCAAGTTTTTTCTCCTTGAAATATAGATACAGTACTCCCTAGTGTGGAGGAATGATGTTACCTTATTTCCTTAGCTTTTTCTTGTGTTTTGTGTTTGTGTGTTGATTTAAGATCTCATGCGAGATTGCACTTTCTCATGCGAGGATGAAAGTCTTCACGTGGTGTGTTGGGTTTCTTGGCATAGCTTGGTACTTTCTTTCACCAAAAACTATGTGAATCCTAAGGTTTTTTTTGGTACAACCAACACTTCCTCTTTCAAAAATGCACTTTCTTGCATGAAAATGTGTTTCTTCATGTGCCACAATGCACTTCTTTGCATGAAACCCTGGTAGAGGGCAAGAAACAAGACATGTCTCCTTTAGTTTTCTGAGTTTCTAATACCTATGGGGTTGACCCAATTTACCTATGTTGGGTAGTTAGGAGATTTCTTTTTCTATTGTTAGTTTCTAGTGTTTTTTTTCTTGTAGTGTTGTGTCAGTTCGGTAGTGGTGTCAGGAGGTCCTCTTGTTGCTAGGATGGAGGTTAAGTCTTTTATTGCAATCATAGTGATCCCTATATGATGTTGACATGTGCATTCATACTTATAAAAAATAATAATCTTGGCTTGTATTTCATCCTTGTTCTAAGGATGTCCAGGCAAGGCATCACATGTATTACTATTTTGGCATGAACTAAGTAAATGACTTAAGTGTGTTGACACTCAATTGTCAAAACCAATCTGAGATCAACAATCTCCCCCTTTGACACGAGTGTCAAAAATACTTGACTGTACATAACTATCTAATATTTTTGAGTATAATATATTCACAACTCTTCTTATATAGTAAACTTGAAAATTTCAAAATTTTGTAATAGACTATATACCTCAAAATTTTGTAACTCCCTCTGAGTTAATGTGCCTAATCTACATCAAAAATATGTTCTCCATTATGAGTAGATCTGTCCCTTGTTGATACTCTTTCTCTACAATGTATTTTCATCTGATTCTCTATCATCTAGTATATGCTTTGCTCTATATTTGTCTCTGTATCTATTTTCTTCAAAATATATATCATTGGTGTCGAAAACTAATTTAGCTTCCCCTTTCATTTCTCTCTTCTTGCTTCTTCTTATTTTCTCCCCCTTTGCTTTAGTTTCCCCCCTTTTTCATCACCCCCTTTTCATTCACTTGTATCTCCCCCCTTTCTCTTTTCTTTTATCTCCCCCTTTTCTTTTTATCTCACCCTTTTTGACACTTATGTCAAAGGGTCTATACACTTATGGTGTATTTGTCAAAAAAGGATTTGTGGACCTCCATGATTATTTTTAGAACAATATAATTGTCACATGCAAAATGTATTGACTTTATTTTGATTGCTAGCTCTATTGCAAGGTGAACTAGTCCATCTAACATAGAAAGATTAAGATGTTTCTTCAACAAAGTTTTTGCATATCCTAGTTCTTTATGGAGTATCTCCATATGGGGGGTAAGGAAGACTTCTATATTAATCAACTTGGCTATTATATTAGCCTCTTTTTCTATTAACATAGCTAATTGAATTTGTGATTGAAGCAATGAGTTAAAATACTTCTCAGTCTGAGTTGGGTTCTAAGGTAGTTGCATACCTAAGACTTTTAAAATTATCTCCAGACTTAAAATTTTATGGCTTGTTTCTTGAGTGAAGAGTGTCGGATCACACAGTTTGGTGTACAATGAGAAAATATTCTCAAGTACCTTATTTACTTTCTCAATTTTTGTAGCCAATTACACTTGCATCAATGCTATGTAACCAGATATCTTTTCATTCACTTTTTCTTGAAATTTCCTTTTAGACCATTCCAAAAGTTTGGCATTAGTGTCCTGATCTTCATTCTTCACCAGTTCCACAAAGCAAGTGTTTTCAAGATGAATGCATCTAAGAAGATGTCTTTGATTTCTTTTAATGCTTGCCTCTATCTATAATCCTTTCTCAACATTTCTTGATTTTTCTTCTTTACTAAGGCTTGTTGCATTATGCCTATCTATTCTAATGTTATGGTTGCATAATCATACTTAGGTATCACTATTTCTTCATCTAGAGTTACATCTCCATAGTGAACTACCTTAGCAACTTCGAAGGAACTTGAGCCCAGTACTGAGATCTATAATGGTACAGCTTTAGTATTTGGCTCTTGAAGGACTTTTTTAGGAGTCCCAGATGTTGGTAATCTTACCAATGCTTGGGCAGCCTTTTATTCCTTCTCCTTTGGTATCTCCTTACTTTCTTCAAATATTCTATGATCAATTATTGTTGGTGTAAATAATTATTCACTATTTACACTTAAGTTTACTTAGGTTAATGTATTACTTTAAATATTTATTTATTAGTCAACTAGGAGTATGTGCACTCTTGTGAGTTGTCATCTTGACAACACAAGAGTTCACACCTCTTTTATGCACATGGTGTCTACAACATCTCTACTTCAGATACACCTTGTCATTCTTATCCTCTCATCTAGAATGATGGATAAGATGTGTTCTTAGTTGTCATGTTTATCTTGCCTCCTAGCTCTTTCTGGAGACATTCTAGGTGCTTCTTGAGAGGCCTTTATATACAGGTACTCCTAGTGTGTTTGTACATACAATACAGAGCAATGAATGAGGACATACTCTGATATATTGACCATACTCCTTTTTGGTTTACAATTGTGCTTGTGTTCAAGTTCTCTGATCTTGGGTGAATTTTCCCTAAGACAAATTCTTACATAGTATTAGAGCTATACCAAATTCTTACATGGTATCAGAGCTTTGAGAATCTCTCTTCACATAGTCATTTGAGACCATTGTTGCTTCAACACATCAACTTGAATTTAGAATACTACAAAAATTGGGAGTATCTAGAGCAAGAACGGACATTTCCATTGCATCCAAAATGTTAATTTGGTGAAGATTAGCTATAAATTTAGCTACCCTAGGCCAAAGTCAATTGTGAGGATAATTTATTTTACAAATTAGGACCTAGAGGCTCCAATTTACAATTTAGGTATGGTCATTTTGCAGATCTAATTAATTGTTTTTCAGATCTGTAATTTAGTTTTCTTTGCATTTTTTTTTGAATTTTTTTTGAATTTTTTTAAGGTTAGGCGGCCTTGTAGACAAATTTTTTGTGCAAAACCAGCTAGTCATGTCCCAGCCCTACACACGTGTGGAATATTCCTCCTATTTCAAAGAATATTCCCTTCAAACAATAAAATAAACCAAATCTAGATTGGACTAAAAATTTTGGCCGTTCCACCTTCCATAATCAAACTGGCCAAATCCACACATAGCTCTAGTGAGTTGACCAAGCTACAAAGTTTGGGAAGCTCTTTCTACATCTGGCAGCTTGTTATTTTACTACTATGGGAATGGGTTTTTAAACCCTTTGCATTCCTAAATCCCCATCGATGTGGGATAAAAATTTTACCCTCTTGGTTTTTATTAAGTAGGGCCTACTTACTCCTTTTCCAACAACAAGTAACAACTCTTCACAAAATTTTTTCCATTCTAACAGCAATTGTTTCAACTTTCAGTGCCCATGAATAGATTCCCTCCTAGCAACATTTTTTTTGTGTGGCACATCTATTGTAATCTAGTGTCATGAACACTGCATTTTTTAATCATTTGTTTCATGTTTCTAGTGTAGTTGTTAAGGCTCTAGCCCCTACCAAGTTGAAGACTACCGCCAAATTTTCCCAACCATTCTCCTTTCTCAACCCTCAAAAATACACTTTCGGTATTGGTTTTTAGAAACCTAGCAACCACATGAGGATTTTGGGCACTACTGACTATTTGCCACATGGCATTTCCTAGCCTCACCATGTAATAATCCAGATTGCCAACTGTGACCTACAAAATGTAGCTCACTTGCCATATAAATAGACCCACCCATATCAATTTTGACACTTGTCTGCCATGGTGGACTGACAACTCAGCCAACTGTACCACTGGCTAGACAGACTTGTAGACTACCACAAGGACTGCCAATAAGGAGCCATGTCACACTTTTCTATACTATTCCATATAGGTGATGTCATCCAGCGATACGATCGTACACCACGTCATCCTAGGGGACTTTTTTTGCTGATGTCAGCCTGACATGAAGTTAAATTTGATGACCATTTGACCATCAAAACTAGGAATTTTATAACCACTATGAAAGCCATTTGACCATCAAATTTAAGTGCACAATTTTCCTTCTAGATCCCTCTCCAAATTGTTTTTTGATTTGGTAGTTTGACTTTGAGAGCCCATAACTCATACATCCAGATGCCAAATTAGGTGTAATTTTTTTTTTGAATTTGGGTAGAATTTCCTAAGAATTTTAGTGGTGGTGTTCTTTTCTAGTTTTGGTGAAAGTATTTGTTAAAAATTACATTTTTTGGTGACTGTAACTATTCAATCCTACATATTGCAACTTCAAATGCTCCATACGGGCTCATCTGGACACAAAAATAGGTTCCATTTTTTTGAAAGTGCATTATTTTTCATCTGCTTTCTAGATTTGCAGTTAGATTCTAGGGTTGTTTGGACAAAAATCTCACTTTTAGAACAAGGTCTTTTTCTACATTGTATTACTTTGATTACTTTTCAAAATTGTTGTACATTTGAGCTACAATGCTTAGTGATAGATTTGGGGCTCAAAAGGTAGTTGTAGAAAAAGAAAAATTACAAATCCACGTTGTTGATTTTGACAACTGGCCTATTATACACACACTACATATAAAGTGCCAAAAGCATCTTTTTTTTTTTTTGGCCGGGGGGGGGGGGGGGGGGGTGTCTTTTGATTGAGTGAAAAGGGGGGGTGTGTATTGTGTATTGTATCTCTCTCTTGTGCTCTTTTACTTTTCTGCATCATGGGTTCACCTAAATGTCCTCTTCTAACTTTACACAATTCTTCTACATGGAAAGATATTGTATGGAGTAGATTAATGGAAAAAGGTCTAAATCTTTATGTTGATGGTACAATTCTAAAACAAACTAATGCTAAAGAACTCATTGATTGAAAAATTATAGACAATTGAGCATTAGGAATTATCAGGAGTTGTGTAGATAGAGATCTCTTCTTCCACATTGCTAGTTTCACAGAATCCAAACCTACATGGGACAAACTTGAATCATTGTATGGTAAGGTGGATGACAAAAAAGGGATTTTAGATTGAGGATGATCTATTTCTCTTGGATCCAAAGAACTTTGACACAATTCATGATTAAAAAAAAAAAGCCAATGAGTATAGGACACTACTTAAAGATTGTGGAAACCCCATGAAGGATGACAAGTTGATTCATCACATCCTAAAGAGGCTACCTTCAAAGTATGCTTCCTTTGTTTTGAGTTATAATACTTACAGGTTGACCATGGGAAGTGCTTTCTAGAAGCCTACATTTGATGCATTTTCAAAGATGTTGATTGTTGAACAATCTCACTTGATAGATTTGGAACTTCTCATGACATCAAAGACCAAAGCATTGGTCACTAGTGATGAGCACCAATCAAGTCAAGGAGGGAAAAGTTCTAACTATAGCAAGAAGAAGTAGTGGAAGTAGAAATCACAATATGAGACATAGCAATCCTCCTCATAGCAAGACAATTATTCTTCCAATAAGAAGGGAAGTAATGAAAAGAAGGAAAAACCTTTTTGTAAATATTACAAAAAGCCAAACCATGATGAGCATCATTTCAAGACTAAAAGAATCAATGAGTTGGAAAACATACTCAAGAAGAACAAAATTCAAGTGCCAAGTACTTCCAAGGATTCAACTCCAACCACTTCAAAGGGAAAAGGGGAAGCACTTATGGAAAACACAAGTTCTTCTTTAGAATGGATACTTGACTTAGGTGCCTCCTATCATATGGATTCTTCAAAGGAAGGCTTTTCTTCATTGAAGCAGTCACAAGTACTACACATCTTCATGGGAAATGATAAAAAAATGGAAGTTGAAGGGAAAGGACATGTGGAAATGGAAAATGGGGAATTTAGGGATGTTCTCTATGTTCCAAACCTTAGCTCCAATCTCCTCTTAGTTTACCAAATCACTCACCTTGGAGATGGTCATAAAGTTGAGTTCCTTCCAGATTTAGTGATCATGCAAAGTCTTACAGATGATTCATTGGTTGTAGTGGAGAAAGTCAATCATGGAAAAATGCTTTATTCCTTCTCCCACTTTGTGCCTAAGTCTCCTTCACATGCCTTGTTAACACAATCTAATTCACAAATAAAAATATGGCATGAGCAATTTGGTCATCTTGTGTTCTGCTATCTTTAGCAACTTTTCTCAAAACACATGGTCAAAGGTCTACCTAACATGAACTTGTCTAAGGGTGAGTGTTCTTCATGCTTAGTGGATATGCATCTTGAGGAGAAGTATGATAAAATGAAGTCTTCTAGAGCACCAGTTGTTCTCTAGTTGGTTCACATGGTATTAGTAAGACCTTTTGTAGTGACTTCAGTTAGCGAAGGCTACTACATCCTTACTTTTTATGATGACTTTTCATGGTTCACATGGGTCTATTTCCTTCATCAAAATAATGAAGTGTTTGATAAGGTTCAAGCCTTTAAGATTCATGTTTAAAAAAATCTAGGAAAGCCATCAAGGTTCTACAGATGGACAATGGAAGCAGATATGTGGACAGAAGACTTAAGGACTTTTCCAAACTTGAGGGAATTGATCTTCAAAATCCACTAGAATTCAGTCCACACAAGACAAATATTGCAGCCATGAGGATTATAATTCTTAAGTCCATGGAAATTTTCATGATTAAAGCCAAGTCTCTTGATTCAACACTTGAAGTTGAATCCATTAGTAGTACCACTCACATACTTAGTAGGTCTCGTCATAATGCCCTAGATGAGAAGATCCCTTTTGAGGCATGGTGTGGTAGAAAAGTATTTGTAAGTCACTTGAGAGTCTTTAGTTGTCCAGGATGGGAAAACCTATTTTTTGGGGGATGCAAGGCACCAACACCTAGGCTAGATGGTGTTAAGGCTTACAGATTTATGGATCTTGAGACTCTGAGATTTTTGTGGAGAAGGATGTTCACTTTGAGGAAAGTTCACCCAACTTATTGTGTAATCCTCTCCACACTTCATACACTGTGGAAACTAATTGTGACACCAATGATAGTGCTTCAACACATTTAAATACGTGGGGTTCTATCAATAGTTGTAGCAAAAGGTCATGGTATCAATATAGTCCACATGCTTCTATTGCCACAATGAAAGGTCCAGTATAGTAGGGTACATGTTGTCTTCCAGCTCCAACTTTAGTTGATGACTTCTTGGCAGACATTGTAGGTATCTTTGTGGAGTCACACACCATAGATTTGGGAGACAACCTTGATGATGTGCATCTTCTCTTTGATGATGATGATCCTTCTACAATTGTTGTGAGGGCTCACTTTGAGCCTCATGTCCATTCTCTACATGATCCATATTTATAGGCTAATGTGATTGTGGATAATTATGTACAACAATTGTCAATGGTCTCTTTGTTACTTTGAGATAGATGGTTACTTGAAATAGGTTTTGCATCACTCCTTGCTAGATCTGCACTTCTTCTCAATAGGTTTGGAAAGAGCCATCATTAATATCGACATAGGGAAACTTGAATAGGTTTCAGAGACACCCTACATCATTGAGATTCTTTCTATACAAAGGGGAAGTTTCTCACCAGTACCTCTACTATTGTTTCTTCCAAAGGGGAGGAACATCATTCAATAGTCATGGATTAGCTTCTACGTTGGAGCATTTCTCACTGATCAACAAACTACATTTAGGGGCAAGACTACCTTTTCTCCTTCTTCTTCTCCTTTACAGGGGGGGGGGGGGGTGGGGGGAGTTTTTCCTCTTAAGGGGTTTTTTCCTTCTCCCATTTCTCTCTTGTATATACTGGATGTATGTTGTAGGGGGGTGGGGGGGGTGTGGGTCTTGATTACTCCATCCATCCATGCATCTTGTCTCTTCATCTCTCTTTTTGGTGGAGGGTTTTTCCCATGAGATTTTCCCTCTTTCTTCACTTTATCAGGGACTTTATTTTTATTATGTACATGGGTACCTAACATGTCCTAGTAGCCAGGACCCATTTTGCATTTCATCCTAGTTTTCATGAGCTTAAGTGCATTCCCCTAAGTTTCACTTAAAGGGGGGTGTTGGTGTAAATAATTATTCAATATTTACACTTAATTAAGTTTACTTAGGTTAATGCATTACTTTAATATTTATTTATTAGTCACCTAGGAGAATGTGCACTCTTGTGAGTTGTCATCTTGACAACACAGGAGTTAGCACACTAATTAAGCACATGGTGTCTACAACATCTCCACTTGAGATACACCTTGTCATTCTTATCCTCTCATCTAGAATGATGGATAAGATGTGTGCTTAGTTGTCATGTTTATCTTGTCTCCTAGCTCTTTCTAGAGACATTCTAGGTGCTTCTTGAGAGGCCTTTATATATAGGCACTCCTAGTGTGTTTGTACATACAATATGAGGACATACTTTGATATATTGATCATAGTCTTTTTTGGTCTATAGTTGTGCTTGTGTACAAGTTCTTCGATCTTGGGTGAATTTTTCCTAAGACAAATTCTTACAATTATAATGATTTGAGTTTCACCTTGGGTTTTTGTAATGTCCCCTTTTGGGACATTAGGGTTTATAACCTTATTGTGTATATATTTTCTCCTTTTGCTCCCAGATTTTGAATGATTCCTTTTTATTTCCCTTTATATTTCTCCTTATCATATCCCCCTCAATATTATATTTCTCAATGTATATATAGTTTTTATTTCTAGGAGTCACGTCTTTTTATAATATTAATTATATTATATTAGTAATAATAATATAATCATATATTTATATTAATTATATACTTATATTAATAAGCTTGATTAATTAATATCATAAGATATAATATAAGATATATTATATTAATAATAATTATATTGTAACATATATTATTTTAATAATATATCAACTAAATAAATTATATTACTATATTATAATACTTTATATTAATAGTGTTTCTATATTAAATCATATCTTAATAATTAAAATATAATTATTTATTTATAATTATATTAGCTTATTATTTAATTAATTTCATAATTCCATATTGTTATTATAATGCGAGGATATTATTATATAATATTACATATAAAATATTGTTACTTTAATATTTTTATTAATATAACTTTATATATAATACTTATTTATTATTTAATTTATATATTAGAGTGGGGACATCACAGTTTTTGTTGTAGGTACAGATGTTTCTTTCTGTCCTATTTTCTCTATTGCGGTTTCCTTTTCCTCTTCTCTTACAGCTTATTGTTATTTAACCAAATCAAATTTCACATTTGTGTCAACCTTTGTCGATATGTCTACTGATGTTTGTATTAAAGGTTGAGCACTAGTAGCTAAAGGGATGGTAGAAGGTGGTTCTTTTATATTCACCTTATCCCTTGTAATGTCAGCTACTACCTTTTGAGGTTCATTAACACTAACCAATACTATATTTTCACACAATCTGGCTTGTAGTGTAGATTGGTCAAGAATCTTCTTGAGATCTTCTAGAGTTAAAGGATTGATGTTTTGAGCTGAATTATTAGGAAAATCCTTAACATTTATAGTTTCTACAGGTATGCTTGTGTCATGTGGAGGTCTCATGCTAGGCATTTGTGTGTCTTGCACACTCTATTCTTCTTGCTGCTCTTCGGTTGTAGCCATGTTATCTTTTTCCTTTTATGTCTCCTCTACAGTAGTATCCTTTTCTATATCTTCTTCTTCCTTATCATTGTTTTCATGATCATTATTTCTTCCCTCAAAGGAATCTTCTTCTCCTTCTTTGACAGTTGTCAACCCATAGATCAATTTCCACATTTGAGTGGATTTCTTGACAACA
Organism: Cupressus sempervirens; assembly: GCA_028749045.1. Lineage (NCBI taxonomy): Eukaryota > Viridiplantae > Streptophyta > Pinopsida > Cupressales > Cupressaceae > Cupressus > Cupressus sempervirens. The sequence continues at coordinate 414,024,233 of CM053790.1, forward strand.
TCTTCTAAATTGTTCTGAAGGATGCTAAATGCCCTATATTTTGGTGGATTTCCTTTTGTCAAATCTGGCATCACTTGGGCTAGTATGGATTCTCGGATTTGTTTCTCTAGGTTTAAACAATAATGCCTCTTATTTTCAACAGTTGTATATAGATCCTTAGGCATTGTATTATCCAATTCAAGTGGAGTGTTCTTGAATTTTGACATCATTGCATATATTAATTCCTCAATCAAATTTTTTTCTTCTCTACCAACTTTCCCAAAATCAATATTTTGCAAATCTGTCAAATTTGCATTGTTTCTAACATTTTCATAGAGATTCTCAAGATTATATTTTTGTGGATGACTTACCACTCTAAACTAGCTTGTATCTTCAAATTTTGTTCTTTCATCATTAGTCTCTTGCTATGCAATGCATTTTCTCCTTTGCGTCTTCTGCTCTAGCCCTTCTTTTTCTTAGCCCTGGCCTTTTCTTTGGCTTGCTTGTTGGCATTTTGTGTAGTGGCCCTTGTGTTTTTCCTAGTTGTTGGTGTTGTAAGATTTGTTTGGCTTGGCTTAACAATTCTTTTAGCCTTTGTCTTTACTACAGGTTGTGCTTTGGCCTTTCTCTTCTTTGGTTCTACCTATTCTGGTGCTTCCTCTACTTCCTCAACACCTTCTTCTTCAATATCCTCACCCATGCCTTGGGTCAAAGAAAGAGGAAGCACTTGAGCTTCTACACTCTCAACAAATTTATCCTTGAGCTTCTTTATCAACTTATCTTTCTTCTTTAGTGTAGAAGTAGCCTTCAATTCAATTTCAAATTTGGATTTCATAACATCATAATAACCAAATATCTTGGCACCTTTATCAATCTCCTCTGCTAGGAGTGTAGTGATGGTAGCTAATGCTTCATCAACATTTATCTCATATCCTAGAGGTCTTAACCATCTTACCCTAGGTACTACTACTTGTATGTATGTGTAATCAATATCTACAAGAAAACATATGTCATTGTAGTATTGTTCAACTAAGGAGATAGGTATCCTCAACCTCTACTTTATAGAATTCTCAAAGTCTTCAAAATAGCTTGTCATAAATGTTTCAAAGTTCTCACCCATCTGCTCAATATATTCATTGATCTGTACAACTACTAATCTATTAGTCTTCTAGCCTATTTTGCCAAAGGATGGGAATTCATTCTAGACATAGAAAAATATGCATATAAGTATTGATCCAAATTTACACTGTGCACTTTTTATCTTTCTAATGGCACCTAGGTTCTCATTTATCTATTGCAATTAAAGTTTTGCAAGATTATAAGTATGATCTTTATTGATAATTTTATAGCCAACATCAACTGCAATGTATGGTACATTATTTAACTTGCTTGACTAATAAAATTTGTGAGAAATAACCCTAACAACAAACTCAAGTAGATGATCAATGATGGTATCAATTGGCATTCCTCTCTTGTTCCATTTAGCTCATGTGTTCTTCTCAATTACTTCTTTTGAGTCACTTCATAGGGTCTTTGGTCAATCTCGGGTTGGAAAACCAGTCACCTTGTGAACAATTCTTTTTGAAATATTTATTGGTACTCCTTCCAACCATAGACATCCATGATGTATCCTACTTAACACTATCTTGATCCATTCCATCTTGAACACCATGGAAAAATCTAGGGCATGGGTCAAACCCTTTCTCTCTACTATCTTAAATTCATCCTTTAAAATGTCATTTTCACACAACTTATCATAATCTTGCCTTATTTCCATATCACCTATGCCTCCTACTTTTTAGTTACAACATTTTCTTACATCTTGGACCATTATAACCTTAGGTGGAATCATGGATAATGTACTCGATGAGTCATTTTGTTAGGCTATGTCTAGGATGGCTTTCAAATTTAGTTGTTTGACCTCATTGTTGACTAATTGGACATCAAAAAATTCTTTCTCCTTCACATTGTTTGAACTAGAAGCCATTCTATCAAATTGGGGTTTTACAAATTTTAAACTGCATAACTCGGCTTATGGAGAATACCTCAAAAATTTGATGAACTAGTGCTTGATTATTGCTAGGATCTTTGAAATACACTTCAAACTAGATTTTGAATCACCTCTTTTCTCTACTTGCTCTTGCTTGAATTTTTAATAACAAAAAATAGGTGAAAATTAACCTTATACCCTTCAAAACTTTGCATTTAATGATTGGTGCTTGTACAACTATAAACTCAACATCAACACAATTTTTGTTCCACTCATTATCTATAGAGACTTTTCTGACTTGACAATTACTATAGGCTTAGCTCTAACTATCTTTGACTAGTAGCTTGGTACTCAATAGTATTTCACTCAGTATATATAGAAGACTTTTAATGCTTGACAAAAACATGAGAACTTGAAGATTTAACATTGAATTTTCCACAACTTCTTGCATCTTAATTCATGCTAATGTAATCTTTTTAGTGATAATTTCTTTTGGAACTAATGTATAATGCAAGACTTTAAGTATCAGTCCCACATACCTCTTGTTTGCTTAGTTTGATGAAGTGTGACCACTTGACCCATTGGGTGAAGTGGTCCCTTCAATTTGATTTACTGCCACCATCTTTCTTCTTCCATGTCTTGTTCATCTCATTTTTGATATGTTCAACTTTTGCCTTGCCTTTACCTTTATCAAATTCACAACTTGGTGCCTTGGGCCTAGCTAAAAAATACCTACTTATGTGATTAGTCTTGTGATAGCTGAAACATATAGTTTGACTCAACCATCTTTTTTAGTTACCATAGAAGTGAGTCCTAATGTAGTTTTTAGGTACATGTCCATATTTGTGGCAACAGTGATAGCTATATCTTGTATTGTAATCCCAATCATAAGAGTTTTCATGGCTTCTTACCTTTGTTGGCTTGCTTGATGATCAGGTGGACTTGGATGTGCATTCAAAGGCTCTACACCCATTCTTATGACAATTGTAGTAGTGTCCTTCAGATTTTGGTGCATGCATGGTTCTAGTTCTACATTCATGTCCCTGATGACCTTGTTTGTTGCACTTATGACAATGAGTCATGTTCTTAGGCTTAGCATTCTAATTTTCATTCTTGCTCATGCACACATTAGCAGTATGTCCTTTCTTACCACAATGATGACAAGTAGGTTTGGAGCTCTTACCTTTGTTGTTCCTTTTCGCAATAGCTTTGAATGATTCTCCTTCTTTAGTTCTTTTGCAGCCCAATCTTGATGTATCTATACTAGATCTAGGGGATTTTATTAGTTTCTCAAAGTACTTGATGGCTTCATTTGGCTTGTTGAACCTTTCAATAAATTATTTTTCTCTTTTTAGGTCATTATGCAGTTGTTCATTCTGCAACTTCAATGTAGTTATCTCAATGTCCTTAACATTCAACTCATGATGAGCATTCATCATTTGGATTAAGGTATCCAATTGCATGTTTGAGATCCTAGATAGTTCTGTTGACTTTTCTTCCAATCTATTTTCCAAAATTATTTTGTCTTCTTCAATCATGGCCTTATCTTCTATAGCTTTCTTCTTTTGTTCAATCACTTCACATAGTAGTATAGCTTGAGATTCTTGCTCCAACTTGAGATTTATGATTTTTTTAGCTTGTGCTCTATTCTTCTCCATTAGATATATAATTGCTACATCAAATTCACTAGAGTTACCATCTGTAAATAACTTTGTGGTGTTGATCTCTTTGTATTGTGTGTCATTTTCTACTATAGCAATCTCTTTCCTTCTCTTTAAGGAACTCTTCAAAGCATCTCTAGCTTTATTTAGTTGATGTAGTATGAGATGTATCTCAATCTCTTGGTTCTCAATGGTCTTTCTGAACTTGTAGACTTCCATTTCAAGATCTTTTCTTTAAGCTACAAAGCTTCTTCTTCTGAGAACTTAGCTCTAGTACCAATTGTTGGGATTACAAGTAGGAAAGATAAATTTCTGAGAGGGGGGGTGTGGGGGGGGGTTTGCGGGGGGTGAATCAGAAGTCAAAACATGAACCCATAAAACTTTTCACCACTTATCCATCTCATGCATTCAATAGATAAACTAAAATAACATGTAAACCACATACATCTAAATCATGTAAACATATAATCAATCACACATTTGAAAAATAATATGATTACCAAGACAACCTCCAAAAAAAGGTAAAATTGGGGTGGGGATGATACCCACAATTCTTCACTATTGTAGCAATAAAGTGTAGACAATTAAGGTTACACTAGATTGACCATGAATCATGATCTACCCTGTGAAAGACATGCCCTATTAAAGGCTTACAAGGAATGTTAAGTCCCACCTTGTTAGAGGATTTCAACACCTTGTTAGAAGTATTCCTAGCTAAAGGACTTCAGAATATCCACTTGGAATGTCATCCTATTAAAGGATTTACAATAGTCTGTAATAACTACTCTGTTTAGAAGATTTAACTAAAATCACACGTTACGATGTTTCAACATGGATCTTGCGATTAGCTTTGGTAGCTTAATTAAAGCTAAAATCCATATAGTGTCCTTCTTGATCCTTCCTAATCTGATGTAACAATTTTTTTATTCCTTTGTTCTTTGTTCTCCTCCAATTGATTTTGCAATTCACTCTCTACAACTTCTAAGTCTTCATGAAATGCTCTATTTTTCACATACAAACTTCTTTATATTTCTCCTTCAATTCCTTACATGCTCATATAAAGTTTAGGGTTTCATCCTCCTTAAGAAGACTAGAAGACTTAGGGTTAAGTATGAATCTATGACTGAGATTCATCCTTTTTTCCACTTAATCCTTCCTATTTTCTGATTGGTTGTATGTAATTGCATAGGGAATCTATATATAGATTCATCCTTATCTTCAAAGGATCATATTCTATCCTTTGGTCAGATGAAAAATGGTTTACATAGTTATTTGTGCAATCACAAACAAATATGTTCAATTTGTGTTTCTTGACACTTGAAGTTACTGATGCTTGGCACATACTATAATTCTATTTCTGACTCGACACTTAAACTACTTGGCATCTGCTATTTACTTAGCACTTGAATCATTCGGCATGGTTTATCAGCTTGGCACTTGAGTGACTTGACACATGAGTGAGTTGACACTCATTTCAACTTGACACAATCTTATATTTACATATTATACTCAACATATAAAACTACTTTTGCATGAACTAAGTAAATGACATAAGTGTGTTGACACTCAATTGTCAAAACCAATCCGAGATCAGCACTAGCACTCAAAATAAACAAAAAAATCAAGATACAATTTCCCAACAAAAAAGAAATGATGAAGTGCAAATACTAATTGTTCAGCAATACAGAGTGGGTGTTGAGCAATAAACTAAAGATGCTAAGTCACAGATAGGGAATGCTAACCATATGATAGAAAATGGTCAGGATGCAGAACACGAATTGGAACCTAAACAAGAAAGATCAAATGAGCTTGAGATTATTTTTCTAGATGAACTTGTAGAAGAACTGAGAAGGGAACTACTTGTGCTAGAAAAATATGTGAGAAGACATCACAAACCTAGACACATCATTGGTGATGTTAAATCAAGTGTTATGACAAGGAAAAGACTCAAAGATAACACATTCTTACTTTGTGAATTTGAGTGGGTAAGATAGTAAAAGATGCTTTAAACAATGAATAAGGAAATTGACCAGATTGAGAAGAACAATACTTGGAATTTAGTGCCAAGATCAAGACCTAAAGACAAAAATGTTATTAGGAAACACTAGTGTTTTAGGAAAAAAAAAATGAAAATGGAGAGGTAACAAGAAACAAGGAAAGACTAGTATGCAAGGGTTATGCTCAAGAAGAAAGAGTTGATAATGGAGAAAATTTTTGAGGGAGGAGCATCTAGAGGTATACGGGCAATCCTGTGTCACCCAAATAAATGTACTTAGACTTAGTTTCTGTTTCATGTGTTTTCATTTTTGGATACACATTTGGGTCAAATAAAGGTTCCAACTCTCATAGTTCCACTATCAGTGTTCTAGGATACAGTATTTGAACAACTTGGGATACGTGTAAATGCCAAAAAAATAAGAGTATGTAATTGGGCCATCATTTTGGTAAAATAGAAGGTTTAAATTGGCCAGATGAAAGTTATTATAATTTAGAGCATTCCAAAAAAAGAATCAGGTCAAAAGGCCCCATGGTTTGAAAGTTATTGCAGTTTTTCGAGTTTTGGAGACCTCCTAAGAATGCTTCAAAGTTAGGGTAGGGGCATTAAATGACCTCAAAAAGGTCCAAAAAATGAGGTACAATCAATGCTTGTCCCTAGGGCTATAGAGCACTTCGAGAGCTTTCCAAAAATGTAAACGGTTCATCAATCGGAGCTACGGTTCAAAAGTTATGCCTCCTGAAAGTTTGATTACCATTTTTGGATTCTTCTAGATTTGCGGTGACTTCTAACGCAGCTTTTGGAGCCTTCTATTTGGTCAATGGATGCCTACTAGAACTTTCTAAAATGTAATCCTAGTCCTTAACCCTGCGGGGTCTATCTAAGGACATTTTTAGCATTTAAAAGGCAGTTCAAAGTGGAGTTTGAGAGGAGGTACTTAAAGGAGAAATTATCTCCAAATTTATGCTATTGTAAGCCCTTAGGGCATGTTTTCAAGTCTATTTTTCTCTATACTAAATGTACTAGTTTATTTTCATAGTTAATAAAATTTCCCTTTCCTATTGTGTCCATTCTGTACTTGTGGGTTGCGTCCCCATCAAGTCGTATCAGAGCATACCTTTGTTAGTGGTAGCAGAGCGTACCTCCATCAAGTGGTATCAGAGCTGGTTTTCTTGAGTGTGTAGATAGAGTGCCGAATATGAGGTAGTTTGCACTATAACTATGTGGTTGTGGGTTCAAGTTAGATGATGCCTCCATGAAGAGAGCATGGCAGAAGGGTCAGAGCTATTAATCCTGAGGAGGTTAGAGCCCTCCAAAGGAAGGTACAAGCATCGCAAGAGGAGCTCCATAGAGGAACAAATGTTGTTGTAGGTGACGATAGTGAGGATGACAATGAAGAAGAAGAAATTGGACCAGAAGGGGAAGTTCTGAATCAGGCAGAGGAAAGGCTTTTTAGGGCCATTACTAAGTTTCAAAAAAGACCTACAATTGAAGTGGGTGTATTTTTAAGAAATCTAAAACCAGATGAGTTGATCGATTGGATCAATAAAATGGAAGAATATTTTGAGTATGAGGATATTAGGGACCCAGATAGGGTTAAGTTTGCAAAGGCCAAACTGAAAGGCCATGCCAAAATTTGGTGGCAAGAGGTTCAATTGGAAAGAAACAAAAGAGGAAACAAGAAGATCACAAGATGGGATTGCATGGTGGACAAATTGAAGAAGCAGTTCATTCCTATGGACTACGAGCTTGATTTGTTTAAGAAGATGCATGGGTTAAAGCAAGTAGGAAGATTAGTCCAAGAATATACAGAGGAGTTTTACCGACTCTTGATTAGAGCAGGGCATGTAGAAGTAAATAAGGAGAAGGTTGCTCATTATATCAGTGGGTTGTGACCCAGCATCCAGGAGGAATTAAGTCAAGTAAGAATGACTAGTGTTCAAGAGGCATACCAGTTTTCCCTACGGGTTGAAGAGAAGTTGAATAAAAGGTTTGAAGGAAGGAAAAGAGGGTGCAGTCAAGGAGGAAGGGGTAGTGGTAGCTCATCTGGAGGCCAAAATGAAACCCAAAAGAAAAATGAAGATGTTGGTACCAGCAGGAACCAGAGGAATGAGGGTTTCAACCACTCCCATGATCAAGACTTTGGAAATCAGAGAGGAAGAGGTAGAGGATGTGGAGAAGGAAGAGGAGGTTTTCGTGGTACCTATTTCTATTGTAATGAAGAAGGTCATCGTGCCTTTGAATGCCCTCAATGACAAGGAAGGACAAATAGGAGAGCTAAGGGATAAGCTAGGGTTGCTCATGTCAATGAGGATACATAATCATCACATTCAAAGGATGCAAAAAGAGGAGAGACCTTGGTAAATAAAAGGGTCCTACTAAGTGGTGAGATTGAACCAGGACAAAGGAGGATTTTGTTCCATACCAAATGCAAGTATGAGGATAAATGTTGTGATGTAATCATTGATGGTGGTAGCACTGATAACTTGGTATCAGAAGAGATGGTCTCTAAGCTGAAGCTAAAGAGGGAGAGACATCTCTAGACCTATCAGATTGCTTGGGTGAAAGATGATCATAAGGTCCTAGTAAGTGAACAATGTTTAGTGAAATTCAAAATTGAGAATTACCATGATGAAGTTCTCTGTGATGTTATTCCAATGGATGTTTTCCATCTATTGTTGGGTAGACCGTGGTAGTTTGATAGGCATGCAGTTCATGATGGTAATGCAAACACATACTCTCTAACAAAGGATGGAGTTTTCCACAAATTGAAGCCCATGAAAAAGGAAGGCAAAAAGGTATGTAGCAGTGCTAGGATTTGTCTTGTTGATGGAAGGAAGTTTTTAGATGACATGAAACATAAGCATATGTGCTATGGTTTGATTCTTAGGAAAAATAAAGAAGGTAGTAGTGAAATGCCACTTGAAGTTTTAGATTTACTAGGTGAGTTTGGAGATATTATCTCTGATAATATTCCAAAAGGACTGCCACCAGTAAGGCAAGTTAGTCTTTAGATAGATTTAATCCTAAGAGCTAGTTTTCCTAACAAGGTTTCTCAAAGGATGACTCCTACTAAAACTAAGGAGCTAAACAGATAGGTTCAGGAGCTATTGAGGAAGGGCTTGATTTGGGAGAGCCTGAGTCCATGTGTAGTACCTAAGGTACTAGCACCAAAGAAGGATGGAAAGTGGAGCTCAATACTTCACAAAGATAGATCTCAAGAGTAGCTATCATCAGATATGGATATGAGAAGGAGATGAGTGGAAGATAGCCCTCAAGACCAAGCAGGGTCTTTATGAGTGGTTAGTCATGCCCTTTGGATTGATGAATGCCCCAAGCACCTTCATGGGGCTTATGAATGAGGTAGTTAAGAAGTTCTTGGGAAAATTTGTTATTGTCTATTTGGATGATATTTTAATTTTCACCAAGACTTTGGAAGAACATTTATTGCATATTCGTAGTGTTCTTGAGAGGTTGAGGGAAGAGAAACTGTTAATTAATCTGAAGAAGTGTAACTTTACAAAAAGGGAATTAGTCTACTTGGAGTTTGTTATATCACCTGAAGGTCTTAAAATGGATCTAGAAAAGTTAAAAGCCATCTTGGAATGGCCTACTCCAAGGTCTGCTACTGCATATATACATAGATATATCTATGCATGCATGCATGTATATATATATATATATATGTATGTATGTATGTATGTATGTATGTATGTATGTATGTATGTATGTATGTATGTATGCATGCATATATATGAATATGCAATGTATACATAGATATATGTATGCATGGATGGATGCATACATCCATGCATCCATACATACATATATCTATGTATACATTGCATACATACATAGATATATCTATGCATGCATGCATGTATACATAGATATATATATATGTATGTATACATTGTAGTGCCTCTCCCATTTGACTTCTATAAGTCATCTTGATGGATGCAACCTTGTTGATCTTTTTTTGTGATGGATCATGATTGTGACACTGAGTGGTCTACACCGTCGAGGTGTTTGGATTTATGTTTCTGTTTTAGTTGCTTTGTTTATGCTTCTATTGATCTATGAGATTATGATGTGATTTAAGGTTCACTAAGGTTTGTGCCAGTGGTTACTAGGATCGATGTGATATCATGAGGTTGTTCTATGATTATCTTGAGATGTGTGCAGAGATTGGACTGTGTTCTTTTTACCACACTACATTGGACTAGGTTCCTATAGTAGTGGTTAGTCATGTTTATGACTATGTTTGCTTTTGCATTTTAAGTGTCTTTTTGTTGATTCTATAAACAGTCATTATTAAATGCTTAAGTAATTAAAATGGGTTGTTCTTGTTGGATTATTTGGTTATGTGTTGCAGACATTTACCTTCTTATATTTCTTATAGAGAGATATTTGTTACTCATGTGATGCTTTACGTTTGAGACGACTCAAGGGTCAGATATTATACCTTGATTTTAGTATCATAGATATTAGACTACTATGTTGTTTAGTTAATCATATTGCATGATGATGCTATTTTAAGATGACAGTGTGTTTTATGATGATATCTGGTTATCTGGTATTTGGACATACCTCTGATTATATTATGTGATGGATTTAATGCTATGGTTATTTACTTCATTGCTTCGTATTTATGCTTTATGCGAACGTAAGTGATGTAAATAGATTATTTTAATATAATTAAATAAATTGTTAAATTAGGTGATTTAATGCATTTATTGCTTTGGCTATGTTATTATATGCAATTGCACTTGATCGTGTTGTTTAGTGTGCTAGATTTATATCCCTAATAGTGGCACATGGAGTTAGTGACTCAACCTTTCATATTTTACCAATATCACTCTTATATGGTCGATGTATCCTTTATTAAATGTTTAAATTAAACCTTTTGGTGATTATTAAATCTGAACTCATTTGCATTATGTGATTAGACTAGTGAGCATGTCTGTGCATTTAGAGTTTCACATTGTCATGAAAGTCATTAAGGTGATTTCTATGTTTTTGGGTTTTCGGGCTTTTTAATTGATTTATTTTAATTTTTGTCAGCTTTACAATAGATGAATTCCTATTTATAGGAATAGCTTGTTTTTGTTTGAGTTGATTTAGAGTTTAACAAGGTTGGCTAGTTATTTGCTCTAATCGATTATTCACTCGAAAAGTGAATAAATATCCAGAGAGGAATTTAATTCCTCACTTCTCACTTTTGAAATAGAGAGTTAGAGAGTAAAACCCAAAATCCTCTTCATGAGGATTTACTATTTTGTTTGTTGTGGGAGCTATGGGTGTGGGATCGTTGCAAGGTTGGGCTCATTGGATCTAGCTTGGTAAAACTTTGGATAGCCATTATTTTCAGCTACTTCTACGGGCTATTTATTTTATGGTTCAGATTCCCATTTTGCCCTTTTGGCTGTGAGGTAGGGCTTTCCCATTTTATTATTTATGCTCCATTTCTACTTCTATTTTTGGTAGCCATTTGTGTGGAGGTTGAAAACTAGTGTTTCCCTCCATTTCTTTATGTTAGTTCTACTTGGTTGGGCAGGTATGAACATTTCCCTATTTTTCAGGATGAGGGTTTGGGATTTTATGCCGTTATGCTGGCTATTTTTGCATACGGTGTTTGATTCCATTTATTTTTGGACTTTTGGGATTTTTGTGCCCAAAGGCCAAATGGGTTTTAATTTTGTAATTTTTCCAAAATTTGAGGTTTTTAGCTCATTTTGCATGCCACCCTGTTTTCTCGAGTTTTCTTGGAACAATGTGGGTCGTGGACCTTGATGATCCGTTTGGATATCAGTCAGACCACTTTTGAACTTTTATGTTACCTTGGGATGCATGTTGCATCCATACTCCTAACATTGTGTTTGGTTGAGTGATTTTATACCTGTTATGGATTCTTTTGGACCTTTTCTTTGTTTCATGGACATTGGGATTCATGTAGAATCCATACTTTTGGATTGAAGCCAGTGGAGTGAGTTCATGACCCTTGGTTGATGGGGACACTACCCAAGCACAGAACAGACACAACAGGAAAGGGAAATTTTATTAACTTTGTAAATAAGCTAATACATCTAGTACAGATAAAATAGACTTCAAAACATTGCCTATGGGCTTACAATAGCATAAATCTAGAGATAATTTCTCTTTTCAATACCTCCTCTCAAAATCCACTCCGAATTGTCTTTTACAATGTCAGAAATGTCCTTAAATAGACCTCAGAGGGTTAAGGACTAGGAATACATTCTAAAAAGTTCTAGCAGGCATCCACTGACCAAGTAAAAGGCTCCAGAAGCCGCGTTAGAAGTTGGTCCAAATCTAGAAGAATCCAAAAATGGTAACCAAACTTTCAAGAGACATAACTTTTGAACCATAGCTTTGATTGACAAACCGCTTACATTTTCAAAAAGCTCTCGAAGCACTCTATAGCCCTATGGACCAGCTTCACTCGTCTCCTATTTTTTAGCCCTTTTTGAAGTCATTTAATGCCCCTAACCTGACTTTGAAGCATTATTAGGAGGTCTCCAAAAACCAAAAAATTGCGATAACTTTCAAACCGTGGGGCCTTTTGACCTGATTCTTTTTTTGGAATGCTCTAAATTGTAATTAAATTCATTTGGCCAATTTACACCACCAAGTTCACCAAAATGATGGCTCAATTACATACTCCTATTTTTTCAGCATTTACATGTATCCCAAGGTGTTCAAATACTCTATCCTAGAACACTGATAGTGGAACTGTGAGAGTTGGAACCTTTATTTGACCCAAATGGGTATCCAAAAATGAAAAAACATGAAATTGAAACTAAGTCTAAGTACATTTTTTTTTGGGCGACATAGGATTACCCTTATACCTTTGGATGCTCCTGCATTACACACCCAGGGTAGATTGAAAAGTGACCCTATCACTTTATGAATGGTAGAGGAAATCCCAAATGGGAAACCTCAGCTGCTGAAATATAAGTTGAGTCCTCTATCGATCGTCCTTTCCACTTGACCAAATGCTCTTCATATTGCCTATTTCTGGTACTCCTACCCACACAATGATCTAGAATGTCTTCTATCTCCTCCTTAGAAGCAGGAATTGGACATGGCTCTAACATCAGTTCATCATCTACACCATCAGCATGATACTCTGTTAAGTTTGCAATGTTGAAAATAGGAGAAATGTGAATACCATCTGGAAACTCCACCTCATATGCATTTCTTGAGTCATGTTTCTTCAGAATTTTGCAGGGACAAAATTTCTTCATTTTTAGCTTGTTGCAAGTGCCGGCTGGAAATCTTTCTTTTCATAAGTGTACCATGACTAGATCCCCTACTTGGAATTCCTTATGTCTTCTCCTTTGATCAGCCCTAGCTTTATACTCTTGATTCATCTTGGTAATGTGTGCTTGAACCTCCTCATGTAGATGCTTGATATGTTCAACAAATTCTTCAGCTTCAGCACTTGTCCTCTCCCCTTGCTCTATTTTTGTCAATTCTGGCGCAGTCCTTGAGCTACTTCCATATACAATTTGGAATGGTAATCTACCAGTACTCTTATTTACAAAGTTATTGTAAGAAAACTCAGCTTGTGGTAGAATCAAATCCCACCCCTTGGGCGTATCCCCAACTAAACATCTCAGCAAATTGCACAAACTTCTATTTACCACTTCTGTTTGGCCGTCAGTCTACGGGTGATGTGCAGAACTAAATTTTAAGTCTGTTCTCAACTTTTTCCACAATGTTCTCCAAAAATACCCTACAAATTTAGTATCTCTATCAGAAACTATACTTCTTGGAAGACCATGTAGTCTTACCACCTCTCTGAAAAACAAGTCTGCAATATGGACAACATCATGAGTTTTGTGGCATGGAATGAAATGTGCCATTTTGGAGAACTTATCAACCACCACAAATATTGAGTCATTACCCCTTTGTGTCCTTGGTAATCCAAGAACAAAATCCATACTTATGTCCGCCCATGGCTTTGATGGAATAGGCAATGGCTAATATAGTCCAGTATTGTGGCTAAATCCCTTGGCAACTTGACAAACCTGGCAACTTTGTACAAAGTTCTTCACATCTTGTGAAATCTGAGGCCAAAAATAATGTTCTCTAAGAATGGAAATGGTCTTATCTCGACCAAAATGTCCTACCATCCCTCCACTGTGTTTCTCTTTAATCAAATTTTCCCTCATGGAACTCCTTGAAATGCACAATTGACTTCCCTTGAATAACATATCATTCTGAATCAGATAGTCTAACCACTTAGTTCTATCTACAATAATAGGCTCTTTACAAGCTTTCCATGCTTCAACAAAATTAGGATCATGAGGGTACAAATTCTTGAGTTCATCAAACCCAACTACTTCAACCTACATTACTGTAAGAAAAAATTGTCTCCTGGTTAGTGCATCTGCAACCCTATTAGATTTTCCACTTCTATGTTCCAACACAAATGTATAGCTCTACAAGAACTCTACCCACTTCATATGCCTCTGATTCAATTTACCTTGGCAATTTAGGTACTATAATGCCTGATGATTAGTATACAAAAAAAATTCCTCTGGCAATAAATAATGCCTCCATTTCTTTAAGGGCTGAACTATTGCATAGAACTCTTGATCATAAATAGAATACTTTTTCTTTGCATCATTCAATGTTTCACTAAAATATGCAATAGGCTTACCTTCTTGGCTTAATACAGCCCCAATAGTGCTGCCAGTTGCATCACAATCCACCTGGAACACCTTTCTAAAATTTTGAAGTGCCAACATAGGTAGTTTTGTCACCTTCTTCTTTAGCATTTCAAAACTTTTTGTAGCTACTGCAGTCCATTTGAACTCTTTTCTATCCCCTCTTATTGTGTCAGTTAGGGGTGCACATATGCCACTAAAATTCTTAATAAACTTTTTGAAAAAAATAACTAGACCATGAAATGATCTTACCTCAATAGCAGACCTTGGAGTAGGTCATTCCAAGATGGCTTTTACCTTCTCTGGATCCATTTTGAGATATTCAGGTGATATAACAAACCCCAAATAGACTAACTCCCTTTTTGCAAAGATACACTTCTTCAAATTAATTAACAGTTTATCTTCCCTTAACCTTTCAAGGACACCACGAATATGCAATAAATGTTCTTCCAAAGTCTTGCTGAAAATTAAAATATCATCCAAATAGACAATAAAAATTTTTCCCAAGAACTTCTTAAGTACCTCATTCATAAGCCACATGAAGGTGCTTGGGGTGTTCATCAATCCAAAGGGCATGACTAACCGCTCATAAAGACACTCCTTGGTATTGAAGGTAGTTTGCCACTCATCTCCTTCTCATATTCATATTTGATGATAGCCACTCTTGAGATCTATTTTTGTGAAGTACTGAGCTGCACCCAAGCAGTCCATAAGATAATCCATTCTTGGCAAAGAAAATTGTTACTTGATGGTTATCCTATTTATAGCTTGAGAGTCTATAAACATCCTCCACTCTCCATCCTTATTTGGTGCCAGTACTACAGGTACTACACATGGACTAAGGCTCTCCCAAATCAAGCCCTTCCTCAATAGCTCCTAAACCTGTCTATTTAGCTCCTCTGTTTCAATAAGAGTCATCCTGTGAGAAGCCTTGTTAGAAAAACTACTCCTAGAATTAGATCTATCTGATGACTAATTTGCCTTACTAGTGGCAGTCCTTCTGGAACATTATTAGATATAATATCTCCAAACTCTCCTAGTAAATCTAAAACTTCAAGTGGTATTTCACTACTACCTTCTTTATCTTTCCTAAGAATCAAAGCATAGCACAAATGCTGATGTTTCACTCCATCTAAAAACTTTCTTCCATCAACAAGACAAATCCTAGCACTACTACATATCTTTTCACCTTCCTTTTTCATGGGCTTTAGTTTGTGGTGCACTCCATCCTTTGTTATAGAGTATCTATTTGCATGACCATCATGTACTGCATGCCTATCAAACTGCCATAGTCTACCCAACAATAGATGGCCAACATCCATTGGAATAACATCACAGAGAACTTCATCATGGTAATTTCCAATTTTGAATTTCACTAGACATTGTTCACTTACCAGGACCTTATGATCATCTTTCACCCAAGAAATTCGATAGGGCTGGGGGTGTTTCTCCCTCTTGAGCTTCAACTTAGAGACCATCTCCTCTGACACCAAGTTGTCAATGCTACCACCATCAATGATCACATCACAACATTTTTCCTCACATTTGCACCTAGTATGGAATAAACTCCTCCTTTGTCTTGGTTCAATCACACCACTTAGTAGGACCCTTTCATTCACTAAAGTCTCTCCTCTTTTTGCATCCTTTGAATGTGATGACTGTGCATCCTCATCCACATGAGCAACCCTAGCTTGATGCTTAGCTCTCTTATCTGTCCTTCCTTTTCATTGAGGGCATTCAAAGGCATGATGACCTTCTTCATTGCAATGCAAATAGGTACCACGAAAGCCTCCTCTTCCTTTTCCACATCCTCTACCTCTTCCTCTCTAATTTCCAAAGTCTTGATCACGAGAACAGTTGAAACCCTCATTCCTATGGTTCCTGCTACTACCCACATCTTCATTTTTCTTTTGTTTTTCATTTTGGCCTTCAGATGACCTACTGCTTCCCCTTCCTCCTTGACCATACCCTCTTTCTCTCCCATCAAACCTTTTATTCAGCTTCTCTTTGAATCGTTGGGCAAACTAGTATGCCTCTTCAATGCTGGTCATTCTTACCAGACTTAATTCCTCCTGGATGCTAAGTCGCAACCCACAAATATAACGAGCAACCTTCTCCTTATTTTCTTCTGCATGCTCTACTCTAATCAAAAGTCAATAAAACTCCTCTGTATATTCTTGGGCTGATCTTCCTACTTGCTTTAGCCCATGCATCTTCTTAAACAAATCAAGCTTGTAGTCCATAGAAATGAACTGCTTCTTTAATTTGTCCACCATGCGATCCCACTTGTGATTTTTTCCTTTCCTCTTCTATTTCTTTCCAATTGAACCTCTTACCACCAAATTTTGGCATGTCCTTTTAGTTTGGCCTTTGAAAAATTAACCCTATCTGGGTCCCTAATATCCTCATACTCAAAGTATTCTTCCAATTCATTGATCCAATCGATCAACTCATCTGGTTTCAGATTTCTTGAAAATACACCCACATCAATTGTAGGTCTTTTCCAAAACTTAGTAATGGCCCTAAAAAGCCTTTCCTCTAACTAATTTAGAACTTCCCCATCAAATTCCCTTTCTGGTCCAATTTTTTCTTCTTTATTGTCATCCTCACTGTCGTCACCTACAGCAACATTTGTTCCTCTACGGAGCTCCTCCTGCAATGCTTGTACCTACCTTTGGAGGGCTCTAACCTCCTTAGGATTAATAGCTCCAGCCCTTCCACCATGCTCTCTTCATGGAGGAATCTTCTTAACTCAAACCCACAACCACACAGTCTTGGTGCAAACTACCTCATAGTCAGTGCTATGTCTACACACTCTGAAAAATCAGCTCTGATACCACTTGATGGGGACACCACCCAAGCACAGAATGGACACAACAAGAAAGGGAAATTTTATTAACTTTGTAAATAAGCTAATACATCTAGTACAGAGAAAATAGGCTTCAAAACATGCCCTATAGGCTTTCAATAGCATAAATCTGGAGATAATTTCTCCTTTCAGTACCTCCTCAAACTCCACTCTGAACTGCCTTTGACAATGCCAGAAATGTCCTTAAATAGACCTCAGAGGGTTAAGGACTAGGAATACATTCTATAAAGTGCTAGTAGGTATCCACCAACCAAGCAGAAGGCTCCAGAAGCCATGTTAGAAGTTGGTGCAAATCTAGAAGAATCCAAAAATGGTAACCGAACTTTCGAGAGGCATAACTTTTGAACTGTAGCTCTGATTGATGAACCGTTTAAATTTTTTGAAAGCTTTTGAAGCACTCTATAGCCCTATGGATAGCTTCACTTGTCCCCCATTTTTTGGCCCTTTTTGAATTCATTTAATGCCCATAACTTGACTTTGAAGCATTCTTAAGAGGTCTCCAAAAATTGAAAAACTGCGATAACTTTCAAATCGTGCGACCTTTTGACCTAATTCTTTTTTTGGAATGCTCTAAATTGCAATTACATTCACTTGGCCAATTTACACCTCCTAGTTCACCAAAATGATAGCTCAATTACATACTCCTATTTTTTTTCCATTTACACATATCCCAAGGTGTTTAAATACTCTATCCTAGAACACTGATAGTGGAACTGTGAGAGTTGGAACCTTTATTTGACAAAAATGGGTATCCAAAAATGAAAAGACATGAAACAGAAACTAAGTCTAAGTGAATTTTTTTTGGGTGCCACAGGATTTCCCTTATACCTTTGGATGCTATTGCATCATTGGTCTTGTTGCGTCACTGGGATTCATGTAGAATCAATACTCTCACATTGAGGCTGGTTGAGTGATTTTATGATGTATGATTTTATTGGCTTTCGGATTCGTGCAAAATGCATCCTCTTGAGTTGCTTTCAGTTAGGTGTTTGTTTTGCATTTTTTTCTCATCTTGTCCTTGTGTTATGATCTTCATGATGGTGGTGTGCCACACACAAGTATGTGTGCATACATTTGTTGGAGGACTTGCAGGTCTCAGCCTTTCATGTCTTTTCTAGAAGTTTTGATCATTGGGGTTGGGATGGGAGTATGCATGCCCATGGGCACTTGTTATACGATGAGCATGGGTAGGGTAGGGTAGCATATGGAGGGGGCTTCTCTCTTGCAACTTGGTGATCATTCTACCCCAAGGTTTAGCGGAGGATATGAAGTTTTAAATAAGTGATAATTAAAGAAAATGTGTGACTAGTAATAAAATTTAAGATAATAAAATGTTGTGCCAAGCCATTCTATTGAGGGATGCTGAATCCGCACGATCCAAGCTTGGGATTTTTGATGCCAAGTGACTCTCCATGATGTCAGCCCCTACTTAGTAGCTTTTTGAGTTTCTAATTAAGACTTGTACTCCTTGCATTGTCTTAAGTTCTTGGTTGTAACCATCATACTGTCTGGCATGAGTGTTAGCCATGGATGTTCTTTTGTGTGTTTGTGGTTGGATCATTATCTCCATCAGCATGACGGGTGTGGACCTATGGGTTCCATATGGTTGGGAGACATAGCTACCTTCACCACTACTAAGGACCGGTATACAGAGATGATCTTTTGTCCTAGTGCAACCATTGTTGGATGTCTTCACTTAGTACTTTAGGTTCTGGAGTATGCTTTCTTGTGATTTATGCTTTCATTGTAATGCTTGGATATCATGTTTAGATGATGTTAGTTTATTTGAAGCATTCCCATGTTATGATGTTTAGCATATGATTAGATGATGTTATTTGATTTAGTGGTATATCTATTGCTTACTGTTGTTTAGCATGTGATAGGCGATGTTATCTACTGTAGGATTATCTTATGCATTTTCACTAGCATGTTAGATTTCTTTATGCTTATGTTGTGCATGTTCTAGTAGTGACATCCCTATTACGACAGTACTGACAATTTGGTCAGTAGGTTGGGATGTTATGCATGGGGGATGGCTAGGACTCACAATGGTCTTATGATGCTATTGACGGTTGGGAGGAACCACATACTTAGTTTGTTTGTTCAGTTCATTGCAATGTTTATTTTAGTATATTCTTTGTTATTGTTGTTTAGATGGATAGATGTTCTTCATTCTATGTTGTTCTTTCACTCGAGTGTTCATGCCTCGAGATGTGGATCCTATTCTCCCTGGTCTGGAGGTTCTTTGGTCTATTTTTCCCCTTTTTGAGTTCTAAAAGTGTCTTTGTTTTCTATGGGCAACATTTTTTTAGCAATGTGCAACAATTAAAAAGTATCGCACGCCCATACAAATTGTATCGTACGTAACTATAAAGTATCACACACCTTTTAGAGAAGAATCACGTGACACTTTTTCAGTATTGCACACCTCTTAGAGAAGTTTCGTACAACACTATTGAAGTGTCGCACGCCTTAAAGAAAAGTAACACAACCCAACAACAAGCATTTTTCTTCATGATCTAAACTTTCTAAGAGTTGTTTTGGGTACCCTTTTGGACATTCCTTGACCCTATGTTGTTGCATTTTGAATTTTGTTGGCTTTTCTTGAATCCATTTTTCATGTTTGTGTTTTAGTCTCTTGGGGTTTATACTTTAATTCTTTATACTTAAGATATATTTTAATATATGCAACAAATCTTTTGAGATAGGTTTCAGACCTCTCAAAGACAAGTTAAGGATTCTAAGAAATTTCAGGGCTTCAGAAATCCAGACTTAGCCAATTTTAAGTGCATTAAGATTTTAGGCTTAGTAGAATTTCAAGATTTTGCATTTTACCCTAGCTTATTGTTTTGTTGATGAGTGGTCATTCCTTGAGCCCTCCTCTGGTTTGGTAGTGGCATCCAGGGATTCGTTGGTTGCCGAGATTGTGGTGAAGTCTTCTATTGTGATCTTTCTAATCTCTGTTTCATGTTGTCATGTGCATTCATACTTGTTTAAAAAAAAAATATCTTGACTTGATTTGAATCTTTGTTTCCAAAGATCTCCAAGCAGAACATTACATACATAGATATATGTATGTATGCATTCAATATATATGTATGTATGGATGCATGCATGCATACATACATATATATGTCTGCATCTATATACATACGTACATGTATGGATGTATGCATCCATGCATGCATATGCACGCATGTATGAATGCATCCATACATATATATGTATTCATGCATATATATACATACATACATACATACATGTATACATGTATGTATGCATGTATACATAGATGCATGCATGGATGTATGCATCAATGTATGCATAGATGATTGCATGTATGTATGCATGCATACATGCATATGCATAAATACAAGATATATACATGTATGTATGTATGTATGCATCCATACATACATATATCTTTTTATACATACATACATACATACATACATACATATATATATGTGTGTGTGTATGTATATATCTATGTATGCATGCATGCATACATATATCTATGTATGTATCCAATGTATACATAGATATATGTATATATGTATGTATGCAATATATATGTATACATGTATGAATGCATCCATCCATATAGACATGCATCTATGTATACATACATATTGCATATGCATGCATTCATGCATGCATCTATGTATACATACATGTATCTATGTATGTATGCATGCATACATCTATACATACATGTATCTATGTATGTATGCATGGATGAATACATACATCCATATGTATGTATACATAGATACATGTATGTATGGATGGATTCATGCATGCATGCATCCATACATATATCCATACATCTATGCAGGCATTCATGCATGCATGCATCCATCCATACATATATCTATCCATGCATGTATATCTATGTATGTATGCTATGTATACATAGATATATGTATGTATGGATGAATGCATGCATACATACATATATATGTATGCATGCATATATATACATACATACATGTATCTGTGTATACATAGATGCATGCATGGATGTATGCATGCATGCATCCATACATATATATGGATGCATGCATATATATACATACATACATACATGTATACATGTATGTATGCGTGTATACATAGATGCATGCATCCATGCATGAATAGATGCATGCATTTATACATGCATGCATACATACAAGATATATACATGTATGCATGCATACATGCATATGCATACATACAAGATATATACATGTATACATGTATGAATGTATGTATGCATCCATGGATACGCACATGCATGCATGGATATACACATGTATGGATGAATGGATGTATGCATGCATGTATACATAGATGCACACATGGATGGATGCATCCATGCATCCATCCATGCATGCATGTATACATAGATCCATGCACGGATGTATGCATCCATGCATGTATGTATGTATGCATGCATACATGCATATGCATACATGCATATGCATACATACAAGATATATACATGTATGCATGTATGTATGCATATGGATGCATCCAAGATATATACATGTATACATGTATGTATGTAGCCATCCATGCATACATAGACACATGTGTGTATGGATGGATGTATGCATGCATGGATGGATGCATCCATGCATGCATGTATACATACAAGATATATATATGTATGCATGTATGTATGCATATGAATGCATGCAAGATATATACATGTATACATGTATGTATGTATGCATCCATCCATGCATACATGCATGCATGCATGGATAGACACATGTATGTATGGATGGATGTATGCATGCATGTATACATAGATGCATGGATGGATTTATGCATCCATGCATGTATAGATGCATGCATGTATGGATGCATGCATACATGCGTATGCATACATACAAGATATATACATGTATGCATACATAGATACATGTATGTATACATAGATACATGTCTATATGCATGCATGCATGCATGCACACATATATTCATACATATATCTATGTATACATTGCATACATAAATAGATATATCTATGCATGCATGCATTCATAGATATAGATATATGTATGTATGCACACATGCATATATATGTATGTATGCAATGTATACATAGATATATGTATGTATGGATGCATGCATGCATCTAGATACATACATGCATGTATACATGTATGTATGCATATATATCTATGTATCCATGGATGTATGCATCCATGCATGCATAGATTCATACATGTATGTATGCATCCATAGATGCATGCATACATGCGTATGCATCCATACATACATATATCTATGTATACATTGCATACATACATTAGATATATCTATGCATGCATGCATGTTTACATAGATATATGTATGTATGTATGCATGCATGCATATCTATGTATGTATGCAATGTATACATAGATATATGTATGTATGGATGCATGCATCCATCCATACATATATATGTATGCATGCATCTATATACATACATGCATGTATACATGATGTATGCATATATATCTATGTATGCAATATGTATGCATGGATGTATGCATCCATGCATGCATAGATTCATACATGTATGTATGCATCTATAGATGCATGTGTGGATTTATACATGCATGCATGGATGTATGCATCCATCCATGCATAGATTCATGCATGTATGTATGCATGCATACATACAAGATATATACATGTATACATGTATGTATGCATGCATGCATCTATGCCTACATGAATGCATTTATGCATGCATGCACGCATAGATTCATGCATGTATGTATGCATCCATAGATGCATGCATACATGCATATGAAGACATACAAGGTATATACTTGTATACATGTATGTATGTATTTATGCATCCATGCATACATGCATGCATCTATGCATGCATGGATGCATCCATACATGCATGCATCTATGTATGACATAGATGCATGTATGTATGCATGCATGCATCCATACATTATCTATATATTCAATATGTATGTATACATAGATACATTTATGTATGATGTATGCATGCATGCATGCATATATATCTATGCATGCATGCATCTATGCATGCATGTATGTATGGATGTATCTATGCATACATCTATACATACATGTATCTATATATACATTGCATGCATGCATAGATATATCTAAGCATGCATGCATGCATGCATAAATATACATGTATCTATGTATGTATGCATGTATACATAGATGCATGCATGGATGCATCCATGCATAGATCCATCATGCATACATGCATCCATGCATAGATAAGTGTGCATCAATGGATAGATATATCTATGCATGCATGCTTGTAATGTATAAATAGATACGTGTATGTATGGATGCATGCATCCATGCATGTATCTATGTATGGATGCCTCCATGAAGAGAGCATGGTGGAAGGGCTAGAGCTATTAATCTTGAGGAGGTTAGAGCCCTGCAAAGGTAGGTACAAGCATTGCAAGAGGAGCTTCGTAGAGGAACAAATGTTGCCGTAGGTGACGATAGTGAGGATGACAATGAAGAAGAAGAAATTGGACCAGAAAGGGGAATTTGATGGGAAAGTTCTGAATCAGGTAGAGGAAAGGCTTTTTAGGGCCATTACTAAGTTTGAAAAAAGTCCTACAATTGAAGTGCGTGTATTTTCAAAAAATCTAAAACCAGATGAGTTGATCGATTGGATCAATGAACTGAAAGAATACTTTGAGTATGAGGATATTAGGGACCCAAATAGGGTTAAGTTTGCAAAGGCCAAACTGAAAGGCCATGCCAAAATCTAGTGGCAAGAGGTCCAATTGGAAACAACTAGAAGAGGAAAGGAGAAGATCACAAGGTGGGATCGCATGGTGGACAAATTGAAGAAGCAGTTCATTCTTGTAGACTACAAGCTTGATTTGTTTAAGAAGATGCATGGGTTAAAGCAAGCAGGAAGATTAGTCCAAGGATATATAGAGGTGTTTTACCAACTCTTGATTAGAGTAGGGCATACAGAAGCAAATAAGGAGAAGGTTTCTCATTATATCAATGGGTTGTGACCTAGCATCCAGGAGGAATTAAGTTTGGTAAGAATGACCAGCGTTGAAGAGGCATTACAGTTTGCCCTACGAGTCAAAGAGAATTTAAATAAAAGGTTTGAAGGGAGACAAAGAGGGTGTGGTGAAGGAGGAAGTGGAAGTGGTAGGTCATCTAGAGGCCGAAATGAAACCCAAAACAAAAATGAAGATGTGGGTACTAGTAAGAACCAGAAGAATAAGGGTTTCAATCACTCCCGTGATCAAGAATTTAGAAATCAGGGGGGAAGAGGTAGAGGATGTGGAAAAGGAAGAGGAGGCTTCCATGGTACCTATTTCCATTGTAATGAAGAAGGTCATCATGCCTTTGAATGCCCTAAATGAAAAGGAAGGACAGATAGGAGTGCTGAGGGCCAAGCTAGGGTTGCTCATGTGGATGAGGATGCACAATCATCACATGCAGAGGATGAAGAAAGAGGAGAGACCTTGGTGAATGAAAGGGTCCTACTAAGTGGTGAGATTAAACTAGGAAAAAGGAGGACTTTGTTCCATACTAGATGCAAGTGTGAGGATAAATGTTGTGATATGATCATTAATGGTTGTAGCACTAATAACTTGGTATAAGAAGAGATGGTCTCTAAGCTGAAGCTCAAGAGGGAGAGACATCCACAGCCCTATCGGATTGCTTGGGTGAAAGATGATCATAAGGTCCTAGTAAGTGAACAATGTTCAGTGAAATTCAAAATTTGGGGTTACCATGATGAAGTTCTCTATGATGTTATTTCAATGGATGTTTGCCATCTATTATTGGGTAGACTGTGGGAATTTGATAGGCATGACGTACATGATGGTCATGCAAACACATACTCTCTAACAAAGGATGGAATCCACCACAAACTAAAGCCCATGAAAAAGGAAGGTGAAAAGGTATGTAGTAGTGCTAGGATTTGTCTTGTTGATAGAAGAAAGTTTTTAGATGGCATGAAACATTAGCATATGTGCTATGCTTTGATTCCTAGGAAAGATAAAGAAGGTAGTAGTGAAATACCACTTGAAGTTTCAGATTTACTAGGTGAGTTTTGAGATATTGTCTTTGATAATGTTCCAGAAGGATTGCCACCAGTAAGGAAAATAAGTCATCAGATAGATTTAATCCCAAGAGCTAGTTTTCCTAACAAGGTTGCTTATAGGATGACTCCTACGAAAACTGATGAGCTAAATAGATAGGTCCAGGAGCTGGTGAGGAAGGGCTTGATTCAGGAAAGCCTAAGTCCATGTGCAGTACTTGCAATACTAGCATGAAAGAAGGATGGAGAGTGGAGGATGTGTACAGAATCTCAAGGTATATATAGGACAACTGTCAAGTATTAGTTTCTTTTGCCAAGAATGGATGATCTTATGGACTGCTTGAGTGGAGCTCAGTACTTCACAAAGATAGATCTCAAGAGTGTTTATCACCAGATACGGATTCAAGAAGGAGATGAGTGGAAAACAACCTTCAAGAACAAAGAAGGTCTTTATGAGTGGTTAGTCATGCCCTTTGGATTATTGACAAACACCCCGAGCACCTTCATGCGGCTTATCAATAAGGTACTTAAGAAGTTCCTTGGAAAATTTGTTATTATCTATTTGGATGATATTTAAATTTTCAAAAAGACTTTGGAAGAACATTTATTGCATATTCGTAGTGTCCTTGAAAGGATAAGGGAAGAGAAACTATTAATTAATTTGAAGAAGTGTATCTTTGCAAAAAGAGAGTTAGTCTATTTGGGGTTTTTTATATCACATGAAGGTCTTAAAATGGATCCAAAGAAGGTAAAAGCCATCTTGGAATGGCCTACTCCAAGGTCTCATACTAAGGTAAGATCATTTCATGGTCTGGTTAGTTTTTACAGGAAGTTTATTAAGAATTTTAGTGGCATATGTGTACCCCTAACTGACATAATAAGAGGGGATAGAAAAGAGTTCAAATAGACTATAACAGCTGCGAGAAGTTTTGAATTGCTAAAAAAGAAGGTGACAAAATAGCCTGTATTGGCACTCCTATAATTTAGAAAGGTGTTCCAGGTGGATTGTGATGCTAGTGGCAGTGCTATTGGAGCTGTATTAAGCCAAGAAGGTAAGCCTATTGCATATTTTAGTGAAAAATTGAATGATGCAAAGAAGAAGTATTCTATTTATGATCAAGAGTTCTATGCAATAGTTCAGGCCTTAAAGAAATGGAGGCATTATTTATTGCCAAAGGAATTTTTTTTTTATACTAATCACCAGGCATTATAGTACATAAATAGCCAAGGCAAATTGAATCAAAGGCATATGAAGTGGGTAGAGTTCTTGCAGAGCTATACATTTGTGTTGAAGGATAGAAGTGGAAAATTTGGCAAGGTTGCAGATGCACTAAGCAGGAGACAGTTGTTGCTTATAATAATGTAGGTTTAAGTAGTTGGGTTTGATGAACTAAAGAATTTGTAACCTGATGATCCTGATTTTGTTGAATCATGGAAAGCTTGTAAAGAGCCTATTGTTGTAGACAGAACTAAGTGGTTAGACTATCTGATTTAGGATGGTATGCTATTCAAGGGTAGTAAACTATGCATTCCAAGGAGTTCCATGAGGGAAAATCTAATTAAGGAGAAACATAGTGGAGGGATGGTAGGACATTTTGGTCGAGATAAAACCATTGCCATTCTTAAAGAACATTATTTTTGGCCTCAGGTGAAAAATTTTGTATAGAGTTGCCAGGTTTGTCAAGTTGCCAAGGGATTTAGTCACAATACTGGACTATATCAACCATTGCCTATTCCATCAAAGCCATAGGAGGACATAAGTATGGATTTTGTTCTTGGATTGCCAAGAACAAAAAGGGGTAATGACTCAGTATTTGTTGTGGTTGATCGGTTGTCCAAAATGGCACATTTCATTCCATGCCACAAAACTCATGATGTTGTCCATATTGCAGACTTGTTTTTCAGAGAGGTGGTGAGACTACATGGTCTCCCAAGGAGTATAGTTTCTGACAGAGATACTAAATTTGTGAAGTATTTCTAGAGAACATTGTGGAAGAAGTTGAGAACAAATTTGAAATTTAGTTCCACATATCACTCGTAGACTGATGGCCAAATAGAAGTGGTAAACAGAAGTCTGGGAAATTTGCTGAGATGTTTAGTTGGGGATAAGCCCAAGGTATGAGATTTGATTCTACCACAAGCAAAGTTTGCTTACAATAACTCTGTAAATAGGAGTACTAGAAAATCACCATTCCAAATTGTATATGGAAGTAGCACAAGGACTACACCAAAATTGAGGAAGATAGAACAAGGGGAGAGGACAAGTGTTGAAGCTAAAGAATTTTCTGAACATATCAAGCATCTATATGAGGAGGTTCAAGCACACATTACCAAGATGAATCAAGAGTATAAAACTAGGGCTACTCAAAGGAGAAGACATAAGGAATTTCAAGTAGGGGATCTAGTCATGGTACACTTACAAAAAGAAAGATTTCTAGCCGGTACTTACAACAAGCTAAAAATGAAGAAATTTGGTCCCTGCAAAATTCTAAAAAAACATGACTCAGGAAATGCATATTAGGTGGAGCTGCTAGATGGTATTCACATTTCTCCTATTTTAAACATTGCAGACTTAACCAAGTATCATGATGATGGTGCAGATGAGGAGCTGGTGTTAGAGCCATGTCCAATTCCTACTTCCAAGAAGGAGGATATAGAAGACATTCTAGATCATTGTGTGGTTAGGAGTACCAAAAATAGGGAGTATGAAGAGTATTTGGTCAAGTGGAAAGGATGGCCAATAGAGGACTCAACTTGGATTTTAGCAGCTGAAGTTTCCCATTTGGGATTTCCTCTACCATTCTTAAAGTGATAGGGTCACTTTTCAATCTACCCTAGGTGTCTGATGCAGGAGCATCCAGAGGTATAAGGGAAATCATGTGTCACCCAAAAAAAAATGTACTTAGACTTAGTTTTTGTTTCATGTGTTTTCATTTTTGGATACCCATTTGGGTCAAATAAAGGTTTCAACTCTCACAGTTCCACTATCAATTTTCTAGTATAGAGTATTTGAACACCTTGGGATACGTATAAATGCCAAAAAATAGGAGTATGTAATTGATCCACTATTTCAGTGAACTAGGAGGTGTAAATTGGCTAGATGAATGTAATTGAAATTTAGAGCATTCCAAAAAAAAATCAAGTCAAAAGGCCCCACGGTTTGAAAGTTATCGCAATTTTTTGAGTTTTGGAGACCTCCTAAGAATGCTTCAAAGTTAGGATAGGGGCATTAAATGAGATCAAAAAGGGCCAAAAAATGGGGGATGAGAAAAGCTGGTCCATAGGGCTATAGAGTGCTTCAAGAGCTTTCTAGAAATGTAAACAGTTCATCAATCAGAGCTACGGTTTAAAAGTTATGCCTCCTGGAAGATCGATTACCATTTCTGGATTCTTCTAGATTTGTGTTGACTTCTAACACAGCTTCTAGAGCCTTCTATTTGGTCAGTGGGTGCCAACTAGCACTTTCTAGAATGTATTCCTAGTCCTTAACCCTTTGGGATCTAGTTATGGACATTTTTGACATTATAAAAGACAGTTCAGAGTGGAGTTTGAGAGGAGGTACTACAAGGAGAAATTATCTCCAAATTTATGCTATTGTAAGCCCATAGACATGTTTTGAAATCTATTTTCTCTGTACTGAATGTACTAGCTTATTTTCACAGTTAATACAATTTTCCTTTTCCTGTTGTGTCCATTATGTGCTTGGGTTGTGTCCCCATCATATATATATGTATGCAATATATATATATGGATGCATCCACACATAGATACATGTATGTATACATAGATACATACATGCATGCATGCATACATCTACGGATACATGAATGCATAGATACATACATATATCTATGTATGCAATATGTATGTATACATAGATACATGCATGCATGCATACATACATAGCTACATATATGTATGGATGCATACATATATACATACATACATACATACATATATATATATATGCATGCATCCATTCATACATACATGTATCCATGTATATGCATGCATCCATACATACATGCATCTATATATGTATATGCATGCATGTACATGCATCCATCCATACATACATGTATCCATGTATATGCATGCATGCATACATACATGTATCTATCTATGTATCTATGCATGTACATGCATCCATCCATACATACATACATGTATCTATGTATATGCATGCATCCATCCATACATAAATGTATCTATGTATATACATATATCTTGTATGTATGCATATGCATGTATAAATGCATTCATACATACATACATACATATATACATATATATCTATGTATACATGCATGCATGCATAGATATATCTATGTATGTATGCAATGTATGTATGCATTCATGCATACATACATACATACATACATGTATACATGTATGTATGGATGTATATATATTCATGCATCCATGCATAGATTTATCTATGCATGCATGCATGCATGCATACATACATACATTGCATCCATGCATAGATATATGCCTGTATGTATGCATGTATATGTATGTATGCATGCATCCATCCATACATGTATGCAATCCATATGCATGCATCCATCCATAAATACATGTATCTATGTATATGCATGCATACATACATACATACATGTATCTATGTATGATGTATGCATACATACATACATTGCATCCATGCATAGATATATCTATACATGCATGCATGCATGCATGCATTTATGTATGATGTATGCATACATACATACATACATTGCATCCATGCATAGATATATCTATGCATGCATGCATAAATATATACATTGCATACATATACATAGATACATGTATGTATGGATGTATCTATGTATGATGTATGCATCCATACATACATTGCATCCATGCATAAATATATCTATGCATGCATGCATACATGCATCTATGTATGATTTATACATACATATATACATTGCATCCATGCATACTAATGGGGACACAACTTAAGCACAGAATGGACTCAATAGGAAAGAAAAAATTGTATTAACTGTGTAAATATGCTATTACATTTAGTACAGAGAAAATAGACTTCAAAACATGCTCTAAGGGCTTACAACAGTAATAATTTGAAGATAATTTCTCTTTTTAGTACCTCCTCTAAAACTTCACTCTGAATTGCCTTTTACAATGCCAAAAATGTTCTTAAATAGACCCCAGAGGGTTAAGGATTAGGAGTACATTCTAGAAAGTGCTAGTTGGCATCCACTGACAAAATAGAAGGCTCCAAAAGCTGCGTTAGAAGTGGACGCAAATCTAGAAGAATCCAAAAATGGTAACCGAACTTTTGGGAGGCATAACTTTTGAACCGTAGCTCTGATTGATGAACCATTTACATTTTTGGAAAGCTCTTTAAGTGCTCTATAGCCCCATGGACCAGCTTCACTTGTCTTTCA